>OX371225.1:116329787-117529787 GCA_947310385.1 Nephrotoma appendiculata | reverse complement strand
TAAAATGTGGTCCAAGGCCAAGTAATGATTCACCAAAAAATGCTTCAATTATCACCAAATCAAATGTATCTGTTTCTAAAACTTGTTGTACTTTAGGATTTGTAAATATGTCTGCGCATTGTAATGCAGCAAAGTCAAAGGCACTTCGTATAGCACCAAACACATTAAACACATTCCCTGGATCAGCATTTAATTTTTCCAGCATAGTATTATGCATCGGTCCCATTTTAGTTTCGATATGATAATAATTCTCGTGTGGTTCGAGTATCCCTTTTGGTCCGATTACAGTAACATTATGCCCAGCTTCAGCTAGCCCATGGGCCAGACCCTCAAATACTAAAAAATGTGATCGACTTATAGACGGAAAAGCACATAATATACGATATGAATGTACAACACTTTGGTTAAAACCCACCGCAAGTATTAAAATTATCCATACGAAAGGTATTGACATGACGGCAGCCGGATATAAACTGACACCACAAAATTGTAATTAAAATAAACTAATTCGGTTGTAGAAACAACTTGAGCACACAAGTCGCTTGTTCCAAATTTGTTTTTATAATTTACTTAGTTTTCAATCTTTATACATTCGTGTAAGAGAACTTAACTCTACACGCTAATTGGATTCTCTTCCATACATATGTATATATAGGTAACCCTCCTGTAACACGGTTTCGATATAACACGGAACGAAAATTTTTACAACCCTCCTATTACACGACATTTTGATAACATGGTTTCCATGTAATACTACGCAAAAAATTGCGACAAACACAGTTTGTTATAGCAAGCACGGTCTCCATATACAACACGGTACAAATTAATCGTGTTGTAGTAGGGTTGACTGTATATTCAAATCACGTTACTTATGTACAACCGGGTACTTTATTATTAGGCACAAATATTTCAAGATAAGATAAACAAAAATAATTTATGCAGAACGACAATGTAGGACATAATTAATCGTATTTTATTATCTATACAGGAAATAAAACGTCATGCAGCCTTGGCTGTAACATATGATACGATGCATCCATCGCCCATATTAGTTTTACAAGGTTAAATTTATTTAAATTTATTTATTTACAAGTTGTAGAAGAAACCGACGACTAGTCAAGGTCACACATATTTGAATTTAAAAATCATGGTCTGAGAGACGCATTCGTGGCTTAGAATAATAAATAATAACCCATCGATACAAAATAAATATTCAAGTTCACAACAACAAATCTACGATTGGATCTTTCTATCGTTTAGTAAGCACGTTCCCAAAATTTTTGTTTATATTCTTGTGTGAAAAAGGTAAAGAACAAAATGGAGGAATATGTTGTGGCCAAAACCCGATTTTATTGTACCACGAATGAATACGTAGATCTCGAATACACCACACTTGATTCCTAAACTGTAAAATTAAACTTACCGGGCTTTTGGTAAAAACTGTCTTGTATATTCGAAAATCTTTATTCCTGCTTAAATTTCAGAAAACCAATAAAGCCTTTACGATGTAAACAGGGAGTTTTGAAATAAATGTCAGGCGTTTATCTCGAAAACGATGTAAGGAAAATTGTTCAGTGTCGAATGGGACGTTTAGTGGTGATCTTGAATGACCTTGGAATTCATTAATTTTTGAGATTATAGTGAAAGTTAGTATCTTTAAATTAGAACCTATTAGAGTGTACTTTTTGATTAAGCAATTAAAAATAAATAAATATGTAGTTTCCTCTTGTACATAAAAATATTTTCGTAAAGTGTATGGATTCGGAGGTTGGAGTAAAAATATCAGCATTAAAGCAAAACATTTTTCTCTAGTTCACAGCTGTTTCGTTGTATCGACAAATAAAAATCAATAAAATCAATTCTTCTTTGATTTATTAAGCAAATTTTTAATTTAGGTACTGCTAATGCCCGGTTGCACAGAAGTCAACGCAAACTTGATTAAATATACTTTATTTTATTCCATGGAAATATTTACCGATTAGTTAAAAAGTTATTCAATCAAAATTGGCCATTTAAATATTTATACGCAAACTAAATATTTCTACGGACTAAAATATATTTAATCAAGTTTGCGTTGAATTCTCTCTGATTGCGAAAACAGATTTCATATAAAATATTTAACTGGCGCACAAGTAACCGACCGTTAGTCATTTTTATGTGCAACCGGTCATAAGTGTTTCGTTTGTTAGAGTTGTTTACATTTTTTGTATGTTCAAGATTGTTGTAAATTAATTAGAATAATTATGTATATGGTGAATTGTGGGTTTGGGTCAGTTCCCATTATAATGGAGTATGATCATTTAGTGGTGATGTAAATTGTTTACCAGTGAGAATTAATTAATTGAATCTATCAATAGAGACCGATTGCTTAACCCGTTTTGTGGCCTTCACAATGTGAAGTGAGGCCAGTTTTTACTTTATCTATTCGAACGAGAACGTCGTCACAAGTTTGCAGTGACTTTGGTACGGATATGTCATTTTGATTTATTGAAGTGAAACTTCTTTAGTACCGGGATGATTTTTAAAATCGAGGAAACAAAACGCAAAATTACAAGCAAAAAGTGAAGAAGCGATATGAAACGAAAATGCGACAGTTTTATTGTTGTTATTTTATTTTCAGTTTTATTCTGCTGTTTTATTTGGTTTCTGAAAAAGTGTGTACATGGAAATATGTATGCATGTATGTATGCATTATGTATTGACATTTTTTATACTCGATTGAAAAAAAATTAATTTTGTTGTTGTTATTTTAGTTTTTCTGTTCTGTTTTATTTTGTTTCTGTATACAGTGCGACAGGAAAATTGATTTATATCGAACATAACGACAAAGCAGAGTTAGGTCGTTTATGGCTGGAATTCCTTGGCTCTCCCAAAACTGGTGAAAAAATCCGATAGAACGCAGCGGCATGAATACAAAGGCACAATCTTAGTAAACTGGCAGTACCAATCGATCGGAGAACATTCTCTATACCATTAGTGCCTAATAAAACAGTGATCATAAAACGTAATCATTTTCCACTAGTCTCTGCGTGTGCAATAACAATTCATAAGTGCCAGGGAGGTACATTTGATGAAATTGTACATGAATATGATAAAACACATGCTCAACAGCTACTGTACGTCGCACTATCACGAGAAACATCGATTCAAGGATAATATATCGAGAAAAAAAATGATAAAAAATTATCATAGTCGAAGAGCAACCGTATCCACACTGGAATTGCAAGCTGAATTTCAAGGCTGAACCTGAATAGACTTGACTTTTGACAAATTATTATTTGATTTCATAAATACGAGGAAAGGATTGTCACTATTTACCTTCAACTGTCAAAGTTTACGTGCTCATGTAGATTATCTTCAATTAGACAAACTATCATCGTCGTCGAATTTTCTGATTTTTTCGCAGACATGGGTAAATAATGACAACGTTGTAGAGATTCCAAATTTCGATATTGTCGTTCAATATAAAATACCAAATATAAGGGCAGGTGGCGTTGCAATCTACCATAATGTAAATAATGGAACCCGTGTTGTGCATCGGGACCTGCCTAAGCAATTTTATCAAATTCTTAAATCCTACATAGCTGATCGACACTTTAGAGTCAAATTTGAAAATGAGTAGTCTGAAATAAAAGGAATATCAGCAGGTATACCACAAGGTAGCGTACTTGGACCATTTCTGTTTATTCTTTATACGAGAGACTTACTGAATATTCAAGGTACTACAATAGTAACATTTTCAGACAAGCAAACTTCAAAATGCAGTTAACACATCTGGTGAGCAACTGGACTAAAAAAATGGCGCATCTTATTAAATGAAGCCAAATCAGTACACGTCAACTTTACAAATCAAAATGTAAACTGTATTCTAATGGTTCTCAACTCAAACCAAATTCCATATGCAAATAAAGCTAAATACCTTGGCATGACCCTCGATGCTAAGCAAAGATGGAAAAAACACATCATGAAGAAAAAAGAAGAGTTAAACATCAAATATAGGAAAATGTACTGGCTCATGGGTAGAAATTCTAAGCTCTCAATACACAACAAATTGCTTCTATACAGGCAAATGCTAAAACCAGTATGGGCCTATGGTATCCAACTTTGGAGTTGTGCCAAGAACACCAATGTACAAATGATACTATGCTTCCAAAAAAAAGTGCTGCGAGGGATTGTGAATGCCCATGGTACATTAGGACAACCTTCATAAAGACTTGAAGTTGGAATACGTTACGGATGAAATAAAGAACCAAGCAAGGAAACACGTATAGCGCTTATCTCAGCCACAGTACCCACTTCCTATTGAACTTGTTATTGACCGATTACACGACCAGGAATTGTAATAATCCAATCAACTCTAGTCGTATTCGGGTTATCGATTGCAACAATCGGGCTACTTTGATTAGGTTCGAAGTTAAACTTGACTTTTCGATGAGTTTTTGGGGAAGTTTGATTGCGTCATTATTGACGTCTTCGATCGGCTCACTTGGCAAAACTTCTGTTGCATTCTCTTCCATAAAATATGAGACGTTACAATTCTTACCCCGTATATCTAGAGTCAAATATTTTTTATTACGTTTGATTACCAAAAACGGTCCTTCGTATGGAGTCTGTAGCGACCTTTTAACTTAATCTGTGCGTATTAATACATGTGAGCACATATTCAAAACTTTAGAGATAAACATTTTATCTTGTTGAGGTCCTGCTGCTTGATAATCGATGGAGTCATATGAAATGCCTATCTTAATGGTTTGTGATTTGAGAACAGCGTGAATGGCCTTCGATTAAATGCCGAAATCGTTTCGTGGCAGAATAAACGGCTAACAGTTCTCTGTCATATGCACCGTAGCGTTGTTGTGTGTCGATTAACTTTAATGAATAAAACAAATAAATTTTTTTTTAAATATATTAATGGATCAACTCCTGCGGAGGTAATGCCCCAAAAACAGAATTTGGTTTTTTGCAAAATTACACTATGTACCGTTTTTTTTTAAAGTATTAACTATCCAATGGGTTTAATGTCCTTTTAAGGTCAATTAATAACCTCTTTTCATTCACGCACACACCCACCCATTCATCTACTCACTCAACTGCAGTATACCACCTGCACATTACAAGCTCCATGTCAACCTGTACACTGACATGGACGGTGGGTCGTGGAGATTAACATGGAAGGTGGGTCGTGGATTTTGCTCTACCTATTTATGTGGAGCTGCTATCGAGAGCCGCTATCCATTTCAATGGGAAATTTGAAAAAGCTTTTATTTTCTACAACCCTTAAATCGTAACAAATTTAATCTTACACTGAAAATTGAAAACGTCATGTCAAAATAAATGTCAATTGGTATATTTCAGGTAGTTAAAAGTTTGTTTTATGGATAAATTAATTTTTAATTTGAATGGTACAGTGGCAATACGGGAAGTAGCGAAATTTCGGATTGATAATTTTCTATTTCGCTCTCTAATAGCCCGCCCCGGATAGCGAATAAAAAAACACACATTACGATAACTTACACGTTTAATGTTAAAAAGCACTTATTTATTCGCAAAATCATTCCATAGTGATAGTGTATATACCATATCAGATATTTTTTTATTCCTGGCAAAAGAACAATCCAACCAATAACAAATAAACCATTTTCTACGCTTTCGTATCATAAAAACAGTGTCATAAAACCGAATTTCGTGTCCCAAAGCGTCCATTCCAGCTATTTCTAATTTTTTGATGTTGTTTACTGTAATATATCAACCCCACCAATAGTCCATCCTAGCTTGGGCACTATACGTATAGAACATATAAAGAAAGCTACGTGTTATAGTCCAAAAACTAATTGGATCATCATTAAATTAATAAACTTAAAATAAATTTGATTTGATGGCTGATCATAAACTGAGGCCTACATAACGCAACAATCCTATATGTCGGTACATTATACACTAAGGATAAATAAAATAGAGCACTAAATTACGTATACATACATACATACATCTAAAAATAAAATAATTTATATGTTGAGTAAATTTGGATTTATTTTGTTTTTACAGCTTTTTTCCCTAGGGATAGGAAGTGAAAACTATGATATAAACTCAGATATACAAAAAGAAAATCATAAACTGTACACACAACACTACAACTGGACTTTGTGTAAATGTATAAAACTAGAACTGACAACTTAAAAATAATATACAAAACGTACGTGTATATCACAATAACACTCAGCTGAAAGATTCAGGTTAAATAAATTTATTAACTTAACCAGAATATGGAATGAAACGTTTTCACACAAACATGATGGTTATGTGCAGCTGTAGACATTATTTACTACCAACAATACAACGTCCAGTTAAAAATCGTAGTATCATAATTCCAGTAACCTATGACAGATTGGTCGAACAGAGAATTTTTTATTCAGTCAAGCAAAGTTTAGTTTGTTTTGCGAAAATGATTTAAACATTTTTTATTGTAATACATAATTGCTATAGTGCAGTACAGTACACTGACGACCGGATAGGACTAAACCAACATTTATCTTACAGAAATAGATAAACCAATTGGATTTTTAAATAAACATCAATCACGAATTCAGTTGTATTGGGGGAACCAAAAATCATTTCGTGAAGTACATAATACTGCGTTTTTTTAAAAAAGGTGCTCTAGACCGCGATAAATTATATTTTGATTTTTTAAACAATTTATATAATATTAAAATATTTGTGCTTCGTATTCACAGTATCGAATCCTAAAGAGCTTGTTCTCAACAACTCTGTACAACTCTTGTTTTTTTTGTAGGGTACAACAGAGTTACTCAAAGGCTGCCTCGGCAGCTCTCGTGCTCAGACTGACTAAGTCAGATGAGGACTTGGTGTTAACCCAAGAACCTTGGATTAACAATTAAAGGATCTGTGACCTCCGAATGAAAGGGTATAAATTATTACACTCAAGTAGCTCTGAAAAGAGCAGATCGTGTATTTTAGCGAAAACTAATTTAAATATTTGTCTTCTTCCACAATTTAGTAGCGGGAACGTTACAGCGATGAGCGCTGAGATTGGCTATGAAAAATTATGGCTAGCCTCAGCTTATATGGATCGCGAGAAGGAGGTTCCACCTTATAACCTGGCGAACTGGTCCGGGAAGCAGGTCAGAAAAAGGTAGGTGTCACACTTGGATGTGATGCAAATGCGCATCACACAATCTGGGGAAGCACAGACCTTGTAGTTTGCAATATTGAGTGTGAACCAACATTCACTGTTAAAAATTGACAGGAGGTTCTAGATGTGACCTTTGTGTCAAACCATTTTTCATATGATCAGCGGGTGGAGAGTGGCGAAGGAGCACTCATTATCCGATCATCGATATGTAACATATTACCTCAACATCAAACCTGTTACTCGGAAAGCCTTCAGGAATCCCACAAGGTCAAACTGGAACAAATATAGGGAGGTGTTTGAGGAACTATTGCTGCTCCTAACTGTATATATTCAAAACAAATTTCTGTAATAATAGTGTTAACAACACTAAATGACAAAATTAAAAGTAACTAAAGTTGAAATTTACAAGGAATTTTAAAAAACTATTTTTGTATTTTCTCAGTTTTCTCAGCCTCTTGTTTTATGGAGCTAATCGTTTTGGCAAATGGAGCATCCATATAATAATAATAGCTAGTGCTGTCCAAAACTGGTTAATTTGATAACCAAGACCGATTTGATCTTTTTCCCCACTGATCAGGTTATTTTAAGCTGATCTTTTTAACCTGATCTATGTAAACCAAATCGGCTTCAAAGAGCGATACACCCTATTTAGTAAAGTTTTTCATTGTACGCAAAATTGAAGGTGTGGTATACGAGTATACATTCATTATGTAATTAAACATTATATCAGGTGTTTATTTTTAAGATTCTTCTATATAGTTACTAATTTTCTAATTAAAAAAAAATATAATTTAAATCTAATAAAAATAAATTTTTGATAGAAAAATAGCTTTGCTCATATAAAATTGCAATATACTATCGTTGATTGAATACAGATATTACTACTCGGATTTTTGCCGCTACGTTTGGTTAATGCCTCTACTAGTCACAAATAGATAGAGGCATTGTTGTGCGAGAGTGGTTTTTTCTTTCTTGCAACATAAAAGCCGAACAATTTAATTGCTGTTGTTTTCTCCCATATAAAAATTGCATTAAGGTGGATTTACATATCCGACGAATTTTCGGCGCGGCTGCTTGCCGCAGGAAATTCGGCGAACGCGTATTATCGATGATTTACATATTCAACGATTTTTCGGCACAGTTTTTTCACACATCCATACATAAACAATAGAATGACACATAATTTAAAAAAACAGATGAAGTTAAAAAAAAATTATTCTATGTATGCTGTGTCGTTGCGCCGAAAAGATACAAATTGTTCATGTCTTCGCCGTGCCGAAAATTCGGCGAAGAAGTCCTTTCTGATTGGTTGAATGTGCCACGTGATGTTCGGCGCAGAAAATACGTTGGATATGTAAATCCACCTTTAATATTGTGTATCAACATTTTATTACATAACAAAATGTCATTTTGAAATGTTACGACTGCTATTTCACTTACTCTTACATACAATTGTACCATCAGTAATAAAATAAATATATGGTTGAACGGAGTAACCTTAGTTTTAATTTGTTTCGAAAAATATCAACAACAAAAAAATAATAACAAACAAATTGTGTCGCAGTGCAAATTAAAAAAAAAATCCCATCGCCATGTCTGTAAAAACGTCATGAACAACCTCTACTCACATGGTTGGAATACGACTGAAAAAATGAAAACAGGTGGTCTATTATGAAATTTATCCGTCTCGGATTTTTTCGATTCGATACGGACCCTATTATGAAAACGTGTGTTATCGAATTGGTATTAAACCAAATTTATTTTTATTTATTAAATATTTCTTGTAATAAAATATATATTACATTTTAAATTTTTGGGTTTTAATTATTTGGAATTACTAAAACATTATTAATTTATTTATTTTATTAATATTATTAAATTAAAATATAATCACTTTTCACTATATTTTGATGAAACGTCAAAATAAGTTCAATCGAATACAAAATACGTCAACTAAATAGTAGTTGGATTTTTTCTAGTGTACTCGGAAAAATCCGAGACAGAAAATTTTCATAATAGACCCCCAGAATGAAGACATAAATACAATTTCATTGTTTTTGTCTATTTATTTTTGTCATATATATTTCATATATTCAGTTGAGAGAGAGAGGAAAATACATTTGATTCAATTTTTTTTTTTAATTTTGTTAAAATATTTAGTAGTGTGGGTAAAAATTAATTAAAAATATGTTTTGCTTCTTTCTAGCTGCTTTGAATTAATTGGGTCTATCTTTGTTCTTCTTAAACCTACATGAAGTGAGTTGTGTTCTTCTTTTACAATGTGTAAGAAGAAACAAAAAATAAAAATTGTTGTTGTAATTCGCAGTGGTATTATCTTAAGTCATAAGTAATCAATGATACTATATAATGGAAAGTTGCTAAATTATTCGTGTAAGATTGTATTATATAGAAAAGCTTTCGAGTAATGATTGTATAAATTTATGTTTTAAATAGACAAAAATAAAAACCATTAACAACATATATAGAAAAATTTAAATTGACAGAACAGCAGAGAAAAACTTATGTACTTTGTGTTACCGACGCATCTTTTTATTCTAAAGTACAGGTGCACAAATAATTGTTTAAGTATGTTCATATAAAATACAAATATAATATACTTTTTATTTATTTGAACACCTCTTTACAGTTTTAAATCAAATAGAAATACTGATTGGCATTGGCAAGAGGCTATGGCAAGAAGGAACACATAAACGATAGTGTTTGTTGTAATCACGGTTCACCTAACAGAGTTTCAAAAAATTTTAAAATGTTTGTTTAAGTTAAACCGCCGGATTTGAACTTCTAACGATCGAATAGAAGAAATATCGTAACGAAATTATAAATACAGTGAAAGTGAATGATGTTCCCGACCGAGTATCGATGTAATTACGACAACCATGGCTGGTATCCGGTAAAATAACGAGTTGTTCAAACCTATCTGAAATAAACGTAATTGTACATTTGACTTGTACCTACGTATAATATAATCTAATTCGATCATTCAATCTAATTTTGATTATACCATCATGCAGCTTTAGATATTAGCTATAAACTCATATATTATATTGTGTACTTCACTATATGATAATTAATGGTTAGTGTAAAGTTCCTGACAAAATAACAAAAAATCTTACAACAGTCAAAAAGTGTAAATGAAACCACTACACTTTTCTGAAAATTGAATAAGAATATATCAAGGTCGTATTTTGTTATTTTTTACTCATATTTTGTTATTTGGTGTTATATAATATCATAAGACTTAGTTTTAATAAAATAATAAAATTGAAAATAATAAAACGAGCTACAATTATGTGTACATCATCTTGCTAAGTAACCCAACAGGATCATATGAAGTGATCGTCATATGACATCGACCACGAATACATACACAATTACTCTTGATTTTAATGATTTACTGGCCACTAATTATCGTAGTATGTGTATGAAATATGGAATATGTATTCGATTTTGTTAGTTATTCTTATTAAACACAATCTTATAGTTTTACTCTCTGAGAGTAAACAATTTTTTATTTCGATTTAAAACAAAATAAGAAAAATCGGTTTAGTATATAAGAAATTTTTTTCCTCATTGTATTTTATTGCTGTTTTAGTTTTCGAGCTGTAAACGTCGTTTAGTGTTTTTCAGAGTGAGTTTAGTATTTTGTGCCGCTAAATTTTTTTTTAAAACTACCGATCCTCACTTTGTTTTTGGACATTCTACAACTGCCTTTTCTAAATATTGACCTAATTTGCTATTTGATTTTGGATATTCTTATTTGCCGGCTCTAGTTTTATCTATTTTTATTTTATTACATTTTTTTTTAATTATTATACTTCCAAAGTTTCATTTTAAGGTATTTTTTAAATTAATTTGGTGTTATTGGATATTATATTGTTTTCCAATAAAATGTCTAAAAACGCTAAATATAATTAAGAAAAAAAAAATTGTGTGTCAGAACAGACGCTTATAACTGTGTTAGAAGATCTATCTTTGCCAGGTAATATTTTAACTAGCACGGATAGTACGTCAATGAGGGCGATTACCTTGAAATTGGGTTTATAAAATTCAATAAAAAACCGAATTTATATCTGTTTAGTGTGGAGCAAAATTAAAAAAAATACCCTCATAATCAATATTGCGATATTAATATTGTTGCAGCACAAGAAATGGTAACTCAATGTGATAACTCAATGTGACAACACTGATTATGCTAACGCCATATCAAATGATATTTTGATAATTGTTCCCAATACTGACGAAATATCTGACTACAATATAGGAATCGATTCCAATAATTCCTAGTAAAGGAATATTCCGAACCACTGCCAACAAATGCAATGGCCACTAGTTCTAATACAAATAAAATAGTTGATCCTATAAAATGGAAACTTGAAGCAGAAATAAACCTAATGCCAAATGCTTCTTTAAAATCTAAAGAACAGGTTAGATATGCGATTTCAAATGCATTAATCTCTAATAAAAATTCATGTGTAATCTCACATGAAACTATTCGATTAAGAAACAAGTATCAACAAATTATTATTGCTTATGGTCGATGTAAGTATCCGACACATGCTCAAAAATATAAATTTAATATTAATAAGCAAAATAAAATGGCTTTTTATGTAACTGGGGATAAATTTGTGATGCATGAAGGAGATAAACAGTTTCAGCAGGTGCGAGGAGAGCGACGTGTTGCTTTAAAAGATAAGCTGGGATATGATACAGCCCATAATGTCGAATTAGAAATGCGATCAAATTCCGACTTGTAATTAATAAAAAGCGGAAATACGATGCATTTAACAACATCTGATATTGCAATACTGTAAAATCGATAAATCAACCCCTGAGGGTCGCTTTCATATGACGATCACCTCATATGATCCTGTTGGGCTACTTAACAAGGTGATGTACACAGAATTTATAACAAAAGCTCGTTTTATTATTTTTAATTTGATTATTTTATTAAAACTAAGTCTTATGATATTATATAACACCAAATAACGAAATATGAGAAAAAAATAACAAAATACGACCTTGATATATTCTTATTCAATTTTTAGAAAAGTGTATAGTGGTTTCATTTACACTTTTGAACTGTTGTAAGTTTTTTTGTTATTTTGTCAGAAACTTCACATTAATTAATTAATGTATAATTATTAATCTTACATGCAATTTCATAAGAAATAAAAATAAACGGATTTGAATTTTTGGTGTTTACTTTTAACTGAATTTATAATTTACGAATTAATAGGTTACTGAATACTGACATAACACGTTGGAAAATTGATCACTTAATTTTGTTCTCGACAAGAACTGGATGATGGTCGCATGTAAGCTTTTGCACATTTCTTGGTTTAATTTTTCAACAAATTATTTATTTTGGCGTGAGTATCAGTGTTCGGAAAGTTATATGATTTAGAGAGAAACAAATTTATTAATCGTTAGGTCGGACATTTTGCCTCTAAAGTTCTTCGAGTTAATATAAAATTTAAAACGTGCTATCGTAAAACTTTACATATTTTCGGAAAATTAATAATTGAGTGCTTCTCGGCTCCACTTCACTCCTGTGGATAAACAGAAAGCCAAATGTAATTTATGTAAAAGTGTTTTGTCTTATAAGGGGAGTGCCATAAAGAACCTCACACGTCACCTTATTAATAAACACCCGGCCTTTTTGCCGACTTCTTCAAAAAAGCAGGTGGATGAGCTACACCCACCACAACAAGTGAACATGAGATACACTTAGATCTTCGTCAACTGGTTTTAACGTACCAACTACTTCGATAGCAGCAAATGTTAGGGAAGCTACAATTGTGCAGCCAGACCAATCCGCGTTACGTGAATTAACAAATTCCGGGTTAAGTTTGTCAAGTACGTCCCGGCCTTTAAATTTGCAGCAACCAAAGCTTACTAGTTTGGTAGTACGACCAGCATCCATTACTAGACAAAGAAGAATCGACGCAGTCTTATTAAATTGTACAAGATTATCAAACCTTTTCCGTTGTTAGTGACAATGGTTTTATCGAATATAGTGGGGCTCTTGATCCTACATATCAGTTACCATCACGTTCGATGATAACGAAATCTCCGTTGCCACAGGTATATGACTCGTATTACAAAAAGTTGCACGAATTTATAGGACAAGCAGAAAATGCTTCAATAACCACTTCAATAGACTGTGTCGACATATCGTCTGCTAGACACAGGGCCGAAAATTTAAAACTTATAATGAAAAAAATGTTTCCTACAGTTTTCTCTAGACAAAACTACGAATGCCGTGGTAACAGACAATACTGCCAATATGTCAGCAGCCGTTAAATCTGCTGGTTATGAGCACCTTCGATGCTTTGCCCACACAATTAATTTAATGGTACAAGAGGAGGTGAAAGAAATAAACGATATCCAAAAAAAATCAAATCAATCGTCGAGTTTTTTTACAGAAGTTCGTTAACAACAGATAAACTTAGAAACCTGCAAACTCTAATGACTGGAACAAACACACCATTAAAACTAATTAACGATGTTATAACCCGGTGGAATTCCACGTTCCAGATGTTTGAAAGGTAGAGAAAGTAAAATTATTCTTGAAACTTATAACTAAAATAAAAATTATTTTATACATGTTATTAATAAAAATATTTTAGATTTTGCCATCTTCAAGAACCACTGGAATCTGCCGTTGCACTACTACACGCCACTATCGAAATGCTTTCGACTATCGAAATGACTACGTTAAAATAAATATGCATCATACTAAAACCGTTTGATGGTCTAACCGCGGAAATAATGGTATTATTAGAAGGCCTAGAGCGCTACCTATTGAATGAAAAAGTAGTGTAACTTCCACAAGTGCTCTGAAGTTAGTGGACATATTGTTGGCTAGTATTTCAAGTCGTTTCACAAATGTTGACAAAAACTATATTTTACAAATGGCCACATACCTGGACTCTCGATTTAAGGCTAAGACGTTTTCCGAAACAACAAAAAACCAAGCCAAAGACAGATTTTTAATATTAATGAATGAAATTATCCAAAAAGAGCAAAACTCAACAGACATTGCAACAGATGAAAGTAACGACGAAGTAGACAATTCAAATCCAATTTATAACTATTTCGATGCTCAGTGTCCTGCTAGACCAACATCAAATCCAAATGCTCATGCCATTATAGAATTGCGTCAACATAACGAAGATATGCTATTACAGCGCAGATATGATCCATTTGTGGTTTGGTGGCAAACTCGAGAGTTAATATACCCTAGGTTAGCTCAAATTGCCAAGCGATATTTGGGGATTCCTGCGTCTTCCGTTCCTTCAGAAAGAATATTTTCAAAAACTGGTTTGAAGGTGAGTGAACGTCGAAATAGGTTAACATCCAAAAACCTTCAAAAAATCATATTTCTTAATGGAAATATAGATTTCATGGAGTAGGTAGATTGTTCGTTTTCCAAACATTTACTTATTTTTAAATTTATTTTATTGACCTACCTTAACGCATCACGTCGGTTAAATGAAAATAGAATGTTCGTTATATATATTGAAGATGAAATAAAATTTATATTTGATAAAATAATCTGTTGTTTTAGTGATTTTAAAATTATTATCCAAATTATTGAAGTTGACATATTTGATTTTCTTATTTTGTTTCCTTTCAGTTTTGTACCGAGAACACATTACACAATTAATAATCAAAAGGTTCAATGCAATTAGGTTCCATCCTTACATTATTTATTTAACCAACCAATCTAAAACGAAATTTTGATTAAATTATAGCTTAACGTCATATGGTGCTTATTTGGATGGAATTCGCACTCACCTGTTTCTGTTGTTTTAATTTCCAGTATGTTGAGATAATTAACAGTTCTCGAGAGCGAGGATTTGAATCTTGAAGCCGTGGTAAATCCATATAAGAAATTATAAAAACTAAATACAGATACCTTGGACTTCCGCTTTATAAAAACATAAGATTATTTCATTTCTTACCCTTCAGACCAAGAGTAACGTAAACGTACAGTTTATGGAGACTTTACTCTGCTAAGGTGTTCGTAAACGTTACGCGTAAACAGTACGGATGTGATACGTAAAGTATACTTTTGTCACATGAGAAGTGAAACAAATTTGCGAAAACTTTTGTATGTATACATAATAGTGTTCATAATGCTAACGTTTTTACGTAACATTTGCGAATTGCTAATGCGTATCATTTATGAACCACTTTCGCGATACGATTATGAACTGGTTACGCGATTGATTTTGTTTAGACATTTATAAAACAAAAACTACGGCTTTTAATAAAAATGTACAAAATATAAAAAAAAAAAAAAATCAAATATTACGATTATTATTTTGTATTGAATTACCAAATTAAAATATCACACACGTTTGTTCACTAACTTATGCTTATGTATGTATGAAGAATAAATTGTCATGTCTATATTTCCATATTTCATTTTTATAGTAAAATTTTGTGGTTTTACATTTTGGCATAACCTAAAAATTTCATAAAAGTTTTAATTTGTACATTTTCGTACATTTCGATTTTTTTTTTTTTTAATATATATTTTAATATATTAAGTTTTATTTTGTGTGTTCCACACAAAAAATTTTTTGATTTTAAATTTGATTTAAAATCAAATAAGATTATTTTCAAACTACGAGTGTAAGTAAAGTGAAAATAATCTGAAACAGTGCAATTTATAAACTTTAGCCATTGAAAACTGCAGTTCACTTGAATAGGAACGACCACTTTTTTGGAATATTTTAAAATCAGTCTAACTTTTAAAGATTTTTTTTTACAGGATGAGCACTTGTTCAAAATGACATAATATTTAAATAAAAATAATGTAGTAGGCCAGAAGAACTTTATTTTATTTTGTTTTTTCTTAAAAACTATATTTTTTGTTTGTTTCCTTTGAATAGTTATCAATGCTCATAGTTATCAAATTTGTTAGCAAATTTAAACTTAATTTAAATTATTTTTTTTGAAAAATGTTACTTGCTTTTAAATGTTAAAAAGGTTAAAATGTGTCGAGGAAACAACTTAGTAAGGAAGAAATTGCCCAAATTCACGTGCTACACAGCCAAAAATATTCTCTACAAGCAGTTGCAGACAAATAGGAAGTAGTAAGACTAATCTTAAATTTTACAAAAGATCCAAATGAATATTGCTTAAACAACAACGGCCGAACTGTTGAGGCGGGCCATACTAAGGACATCCAATTACGCACTTTCTTGTGCAACAATTAAAGCGAGAGCTGGTGTAGGAGCGAGCCGAATAACAGTATTGGAGAGTCATTATAAAATCAGATCACCTTATTCGAAGAAAGCTTCAAAAGGAACCAACTCTCAATCAGGAGATGAAGAAGAAAAGATTACATTTCTCGAGGCTACATATGACATGGGCTGTAAAATGGAAACGTGTCGTTTTCATTTCGATGATCCCGATAAATCCATTATTATTTTCATTACCTTCGAAAAGAGGAAAAGTTTTTAGCAAAACACCAATGCCGCGAAGGAGGCATTATGGTGTGGGTAGCTGTATCCTTTTATGATCAGAAAGAATTGTCATTTCCAACCGGAAAAATGATTGCATCAACTTACAAATGCATCTTTGAAAAAAGATTTCCCAGCAACGATAATGGCCCTATGCATACAGCTAATTTAGTCAAATCATGGAGATCGCGGCAAAATGTAGAGCTTTTGCCATAGCCACCGCATTCTCCCGAACTCAATATCATGGAAAACGTGTAGGGTTTGCATTCTCAGGAGGTTTCCGAAGGTGGTCGACAATTCGGCAACGAAGAAAGCCTTAGTTGGGCGATAAATGGGGCCTGGAGTGAAATCTCACTAGATTATATAAAATCTTTGTATGGCTCCAACTCCAGCAGGTTGTATGAAGTTATTTCCAATAAGTCTTGCTGACAATTTATGGACACGAAAAAAGCCGTCACTTAAATTGTTAAACCAACTGCCTGAGGAACCAAAATTGCAATACTAGCATAGCATTAATTATAAAATACATCAGTCACCAAATAATAAAATAAAACAGTCAAAGTCTATGAAAGCTAACTATTGAATCGGGTTTTCCAATAGGTTGCGTGCTATGGTGAATAAGTTCGAATCAAAATATTCACTATTGAATGTTCCCGTGTCAATGAGACTACGCACCGATCGAAGCACCGAAAATATCGCAGCCGTAAGTGCTTCAGTTCAAAATGAGCCAAATCAGTCGATTCCACGCCGTTGGCTTACACCCTTAGAAGATCAAACTAACTCAAGAACTGAAGCCTCTTGATTATTTGAAGTGCCAAAATGTATCCGATTGGGCTCTGTTAATGTTTCAAGTAAATTCTCAATTTCATTGAAAAATCATCTTCAGAAGCTCATTTTTGGCTTAATGGCTCTGTTAATAAGCAAATTATGCTTTATTGCACAGCAAAAAATCCACATGTGCACTGAAAAAAATATGCCACATAAATTAAATAAGATAACCATATGGATATAAAAGGACAAAAAAGCACTTGAGCATCTTGATTCTATTAATGCCAATAAATTAAATTCAGGTGAAAATTATAAATGAACTTTAAATACATTTTATACGAAACAATTTAATTTCAGAATCAGGTAACTGTATGATAATTCTTCTACTTCATGCCGTTCTTCAACCGTTAAAAATTAATCGGAAACACAAACGTACTATTTTAGATGCGCGAAGATTTTTTAATTCATATCATAACAATTAATGATTTATTACCGACGGTTGAACTGAACTACTAACAGGGAATATTCAACTCAAAATTATTGCTGTTGGCTCTGATCTGCAAAACTTAACTGAATTTTATATTTACTGCGATGGAGTACGATACAAAACATTAAGTTTCATTCGTTGTATTGATATAATAATTAAATTAAGCTATATGTTTAACATAAAATATTCGGAAAAAAGCAAACTAGCATACATTTTTTTTAGAACAATACTTTTTTGATCTAAAATCTGAAGAATTTTCTGCCGTTGCTAATATTATTAATAAACTAAAACAACCAATAAATTAATATGGTTATGCTAATTTGCTTTTTATGTGAATATGCAACTCAGTCGCTTAACCAATTAATACATCACCTAAAAGTTTTCCTTGGAGTACCTAATATATATGGAGATTTAAATGTACATAAACAGCTCATTGCAGACAGAAGTTTCAAAATATTCATTCTTTTAAAAAACATTTAAAAAACACGAGTCTGATTTTACATACAGTAACAAAGATACAAATATTTTTCTGGAAAATTATTCACCGTCACTGCCGAAAATTTGTTATAATCAATTGTTATAACCGAGTCTCTTGAGCCGCATACTATGTGATATTCAAAACTTAATCAGTGAATTTAAACTGTCAGTTACAAAATTTATTTTAAAACATTTAACGCCGCTGGATTTCTTTTCATCCGGCTACGTTAAGACGTTGGCTTATGCCAAGAACGTTAGAGGATCTCACGGATAACATCGAACGCGAAATGACCAACGTTCCGGCCTAATTATTTGAATAATAGTTTCCAAAACACTACCCTGTGGGACTCCTGCCGAAATTTTTTTTGTGTTGTTCTCTGTGCCACACGTTATCGAAGGCCTGCGTCACATCTAAAAAGATACTAGAGCAAACCTTTTCCCTCTCTAATGTATTCTTAATGACATAGGATTACATATGAACCTGCTCAATAGTTGAGTGCTTTTCTCTGATCCAAACCGAAATTCTGGGATAAGGTTTGTTTGTTCCATGGTTCTTTCCAATCTTTTGAGTAAAACGGAATCATTATTACTTCTGCTACTTTCCACTGCATTGGCACTTGTTTTTTTCCTGAGGATCGCTTTGGATATGTGTAATAATGTGAGGGTACCTTTTTCAAGGAGTTCCTTTATTATTTGCCCTGCTATCAGATCGTAACCAGGAGCCTACTTTGCTTGTATGTTATCAATCCAGCTTTTAGTTCTTTCAATGTAACAGGCCTGATATCATTGAAATCAGATATTCTGGGCGTATCAGCAGTGTTTTCGTAACTGATCTGCCGACCATGATAATGTTTGTAAAAATAAACATTTTTCACTGAAATTTTAAGTTTTCGTTTTATTTTAATAGAAAAGTTTGTGTTATTTTAAAGAAAATTCGACAACTGCGGTTTGAGATTATGAAATATATAGACACAAGTGCAACATCAAAGGTTTTTCTCCAAAGCTAAAGACAACAAAGAAAACGCCGTGATATCAAAAATCGACTAGCTCATGAGAATCGATTAGCTCATGAGAATCGATTTGCACAAAAAAGTCGGGTGTTTCCAAATTACATACACCCTCGTTTTTAATTAACTGCTGGTAAAGGTTTAGATGCGGCCAACTAGTTTAAAATGAACAGCGACTCCATAGTACTCGTACAGCATAGGAAATGAAATGAAAATGAACTAAAAATGTGTTTAATTGTCCGGCGTGAAATTGACAAATAGGTTTGTGAAAGATGAGGCTATATAATAAAAAATGTTAATCAAAGTTATATTTCCAATATTCCGTTCACGTGCATAAATTACCAGTTACCAATATTGTTCGAGCCGTGTCACCAAAGCTCGAGCCTTTATAATTAAATTTAAAAGTTTTAATCATTATTCATTACCTAAAAATACAAGCTAAATGTCAATTTTCCAACTTGATCGTACAAAAACTGAATTAAAACAAATTAAAACTCTAAAAAAAGTTGTGTTAACAGTTTATTGCCACCTTACCATCGTACATCTCACCCTCAAAATATGCGCCAAACAACAAAATTCTATGTTTCCAAAATACTTATCTGCTGCTGACTGATTGATTAATAAACTTTGTATTTCTTTTTTTATTTTATCCAAAAAATATAATTTTGTGAATAAAATAAAAAGCCAAAATAATAATAATAACATCAACAACAACATTACCATAAGCAAAAAATTGGTACTGATTTGTGGAAAATCAATCGAGCCGAAAAGCAAACGAAAATTCGTAACTCTACACTCAAATAGAGAACGCTTTAATAATTATTTGCGCAAAATAAGAAAAAGTTCTTGTGGCACAATACTAGTCCCTAACGTGTGCATGTGTAAGTGTTTGCTTTTATACTAAGCACGTGTTTTTCGTTATTTTGAGAGAGCGAAAAAATTTCATTTCAGAAAAAAGCTCTAAAATAGTCCTTTCTCATCGAACAAAAATTTCCCCTACATTTTTTTTGATGTGCAAAACTGTTTACGGTGTAAAAGTACACTGGTCCCAGTGTAAAATCTTAAACCCATCAAAAAACTTGTGATAAACATTTTTGTTCAGTCGCATCGGTTTCGTCGCACAATTTACATGTCGCACTAGAGAATCGAGGTAAAGCGGTCCGTGGAAATAAATGTAAATAAAAAATTATTAAGCTGTGATGTAAAAACACAACAAAAAAATTGTTTCCATAAAGTTTTTTTTTTTCTTAGTTTTCTGATAAAATGATACAAATATTTGTTAACAATGAATTTTCATAAACGAAAGAAAAAATTTACTTACAAGAGCTTTTCTTAAATGTTATTACTTTAGTTATGTTGTTAAAATGTTGCAAAGTGGTGCAATTGAACCAGTGAATCGTTTCAAAAGTTTTAGTGCAAAGTGAATTAGTTTATGGCTTTAGTTTTGTGCGATTTTTCGGATTTATTGTTTTTTAGTGAATATTTTGGATTGATACTCTCGTCGAACATACATAGTTTACTTGAAAATGTGCAGTGTTTGTGTTCGTTGGTTATTTAGTTAAATTTGAAGAAAAAAGTTAAATTTGTTTGTGTTTGTACGGTGCTTTTTGTGTTTATTCGGTGGAAAATGTTATTGTTGATTTGTTTGAGATAAAACGCCTCTGGGAAATATAAAACATTTTTTTGTTGGTGTTGTTGTTGGTGCTGTAAGGAATTTTTATGTTAAAAAAAAATATTTTCTGGAATTTTGAAAAAGGAATTTACTATTCTATAATGTTCATGATGGATAATTTATGAGTTATATTTTTTTTGCTCGTTATTTTCATTTTTCAATTGAAATGATATAAAACCTAACACGAGATTTACTTTGTATGGAAAACATGTATAAAGGTGAGTTTGGGTGGGCAAGAAACTTGTATGTACACATACATGATTTTGTTGTTTGAGTAAGATAGCAAAAAGGTTAATCTATTTTTATTTTATGGGGTAAATATTTATGAGGAATGTTGTGTATATAAGGATTCCGGGAAATTTAGTTTACATATGTCTATAGCATAACGGTAGTTTTTCTGTGAAATAAACCTTCTGCACTTACGTTAGTCGAATTTTTAATTAGTTTTCTTTAATGTTTGTGTGTTTTTGAAATTTATACGGGTAATTTCGAGTAATAGGAGTCCTGAATTTCGTTTTGTTTAGATTTTAGTCCAAAGATGGAGAAACTCATTTGAAAAGAGGTTGTCTTTGTCTTTTTAACACTGTTTTATTCGATAACTCTAATGCGCAAAATAAAAATTCAATGTTACCAAACTAATTGTAAAAATTTAACATAAACACAATTATGTAAAATATTTTGACAATTCAAATAAAGTCCCGAATATCTACGTGATCAAAAAATCAGATCAATTTCAAATTTATGCAAAGTTAATACAATAAACTGTTTGAAATTGTCATACAGTTCTTACTTTTATCTTCATAATTTTATAGTGAGTCTCTTAAGGCCAAAAAATAAATAGTGAATGTTTTCGACAGGAACTAGAAATTTCCATGTTATCAATAATTACATGGAACTTTTACTAGGCCAGAAAAACATTATTTTTAGTTAAATCGTTTTTGTAAATTCCCTATTCTTAAAAAAAGCCAGAAAAGTGCCACTGATGAATTACTCGTTATTCTCATTATTATCTCAATCCAATCAAACTATTGAAATGTAGCTTAAATTTTTCAAAATATGTTAATAGATGGCCCCAACATATGTTTGATAACAAACGTGTTTGGGCCTTAGTTTTAATACCAACCGGAATGCTTAAAAAATATAGTTATTGATTAGTTTTGGAATAGAAGGGAACAAATAAGCATAATTGAAATTGCAATGAATATAACAATGTCACAAAAGTTTAGTTTGCTCAGAATAAAATTATTCAATTTTTGAGTGAAAATTTTAATTTTTTATTTAATTTGTGATGGTGAGTGTAGCGCGGCAATTCCATTGTACACGTTTTGTATGCGCCCCACGCTTTTACTTGTAGCTATTCAGATAATTTTATTTTTCAATAATACAGTTTAAAAATTGTTTTATACTTTTTAGTGAGCTAAAAGCTCTAAATTAAAGCGTTTTTTTTAAATAGTTTTTTCTTAATTTTTAGTTAGTAATTGATTGACAATAAAATAAGATTGTCATGCAATTTTAGTTCTAAATATATGTAAGATTCTTTTTAAGTACTTTGTTGTCTTCTACAAACGATCCGATCCATGTTTTTAAAATTGAAGCGTACGGCAAACATCACTTTTAATTCGGCGACATTTCTCACGAGCGTGCAATAATGGGTTCCCATGTCAATAATCTCAAATCAAATAATATCTATGCGCTTAGAGAGCTTATCTTCAGATTGTGCAGCGTTGAACCCTTTTCAATATCAAACGGGTGATAATGGATGCTCTTTCCCTAACAGTACAAAACTTTTTACTTTTCAAACTCTAAGAATAGTTAGCCATTTTCTTTTATAAAAGTCAGTACTTTAATATCTAAGAAATTAATATTTAAACTTTAAGTTCTGCTTCCGATTAGTCAAAGAATCAAATTTTTATACAAATTTACAGTAATTAAAATGATTTTGTGATAACTAAACAATGACTAATTTGTAAATTTGTACAAAAAAGAATTTCTAAATTAAATATTTAATTAGCTTTTCTATATAATTATACATAAATTGGAAGTATAAATTGCACTGCATAGTTTTTAGAGGTCACCTAGATGGCTGATATTTTCTGTCAAGAAACTGCACAGAGTGCAGAATGCTGGAATATATCGTTGACTCCAATTGTATTTCAGTTGATTTTGTGCTGGACCTGGACCACACCGATTAGACAATTCAAAATGTTCACAAAACGACAAAACAATAAATATTATGTTCACTAAATGTAACTTCTTTAATTTAACTTAATTAGTTTCTAGTATCTAGAGTATCTTTCTAAAATTTACAATGATTTTAATGTATAAAAATTTAAAACAGAAGACAATTTTTAAATGGTTACTGCGTGGCGTCTAAAAAAAACTATTTATGTGAAACAAACCCCGATATTGTCGACACGCTACAAGTTCATAATCAAAAATTTAGTTTCATTTTAGTTTCATTTCACTAGCATTTTACATATTTTTTAACGCAAATATGATTTTTAGAAAAATTCAATTTTTTATGTATGTACGACAAAATATTTTCTATTTTAATGATTATTTTACAAATATCATCGAAATTTTCACAAAACAAATTTATCGGGTATATACTCGATCGTCTAGCAAGCAAGCAATTTGCTAGCCGAAATCCTGGCTACTGAATCAATTTTACCAAGGAAATTTGAATTTCAAATTATATTTTTGATACAATTCTTGTTTATTTTTGCGATTGCACAGTAACATTTGCGGCTTCAAAAATGAACAGCTAATTTTTGTGTTGGTTTACTGTGCAATTGCAAAAATAAACAAAAATTTTATGAAAAATATATTTGAAATTCAAAATTCCTTGGTAAAATTGATTGAGTAGCCAGGATTTCGGCTAGCAAATTGCTTGCTTGCTAGACGATCGAGTATCTACCCCTATATCATATTTTACATAATAAAAATTTTGTTCGACTAAAAGAGCACGCTTTAATTTTAATTCGCCTGATTTTATGCTATTTTCATATACGGCACGGATAACTAAACGAACTTTTACATTATACAGTTTTACAGATTACAGTAGAATCTCGATGTAACGTACGGTCAAAGGACGAAATCTTTCGTACGTTCGTCCAAGGGTACGTTATAAGACAAAAAAAAAATATGTGTATTTCAAACTATGTATTTATTACATTTGATACGGACACCTATAAATTCATGTACATAAATATTGTAATTTTAATCGAATTGTTATTTATGTAAAATTAATACTGCTTAGTAACGGAGAAATTTAGCATCAACTTAGCTTTATAAGTCGACTCTAAACGACTCGACATCTAATTTAAATTTAACCCTAATGTGAGTGACGTGAGTACCCGGGTACCTTTTGCACTTTTAGACGTCTATTTTTGTATGTTTTACTCAAAATAAAAACTTTAAATTTTATGAGAACTTTTAGTACAATTGGTATAGATTTCGTCGATCATACTTAAAAATGAGAAATGTTACGACTTGGACGAACGTGGAAAAATAAGTTAATCACTAAAATTAAGATATTTTTTCTTCACTCACATGAGGGTTAAAATGTTTATTTTTTCTCTAGCGAAAATAACTTCTGTAACTCTTCTTCAGAATCGTTTCGATACATTATGAATTGCTTACAAATTGTTAACACCTTTTCAAATTCTTAAAAAGTTGGTGGTGGTTGGGTTTCCTCATCACTTTCATCCGACAATTCTAGCTCGAGGTTTTCATTTCCGCCGCCATTAACAGAATCCACAATTTCCGCATCGCTAATCTCTGGTGCAACCGGCAAATTATTGTCTGTATCAACATAATCGTTGAACGGCGTGCCGGAGGAAATCGATGAATTACTCCATTCTAAAGTGATATCGTCAACGATATCAATAATATCATCATCGATATTACTACCTAGCCTTAGGTTCCAAGACTTTCGAAAACAGTTTGCAATTGTGTTAACTGTAACTAAATCCCATGCCTTCTTTGTAAAGTTTACCGCATCGAGCAGTGTGATTTTGTGTTCTTCTTGATTTTCCATGTTTTGAATCATTTTTCGTACCAGAAGTGTACGTTTACCCATCGCTTACGATACCTACCCTTTAAAATTTCCGATAATTCCTTGGTCTATTGGCTGGCCAAGTGAGGTTACATTAGCAGGTAAATATTCAATGGTTACCGATTTTAAGCCGGGCAACGGAATATGTGCAGGGCAATTGTCAACAACAAGCAAAATTTTTCGAAAGTAAATTTTTGGTCGAGCTTTCTGATGTAGGCGTCCCACCCCGCATCATTCATCCAGGCATTTTTATTTACTTTATATAAAACTGGCAAGGTTGGTTTATTTTTAAAGCATTGGGGCTTAGAACTCTTCCCAATAACCCATTACCAGTTTCCTATTAGACTATTGGTTATTGTTTGTTAACTTTTCAGTTCCATTTAAATTCTTTGCTTAGTTTTCCGCCCGCACAATCAACGTTTTTAGGCACATTGTTCGATTTGGCATTTGGCACCATTTTAAAAGAAACAGATTGTCTCTGTTTAAAGCGATCAAACCACCCATCGCTTACCTTAAAGTTACGAATTTTCATTGTTTCTGCAAACTGCTTAGCCTTTTCTTTGAGCAAAGACCCGCTAATATTTATGTTATTCTGTCTGTGAACAGATAACCATTTGATGAGAATTTTTTCGAGGTCTTCATATTTTCCTTTCCACATTTTCATTCGCGATCTTACAAAAGACGAATTTTCTATTGAGTTACGATTTTTAACGATGTCACCTACTGACCCTATACTGCATCCAAACATTTGAGCAACATCACTGCAACTTTTTTTGTTGTCATCGATTTCCCATACAATTTTTAATTTTGTCTCAATAGAAATGGCATTTCTTTTAGATTTATTTACGTTTGGCATTTTGCTGAAATTATTGAAGTTAGTCAAAGTAATTAGCTATGCTAATTTAAATGTTTGTTGCTGTATGAAGAACAAACTTACCAATTTTAATTTGAGTTTAACTTTATTTTTAATCGCAAACTATTTTATTGCGCCTTATTTTTAACAGATACGCGCTAACTGAATAAATTAGTGATCTTACTAACAAAAGTTCCGTTAATTTTCTAAAAAAAATGTATCCGCAGTCTAACCAAAAGTTTTCAATCTCACCTAAATAAAGTAGTAATCTGCTATTATGTATGTACATATCATGATTTCTGTTTCTTCTAGCATAAAGTTTGGTTGTACATATTTTAGATCGTCGTATATTATTTCCAGAGAGTATTACTAGGTAAATCATTTCAGGGCGAAATATATTCGTACGTTTTATCTTTATATCGACGATCATTACATCGAAAGAGAATTTAATGAAAATTTGTCTGTAACTGCAGGATTTTGTAGATTCGTACGTTATAAAGTGGGCGTCCGTTATATCGCGTGTACGTTATAACCCGATTTCTGTATGTTAATTATTTTGAAATTTTCCAGCCTTAAAATTTGTACAGGATCATATTATCATCGGGAATTAGTCGATCGTAAAAGTTTCAGCTATTTGATAATGGTGAAATAGCTGTAATATTGAGTTACAAAATTTCTCACTCAAAATTGAAGTTAACCAAGTTGTGACCAACACCCGCTTTCTTTTAATACGAATGTACATAGATCTCGCATACATCACACTTTATATCTATAACTGTCTTGTATAATCGATGATCATTATTGCCGCTTAAATTCGAGAAAACCAATAAAGTCAACTCATGTTGAAAATTTAGTCTTAAAATTCATTTAAATCTATCGAGATGAGGTTACCAAGACGTTAGAAATTATGCTTCGAACTTATTAAACTTTGACTTCTTTAACTACAAAAACAACAAACTGCAAAAATATTGAAAATACTTTGAACTTCTTTGAACAAACTCGATATGGACCGATATTGTTGCAAATTTAATTTAGGATCGTTAGTTCATACTTAGCCCGATTTCCTAGTAAAACATTTAATCCTTTTCAAAATATTTACAAAAAAACGGATAATTTGCTATGCTACTACTTCCGGTGGGCCGATTTTAGTCCAAAATCCCTGGGGCCTTCCAATTTATGAAAAAAAAATTATGTATGAAATTTCACCCGGATCAGACAAACTGTATTTGCTGTAGAGAGGACACAAACATTTATTCTGCGCTGAGAATTTTTAAAAATTACTTTTTTGAATTCAGAGACATAGAGAATGATAAATCTGCAAATATCTCGAGGTCGAAAATTTTTATGATTAATGTACTTTATTGTACTTCGTACAAGATATAAAAGGGTGTAAATTTTTAATTAACTGATGGATAAAATATAAATATTTCTGTGATATGAGAGTGCAAGTAAAATTGTATTAACCACTTGAGTGATTGGCCCGAGCGTGATTCGGGGCGTAGTTTGATTGGTTTTTTGATTTGTCCGAGTCTTGCTCGAGCAAAGCTTGTTTTGTGACTTGAAAAAATTGAAAAAAAAAAACATTCAATTCAGATTACTTGGTAATTATTTTCTAAAGAAATGTTCAAAAAAAACCTGACAATTTATGGACACACTTTCTTGAAAAAGCCGTCACTTAAGTGGTTAATGTATTGGTCCTTCTAGGAGAGATATCTTCTACAGCTTATTCGCTTATTTTAAATTTTTATATTATATATTGTCATGCACTTGTTTGTTAACAACATTCTCAAAATTATAGCAAGGAAGCAACAATTTATCAAACGGATAAAAAAACTATGAACGAAAATAGCTTTTTTATACAATTTAAAAATCAAAATCCGTCCGAATAATAATAATAAATGAAAATTTATTAATTATTAAAGGTATTTTTTTTCATAACCTCAAACAATATAGCCGAGAAAGGCAAACAAACAATTAACCCAACATAAAACGGTTGGTTTTCATGGAAACCTACTCAAACCTGGCGAAAGGGATTGTTAAATTCGAAGCTAGAGCATCGGGCACTGGGCAGCGTTTTATAAATATTTTTGACAAACAATTGAATTCTAATGGCACTTCAAATGGCTACAGATTTAATTTGTACGTATACGATCATTTTGTACTACTGTAGAATGTTCCATATTTTGCGCTTTTATTTTTAATTATATCACATTTTTTACTTTCTTGTTATAACACATAGACAAACATTTTTATTCGTTTTCTGTCACATGAAATTAAAAACAAATACATCTGATAATGTCATACAACTTTCTATTCTACAATTATCTGAGCTAACCGCGGTGATGTTAAAAAAAATTGGATTTTAGTGAACGAGATTCTGACGCGTAAACCTAAAACGTCACTAGTCAAATCTATTCTAGCACGGAACGGAGAACTTCTTACGCTTGATCTAGAAATTGCTAATGAGTTTAATTATTATTTTTCTAGTGTTGCTAAAGGCTTAGTTGCTTAATTTGACTCTAGCAACACGTCATCTAGTTCCAATTTGCCTTTTTATTTCGGTCCGACACCGTTTTTTATGACCCCAGTGTCTAGTTATGAAGTTTTTTTTAATTACTTGTGCTTTAGAACCTAAATACTCAATTGATAATGTTGACCTGAGTAATTATATATTAAAAGCCATTGCTGGGCATATTAGTCTCCTTCTTGTACACATTTTCAACCTTTCCTTTGAGTTAAGAGTTGTACCCGATCGGCTGAAAACAGCAACTATAATTCCCCTTTTCAATAATGGTAATCGCCTTGATAAAGGTAATTGTAGACCTATAGCCTTGCAATCCTAAAAGTTCTTGAAAAGGTGGTTAAAAATAGGGTTTCCAGTTTTTAGATCAAACGAGTGTGCTGAGTATTCATCAACATTGTTGGAATTCCTAAATACAATCAATATTGGTTTAACTAAAGGTAATAGTTACGGTGCTTTATTTATTGATACAGCAAAAGCCTTCGATATGGTTGATCACAAGCTTCTGATCTTTATTATGTATGATATAGGGTTTAAGGGAGTAGCACATAAGTGGTTAGCATCGTATTTAGAATGTAGATTGGTGAGAGTTAAGATAAATAATAAGTTAAGCGATCCGAAATTTATTGACGTTGGTGTTCCTCAGGGTTCAGTAATAGGCCCTCTGCTGTTTCTCATTTATACTAACACTGTGTTTAAACTGAATCTTCATGATTCAACTACTTCCCGGTAGTTTGCTGATGACATAGCACTGGCTTAATGTAGGAATTATCCCAGTAACGTTATTTCGATGAACAATTCTGATCTAAACGTTTTACTCTCATGGTTCAACAAGCATCGCCTGATTTTAAACTGGAAAACTAAATTTATGTTGTTTAAATTGTCTGAAAGCTTTAATATGTCTATTTTGCCGCGGGTGACTAATCACAGCAGGTCTGAATGTGCGTCTATTTGTTGCCACTCTGTGTGCTTTGACATTGACCAGTTGACTTGTTTAAATATTTTGGTGTTCACTTGGACACTTGTCTTAATTGAACAACGCATGTAAATTCAGTCAACCAGTATCTGTCATCAACTGCTAGAATATTCTACCTTCTTCGTGATGTATTATCCTATTCCCGTTCTAAAAATAGTTTACCATGCACTAGTTATGGTTAAATTGGAATATGGATTGTCGTGCTGGGGTGGTTGTTATGCTGCTACTTTGTATCCTTTATATGTTCAATAGAAAATGATTTTGAGAATATTTCTAAAGAAACCGAGAACTGAACCTTCTCGGAATTTATTTTTTACAACATTTGTACGTTTATAAGGTATTGAGAGTTTTTTCTGATCGAAGTGGTCAACATATAATGAGAAGCGATTTTTGTTATAATTTTCGCGGTAACCATCAATTTCTGTGTAACATCCCAAGATTTTATAACGACCACTTCCGTCGCTCTAGTCTTGTCGCTGCACCAACCTTTTTTAATTGCGTTACCAATTAACATTAGAAAAATGAATTGAATTTACATTCTTTTGAAGTCACTATTTGAAACTGTTGATATCTCCTTTTTATTCATAGGGTTGGTTAATACATAAAAAGTGTTGTATTTATTAATCTTAATTTAAACATTTAATTTTGTAAATATTAGGATTACGTTGAATTTTGTATGTATTTCGCGAATTTGCTTCTGCCGTTTTTCGGCACAAAATTCGTTTTTTTTTTGATTAAATAAATAAATAATAATTTTTATAAGAAAATTCAGGAAACTACCACTGAACTGGAAATTTGCTCAAGATTTTTCCGATTGGATTTCATGATACGGTTTCTTTACCGGTCAGTATTTCTAGCATTGACATTTTATGAACGACCGGTTTTTCCATCCGGATTTCGAAATACCGCCCCTGGACTGTTGTATCATAAGCACGTCAACTGTTTTATACTCAAATTTTTATTTTCTTTGATCAATGTAAAAATTGTGTTGGTTTATATCTGGTGTAGCGAATTTTGTTTTATCCTAAAACCACAGAATTCAATTAGAAGAAACCAATAGCAAATATTAGCAATTAATTTAATAATTTCCAAATAAATTGATCTCAATTTATGTAAATAGCTTAATCTTTTCGATCATTTAAGCTCACAAAGGAACAACCAACCGAAAGGTGATTTCCACCTGAGAGCTTTGCTTCTTGTGTGGAATTTTCTAGTATTATTTTCTAGATCATTATCTAGTATTTGAGATATGACAAGTCTACTCGCTGTGCCAATTTAAACGGTGCAAAATTTTGGGACATAGGCGCAAATTTCTAACGAAACAGCTTAATTGTAAATTTTGCCGGTAAATTGAGCTAATTTTTTTTTTACGAATATATGGACAGGAAATTGAGCTAAATATTTTCAAAAAGATTAAATCCATCTTAGTAAATTGTCTATTTAGATTTATTTTATAATGCAATAATGGTTGATCTTTGCTCTTGAATGACAAGTAACAAGCTTATAAATACTGTGTTAAAACTATTTACACAAAATAAAATACTTCACTGGGGGGCCTATTATGAAATATTTCCGATTTCGTAAAATTCGATCCGCCGCAAAAATTCGTATTATGAAATTTTTTTGCTTTCGTAAAATTCGAAAAACGTAAATCCGCTCTATTATGAACCAAAAAAAAGTAAAAATCGTATTTTTACGAAAATCAAATGTCAAAATTCGACTGCTCAATAGGTGACGAATTTCGTATTTACGTTATTATTAAAATAAAATACTTTATTTACTTTTTAAAACGTAAGTTAGTCAATTATTTTATAAAAATTGACTAGTTTAATTTATTACAATTTATTTGAAACTTTATTATTGTGGTTTTTGTAGGTCAATTACCAATGGTCGCTAATTTGACTTTTAATTTTTTTATGGAAAAAATGTTGGCATAGTCAAATATTTTTTAAATGCGCCTCAATATAAAGGGACTACCCAACATTTGTGGAGTGAAATTACAAACGAATTAAATTCCGACTGAATGCCGACTGCCCATCTGAAAAATCTGTTGATGATTGAAATTTTAGCTAAAACCACAAAAAACATCAAACTTCATGGTCTTAAATTTTACGATCAAAAAAGGTTTCATAATAGGAATATTCGCGGCGGATCGAATTTACGATTTCGTATTTTACGAAATCGAAAAAAAATTTCATAATAGCCCCCCTGATAAAGAACGGCAAATAGCCAAAAACATTTACATATCACTTTTTTGGCTTCGCCGATGCAGAGATTAGTACATCCCCTAAAATTTTATGACTAATTCTCAAGCGGTGCTCATGATTCGACCGACTAAAATTACTTTAGATCTATATTATATATGGAGAATTTATTAGCGAACAACCGTCCTACAGAGTTTATAATTACATTAGCTGGTGTATTTATTTTTCAACATATCTTTATTCTCCGAAGATGGTTATTGAATCCCGATTCATCGATAAATATTATTTTTTCTCTGGGTTCTGGAGCATTTCGGAGAAAGTGTAATGCATATATCTTCCGCTCCTCAATTATTCTCGGTAAACTCCGGTAATCAACTTGTAATGAAGCAGATTTTAGTGTGATGCGTAATCTCTTCAATGCTTTCTTAATTGTGCTTATGCCCAATTCAACATATTCAGATTATGAACACAATCATGAATGTTCTTTATGAGTAATACATCGATTTTCTTCAAGTAAATGCTCAATTTTGGTTAATATATCTGCAGTTAATTTAAAATTTCTTTTGCCACCACGATTTTTTTTCTGAAAGTACACCACCATTTTTGTGGTCTTGATTTATTTACTTTCCATCTTCATAACATTTTATTAAAATGTTTTTTTAGCTATACTGATATGTGTGTATGAAGGTCGGCAGTTACGTTTAACTACAAGATTGATAAAACTGTTTTCAGATAATTCTAACTTCTGATTTCTTTTAGTCAATTTAGGTTGCTTTATCTTGAAATTTTAAATAATTTTGAAAATTAGAAAATCGCCTACTAAAATTATCACAAAAGCATTGTCAACATTCAACAAAGGTATAAAACTAACAAGTGTATTAACATTTTGTACTATCAGTTGAATTTGATTTACAAAAGGACGCATTTGATTTCCAAAGGGTGAATTTGATTTGCAAAAGGGTGAATTTGAAGTGCAAACCCTGTAAATGTTTAGAAAATTATATTTATTTGAAAATAAAAATAATTTTGTGTACGTTGCGATTACGTATAACTTTTTAATATCAAATTAAACTTTTCATTAAACTTTGTAACATTCATAGTTTAATACAGCGGACGGTAATTTAGGTTAAGAGTTTCTTTACAATAAACATTAAATGTCAATTTCTTCAAGTCAATATTGAAATTACTCGTAATACATCGTTGTAGCAACATTCGTTCTCAAATAATACCTCAAACTTACAACAGTACTGCAAAGTAGAAAAATACAATTTTTTCAATTGGTAATTCTAGTTCATAGATTAACTAGACGTTTAAAACTGCATTGCTTGCTCTAAATGACATTAGCAATGTACCAGTCCGTTCTATACGTAAAATGTAACGCAGTTTAGTACCAAACTCGATGGTGACAACAAACATTTTTATAAATTAAAACCCTTTAGTTACGGATTTATAATTTCTACTCAATCTCAATTTTTTCCTGCTATATGTTGGTCTACTATCTAACTGAACATAATCACTTAAACATATTTGGTATAGGTAACCTCATGGTATAGGTAGGGGTATGGTACATATTTGTACCAATCGTATTTTTTTGTGGTAAACTTGTGGTTTTACTGAGTTTTCTGTACTTACAGCACTGCTGGTGTACCACATGGTATGGTGTACCGCCACCCCGGTGGAAAAGTGGCAGCATCCTTGATCCAGCGACCGAAGGTTCCGGGTTCGATTCCCGGTGGTGACAAGGAAAACATTTTTCACGGCTGGTTTAGGATCAATGAATTAATCACTCATTATCCGAAATGAAAATATGATTATGAAACCTCATTTGAGGCGGCCAAATCCATTAATGGAATATAGTGCCAGAGAGAGAGAGAGAGAGAGGTGTATCACATAAAATACGATTGGCATATTTGTATGTAACATACCCCCTACCCACCTAAGCCATGAGGTTCCCCCCAAATGTGTTAAAGTGATTATGTTCCGATAGATTTAGAAGATCAATATATAGAAGCAAAAAATTGAGATTGAGTGGAAATTATAGATCCGTAGCGAAAGGGTTAAGTTAGCTGCACATAGTATTGATTTTGTCTTATTAATTAATTAGTTTAATCTGCTACATTCTAGAGACCTAAATACCTACAATTACGAGTTGTATCGAATCGAAAATATATTGAATGGAAGTGATCCAATTTGCAAAAAAAAATTGCGTGCGAGCTATTCAACTTATAAATTTTTTTTACAATTAAATCCGAGGAACCTGATGACCTGGATGTACTAGGTCTAGTTTGTGTTGACATGTTAGTATCAAACGAGGGACTAAAATCAGGTAAAGTAACTTCTTCCCGTATGGATGTCTGTCGACCCTCCAAATTACTCAGTCATGTTTCCGGGTGGGTGGTAATTATGTTTTCATGCTGCGTAGTTATTAATTTTTTCGTAGAACGACCACGTACTGAGGTGATAAGGAGGAGTCGAGGACCATCATCGCTTGCGTCGTCGCCCGAGTGACCATCGCTTATAGCCTGTAAAATACACAAAACATGTTATACATGTATTATTCAACTCAACAAATTGTATATAACTTACTTTGTATTTTCGCATTAATAACTGTCACTGGTAACGACATATTTGTTTTGGTTTCTGCAGCTCTTTACCCACTTTTCTGAAATATTCAATTAATATAATAAAATAAATTCAATAATCAATATAATAGAATAAATTAAATACAAATGTAAAAAAACTCACATCCAGCCGTCTCGTTGGTTTGTATTTTTTCCGATGAATAAATTGTCAAAGTTAATCCTAGTGTCTACTAGGTTAGTTTTCTCTGCTTCTGCCCCAGCAGCAATAATTTTAATTATTATTAATTATTTAATGCTTACATTTAATACTTACACTTTGTATACGCAGTATTGACCCCGCGTTTTTTCTTTTGTGGCACTTCCATATCTTGACAAAAAAATAACGGGTTTTCACTTTTCAGAAAAACAAATTTTTTTATTGGCTTACTGTAATACAAAAAAAAATTATCAGCTCCTAAAGCAGCTCCTAATTTTTGAAATATTTAATTTTATATTATTTCATAATTTAGCAAGTAAGTACCTAAATGAAATTTAATGAATTGTTTTGCTATAATTTTTAATAGTATATTGTATTGAAGTAGTATTAAATCCTCAATGAGGTTGTGATATACATATAGTAAATTATTGAGATAATAAATTGCCAATGTTATTAAAATTAAATAATAAATTTGTTATATTTTACACATAAAAACAATTTTATTTTATTTCAACAATTATTAATATTCTATTTCTCTAAATTTACCCAAATGGGATCGAAAATAATACGTTTTGGCGTTATAAAAAAAGTTCTGTTTTGCGATACAAAGACATTCCTCTTTTGCACAACGCAAACATATCGCCTTGGCGTTATAAAAATCCTTCATTTTTTCGATATAAAATCATTTCGTTTTTACGGTACCGCAAATAGGCCGCTTTGGCGTACCGAAAACGTGATGGTACGATTTTTATTTTAAAATTCAAAGTTCGAAATTTACGCAAACGGTTCGCTTTCTTAACGCCAAAACGTTACGTTTGCGAAGTCTTATGTATGAAGTTAACTCAATTTTTGTTTCGCTCATGTTACGCTTTACTTAGAGGGTAGATATCTAATTATAAAAATCGTATAACTTTTATAGAATATTGTTTTTTAAAAAACAATTGGCAATTTTCATCAACTGTAGAAGCGTTGGTGTCAATTTTTACAAGGGTGATGAGAAAATTCAAAATTCTTGTATTCACATAAAGTTTATATAGAATATTTTCCGTGTTTACCTAACTTATTAATAAAAATATAATTTAATCGGTGTACCTAATTTTTATTACAAAAATGTAAAGAATATTTCTTCATTTTCGCGATAATAATCATGGAATTACAAAAATATATGGCTAAATATAAGTTCCGAAGCAACAAACTGTGTATTGTTTTTAGTTGTATTTGGAGAGCTGACAAAAACACAAGTTAGCATCAGTTTTCTAAAGCAAAATTATTAAAAAAGCGGTGGATTGCAGTGTGTAAGATTGGAACAAAAGTAACCAAGAATTCACGAGTGTGTAGCAATCATTTTACCTCAAACAATCCGTAAATTGTGGAAAAGATTTTCTTTTATATTTTCTGACATTTTTTGCGTTTTTATGGAAAGGAAATAAACGTTATCTAAAAAAGGATGCAATACCTACCCAAAATTTGCCTCAAAGTAGTTGTTTGACAAGGGGTTCAAGAAAGGACCAAATAATTCTTAGTGCTGCCAGACGGGATGGACGAGAAAAGCAAAAAAATATGATAAAGTTGGTATCAGAAGTTAATAAAGGAATTGTAACTGTAAAATAATGTATAGTAATGTAAGTGTGTCGGGGCAATCTGAGTTGAGAAGTAATTCCAGTAATATTGAATTGCCGTTGAAACAACCTTACAGTACTTCACCAGGTGCGCTCTGATAATTTTCAAATGTAAGACAAATTCGTTCAAACAAACACACTGTGCAATGAAGGGTCTCTCCAAATTATAATCCTAGATTTAATCAAGAATGAAACATTGTTGAATTCTTGAACGGAAATTAATAAGTTCGCATTATTAGAAACCGTGGAAGATTGTGTTGCAACTATTTATGGCCCTCAATACCAAAACATGTTAAGTTTAAAGGAGCAAATTGTCTTGGTATTTATCAAGTTGACGACCAATTTATTTTTTGTTTGCATGGCATCCATCTTTGGGATGTCATCGTCCACGAGTTCGCGCAAATTTATTACCCTTTTGCCCGTACTTCGAGCCGCGTTACAATTAGTGGTATACTTTCCGTCTAAAAAAGGAACTACTACTAACTTACCTAAGTGTTTAAGGCCTAATTTTATGTATATGAGGGCTATACTCACACAGAAGTACCTGTTCAAGTACACAACTGTCCGATCTGTAAAATAACTATGTATTTGCATTATAAAGGATCCAATACAATCAAATTTTTGGTATTTATTTATTTAAAGAAATCTATTTTGTAATTTACATGTATGATTTCAGATTATTTACAATAGTTTAAACAAAAATTATATTAAAACAGAAAATTCAAACAAAAAAAAAGATAAACCAAATTGTGTAACAATTAAAAATTTAAAAAGTATTCTTCAGGATATTTTTAAAGTTGTCCTTTGATAAATTAAAGTCAAATAGGTCGTCGATTATGTTGAATGATTTCGACATCCTATTAATGGGGTTGTTTTCTCCATAGTTAGTAGAATGGTGTTTAAGTGCTAAAAATTCGTGGTTTCGAAATGTTCTGCATCGCACGTGAATTGATATATTTTCCAAGATGTAAGCTGAATCAACGTGACTAAGCAAAATGTTACCAATAAAAGCCGCGCCCAAGTTCCAGAGGATGAAGTAGAGGGGAATACCAAAATATGAACACCACGAGTTCATGTAGAAAGGGTTATACAAAGAATGAAGGTTTTCAACATTCTACGATGCCAAATAAAATCAAACTTCATTTACAAAAATATTTTCTTCCATAATTTTTCTTTTTTTCTATGCAAATATATTTTGGGCTTTTGGGTTTCATATATTTTGGGCTTTTTAGACATACGGCATAATTGCTTCACTAATTTTGGTCCGTACAAATACTCATATTTAGCGCTTACCTGTTTTCACCATTTTTGCCCTACTAAATTTTAAATTTGAATTAATTAATTTGGGGTTTTCCCACAACTATTACTTACCCACATCTTTAACCCACAACGCAGGCAAAATATGAAAAACATATATGACTTCATCAACAGCATATGTACACAGGATGTGACAGCAATTTAGAAATCCTTCATAAAATGAAAAAAGGCGTAAAAATGAGTAGAATAGAGCAGTACAACATTTATCAACATAGTAACAACCCACAACTATTGAACGATAGGATGCCGTACAACGAAATCTACGAGTATATAAAGAAAACATTTGTGAACCAAAAATTAGATTTAGCTGATGAAGAGTGAAGACTCGAAACTAGTTCGAAATAAAGAATAAAACAAAAATAATAAATTACCACAAAAATAAAAAGTTATTCTCATTTATTCAAATTTAAAATTAAATACAGTGATAAAAGTACACAAAAATGAAAACAATTTTGAGCTACATCCGTACATGTTAGCAAATTTAATACTTTCAATCTAGAAAGTGATATATAAAAAACCGTTGAAAGTATTTAGATTAATTTAGGTACCTGTTGGAATATATTAGCACTGCGGCAATATGTTTACACTTATGACCTAGAACAACCTTACAGGAACAAGTTCCAGTCCAATGTGACACGTCATTTTGATTTAACAATTTTCGGCTTTTTTATAGACAAATATTATTTTCTATGACATTCACAATGTTTGATACCTTTCAGGCCACCAAAAAAAGAGGTCATTTACTTACAATATCTCTACCACAAAATAGAAAAATTCACTCACCCCCCCCCCCCCCCCCCCCCCATTTTTAACCCCAAGGGTACTTGTGCTAGGTATATATAATAAACATGGTATGCTTTTGCGCATACAACTTGTTTTCCAACATTAAGAAATTGGGCTTCAAAAATTAACATCAACCCAGGGTATTTAAATGTTGTTTTTAGGTTTATGGAAACGTGGATTTGTCTCGTTATCAAAAAGTCTGTGTGCTGATGGCAGATGAAATGAAAATTCAAAAATCTTACGAATATGAAAAAAACTGACACGTTGCTTGCTCCAGCTAACTACGTCCAGGTTATAATGGCGAGAGGCTTATTTGAAAATTGGAAACAGCCAGTTTATTATAATTATGATGCAAAATTAACAAAGGAAATTTTAGAGACAATTATAAAAAAGCTTAGTGCCATTGAGTATGATGCTGTGGCCATTGTTACATTGGGTGGAGGTAACCGAGGGCTGTGGAACCAAATGGGAATAAACGAAAGTCACCCTTGTTTTGCAAAATCCTTGTAAAGATAATCGCAAAGTATATGTATTTAGTGACACTCCTCATTTCATTAAACTTCTGAGAAATCATTTTTTGGATTCTTGAATTTTGCTAAATAATAACCTGTTGACTAAAAAACCACTTGAAGAATTATTAAGCAATCAATCTACTTCAGATTTAAAAATTGCTCATCGCTTAACAGCATCTCATCTAGTCGTTAAGGGTGGCCAAAGGCAGAAGGTGAAATTTGCAACGCAACTATTTTCACACACTAATTCTTGTGCTTTACTTAGAGTAGGCAGTTTGGGTATTGCAAAATTCAATTTCTGGAATGAATTGGCCATTTTACTTAAACAGGTATATTTAATTCATAAATTTTCATATGCTCAGTTGATTTTTTCCATTAAAATTTTCGTATCATTTAGGTTAACGATTAGTTCGATTTATTCAATTCAAGAGTTCTTAAAATAGATTCGCGTAACAGAATGGCTGCCTACGGGTTGGCAATGCCAGAACAAGAAGAAATTTTAGGTGTTATGGAAAATGTATGTAAAAAAATGCGAATTGGAAGTCCATTTTACCATTCCAAAAAGGGATTATTACGAATATAAAAGCATTGAGAATGTTATTCAACGATGTCAAAGAGCAATACAACGCTGCCTATATACTTACATATCGTCTGAATCAAGACCCTTTAGAAATGTTTTTTGGAGTTATACGTGCGAAAGGGGGCCTTTATGACCACTCTACGGCATTGCAATTTAAGTATCGCCTCCGAAGCTATTTACTGGGACGAAACGAAGATATCGTTTCACAATCGGCAAATGTTGAACGAGATAACTGCAAAATTTTACAAATGGACCTAGGCGAATCAAAGAAACACACTCTACTTGATGACCAACAATTTATTAATAGGGAAGAGACGAACAATCCAGAAAATGTTTTGACTTCAAAGTTACTTGGTGGTCTTACAGAAAAAATCCCTGTCTTAACAGATTTACCGGAAGATCATATGAGTGATTTGCATTATGATGGTTTAGAATACTTAGCTGGTTATATTATAAAGCGCCTACAAAATAAGATTCCAAATATGGTACAAAATCACTGCGAAACTGAACCTAGTGGATGTTTCACTTGGACAGACTTTATAAGTGAAGGCGGCTTAAAAAAACCAAATAATAAGTTTGTTAAATCACTCAAAATTTTGGAGGATATATTCTATAATTATAATTCCACTTCATTGAAAGTAGGTAGAAATTTTATAAACGAATTGGTATCAATATCAAAACACGTTAATTTAGATTTAGAAATAAAAAAATTGTTTTTCCGATGTAAAATGTATTTCAAAATGAGAATTTTAAATGCAAGGTTATTGGAAAATATTAATACCAAAAAACGAAAACTAAATAAAACCATAAATTAAAATTGAAACAGTAGTTTATTTTAATGAAGATTTATAAATATATTATCCAATTCCATTTATATGAATTCAATTCTTGCTGATGATAAAACTACCTAAAATTGTATTCATTTTCATATATTTCAATAAACTCAATAAAGACAATACAAATTGTACCATGCAAATGACGTAATGCGCAAACAAGACGAAAATGAAACTTGGGAATAGTATACCATTATTATTTTATATACCTTGGTACTTGTGTGTTCAAAGCCACACAATCCTTTACAAAAATGAGAACTTCCTCAAGTTTCCTCTTGGCAGTTTGGTTTCGTACTGATAAAAGTTGGTCTACTCATCAGGTTGCAACGACCAAACTGCAAAAATTTACCTCTTGCTTCACAAAAATAGTATGAAACAAGACCACGTTGATTTAGCGAATTATACCACTAAATCAGAAAACTTTTGGAACTTCTCATTTTTATATGTGTGTATTATGCCCACACTAATATAAATTAAGAAATTTTGTAAAGGGTTGTGTGGCTTTGAACACACAAGTACCCTTGGGGTTAAAAATGGGGGGGGGGGGGCGGTTGAGTGAATTTTCTACTTTGTGGTAGAGATATTGTAAGTAAATTACCTCTTTTTTTGGTGGCCCGAAAGGTCTCAAACATTGTGAATGTCATAGAAAATAATGTTTGTCTATAAAAAAAGCCGAAAATTATTAAAGTAATACAGACGAATTTAAAATTTCTTAAGTCATTTTGATTAAAAAAAAAATTTCGTGTGGTTTTTCTTTTGGGTGGGACGTTTGTAGCATTAAACCAAAACCATGAATTGCCGTTGTATTTGCCTTGGGGTGTAAAAATCCGATTTTAATTGTGTGACGACGTCTGAGCTAGTGAAAGCTATTACTACCTAAGACGTCAGCTACTTTGTTGCAAATCGCGTATAACAAATCGATAGCAATATAAAAGTTTTCGTCAGCTCTCAGCTTTTGTTCAGTTACGTGCCACCTCCCTTGATACATAATCTACTATTATTCCATACAGCCCTCGGTAATCTTTGAATGAATTTATCATTTTGTTTTTGTATGAAAATTAAATTTGGAAAGCAATAAACTTTAATTGAAAATAAATGACCCGTTTATATATTGATCGATTCCTTCTTAGGTAACTAGATGTTCAATTAAATATGTACAATGAAGATATGAAACTTCTTTGAGTAATCTGCACAAAGTTTCCTTAGTAAAATATCAGAACAAAAGAAAAGTTAAATATATATAGAAGCTTTTCACTTAATCGACGCCATCAATTGTCTTTCAACTTTAAACCTTATAAAGATGTCAAGATAAAACAAGTTGGAGATTACACCTACAAACCTACAAACAGAAACCTTAAAAACATCGACTATGATTATTTATCTCATAATTCATAACAGAGGAAAAAGCAGAAACAGTCATTTATTTAAAAATACAAACAGACACACCAATTTGATTTATATGTACATTTTGCTTTTGTGTTGAAAGGTTTAGTTGTGATACTTCAAGTATTAATTATACAATATTAATTATTATTAATTATTATTTATTGTGTATAACACAATTATAATTATTATTTTTGTAATAACTTTTTAACATTGTTTTTATTAAAAACTGAAAATTAAAAGCTTTACGAAAATGTTTTTGAACTTAACTAAAATTATATGAAGGACCATTTTGGTATTGAAACTAAAACTGCACTTCAAGTTTAGATTGAAGTTAGAAGTTTTAGAATGGGGCAACAAAATAAACCACGATTGCTCCTCGATCCGTCTTAACTTAGATAATAGTTAATGATTTATGATTCAACTGTATGCCAAAATTTATTTATAAGGCAGACATTATAGGTACATTACGTACTTTAGTTGTAGAAACGGACGAACAACGTATCAAACAGCAAAATATTGACAGCACTGTGTAGTAGAAATCTGGCTCTCTAGATGAATTGAAACATAGAACGTTTCAGCTTTACCCCCCGATTTTGACGATAAGACTACTAAGACCATCTTAGCTAATACTTTATTGTAAAGACTTCTTTTTTAATACTAAAGTCTTCATTGAAATTCTGAAGGCAGTAGTCTTAAATAATATATTATAAACTCTCCAAACTTTTGTAGAGCTGCCAAACCAAATTTACACCATATTGTTTCAAATTAATAAACGAAAAGCGACAGTTCAATTAGAAATAAATATAACTATTGTTTCTTTTTAATGTCAAACTTATGACTCCTAAGACCACCTACTTCGCTGATATTAACGAAGACAATTTTTTGGAAAAATACTCTTCAATTCGATTTCTGTGCTTTTTGCGACAATATTGTTTGTTTTCGGAATTTTATAAACAATTTCTCGATGTCCAGAATGAAGTGATTGATTGAAAATACAGAGTGATATTGAAAAATACAGAGAAATTTATGGTGAAGAATACATAACGATTAATGTCCGTAATATTTCATTCCGTGTTAACGATACTAGAAAGTTTGGCATATTAACGAATTTTATCTTCAATCTGCTCGAAAAAAATTATAATTAATTAAAAATATGTCGTGAAGTGAAAGTAATCCGATGTGTCAAGCAGATAAACGAATAATCCAATAAAGAACCGAGGAGAATAAATCTGTGTTCATTATATACATATATATATTTTTCCGTTTGAAAAAAGGCAAGAAATACGATAATTTTGGGATACTTATATAAAAACTGGAATTTATAATTTTTTACTCCAAAGTGGGCTTCAAAGAGGAGTATTAACGGAATTGACCTTTATACTAAATTTCGTATTTTTAAATTATTATAAACCACAGTTATTCATTTGCTTATATTCAGGGGCAAATATTTTGATCCTTTTACAATATCATAAATATTTTAATTTTTATTTTAATGATTGTAAAATTTAATAAATAATTATTCAATTATATGAAAGTGTTTAATTAGTAAAATTTAATTAATTAAGTTGATTTAACAGGAATTGTAGATATTATTAACAAAAACAGTTGTGTTAAAAGAAAAGACAGTTCCGCAAAATTACCTTCGGTTTCACACTATTTTTATGTTAGCTAAGTATGAAAACTGTAAATGTAAAAAAATTCAAGACACTCACTTGGACTTTACTATTCCTACGGCCTAAATAACCGAAAATAGCGATTCATTCATTAGTATCATGGCCGACACAATTAAGAGTACCATAGACAGTTTCGTAAAATATTAATTCATTTAATTCGGTTTAAGATTTCCCGTCAATTTATAGATAAAATTGTACTTTTTCCGCATTCTTATACTAAGGCTGTGTGCCAAACTTAAGGTAAATGTCCATTTTAGGTAAATTTTTTTGGTAAATTCAATTATTTTTCAAAAACTATATGGTAAACTGATCGAAAAATCTGTCCTAAATCCGATTTTTATCAGAGTAAACGATTTACCTTAAGTTTGGCACACAGCCTTAGACTGCGGGCCAATTGTTGGGTAAAAGTCAATTTTAAGTTAATTTATCGGTAAATTCATTTATCTTTCAAAAACTCTATGGCAAACTGATCGAATATTCTGTTCTAAATCCGATTTTTACCACAGTAAATGATTTACCCGTCTATTGGCCCGCAGCCTTATGCTATAGACACATTACTGGTTTCATAACTATGGTTTCGTTGTAATGTGTCACCCCTAACAATGGTTTGCAACTCGGTTTAAACATAGTTTCGGAATGAGATATTTTTTCTCATCCCGAGGTATTTTTATGCTCCCAACGCCGAATACATCAAAAATGGAGATTCCGGACACTAATAGTTTACCAAGCAAATCTAGTTTCCTTTGAGTGTTCTATTTGTCATTGAGATATCTGGTTGGCGGGAACAAATTTGTTTCTGTTCTGTCAACAGAAAAGTAATTAATGACAATGTAATAGTCAATTAAATGTCAATATTGGCATTTTTGTCAATGCCTACTCCATTACTATTTAAAACCAAAACGAGAAGACAAAAGAAATTGTAGTGTGTCTTGAGTTTTCATCGCGCAAACCATAGTTTCCTAATCCTAGTTACGAAACCAGATATGTGTCTATGGTATTAGGCTGCGGATCAATAGTGAGGTAAAAGTCAATTCTAAGTAAATTTTTCGGTAAATTCAATTATTTTTGAAAAACTCTATAAAATCGATTTTTACCGTAGTAAACGATTTACCCTTGAATTGGTACGCAGCCCGAAATGGCAAACTGTGCAAATACTTAAATAAATTACTGAAGCCTAGTGTATAATCTCTATTTTAAATTATTATAAACCACAGAAGTAGTAATGGAGTGTCTAAATTTTTTTTCACGGTGGCTGATGGACGGAACGTATGAATTTGATCCAAGAATAAAGCAAAGTTTTACAATTCATAGTAAAATGGAAAAAAAAAATATGGCTGTATGATATCGCTCATTTGCTGCAACAGTGACACAAATCAAAATTAACTCATTTCTAAGATATTTGAATCAAACGATTCCTAATATTTCATATTTTCATTATTTTGTATTAATACATACTCTGTTATGTAGTTTTTTCTAGTTAATTAGGTAAAATTCGAAGTAAAAAGTGGGTCAATTCTCGAAAGAAATTAACATTTTAATATTCTCAGATCAACTAATTTTAAGAAAATTTGCAAGATATTAAAGAATTATAAACATTAAGATCCGGTTAACGATGTAGGAAGAGAAAAAAAAAGTTGGAAAAGGTTCGGAGTCGAACTATGTAAGCATTTTTGTTCCGGTTTATTTTTTACATTATTACCACCCCCACACACTATTCAGTTCAAACCCCTAAAACCCATCTCACCCGCACCACTCATATCATCACCCTTTAACATCTCCATACCCACACCCACAAAAACCACCCACACAAACCCTCATCCACCAAATCCCAAATTCCCACACCAAACCCAGACCACATTTTCCCACCCTCTACACCGCCCATACTACCACTCCTGCCACCCCCATAATACACCATAAAATAGAATAGAAAAGAAAAATTCTATCAATTTTAATGAGGGGGTTGTCAAAAACCTACATATCTCCGAACACCCTAAACACAAAAACGTCCAAATGAATAGGGCTCGATCCCATGAGTTGCTTGAACTTTTAGTGAGGAAATTAAGTTGATCGTTCTCAAGTTATCGTGGACACAAACGGACAGACGGTGAATCGAAACCATATGGCATTTTTTTAACAAAAATGATTAACAATTATTTTACTAACCAGAATGTATTTTTATTTACTTTTGTAAAACGCCGTTTTAATAAAGAAAAGTGATATTTTCAAATAGCTCTACTGAAAAATTAAAAATTTTGGATTGTGTCACTCTTGCAGTAAATGAGCGATATATTGCATCAAGAGCAGCAAAAGTTGGTTGGGATATTCACGAGTTTTCTTCAGCTATTTGCAATCACATGCAATAATAATATTCATCTTCTGTTGCTGTTTTTGCAGTCTAATCGTTGAGGGCATAAACATTTTAAGGAATGTTTCTCAACAAGTAGGACTTTCGACCACTTATAAAGGAAATTTTTGTTTAAGTTGCACATGTTTAAAAGTTTGGCATTTATCAAACCAAATAAAATACCGGATTATTACAAAAAACATTAAAAGGGGATTTGAAATCCGGTTGACAAATATTTACTTATATTTTGTAAAAAAAAACTTTTAAGAGGCTTTAAATATCAATATCAATTAATAAATGTAAATAAAACAAGTTGTGTTTGAAATATGAACTCAATTTAATTTTATTTTAAAAAATATTTGATGGCATTAAGTATGGAATATAACGTCATTATAATGCCCACCGCGGCTTTGCTTGATGACACGTATTCGGGAGGCCTAGTTATTGGACGACTTTGTCGCATAAATCTGGCTGAATTTGCTGAATGGCAATCGTTATATTGACTTTGAGGGTGTGGCGTCTTTCACACCTTGCCCAACCAAATCATGTAATAATTTATAAATAAATTTCCTAAATTGTCAAGCACCGTAAATGGTTAGTTGGGTACAGAAAAACATTTTAAGAGGTTTTCTTGTATGTACGTTAAATAGGAGCAAGCCAAAAAATAAAAACAATATTATTAAGATTTTTAATGGTGAACGAAAAAGATTTAAATAAAAGCTCTAAAGCAAGAATTAAAAATAAAATAAGTAAAGAGTGTAAATTTAATATAAAATAAAGCTGATTACATTTATTAATAAAGTGAATCACAAAAATTTTACTCTCTTAATAATTATATAAGTGAGTTTTTCGAAATTTTAACAAATTAAAATGATAATCTTGTAAGAGAGAGACGGAAATCCCAACTTTTCTCCATACATTATTATTAATGAAAGTGAGTATTAATCGGAGGAATTAAATGTAGCAGGTATAGAATTAGGAAAAAACTTAATGGAGCCCATCTCAAAAGGTCGTTCGATAAAAATTTTAAATAAATCACAGTTAATAAAATTTCACAAATTTAGTGAAGTACTATTAAAAAATATAAAACATATATAGACCGGGCTAAGAAGGAATCACAATACATACCGGCCTTTAGATAATTGGGCGTGGCTTTAATGTATCAAAATAAAAATAATTGAGAGCTATTTTACAAGACACTTTTACAATAATATTTTTCTCAGGTGTGATTAGCATTAAGAAACCAAAAGGCCAAAGAAACGTTTTAGAAAAACATATGGCGACACAGATAACGTGATAAAAATCATAATTATAGAATATGTCAATAAGCGACAAGAAATTCCAAAATATCCGAACAAAAAATTAACGATACAAATCTCATATTAACAGTTTTCCCACTTACGAAAACCCTTTATTCAAAACGCCATACCAATATTTGATTTCCGATTTAAGCACCGCAAAGACGTATAAAATGCATAATATTGGATTACTGTATATTTGTTGATGGGTTTTATACATCTTTGCGGAGCTTAATTCCAATAATATTGGTACAAAGTGGTACGAAACACCAATATTATAGGATTTAAGTATTGCAAAAATGTGCTCGCAAAGATGTGTGAAATTGACGTGTACTGTTGGAGGAAATGTGTTGGCTGTTTATCATCTAGATTTCCGTAAATGCTAATACAAAGCATGTCATGTTGTATTGTCATGTGATAACGGCACCGAACATAATAAAAATTCAACGGTTATCATGTTTTCTGTGTTTCTGCGCAATATTGGAAATATCGAAACCGTATATCATACATTTTTGACATCGGGTCATGTAGAATGTGATTCCGACCATGAAGTTATCGAAAGGAAAAATAAAAAAATCAATATAATCATATGGATATAATATTTACCAAAAATATTTAAGACCAAGTTTATGTGGTGATAAATGGACCAAAAAAAAAAATAATTTGGGTGGTGAAATATTCAATAGCTTAGATATGAATGAAACTCCAAAACTATTAATTACAAATTTCCTAAGTGCAGAAAAACCATTTAGAATTATGACCGTACATTGTCAGGAGCTAATAATATACAGTTAGCAACAAAAATGATCATACACACTGATTTTTGAGAAAAAATTACAAAATATAAGGATTATACAACTTATTTTGCAGTTTTTTAATATTGTAGATTAAACTATTATACAATAAACAAATCCAAAAATACAAAATCAAAATTCATTTAACTTTTATAATAAAAAAAATATAATCAAAAATTGTTTGCAACGAATTGAAAATGATTATATACACTTATAGTATGATCCTTGGTTTTTTTTGAATCATTTACATAAATTATGTTTCATAATTATTTTAATATCCTAATATCCCGTCCGCCTTTATATTTATAATCTCTTTCATATTTCAATAGGGGCATACCGCATAGAAAGAAAACTACCAACGAAGAACGCTATAATTAATATGAAACGCAATGAAAAATCTGTGCGCGAAATTGGAAAATTAGTTGGCCGAAGTCATTCTACAGTGGCCCAAATAATACCCAAATGCAACGTCATACAATCGGTTGTAAAGGGTCAGCGAAAAGCAACATTTTCTAATCGGAACGAGCGAAAGATTTTGGATTTGGTGAGAGAAAGTCCAAAAACAAGCGATCCAAAACTAGCTTCAGAAGAGGAAAAGATACTTAATTAAGCTATACCCACCTCTAAAGTATAAGAAAGGTTTTGTGGAAACATGGATATCATAGCCGGGTGCCACGCAAGAAGCCTTTAATTTCGAATGTTAGTTGCAAAAAAGAATTTACAGAAAAATTAAAAACAACAAAAAGCTTCAACTTATGGAAGATGGTTGTTTTTACAGATAAAAGTAAATTCAAGATTTTCGGAGACGATCGGAGGTAAAATTTCGAGAAAACTTGCTACAGCGCTGGAGCCAAAACACATCATCCCAACTATTAACGGCATGTGGTGCAGATAAACTTGCTGTTATAAATAAAAATTTGGATCGCTGAAAATATCTAGGTTAAATCAAATAACAATTTGAAACCATCCGTGGACAATTGGAGCTTGTGCCATAATGGATTTTCCAGCAAAACAACGATCCTAAGCGTACGGTACACATTGTGAAAGAATGGATTCTGAATAACGTCCCAACCCAGTTACATTCGCCACCCCATTTCATTGACTTGAACCCCAATGAACATTTATGGAATCAACTGAAACGCCAAATTAGAAAATACATGATTATCAGAAAAACAATGTTGCATGAAACAATAATGAAAGAATGCAATTTCACACAAAGTTACCAAGAAGTTAGTAAAATCAATACCTAGAAGACCGAAAGAGTTTATAAAAAATAAAAAAGGACCAACTCGATCACTAGAAGTGAGTGTATGATCATTTTCGTTGCAAAAAATTCTGGATTTTTTTTTATTATAAACGGTAAATTAATTTTTATTTTGTATTTTTTTATTTGTTAATTTGTAAAATTATTTACTTTAACAAAAAACTACAAAATAAATTCTATAATTTCTATAATCCTGAGAATTTGTAAAAAAAATTCAAAACTCAGTGTGTATGATCATTTTCGACTATAAATGCTACGAAAATACCTAAATGTTACACATGGCAAAATATCAAAGAAAAAACGGGATCTTTTAGATTTACTTATTGCAATTAATTTAATCATCCCTCCATCAATTTTATATCAGTTTGTTGGACGATAACGTGAATAACATGGGTCCATGAACCGACACAATGGCGGACCTGAAGGCGAAGAAGATTAATTTTATTTTAATTAATGAATGTGTTTTGATGAAACATTTAAGCGAATTAAATAAAAATTACAAGAAAAATATCTAATATTTTCAAAAGTAAGTACACTCAATAAATTGTGCTTAAAAATTGCAAAAGGTTGATATATGTATGTATGATTATGTGCAAACATTCTCAAAATTATAAATTAAATGTCTTGTTTTTCGAAAACTTGAAAATTAGGCGTTTCTGGCTTAATTTTTTGCCACGTGTTGATAAATTTATGCGTATGTGAAAATCAAACTAATTTAAAACCAGACCAACAACACCAATCTTGTTGGCTATGTATTTGTATAAAAGTGTGTACATAAATTTAGGTGACTGGTGAATTTGAATGAAGTTTTTACTAAAGCATTCAATTTACAAATCAGATAAATACCAATTAAATTTTTAAAATTAAACAACTTAAGATAACCAGAAAGTCTTCAAATATTGAAAGTTTCAGCAAGAAAATTGTCGCAAATTGTATGCATTTTGGTAAAACAGTCAAAATTATTAAATTTTTTGATAGAGCAACATGTCTACTTTACCGAACTCAACCCGTTTGTAAATTTTAATAAAGTTTACATAATAGAATAGGCATTCTGATAAAATTTAAATATCTCGGCAATAACGCTTCTAAGAAAATTCATATCTTAAGATTTTATCAATACCAGAAACTGAATTACTGAAATGGCAAATGTGGAACATGATATTTATATTAACTATATAATGCGACAGATCCGTTACGGATTTCGAACTAGTTTGCATCGGAAATGTTGGACCATAAAAAATTTGATATGTTTGCCAATCGGTGAAAAGCTTAAGATATGAATTTTCTAAGAAGCGTTATTGCTGAGATATTCCAACTTTTAACAGAAAGTAAGTGACAGTATTCTGGTGATTCCCTGGGAATAGAGAATTGAGGAAAGATTTTATATGTAATTTCAGTTCAAATATTTTTTTTTGGCCTACTGATGAGAAAAGTTTACTGTAAATATTTATAAATTGGGAATAATTTTTTCCATATTTAAATTGGCAGGGAAAATTATTCCCAATTTTATTTTGTTTTCAAAAACATTACCACTAGCTTTTTACCTCAGTATGCCAGAACAAAATTTTTTAAATAGAAATTACATATAACAACTTTAGTAGAGTAGTAAAATGAAGACTGAAGATGGACGATAATCCGAAACCGGTCTCTAAAATATTCATAAAAATAAAATTATCACATAAAAAAAGTCATTATCTACTTACGCGGCTTTTACATCAAACGAACATGCATTAAATATATTTGATAGATTTTTATGATTCTTGCGACATCTATTAGACATTGTGAATATTGTGAAACTGTCAGAATTTTGAATTGTAAAACAATGCAATACAATTAATGTCTATTGAAAGTTATAGCAAGTTCTTTCCAAAAATAAATAATAAATTGATTTTTTTGTATGTCAAAGAACACGATACGAGATTTATTTTTTTTTTTGGTAGGGTATCTGTGAAAAAATGACACTTCATTTTGACTTCAGTTTACTGTCAAAAATTTTGATTGACAGATTATTGAGTTGTGCCGTAATTTTTCTGTTGTTAATTTGTTGAGTTGTGTCAAAAAATTCGATACAGTTTCATTTTTTTTTTTCTTTTTATTATTTTCATTATAAGACAAAAATGTATAACTAATTACATCGGAATTGTTATCTATTTATAATACATACATTAATATTTTTATAGATTTTTTATTTTATGTTTGGCAACCAGTCGTAGCGTAGTATTTATTTTTATTGTATATTTCCTTATTAGGGGGTACTAGTATTGGGTTTATTGTACTCCCTGGATAAACTAACAACTAATTAATACCATCGAGCAATATATTTATATATACAAGAGAAATCAAGTAGTGCAAATTTTATAAGCAGGTTTTTCCGAGGTTAATCTTATTGTATAGTTTTAATATATTTAGATACACAAATTTATTTTTTTTCTATGTTTAATCCATATATGCGTTTCTTATAAACATATCGGCATAGTTATTTTATAGTTCATTGTTCTTGTTAGGCTTATACAGATTGCCAAAATTAAAATAGATTAACCTCGGAATCTCTACATGAGTCCTTATATATATTTTGCTTTATGTTAATACTAACTTAATGATCCATTCCGGTTAAGTCTGCTGCAGGGTAAGCATTTAGGGGCTCTTCGTCTTGTAAAACAAATTGCTTTTGGTTTACTTTAATCCGCCATTCATCAAAATAACTATTTAGAATATTAAATGAGTTCTCGAGTATATTTATGATACGATTAAGTTCAATATGGGAGGAGTAGTATTGCTGTATCATCGGCAAAAGTAGCTAGTAAGTAATTTGGAGGGATTGGGATTTCAACCTGTATATATTGAATAGAGATCTGGACTGAGTACTGTCCTTGAGGTAATCCTGACAATGATAATGAATTTGAAATTTTCTTTGATCGAGCAAGCTCTGGACTATCCCTATTATTTTAATAGATAATCCATTGTTTATTAATTTAAAAATCAAACCTTCACTGTGTGGCATCAGTATCAAAAGCTTTTTCAATATCCAAGAGGATCATAGCGGTGGATCTCTTCTCTGTAAAATTCATTTCTCAATTGCAAGATTAACAATTTAAAAATACAGTGTAGTAATTTAAATGATTTTGAATTAATATTTACAAACGACGGTTATGTAAAACAAAGTGATAACAATGTTTATTTAAAGAATAAAATTAGTAAGTAATTTTATAAATATTAAATTTTATCAAAATTTAAAAAATTATTTTCAATGTTTTTTAGCCGGTGACATCTTCATGGCTGCCTACTCCAATGTTGCAAATTTTTTCAATTTGAACATTTTAAATAACGATGGTAGGTACAAATTGCAATATTTATAGAAATAAATTAATTTAATTAATTAATTATTTATTTATAGCGACCATTACAACGATTGATAAACTGACGACGAATGAAAATATTAATAATTTCGATGATGATGGCATGTATGTATATTGAACTTATTTTCTTATGAAAATTTTAAAATTATTAAAAATTTTATAGAAGTTCTAACAGAAAACAAAATTATAAATATTAACGAAAACACCGGAAGTTTAAAGTGGAGTGAAGGTCAAACACGAAATTTGTTAACATTGTATGCAGACAATTTTGGAGAAGTGGGCCCATTGAAAAAATTCAGGAGCAAAAAATTAATGTGGCAAAACATACGAGTAGCATTAAAATTACAAAATTCATTCATCAATCAGTTAACGGGGACACAAGTTGAAACACGTTTCAAATGCGTGATGAAACGGAAGAAAAAAGCAATTGAAAATAATAATTTAAGTGGCGCAGTATTTAAAAGAACTGAATATGATGAAGAAACGGAAGTTATTGCAAAATTAGATGACTCAATATCACCCGAATATTTATTAGGACCACAATACGAGTCCGGAAAGTCCATGGCAACGGAAAGCCCTTCGCCGTCCGCTTCAACCAGCACATCACACGTAGACAATCATATTCAGAATATTGTTAATGTTGAGACAGATTTTAGAAAAAGACCGGCCAAAAATTATTTAAATGAAGAGATTATCAAGTGAAAGAAATTTAATCTTAAAAAATTATTTAGAAGCGCGAGGCGTAGGGAAAGACATAAGGAAAAAATGAAAATGTTAAGAGAAATTATACAACTAAAAAATTCGAAATAATTTTTATTTATATATATTTTTTGTTTATTAAATTATTGTATTTATTGTAAATTTTTTATATATACATATATACAAAATAATTTAATATTTATACCAATAATTGTTAATTGCATATTGTTAATTGTTTATTTACTGTTCAATTTTTATATTTATTTACAAAAAATGTTGATATTTATAATTAATTTTTTTTTTTATTGTTTTTATTTATTGAATATAATAGTATAATTAATTTAATTAATAACAAATTTAAAATGTTTCCATAATTTTATTTCGTTTTGTTTCACCTAATATTTTTTCAACCGCTTCGGATAGTGTTTCTCTATTAATTTCCTCATGATTTGTTGCAGTTGAGGTTGTTCCTTCCGTGGAATCACCATTATCTTCTTCAAAAAATAAGTCGCCGTTATCTATACACAAGTTGTGTAAAACACAACATGCTAAAATGAATTTACTCATTCTCTGCACAGTTAACAAATCTAATTTATATTGAAGTTGCCGAAAACGTTAATATTCCGAAAGCATTTTCAATTTTTACTCTAGTTTCAGAATGTTTTTTGTTGAATTTTTTTTTTCTGTTAAATTGCCAAAATCTTTATATAGAGTTAGTAAATATTTCCGTAAATGGTATGCTGCATCTTCTAGTAAATGATATTTATTACCACATATGTATATCTTGAATATTTTTAGAAATAGGTGATAATTTATAAACCCGCGAATCGTGTATTTTACTAGGAGAGCCAATAAATACATCAATACATTTTTTTTGAGTCACAAATTCCTTGCATTGTAATTGAAATTAGACCATGGCGATTAACGTAAGTTGATCTAATTTTATGAACTGGCTTTCTTATATAAATATAAGTGCCATCGATACAGCCAAGTACATCAGGAAATCCTGAAATCTAAAATGTTCGTATATGTAATTAAATAAATTAATAAATAAAAAATACAAACAATTTTACCTGTTCAAATTCACTTGCATTATGTATTTTTTTTTCTTCCGTGTCAGGAAATTTTATAATTTTATTAGAAAACTCAAAAAAAAAATTGTAATAAATTTGTCAAGTAGTTAAAGGATGCAGATTTGGTAACATTAAATAAATTTGAGATTTCTCTATAGGTACTTTTGCTAGCAGCAAACCTTTAAATTAATATGATAATTAATAAATTATTAATAATTAATACTGATTATTACCATAAGAAAGCCAAGCATTGAGTTTCTGCAGAGATTGGTTTTCGCACACCATTAGGTTTTCTTTTAAAATGCTCGGACATTTCATACATTTCAATAATCTTATATGCAACATTTCGTGATAATCGAAAATTTTTGCGAAACTATTTTTGAACAAATCAATAATCATTAAATTACTAATATGGAAATATATAAAAGGCTATAGTTCAAATATTAACTTACTTCCTCATCAGAATACTTCTTCAGAACATCATTTAAAAAATTATTGACCCGTTGTTTTGGTTTTTGTGTTTCTTTATGGGCCAAATTACAAATTTCATCGTCATCACCCCATAATAAATTTATACTAGAATCGGATGAAGTTGATGATGCTGATGTCGATGATGATTTGAATAACGATGATGATGATGATGATGATGATGAAGATAATAATTCATCAATCATAGAATCCAAAATTAGTTTGTCGTTCATGGTCAAAAGGCACTGACACCAATTAGGCACTGATAACACTTATAGGCACCGACACAAATTATTCTACAATTATCTACACAAATATTTACACAATTATTTGTACAAAATTTTTTAAAATAATATTATTTTAATATAATTATTATAGGCGAAATATAAATAACAATTTGTATACTGAAAAATATGTTTTGCATGTCAAAATATCACGGAGAACTAGTCAAAAAAATTATAATGTTTATGTTTATATTTTTTCAAGTGTTTATGTTTATATTTTTGACGTAAACATATTTATGTGTTTGTAAGCGTCAAAAAAAAAATCTAATGAAATGTTGAGATTTTTCAAAATTGATTGCGATCAAAAAAAAAATCAATTTTTTTAGTTGGAAAGAACGTGGAACGGTATTTCGATCAAAATTTTTTGATCTGAAATCAATTTTTTTGATTTATAAATCAATTTTTTTTGGAAAGAAATTGCTATTAATAAATAAAACAAAAAATGATAATTTCATATAGACTTTGAATAAACGGAAAATTCAAAGATTCGTTTGAGTCGATTTTTATAAGAAACGAAAACTGTATATGGCACATTAATGGCTGGGCTAAGAGGATCCACTTAAATTTGAATAATTTTTTTTTCCAAATAGAAAGAACATATAAAAGCCAACCAATTAACACTGTTAGATTAAAATAACAATTGCATAAATTGTAAGATTAAATTATACAATATCACCTTATTGCTACAAATCTGTGAAAAATAAAAAATTAAATAAATATAATTTCTCTGCCATCCTATTTCAATATTTTGACATATCTAAAATACAATCTAATAAGCGCAGGTTACTCGATATACTCACATTAAAAGTGAAATAGCCTGGTTGAAGTAATTAGTTTTATCGACAACCGCAACCTTTTTGTCGATTTGGCGTTTCTTTAATAAACTTTTGAGTTCGACAAGTTAATTCTTTATCGAAGTTTTTGTAGAAGATTAAATTCGCTATACATTCATAAATTCCATTGCTTTAAATTTCTCTTTATTTTTAATAGCTTAAACAAGATAAAAAGTTTTTAAAAATAATCTCTGTTCATATTAAAAACACAAACAAATTTGATTTTTGGATAACAAAAATGTTTATCAAATAAAAAGTTTACTTGATGTAAAAGCCGCGTTAGTATATACAATTTTTTTAATTTTAAAAGACCAAATTTTATTTTGTTTTAAAATTTATAATTCAGATTGTGATAATTAAAATTTGAAAAAAGTTTAAGTTTTTTATTATAAATAAATCTTTTATAAATAGTGTTAATAAAATCTTTTTCCAATTCCCTATTCCCAGAGAATTATCAGAATAGTGCCACAGTTCTTTAAACCTTATTAAGATTTTTTTGTTGGCAAACGAAATCTATTGAATTTTATGTATCTATTGATTTTTGCGTATGTAGTACCTAGTTATACTTTAAAAATTTAATTTTAATTTATCTGATTTGCAAATTGTGTTTTTTAGGTAAAAACTTAGTAACAACATAATAATATTTTAGTAAAAACGTCATTTAGATTCAACACTCGCCTAAACGTTTGCTTTTATATATATTATATATTTTTATGAAGGGATAATTTTGATCGGCAAGATTCGGTACACGACCCTATTTTTATACGACGCAAAATTCGGTTATTTTTATTCTTTATCATAAAAACATAATACATGCATGCCCAGAAATTTTAAAATAAAAAACATACAAAAAATTTCGGGTGTGTAACGAAATCTCGGTTTTCAAAATCACGTTTTTTTTTCTAAATCCCAGTTTTCAAAATCCCGGTTTTCACACCGCTTTTCAAAATCCCGGTTTTGTATAAAAAAACCCGATTTTTAGGAAATCCCGGTTTGAATTTTTAATATTTTGCATGTGGGAAAATGAGACTCTTAAATGATTTTTTGGCAAAATTCATAAATGAGTTTGCGATAAAGTTCTAGAAAATGGCTAATAGGGATGGAATTTGGATGGAGGGCTAAGTGCCCGTCAGAGTTATATAAGCCGTCAGTCTCTATAATTATTGAATATCAAAATTTTGCATTAACAAAATATGCTTTTTTTTATTAATCTATCCAATTACTACAAAATGTTGCAAATACCAAATGTTGCGATTAAAAAACTTTATTAATTATTTTGTGCAATTAGAAGTAGAAGAAAAGAAAACCGGGATTTTGAAAAACGGGATTTTGAAAACCGGGATTTTGTAAACCGGGGTTTTAAAACCGGAATTTTGAAAACCGAGATTTTGAAAACCGAGATTTTGAAAACCGAGATTTCGTAGTACACCCAAAAATTTCATTATTAATTTAGTCTTACTTTTCAACCCATTAACTAAGTTTATATAGGTAAATTTTACACATGGGAACGGATTAATTCTTTTTTACATGGCTTTCTTATGGGCTTCGGTATACGACCAATTCGGTACACGATGGAGCGAATTGAGGTCGTACACCGGGGTACCACTGTATTTAAATACATGGAGTATTCTCTAAACTTTAACTCGGTATAAATTTAGTTTTTTATCTAAACAAAACAAATTTTAATCTTTAAGGCTTAAACCCGACCGTATGCCTTGAAGATTTGGAATTTAAATTTTTTTCTTTGTTAGTGGAAACTTTGGATTCAAAAAATCATTGTACATTATATATTTAAGTTTTAGATGTTTTTGTTACCAAGTCATTATTAATGATTTGATAGGATCATTAAAGATTATTAATGATTTGACATGAGCATTATACAGTGCTAGAATTACATAAAGAGGTAAACGAAATTAAACTTTCTTATCACCGAAAATACAAGTTACAAGTTAAATTAGTTTTAAATATAATTTTACAAGTAAATTTATTAATCAACTTAAAAAAAATTGTTTCAAATAGTTCAGTTCATTTATTTTTCAAATATCAAATTTAATAAAAATTTTACTTCAAATTATCTTGTAATAAATAAATTATCAAAAAATACTTTATTTGTTTTAATTTTAATAGTTGAAATAATCAAAAAATATTTTAATTGTTTTATATTTTTCACATAATCATTTCTGTCAATAATCATAACGATAATACCACCACAAGATAACGTTACCAACTTCGACAACAGCATGACGAGGAGCTCCAAAACACATGTAGTTTTCTTTTGTTAAAAACGACTGCTGTCAGGACGTGTCAATCAAACGATGATACAAATATACACAAATGGGTTGATCTCTTATAATATTTATATTATCAGGAGCCCTTTATATAATCCTACTTACATGGAATTTGTGTTATTGATGTGTGAAGTACAACATCTCCTATACTCTCCTAAATGTTCTTTCTATTTATGATTGGTGTTAATTAAATTGGTGTGAATTGCATTAATATAATCTGAACTTATTTCATTAAAATTCTGCAAATTATATGACAATTTGATGAGACAGAAAATCCAGTTTTTGTTAAGTTTCTTTTCATTTAAATAAATTAAATGCAGAATAAAACAATCGCATACGTCAAATTAATGAAAATTACTTGTAGTAGTGATACACATAATCAAATTATTTTTTCAAGTCACGTCAACTAAATGTAAAAGAAAGTTAAAGATGTGGAAAATTTTATCTTCTGAATAAATGATGTGAAGTTTTATAATCTTAGTAATACCTTCGTAAAGTCGTAACTTAGGTTATGCTATCCGTATTTTCATAAATTCATTCTACGGAAAGAATAGAAGGAATATATTATGAATCGCGTGACCTAAGAATTTTCTGAACGAAAAATGATATAAAAACAAAATAGAATAAACAGAATACTTTTTGACAACATCATTTATTTTTGACAGACGAAGTAAATTTTTCGCTGTGTAGGTGTTGTTATAAAAATGATAATATGTATTTGTTTTGGTGACAATTTGGCAATTGATTCCATAATTGAGTTTGATGATGGAAGTGCAACATTAAACGAAATTGAACTCTTAGAATAATAAATAGTTTATGAACGCCATAATTTATTTTTCTAACAATTTAATTCATTAAATTCCATTTAAAAAAATTAATAATAAATAATTATTAATTAAAAATAAAAATATCACAATGTTTTAATTATATAACATTTTAAATTTTGTCAATAAGTTTCTCAAAAAATCCGAGAAATCGCTCTTCTTTTTCCATTTTTTCTTGAAGGCGTTTTTGTTTTTTCATCTTCTTTGTTGTGATTGTTGTGATTGTTTTCTTTTTTCTTTTCAAAGCAGATGGTAGAGGAAGTCGTATATTCAATAATACAATAATAAAAATCATAATCACTACTACAATTTATTTCTGATGAGTTTGATTGATCATTTACCGTAACATCAGCGTTATCGCTGGAATAGGTTGCAGGAGGAGTACTTTCTGGTCCTTTATTAAGCAGCTCATCCATGAAATCAAAATACTCCCATTTTATGCCATAATTGCCGCTTCTTAGGTTGTTGTGATCCTCAGCTTCTTGTCAGCGCATTGTTCACCTGTAACTTGTTTCGATCGTACGCTGGACAATTTTTCTAAAAATAAAATAAAAATATTAGATCCACATATACGTACATATATGAGCATATGAAATAGCAAAAACCCTATCTACATACCTCCGATTCCGTTCCAGTTATTTTGTTTAAGCTGGTGGTCGAACATTATGGAATTTTCTGCATATAAATTTATAAGGCATTTATTATTGCCTCCATTTTAAATTTTCTGAATCTAAAACACAACATTACAATTTATTTTTATATCATTATTTACTATGTAATGCATTTTTAATAATAAACATGTATTAACCCTATTTAGTTAGTTTAATTTTAATTAGTTATAATTTCTTCGAAATAGCTTGTTTACGTAAATCATCCATACCTACTTCATCATTTAACAATAATAAATAGGTAAATGATGAAATAGGTATGGATGATTTACGTATTCAAGCTATTTCGGAGAAATTATAATTAATTAAAATTAAACTGAGTTAAATAAAATAAATACAAATTACAATAAAACCACTTTTTACCTTCACTGGCAGTATTTTCCGGTTTATTTTTTTTAACAAACGAACCACACCAATTAGCGTTTGAGCAAAGAATATTCCGAATGAATAAAAGAATAGACAAAACAAAAAGAATAAAAAACATAGAACGAATAAAAGTACGATTATTGTCAATTTTAAAACGTTCGGAATGAATAAACGTAAACACCCTACATGTACAATCTAATCAGTTAGATTTGCATAATTTAATCCGCACAAACTTTTAAATCGATTTTTACTTATTTACAAATACGACTCTAATTCCAAAAGGTATTTAAATATAATTACAAAATATATTTATAAATTAATTCTGCAAAAAGTAAACTTGTGCTAAATCAATTCGCCTGAAAGTTAATTTATTACAAATAAATTTAAAATTAAATCTACGTGATTTTCGAGAAATTTAAATTTTATTCAAATACGAGATAATGAGAATTTATATTGATTTTTTGGTAACGATAACATAAACAAATTGCTAATTTATTTACGTTTAATTATTATGAGTTACCTACATAACTCTTTTTTCGGCCTGCAGAATACATATTTACATAATGGTATTTGTATTGGATTTTTTCATTTTTCGTGTAAAACTTTACAAAAAATTATGTGGGAAATTTTAAATTGGTTTATGCTGTTCACATATTTCTAAGAAGCATAATACTTTTTATGTATGACTGTGTCTTCGAAGAATCATACCACAACAGACATTTTTAGCGGTTGTTTTCGATAAAAAGGAGATCCCACATGAAATAACATGAGAAATATTATTTTTTGAAACCGAATGTGGAATATTTTAATGTACAATAACACCCAATCCATTCATTTTTGTATCAAATGACAGTCTCTTATAATTTATTATAATACAGAAACAATATTGATTTCTGTATGAAATTTTGGGTTATTCAGCGTGATAATAGACTGGTTGTTTCCATCAAAGTGAGGTTACCAAAGTGTTTGGAAGTGGGATTTTGATACTAATGAAAAAATCTTTAATTTAAAAATTTAGGTCGTCTCATCAGACTATAGCAACCAAACTACAAAAAAATGGAAAATATTTTGAACTTATACTCAAAATATAATCACAGTGCCTTAGCAAAATAATCGAAATTTACTGCTTATAACGAAAATTTTGAATCTTATTTTGAACTGAGATAAAGAAGCTATATTCGTAATCTTAAGAATAAAATAAAAGGCGATTCCAGACACTTTTGGAAATGTTTTAAAACCAAACGCGAAATTTATGGTTACCCAGCCTGGATGAAATTTAATGATCAAAAGTCTTGTGATCCACAGGTCATAACCAACATGTTTGCTGAGTTTTTCCAATCAGTTTTTCTGTTTATAAAGTGGAAGACATTGATAATTATAATGATCTAGCTTCTAGTGAATATAGTACATTCATATTTACTACACACATCGAGCCAGAAGACATCCAGCGAGCATTGGTAGGGTTCGGAGAAGAATGTGGTCCTGATGGTATTCTTGCTTCATGTTTTAAAAATTCTAAAAATTTGGCAATCCCTCTAAGCATCTTGTTCAATCAGTCATTAAAATTGGCAACTTTTCCACAAAAGTAGTAAATAACTAGAGTGACGCCTATTTTCAAAACTGGATCTAGAAATGATGTTTTTTGCTACAGAGGTATTACATCTATATCTGCTATACCTAAATTATTTGACCTAGTAATATGTAAATCATTCAAAGCAGTGCTTCCACGGTATTTATCACAATATCAACATGGTTTTATGCCTAAAAGATCAATATCTACAAATCTCATAGAATTTACTAGCTATTCTATTAAAGAAATTGAGAAGCACAAACAAGTTGATGTAATATACACCGACTTTGCAAAAGCTTTCGACTCCATCAGCCATTGTCTTTGGAACACATTTTCAAGTTCGGATTTTCTAGCCAGTTCGTAGCCTGGTTCAAATCTTATTTGAGTAATCCAATCCAATATATTGAAATAGGAGATGAAACGTCAAATAGAATACAAGCTACCTCTGGTGTACCACAAGACTCTCACGTTGGCCCATGGATTTTCACAATCTTCATAAATGGTATTACCGAAGTGATAAAGCATTCCAATATCCTGATGTTCGCAGATGACCTCAACATCTGCAAAGCAATCGAGTCAGTCGACGATGCCAATAAACTACAGCAAGATATTGACAATCTAGCGTGATGGTGCGAGTTTAATTCTCTGAGTCTCAATATTGAAAAATGCAAATCTCTATCATTTCACCGAAAACCCAACCCTGTTACACAAGGTTACAAGATAAATGGTGTACTCCTTCAGGTAGTACTTGAGACTAAAGACCTAAGGGTTACTTTCGTTGAAAACATGAGCTTTACTAAGCACATTGAGTTGTGCATCGCTCGCGCGAAATCCATGCTCGGTTTAGTCAAACGACGAGTGATAATTTGGATGTGGAAACAATTAAGATCCTGTATTGTGCCTACGTTCGATCCCAGCCGGAATATGCTGTAAATGTGTGGTGTCCGTTTCAAACAAGCTCATATCCAGAGTATTGAGAAAATTCAAAAGAAGTTTATAAGCTACTTGACTTGGAAAGGTGGATGGGTTTATGACCATGATCTACCATACCACGTAAACATACAGCGACAACCACCATATTTAACCGGGTGCAAGTCAACAACTTGACAACTCTTGAAAATAGACACGAATTCAATTAAAATAAGTCAAAAGTCAATTAAAATAAAGGTTCCTGGTAGACAACTAAGAGATCCTGACTTCCTCCACTTAGATAGACACAGAACCAACTATGGCGATAATGAACCAGTGAAGATGATGTGTAAAAGTTTCAATAGAATTAATTATTTATTTGATTTTTGTTTAACTAAAGATAATTTTAAAACTAGATTAAGGCAATTTTATGCCTCAATGATTTGTTTACTTGTTACTTTACTTTTATATTTCAAATTTTCAAATCCAATGCGGATTTATTTTATTTTAATATTTTATATTCTTAAATTAGTATGTTTCAAGTCAAATTTGTAGACTTTTTCAATATAAATAAATAAGTAAATCATTAATTAAATTTCGAACTTTGTGTACTGAAATATTTTTCCTTAATAATATTATTGTAGCTTAAACAGAACCTATTTTCACAAAATGCCTATTGGAAACATGTAAATGTTATACAATCTGTGACAAAAAAAAAATCGTTATTTAACATAACTTTTATGTTATCACTCATCATTATCACTTTCAGCATATTTTTTTAAAATTATATTCATATTTTCTATTGGAACAAGTTTTTTGGAGCACGCGTCTAAAGTATTTATTTTGTAGACGACATTGTTTTTTTTTGTTTAAACTTTTCCAGAAACTGGTCCCTTCATATTTATCTTATTCTTCAATTTACTAAGGACATTTGGTATAATTATTTTTTTCAAATAATGTTACATGAATTTTAATTTTGATTATTCGGTTTTCTGTCATCAATTGAATTTTTGCTATTTTATAAAGAGCTTTCCCTTTGTGTTTACACTGTTTAAGCACATGACGAAAAGACTTGTTCTTAGCTTACTAACATTTGGTAATGCTTTAATATCAGCATACTATTAGGTGTGCAAGTAGAAACTCTGCTCTGAAGTTGGCTGCATTAAAATATACTTGAACGCATCAAAATCAGCCGCCATTTTGGATATATGTATGTAACATAGTCATTGCAGTTTTTATGATATAAGCTTCAGTTATTTACACTGTCGTTCCGTGTGCATCAATTTTAACAGATGAATTCGACTTTGAGTGAACATTCTGAGAGCCATTCAACAGTAAAAAACTGATTTGCAAGATTTTGTGATGGCAATTTAAGTCCTGAGGACAATTAACGCCAGGTGCAGTTAAACAATTTGAAGACGAAGAACTTAAAGTTTTACTGGATGAAAATCCGTGACAAACTCAACAAGAACTTGCAGAGCAGTTAAGAGTTTTTCACCAAGCAATATCGCTTCAATTGCATTCAATGTGAAACATACAGAAGGATGGAAAATGGGTTCCTCATAAACTGACCGAAGAAAACAAAACCGAAGAGTTGACATCTGTATGAATTGGCTTTCTCGGTACAAAAGAAAGAATTTGTTGCACAAAAACATTACGGGTGATGAACAGTTGATTTTGTACGATAATCCTAAACGCAGAAAACCATTGGTTGGTCCAGACCAGCCATCAATATTAGTTACCAAAATGAGTATCCATGCTAAGAAAGTGTTACTGTGTGTCTGGTAGGATTGGAAAGGAGTCATTTAGAACGAGTTTCTGGAACCTGGTTAAACTGTTATAACTGAACGTTACCAGGCTCAATTTATCAAATTAAGTGGTCTGAGGGACAGAAAGACCATTTACAGCACATGCAGTAAAATCAATCCAGGAACTCATCTTCTCTTTAGGCTGGGACTTTTAGAACAGTGGCATCCAAACATAGCCGTCAACCACGAAGAAAAATTATGCATTATGTTCATTATAAACTTATGATTTGATTTGAATGGTCATTATGCCGATCGTCAACACTGTTAATAAAAAACTCAAAATCATACAAGCCATAAATCAATGTGATCATTAAATAAAAATTAAAAGTTTCAGTCAGGTTGTCATGCAAAAATTATGCCATTAGAAGCTTCACAGCCGGTTCATAACTATGTATTTCATCCTTTCGTTTTGACCAATTGAATCATGTAAATTATACAAAATTGAAAAATATCTCGATTGTGGGATTCCAGGATTCTTATCCTTAGTTATAATCCGGCTGTCATAGTGACAAAATGTTAGATGTCAGCAAAAATAATTGATGTTTTGTAATATTTCGGTCACTTAGGGCGATTTTTTTAAAGAAAATTGAATCAAATAATATAGCCAATAATATTCAAGTATAGGTGATCAAATATAACAAATTTTTAAATATAATACGGAAATTAAGTTCAGAAACAAACCAGACGGTATCGTCGAATACTCAATCCTTCCTATTTTAAAAAATTATGTTTATGTAAAAAAACTCACAATTCTTTTGTTTTAGAAAAGACGCTATGAAGCATAAACGCAAAATTAATTGACGTTCTGTTTAACTAAAAAATAAAACGAATCGGCTGTCACCTTTTTGTCGTTAATTTTACTTTTATCACATATTCATCATAATCATTGGAGCACCGAGCGTCGCTTAGCCAGGCACTACGTTTTAACCCAATATAATTTAATATTAATATTTTATTCTTACTAGGTTTTTTGTAAATACTATACTATTCAAAATATTTGCGAAAAACAAACAGTTCTTATAAAAAACGATTTTATCAAAAATTTTAATTTCTGTTTCAATTTTTGGAAAATAATCTGGACCAGTTTTGTGCAAATTTCATTTTGAATCGGTTGACTTTTAATATATTTTCTCGATTTTTTTATCCTTTGTATAATATTGATAAGAACTGATAAATTTCCTATGGAAGCTACCACTTGCGATACACAAATTCCTGCTAAATTCCTCTGGAATCTGCCAATTTATCAAAAAACCTTAAGGTTATACAGACGTGGGAAAAATGGTCAAATCACAGCAACACCGTAGATTATGCCTCCTGGCTCTGCATATTGTCGAAATTCTCGATTTTCTTAGAACATTTTGAAAACTTATTTTCGGATTTCTTAAATTAAAGAAAAAAATTCAGCCCAAAAAGCAGTACGTTGTAGTAATCTAAATTTAAAAATTTGCTTGCATTCAACAAAGTTTTATTTTAATTTATTAGTAAAATACTATAGTAAAATACGTACTTACAATAAATACGAATTTTCTTGTAACGATCATAGAGATATCACCCTCATATGGTATACAAAGTTAGGTGTGACAATTAAACCAGTTTTCTATACGAGTCAAGTGTGTAAATTAGTATAGAACTTACATCGAAGCGGCCATATTTTCAACTGAATAGTTAGTTGTTGAATAGAAAATTGTTTAACTAAATGATTAATATGCACCATTATTGATCATGATTCAATTATCCGTCGTAGTCAACATTCCCGTAAAATTTACATTAATTCTTATACCTAGGTATAACCTTAATATTTATATCAGGTCACAAGCCTCATTTTGCAATATTTGCATTGTTAATAAATTAGCAAGTTCGCTGATAATAGTGCTAGGTACAGTTTAGCCGTTACAATTCAAAAATTGTATCGTTACCGTCCCTAGTCGCTTGGAGACATGTTCCGTCCGGTTACCCGGTCTACTCTAGCGCACTGTTACGTTCTTTTAAGACGTTGATCAGTTCGGCGCAATATGCCCGAAACTGTGGGAGAACTTCGGCACTCAGTAATTCTGGCAGTGGTAATTCATGTATGTTTGAGTTACCAAACCACTTTTGTTTTAATGACTTGACCGTCACCTCGTTACATTCGAAAAGTAGGTGGTTTACATCTTCTACTTCCGAACCGCATAGACATCGACAATGGTTTATTATTTTAAATCTCTGGAGGTAAGCCTTAAACTTACCATGCCCAGAGATTACTTGACTAATCGAGCTTGTTAGTTGTAGTTTCATTTTTAGACGATCTTTTACGTCTGAAATGAATGCAAATGTATGCCTTCCATCTGCTGATTCATTCCATCTGCTTTGCCACAGGTCAATCGCCATTTGCTCAATTTCATTTTTGTTGCTATATTGAATTTGTTCACTATCTGCGACATGTATATGGTCACCTGTATCATTTATGGCGCTTCTTCTTAGGTGATACATGAGCGCTCGCTTTTTGATTAGAATATCCACCGGGAGCACGCCGGCCAGAACCATAACGGCGTCCTTAGATACCGTTCGGTAGGCCTTTGTTACTCCTAGCAAAATATTCCTCTGAGCACTTTCTAGTGATCTGATATGGTGATAGTTTAACCTGTCATACCAACCAGCTGCTGCATACGTGAAAAGCGCCTCCGCCACACCTTTGTATATTATTACAAGTGTTTTGTGATTCAGTCCCCATCCCTCTCTTGCCACTCTCGCCAATGAGTGGAATAGTTTCTTAGCGTTTTCACAGACTCTAAGAACGTGAGATGTTACGCCCATTCGTTCATCTAGGTCAACTCTTAAATATCTAACCCACTTGACCATTTTCATGTTTCGACCGTTTAGTGATATTGTTGGTGGTCGACTAGAGTCAAATTTGCCTTTTAGTTGCAGCATCACTGTTTTTTCTGCAGATATTGACATTTTATTTGTTTCGCACCATTTCATCATGTTATTTATGGCGATTTGACCCTGGCGTTGAAGTTCAAGCCTCGAGTTGCCGTGCACCAGGATGACTTTGTCATCTGCAAATGCTATTTCGTCCAGGTTATTCATCATACTCGTGTTAAACACGATATTCCATATTAGGGGGCCAAGGATTGACCCCTGAGGACATCCTTTTGTAACTTGTTTTGTTACTGAACCATATTTGTCTCTTGTTTCTGCGGTTCGGTTGCTGAAGTAACTCTTAAAAACATTCATGATGTTTCCAGGTAGATTGTAAACTGATAAACTTGCAATGACACTAGGCCACGTTAAGTTATCAAATGCTCCAGCTATATCCAAGAAAATACCCATAACATATTTTGAACTTTGGGTTTTGACAGTGTTTCTTAGGCGGACTATCGCGTCCTCAGTAGACATCCTACGTCGGAAGCCGAATTGTTTGTCCGAGAATAGTCCGCTCTGTTCGATTCTTGGAGAGATACGAACCGCTAGTAGCCTTTCTAAGAGTTTCCCCATGACAGGTAGCAGCATGATAGGTCTATAAGACTTCGGAGAAAGTGGATCTCTATCCCCAGGTTTCCTGATTATAATCATTTCACCCTTTTTCCACACCTTCGCTTCGGGAAGTAGCCAAATTTGAGGCAGCTGTTTAATAATTTTACTATGGAAGTCCCTATTATGGGCCAAGCCAGTTGGATTATTTCAGCGTTCAAGTTGTTAAGTCCGGGAGACTTGTTACGCTTAAAGCAAGTAAGGGCACTGTTGACCTCCTCCCACGTAAATGGGGGTCTTCATCATCAGATATCTAACTATTGTTGGTAGCGATCTCGCGCATTGAGGCCCAGTAACGTCAGGTGTTTCGTCCGGCATAAGTGAGTTTAGTTACTCCAAGCGTGTGTCATGCCACGTATCAGTGACGACTCCATTTGTCTTCCTGATGGTGTTTAAGACTTCAGGTGGTCTTGCTTTGCCGGCGGCAAATTTATATACAAGTCCCCATGGGTCATTGTTGCCATGTTCCGTGACGTACCTTTGGAAACTACTTTGCTTAGCTATAAATACTTCATGGAAGTATTTATTCCTTGCCGCTCTGAAGAGAGACAATTTCAACTCTTTTGCTATTTGGTTCCTTTCCTTCTGGTATGCTCTTCTGAGCTTGTGCATCGAGGATCTAAGTTTCCTTAGATTAGAGTTCCACCAACTATTTCGTCTCTTTGCCACTCTCTTCTTTGGAATTGAGTTGTTGCAGACACTGGTTAACTGCGTTGTGATCAGCTCCACACGATCATCAATTTCGTCAATCGAGTTAATTTCAGGAAGTGCTTCTACACTGTCCCAAGAGCCGACCAGGTGTCTAGCTAATAGACCCCAATCAGCTATCTTTATGGCAAATCTCGGAGTTTTGCTACTTGCAAGAGGACCATTCTGTGGCGCGTTTGATAGTTCAAACGTGATGACTCTATGGTCACTAGAGGTCCAATTTTCTCTTACACACCACTCATCTATCGAGCCCAGCAAGGCTCCGTTGACTATTGTTAGGTCAATGTTGGAGTTCCCATTAGACGAGAACGTCGTTGGGTGTCCCTGCAAGTTCATTATGAAGAGGTCATTTCTAGACACGAAGTCCTCTACTTTTCTTCCGTTTTCATCGGTTAAACGGTCATGCCACATTTTACTTCTGGCATTGAAGTCTCCGACGATCATTACCTTTTTTTGTTGACCCGATAAAGAGCCTAGGATCGTTTCGATTTTGCACAGATGGTACTCGATCGGTTCACTATATTGGGCGTATATTGAAAGTAGGTAGAATGAACCAGCTTCTGATGATATTTCAACACATGTGCAGTGGCTATCACAAGCCTGAGTTAGCTTCATCTAGCGTGTTTTTTTATTAGCTCCCGATAGCTGTATCCGGAGCAGCCAATTTTCTATGTGAAAACTTATATTTAGCGCGCTATTGTTGCATATAATTAATTTGTTTAACTGTAAACTAAGATTTTTCATTCAACTTTTCAATTAAAAATCGATTAAAAAATATCTTGCTCTACCTATTTATCGGGAGCCGCTATCGGGAGCACTATCCATTTCAGGGTGAAACTTTAAATTTCCCTTGTTTTGTTCAACCCTTAAACCAAATCAAACTTCATTCGGTCTACAAATTTTGACGTATGCCAATTTTTTTTTGTTTTGTATTGTGATTTTGAGAAAAACACGAAATTGTTTTTTTTATTAAAAAGTGAGTGTTTTATATTTAAAAACAAAAATATATAATATAATTTCCGTAATTGGTTTTGTTTTATTAATCTTATGATGTCGAGCTATCAAGCTACCTTTTTATTGACAAATTTATAACTTTATTAATTTGAAATATTTCGACCAGTGGCAATCATCAGTGGAAAAAAATATGTATGATACACTACGTTGTAGTAATCATTAGGCTAAGAATTTTGTGCACGAAATATAAAATATGTGCTTAACTAACTTTCATCCGTTCCTCAAAATTAATAACACCAAAGTTCCTCGAAGCCAAAATGATGGGGGCCATTATATATTATTTGCTTAAAAAAATATAATGCTAATAAAAAATATTTTTCAAGATTTATTAAACAAAAAAAAAGAATGAATATGTATAGATAAGTTTAAATGAAAGTATAGAAAAAGTTTAATTTTTAATTATAATTGCTAATTTTAATTTTTAGTTCCTGGTACACATATATAATTGGTATGAAATGTAAGGCTCAATTTACCACAAATAAAACATTTAGATGTAAGTTTGTTGTTCGATTTAAGACAGAGATAACAGCGGCCCCGTTTTCAGTCACCCACCGTACTAGCTGACGTTTCTGATGGTGTTTGTTCTGTGCATGAGGCTACAATATCCGTGATTAAGTTGCGGCTTCCTACGGAGCATGGGAGATAAACCCTTCTCGCAATTTTACTTTTTATCACAGCTTCACCAAGTTTTTCAATAAAAAGACGTCTTCTATGATGTTTCTGCATATTCCATTCAGGGAGAACGGTGGTGAATAATACGAATGCATTAATAAAAGATATATTCAAAATGTTTGCGAACACAATTATTTAATTTTTTTTATTTAATTTTTTATGTAATTCTACATTATTGAATTTTTCTTAATGTACATTGAATTATTTTTAAATATAAATTAAAATATTGAAATAAAAAAATTATAAAATGCGTTTTCTTATAAGTTTCGCATGCTGATGAGTGACGACCCTCTTCAGAATCTGATGAATCTGATGAAAATAAAAGATCAATTTCTTGATCGTCCTCATTTTCTTCTACAGCTTCTTGTAATACCTGAAATAAAATATGAAATTATAATTTTTTATTTTCATACAACAAAAACATAAACAAGTTTCTGTATTTTCATACAACAAAAACATAAACTACACAAAAAAAATTATAAATATTTTGAATAAATTACCTTTAACAATATTTCGTCCATTAATTAATATTTTTATAATTAAACTAATAATTTTTTTAAAACACTTTTATTATTACACTTTTATAAACAAAACCAAGAAAAAATAATCAAGTGACAAACAACAATAAACACAAAAGTAGAAGTGTCATTCGCCTGCATGAAGTTAAACACAATTTAATTTTTTGATTAGAAGCGACACTAGTGAATAATGGCTGCAGCAGTTTCAGTAGAAAATTTCCCTTCGGCTCCGGATAGTGCTCCAATAAAAAAACACGCTTATCATGTCCATGCCGACACTATGAATACTAATTGCAGTCTTGGGATTCTCAGAGCATCCTGTTGCTACTCTGGCTGTAGAAAGCATGCAGCTGATTTGACCATTGACAGAGAGTGGCTCTTGCATGCACAGAATATCTATGTCGTGGGTGGAAATGCTTTCACATATTTCGGATCCGACTATTTTAGTGCCCTGCATGTTGAGGTGGGCGATTAGTAGGTTGCTGTTACAATTTCTTTGATTGTGACTAATCACCATGCTTAGTATTAAATCTTAGGCGTTGCACAGCACTTTTGTATGCGTTACATGAGACGCGACCTACTTGGTAGTCATTTGGTTTTTGCATTTCTTTGCAGCTTGCGCAGCTGGCAGGTTTGTCTTTATTAGGACATCCCTTGAAGCCATGACCATGATGTGCACAGTGAGAGCAGGTCTCTGTGCGCGCCCTACAATTTTTTGCAATGTGACCATATCGCTGGCATCTAAAGCACCTAGTTGGAGTCACATAATCTCTCACATGGCATCGAACCCAGTCCACGTGCAGTCTACCACACTTTAGCAACATGTTTCTGGTTGCTGGTTCTACTTCTACCACCCAGTGATCGGTCTCTTGGTTTCTCGCACCAGTTCTAAATAGAACCTTAAAATCTTTTTGATCCTGGCAGTTTTGTTTAATTAAACAGTTAGTTGCCATGTCTCCATCAAGATCAGAGCTGACGTCAAACATGATTACCTTCGGTAATCTTTTTATAGGCGCTGGTTCGGTGGCTACTAGACCCACGCCTTCCAGATCTTTGTTTTCCGTGAAAACTTTTAAATCGGAGGAAGCATCGACAGTAACCGCGACACCTTTCGGGCCAGCGTTCGTTACATAGTGAATCTTTACGTGCATTTTCTGTTCAGTTAAAAACGTTTATGTTTATAAAATTGTTTCACAGGGTATAATATTCACGAATATTCACCATTAATGTTTAAGATTTACTGTACTGATTGGCACACTTCACTTCATATGCCATTTGAGTTTTGAAATCACCACAATAGAATATTCGAAAATGATCATATTTTCAACTGAATGAAGTATTGACAATTATTTGAAATACACCGAATTGTCAGATGTGGTGTGAAGATAATCCACAAGCCTTTGCCGAAACACCATTACATCCAGAGAAAATCACTGTTTGGTGCGCTTGTTGGTGTGCTGATGTTTTCAAAAACGATGATGGGCGAAATTCAACGGTGAACGGTATAGAGTCATGATTTCTAATTTTTTTGTACTCCAATTGGCTCGCATTAATCTTGCTGATATGTGGTTCCAACAGGACGGTGCCACAACCCACACAGCGGGGGATAATATTAATTTACTCAAAGAAACATTTGATGCAAGACTAATTTCACGTAATGGTTCAATGAGGATATGTTAAGTCACTTGTCTACTATAACGTAGACCTTACGGTTACTCGGTGGTGTGGTTGCACATTTATTTATTTATTCATTTATTCATCCATCTCTGACCCAAAAAGCATTTGTAAAATGGTACAATATAAAACATGTAATACAATAAATGATACAATATAATAAAATTGAAATGTTTATAAAATAAGAAGGATGGAGGTAGGAGATCTCTGAGATTTATCAATCAGGAGATCTCAGTTTTGAGATCAACGGCCTTATTTAATATAACAAAAAAAGAAAAAGACAACTATGTTTTTCTTTTTTCCTTTTGTTATTACAGTAATAGGTACAGGAATATAAAACCAAAATAATATATGATATATATATATATATATATATATATATATATATATATATATATATATATATATATATATATATATATATATATATATATGAATGTACATATAATTAAAAAGTCTCCTTATTAGAAATAAAGACAAAAGTTAATATGAAAAATAAATAATATATAAAATGATAGTGAGCGTGCATATGTATGTAGAAAACTTAGAAAATATGACTAAAAGAGCATGAATAAAATGTTCAATAAAATTAAATTTAAATTGACAATTAGGACAAACTACGAACAGTGATTCAATGTATCAAACTTAAATATCCATATCTTTAATTGAGTTAAGAATTCTCCAACACGACAAATATTTTTAATGCTATCCGGCAACTTATTATACAAAACTGGTGCAATAAATACGAAGAATTTTCTAAAATATTACTTTCTTGGTTTGGAATAAATATACCTATTAAAACTTCTCAAGTTATATTTGGTAGTTTTAAAATTTAAATTCCCGCTCCTTAAAAAAACATTTTGAGAACTTTAAAAATAAACAAATATCTCAATGGAAGAACTTTTATCAATCGAAACAATGGTAGAGCAAATGTTGATTTCTTACGCTTTAATAAGATTCGAATTGACGAGTTTTGCGCAACAATCAAAGGTTGTATCGAGCTTAAATATACTCCTCCCCAGACAGCTAGCCAATACTGTAGCTTTCACTGAACTTAACCATAATAGATAAAGTTTTCTGTTATAAGCATAAATATAATGTTGGATCACTTCAATATGAGATTTGAAATTTAGTCTGCAGTCCAAGACTACACCCACATATTTGAAATTGTCAACTACATCAAGAAGTTTGCATTTGTCTGAACAGCTGGCGATCACTGCTGTAACGTTATTAAATTCATAATTCTGACAAATATTGGAATGATAAATAATGTCAGACTCTATAGTTATAGAACCATTTAATTTGAAGAACATTACTTTAGACTGATTAATCAGAATCATAAAATTAACATTCAACCACCTGCGTAAGATCAACAAATCATAGTTTATTTGATTAGCAATTACCTCACTAGTTAGGCCCGTATAGTTAATTGCGATTTCGTCTGCAAAACCAATAACATAACCTTTCAATTTTAACTGAAAAATTCAGTTAATGTAAATAATAAATAATATGGGACCTAAGACTGACTCCTGCGGAACCCCACACCGATTGATTCCAGCACTACTATATTTGTTGCCAACTTTTACCAGCTGTGACCTATTCTTAAGATAAAATTCAAACCATAATTATAGGCGGCGCCTGTGCATGTTTGTTCTTGTACCGAGGTGTTCAGGGCCGAAGGGGGTTCGACACCACCATCTGAGTAAACGATCTACTCTCTACAAAAAAAAAAATACATGTGTCAAATAAACGAAGATTGGAAGAGAAAAAAAATTACAATAATTCGTTTTTATCCCACTTGCTCATGTAGATGTATACTCACCTTAATGGGGGTCTATATATTCATTTTTCTGTTAATAACTCTCAAAAATAAAAAAACAAATAAATCTTGAGGCACGTTATGCAAGACATATGTATAAGTTTAAAGTTGTATAATTATAAATATTAACAGAACAACAAATTCTTAAACTATGTACGTATAACAAAAATGAAACAAAAAAAAATTGCTGATAAATCTTCCGTGTAACTCCCGTTTTATGTATTTTGTTCCTCGTTTTTCAGGTGTTGTTGTTCAGGAAACACTTAGGATTTTTTTTTTAACTTAAAACATTCACTAGGTTATTTTTCATATATAATCTTTTTATTATAAATTACTTTCTTTACACAACAGATACAATCTTCTTTAGTGACAACTTTAATCGACTTTTTCTAACTATAAACAATTGTCAATCTTTATATACATTTGAGTCGCCCTCGTTAGCTTAGTAAGTAGTGTACCTGCTGTTACTCGGGGGTCCCGGTTTGAATCCTGGTGGTACGAGTAGAAAAGTTGCGACTGGGTGTTTTTAATGTGTCATAATATGTTGTTTATATATGTTCGTCCATTTCAGATTTTCAGATTTACAGCCATAGTAGTTACGGCTTTGTCTTTAATATTTCTTACACGGGAATATCCTTCACAAATTCATAAACATTATCACTCTGATTTTTGTTTAATTTTTTTTTTAACTATTTTAATCGATTCAATATCGCTGCATTCAAATATCTCACGATATCTCGTTTCAGCTGTTATTTTATAACCCAAAACAAAAACTACCATCTTCGTGAGCCTTAAATATCCCGTCGAAATGACCAATTCCCGCCAATTTTTTCTTTTTTCTTTTAGTTTTCGTTTATTTTTTATTTTTTTAAAATATATAGACACCATTCTCTATTCCATTACCTTTCGCTAACCGTGCCATAATTATTGTAAGTCTTATTTTTCTCTTTTTTCCGTTTTATTTTGCTTACCCCCATCTCTATACCAAATTACCAATTATCACCATGGTTGAAATCCACGAAGAATTTTAGTTTTATTATGTGTATGCATGGCGTCTACAAAATGGTTAGATGAATTACGAAATTTAAGTGAGCCCGAGATTCGTATACCAACCGTTACCCTACGCCAGAGATGATTGAACACTTGGAACATTCGGCCAGCTATAAGCATAAGTGTGAAAATTGGACAACCAGATTGCGCCATCTACGCGCCAGCGTTATGGCCAAAGTCCACCATTAATGGCATAATATTATCTATCCCATAAAGCTTAGGTTCACTGATATTTTAAATGTTTTTCTTTATTTTATAATTGTGAACCCCTGAAGGGTAGTGTTGTTTATTGAAGTTTCGTGCATGCGTGAATGATGGTTGCTCTAGTTTATATTAAAGTGTAGATTCCTGTTTGTTTGTTGCTTAATCATTGAATGAACGATTAATGGAATGTAATGTGTGTTAAGTGGCCGTGGTATAATTTTGTGTGGAAAGTGGGGGTTTATGGTTAATTGGAAATAATGTTTGTTTTTGTTTGTGCTGTCAAAATTATCGTCCGAGTGTTTGAGTTGTTGAATCTTTGTTACGTTTGGAGTTTATGCTGGTAAAGGACATTGAGGTACATAGTTCTGAATATGTATTGGTGGTTGTGTAGTGCCTTAAGTATTGTGATGTCTAAATAGTTAGGTGTATAAAAATGATTAGTGTATTAAGGAAGTTGCATTGTAAATGCAAGTACCATGGTTTTAGTATCTATAATGGTTACCAAATTTGGTTTAATTATTTTTGAATGTAGGTTTGGGGTGTTTGGTGTGAGTGTCATGTAATGTAATTTTTAGTTGGTTGATGGTTAATTGGATTCATTCTATGGCAGTATTAAAAGTTTAAAGTTTAGTGCTCTCATTTTAGATTAATCATTGCAGGATGATGTATACATGGTGAGGATGGGAATGTAGGGTGACAAGTAATAATGGAATTGGAAGAAATGTATAAATTATGTAGTATAAATAAGATTCAGTTGATGGTATGGAATGACGGGTGAGTGAAATTGTGTTCATGTATTTTGTTTATGTGATTGTTGGTATTTAGAATTTTTGGTTTAGGTTGAAGTAGAGAAGTACCTTTCGAGGTTGTGTTAGTCTGATATTTTGGGAATATTTTGGTATGTTACTGAACTGAAACAAGGAATGGTTTATCACATGGATGTTTGCGAAATTATTTATTCATTAATTATTGTATTTGGAAGATTAATTAAATATATATTGTAATAATTTGTCTGTAACACACCTGTACCGCTCTATTTTAATTGTCTAAAAATTACAGATGGACTTGTGATTCCTCACTGTTCTCATTCTCAAGTAGGTCACTAGAATCAGATTCGTTTAATATATAAAGCTCCTTTGCGGCCTTTCGTAATTCATCTCGTTGTGGTAGAAGTGTTTCCCATTATGTAGCTGGCTTGTTGAAATATCGTAAATCCTGTTCTAAGGAATATTTCCAAGTATAACAGGGTCGACCTAGTTTTTTAGGGCCGGCAGTATAGGCTAAGGCAGCACTCAAAATGTGAGTAGGTCCTCTGCGATTGATATGTCCCCAATAATTAATTCTTTGAACCTTAATTTTTTTAGTAATGGTTCTTCCATTCAGTAGTTCTTTAATCTTTTTAGTGTTGGGTTTATTTGTACTAAATTCGACTAATTTCTTCAAGAAAAAGAATTCATACTGCCGTAACCGACGCCGATTTGCTCTGGTAAGGGCCGCTGATTTTAATCCATAAATGAGCATTGGCATAATTATTGTGTTATACATGGTAACGACAGTACTGAATGGAACTTTATTTGCTTTAATAAAACGCTGCAGTGTTTTACATACTCCTATGGCTTGGTGACATCGTGTTTTAATGGTGAATGGGCGATGTAGACCTGTAGCTAAGTATGTCCCGAGATATCGCATTACTTTTACAGACATAAATGTTATGCCTGCTAAAATGATACTATGTTGAGTATTATTCGAATTATGTGGATCTCGGATAAGTGTGGAACATTTGCTGGTGTTTATCTCCAAACCGGCAAACTTTAACACTTTTTTAATTCCTCGAGGAGGGGTTCAACAGAATTAATGTGTCGTGTGATGAGGATGATCTTATCGGCATAAGCCAGAATTAGTGGCAAATGAATATTTTCGCGTTGATCTAATTTAAGCTCTGGAAATTGATCGGCTACGGTTAATAAAACTTCATTTTAAATGAAGTTGAATAGTCGTGGAGAAACTGGACATCCTTGTTTAACTCCTCTGTTTTTATTTATGGCAGCTGTGGTCATATTAAACCATTTGACAGAAGAACGCTCCCAGAAACAGGTTTTAATAATCCTATTCACCAAGTAGTGGGGTATATATTGTTGTAGACATTCGGCTACAACATTTAGTTTTACTGTGTCGAATGCCTTTGATAAATCGATGGAGAAGATGTATATTTTCTGGCCAGCACGCCATTCTTCATCCAGTATACGACGTACTGTAAACATATGGTCTTCTGTTGAGCGGTTAGCCAGAAAGGCCGCTTGGTATGTTGATGGTAAATCCAAATGTGTATCGAGTCGATCAAGTAGTATTTTTGCATAAATTTTATAGCCAACGTTACATAACGTGATTCTCCTATAATCATTCACACTCTTTGGTATTTTTGTTTTTGGGATGGGTATTTGAATTGTTTCATTCCATTCGGGTGGTAGGTGGTTATTAATCCATACATCTTCTATAATCCTATGGAAACATTTTATGGTTTGTTCATTTGCGTACTTAAAAAGTTCAATGGGAATTTCATCTTTGCCCGGAGCAGTACCTGAACGGATGTATTGTATGGTAGATCGAACTTCATCCTCGCTTGGGGGAGATTCCATTGGAAAATAATCTGTTTCCTCTACCAAGCTGGTCCAATTTCCCGCTGACTTTGCCAGTTCGTTGTGCCAAGAAGAGATTGGTATATAATAACTTTTTTTATTACTGTTACCAATACGATTAAATTGCTTAAAGTATGAGTACGTTTTTCTCAACCTTTCTGATTGTTTACAATTTCCTAATTTTTCGAAAAATTCTCGGCATTCGTAGTCTCTTTGATCTGCAAGAACTTGTTGTAGGCGTGCCCTGGCATTCTTCATCCGCATGTTGGCAATAGGAGCTTTAGGATGACTTCGTTTGTAGTATTGAGCACTTTTAAATTGTGCTAGAGCTTTTCTTGTGTTGGTCGTCATTGGCGGCTTCGTTGTGAGTGTTTGTTGAGCAGCGATTTTTATGCAATTAATTGTTTTCTGCCACACACTACTGGATTCATCTTCTGGAACCATAGTTTCGAAAGTCCTTAATAAACAGTTCTGATAGCGTTTAACGGTGGCTGGGTTTTTCAATGAACTTAGGTTTAATGACTGGTAGGAGTAAGTGGATGGTGAAACGAGGTTTTTAGTTTTTGATTGGGACAGTGTGTTGCTTTGGGGTTGTGATCCTTTGCGGGTAGTACAGCTGATCCATATTAAACGATGATCACTTAGGTGCATATAAAATGTGTCGGCCTTAACAAAATTTATATATATATAGCGATTTTTTTTCTTAGTGAGGATATGATCGATTTGGGTAAATGTTTTCCCATTTGTCCATGTTGAAGCTGTCCGTCGTCCGCTAGTTGTATGGATGAAAGCATCTCTACTTACTGCAACACCAACCCCTCTGCGCTTACTCTGGAAATCCTTAGCAAGGTACCAAGTGTAGTGTTCTGTGGAACAGGTGACAGTACCCATATTGGTTTCTTGTATTCCACACATATAAATGGAATTGGAATGCAAAATATTATCAATAAAATTTCGCTTTTCAGTTTTGTTTATCCCGCGAAGATTCCAAGTGCCAAAGCAATAGCTGGTATAGTTATAGTTGTGCTTGTCAAATTTTGGTGTAGTTTGCTGTTGTTCGATTATGCAATACAAATTGTTCGTGGTTGCTAGCTGTCGATGAACATTCTCGTTGACGCTGTGATGCGTTGAACTACTGTCATTGGAATTGGTTGAGCGTAGTGCGAATTGTTCGGGCACAAGGCTGTCATAGTGTGTTCCGGTGTACCGCAAATTAATTTCCATATCGGGATTATTGGTGATGGGCATGAAAATGGTTGCGTTTTGTTCTCCGTCTGAATGTACCTTAATTTTAATATTTTTGACATTGGATATGGCTGATAGGCATTCCGCGCCGCCCCAAAATCCATCCTTTTTGAGATCCGCTAAATATCTTAAAATTAATTCTAGTTAATTACTTTAATTGGAGTAGGATTGAGGATCCTAAATTAGATATTAATAATTTACTACAGCCATTTTGACATAGTATTACTTTGGCTAACATACCTTAATATTAGTTGGGTTTCTGATAATGTGGTAATTTCATTTGTGTTATAAATTGTTGAACAGGAATCTAACAATGTGGGGATGAATGCTTCCAGATTGTCTGGGTTTAAGATATAATCGACGGTTTCAGATCGAAGTTGGTTTGATGTAAAATTATCAAAACGTGGATCGTGTAATTGCAGCTGATGAAGAACTGCGTTAAATAGACAATTGCCGTCCCCAGAAATATAATGGATCTCCATTATTAATTAAATTATAAATTGGCACTATATATAAAACTCTAATTTTATTGAATACTAATTTTCTTATTTTAATTTTAATTTTAATTAAATTGTATATAAGTTTTAAGGTGACTTATGTCATTTGTTAGGCTTAGACGGCTGACTGAAATATAGGTGGAGGTAATCTTATAAAGTTACTTGGCAATATTGTAACCAGTTATAAATGGTACTGTTCAGTGATGTAATTGATTAAACCAGTGATGCAGTATCAGTTAGATAATAAAATGATTAACTCTTTCAGAAGTGAGGTGGTTAAGTACTGTAACATTGTATCTGTTTATAAGTTTGGAGGAATATGCTTTGTTCCATCGAATCCTGTAGTTGTATTATTGTATTATTTATATTATTATTATTATTTTTTTTTTTTTTTTTTTTAATCTTATTTTAATACTTTAGAATTCTTATCAAATGGTTATCAAATGCTGCAGGTTAAGAATTTGAAACTTCATACATGTATCAAATTCTGTTATCTAAAATTACGATTAAATATGTAAAGGTGTCTGTATATGTATATGTATAAGTGTCCAAACATATTTATGTTTGCATGCAAATGTATGTATGCTTTATTTAGTTTTATTGGTTTTGGTGCTTGTATATGTGTGTGTGTGTGTGTGTGTGTGTGTGTGTGTGTGTGTGTGTGTGTGTGTGTGTGTGTGTGTGTGTGTATATGTATGTATGTATGTGTGGATCTATGTGTATGTACCGAAAATCCAACCACCCGTGCATCATGGTATGGGCAGTCGAAGTACACCACCGTACATAATATTCCAGAGCGTAGGACCTAAAATTTATCGTTGAGGATCTCCACCATTCACCACGTAAGTTTTCTATTCCTCCTCAGTATCGTAAATCATGATCCTCTCGCTAAAATAGCTGGAAACTAGTCTCAGCAGGTACTTCGGTATCTTCATCCGTGTAAGTGCGTTAAATATGCAGCTCCAGTTTGCCGTGTTGAATGAGTTTTTCACATCCAATGTAACTATGGTACAGTATTATGTGTATGTAGGTATGAGTGTGTTTATATGTAAATGAGTATGTATGTATGTTTATGTGTGTATGTGCGTATATGTATGTATGTATATGTATATGTATGTATGTATGTGTATATTTATGTATGTATGTATGTGTATATATGTGTGTATGTGCATATGTATGTATGTGTATATATGTGTATGTATGTGCTTGTATGTGTATGTATGTATGTGTGTACGTACGTGTATGTGTAAGTATGTATGTATGTATGTATGTGTGTATGTATGTGTGTATGTGTATTTATGTATGTATATGTGTGTGTATGTATGTATATGTATGTATGTATGAATGTGTGTATGTATGTATGTGTGTATGTATGTATGTGTGTGTATGTGTATATATATGTATATATATATATATATATATATATATATATATATATATATATATATATATATATATATATATATATATATATATATATATATATATATATATATATATATATATATATATATATATATATATATATATATATATATATATATATGTGTATTTATATGTATGTATGTATGTGTGTATGTGTGTATGTGTATATGTATGTGTATGTATGTATATGTGTATGTATGTGTGTATATGTGTATGTATGTATGTATGTCTGTATATGTATGTATATGTATGTATGTATGTGTATACATGTATGTATATATGTATGTATGTATGGATGTATGTATGTATGTACATGTATGTATATATATATATATATATATATATATATATATATATATATATATATATATATATATATATATATATATAGGTGGTATCCTTCTCCAATGAGTTGATCAAAATTGGTGCCGCAATTTACATCTATACATCTTTATCTCTTTAGTAGATCTTATACTTTAGTAGATCTTATACTCATCGATACTGCTTCGCTCCTCAATAAATCGTGGACACTAGAATACTACGTGCTCCGCATTTTCCGTTACTTCAATGCATGGCGGGTAATCTAGTAACTCTTCGTGTGTGATTCTGAACAGGTATAATCTGCAGTATGGGTATATATGTATGTGTGTTTATGGACGTAGTTTTTTTTTTTTTTTCTCGGGAGTGGATGAAGGAAATGATAATTTAATTACTCATAATGAAATTTTATTTCAGGCCATTTACTTATCAAAATTTGTTAATCAAATTTTAGAATGATGATTGCTGATTATTTATATCCAGGAAACTAAAATAATAGTGGAATTTTATTTCAGTACATTTACAAATTAATCAAATAATTCAATTTTATGATGTTGATTGCTGATTAATTATATGCAGAAAAACCAAAATAATTGTGCCGTCTTGTGCTTTACTAACTATTGACTACTTAGGTGTCTGTAACCGGGTCAAGTCTTTCATATCTAACAACCTTTCCTATCCCCCCATCTTGTTATATGTAAAAGGGGTGTACGGTAGGCCCGGCGTATCCGGGATCCCTGCTTAGTCTTGGCCGTACATTCTAATCAATCAATCAATCAATCAAATTTTATAATTGTGAACCCCTGAAAAACACCCTTTATTTATTTTTTTGTGAAATATTTTATTTTCTTTAAGCGTTTAAAAACAATGAATTACAACAGCACAGCGCAAATCCCAAATTACCGATCACGGTGTAATTTAATAATTGTTTCGGGCTGTTGTTTGTGTTTAATCTAACAATAAAAGTTTCGGGATGGAATTAATTTTATGTGATTTAGCAAAAACACGTACTTTAATAAAAAATCCTTCTCGGGATGGACATTTCGGCCTAAATTCTCAGACATTGTAAAGGTAAAACAAATTGAAAAATCTGAATGAATCATACCTATTTACATCTAGCAACAAGGCAAAGACGTAAATAAATGTTTTATTCTACTGCATAAATAAAATATACAGGACGAAAATCCACAAGAATGGATTTTCGACCAAAAACTGTCAATGAATCGATTAGTAAATATTTATTTAATATTCAACATTATATAGTATTCGTCATAACCAACTCCTCAATCATTGATCCATATACAAAACTATAGAAATGAACACAATCTCTGACCAATCCTTTAAGCAGAATCGATAAATAGAATTATAAACATTTCATTTTCTTATCAAATAAACAATTTTATATTATTCTTATAAATGTTCGTCTTTTGATAACGAGAAACCCAACATTGTACCGCCCCCTCTAAGACATAGACAATAATATAAGGAAAATAGCAGATCTTTAAATCGAAAAGAATCACAAATAATGTTATAGAGAGAGTTTCTAAAATCGATTCAGCTTTTTTTTATTAATTTTTCTTGCTTACTTCACGTATTTTGGCCCAACTTTAACATAAAATGAAACACAAAATAGAAAAAATATATCAATAGAAGAAAAGCAACAACAACAACAACACAAGTCTAGAAAATTCTATTTTCAGATAAAAAGAAAACAATCGTAGTAATAAATGGAACAACAAAATTAAATTATGATAACAAACCGAGAAACTAAATTTGAGACGGTGGATACAAAATTCACCATATCGGTTGGGTTTCACACTCACCCAAAAAAAATGTTGTTTTTTAAACGACAAACGAGAAACAGGAAAAAAGCTTTTTTTTCCATTTTATTTCATGGTTGAAATAGTTTTGTTTGGTAATTTATTTGTTTTGATTTCGCAAAAAACAATTTTTTAAAACTTACCTCAGTATGTGGCGAAAGCTTTAAGCTATCTATACAGCCTAGGACTATATTACAACAGTCTTCTCTGTATGTACAAACAATACAAAAGGAGTAAAATCAATAAATAAATGGGAAGAAAAATATGAAAGCTTTTCGTCTATTATATTATTTTCATTTCTTATTTTTCAACCTCTGAAATACACATGGGAAATGGATGTTGTGTTTTATTCATTTTAATGGATTTCAATGTATTATTTTGATCCCTCTTTTGTGTATAACTCCTAGCCATCAAGTGTGAGTCGGGGATACAGCTATATATGTTCCTTGTATTTTTCGGGTTGCTTATTGATTTCGATAAACTATGTATTGTATTTTTTAAACATTTTGGTTTGACACCAATATTTCGGTCATTGATATGGTTGGGTTTTCTTTGTTGTGTTAAGCACGATACGGTGCTATCCGATTAACTCGTTGTGTTTAAGAAAGCTCATTTAAACGTAAAATCTCCAACTGGAAAATAGATTTATTTATTTCATTTGGTACGATATATAAGCTTCTTCTATTTACTTGAACGTGCATGTGCTTTTGATTAAAGAGTTAACTTTTCAGCTTTAATATAACATTTTAGTTGATACAGAAACGGTGAGTCGGTATAGCTGTTGTGGTGTTGGTTAACATTTAAAAAACGATTTGTGTGCAAGAGAAACGCAATTCATCTCCATAAATCATGGTGGTGACCCTGTTTACCTGTTAAATCAGTTAATAATCGCTTAATGCTGTATTATTATATCAGAAACTGTAAATAAAAAGATTTGAATGTCTTAACATATACATACATATATACATACATTTATTTATCCAATCACACATCTGAACGCGTTCCGTTATTACGTGTTGACTCCAATTTTATAAAAAAATTTGACTTTATTTGTATTGATTGTAAAAGCAATAATGTTAACGGACAACTTTTATTGCTAAACGAATCAATGGATGAAATTACTCGCAGTTTTGTTGAATATACAACCGGGTTTAACGAGAATTGTAATCGAATGTTTAACTTGGAGAAGAAGTTAAATTTGTTGTGCAACAATTTTGACGAAATTTCTTCTTCCTTAGATCGTACCGAAGATTACCAAATACCAAATCAATCGCGCTTTCCAATTTCAGTAACGAAAAATATTTTGCAAAAATCAGCAAGTTTATCGACAATTTCGACTCGATCATTAATGAAGCGATCAGTAATAAAATCGAACCAGTTATTTCCAGTATTAAGAACAATCTGACCAACATCCAACACAAGAATGAACTTACAGTTGACAACATTAAGAACAATTTGCTCATAAATAAACAGCTGGCATCAAATACTGAATTAATTTTGAAGTTGTCCAACGATATCAATACTCGTATATCAGCACGTACTACTTCAGATAGCTCGAGTAAAACCATTGATGACTCGCTAATCGTGCGACTTGAGCGGGAATTGAGAACTATAAGTGATGCTTGCTATGATCTAACAAACTCCCTCTTAATTCACAAACCAGCTGCAATTACAGATCGCGCTAATATTCTTAGTCTTCAACAGGAACTTTTTCCTGCTATAGCTATCAATCATTTAAATAGCAGCCTAGCCCGTTGATCTCAAGTGGTTCCTGCTAACATTGATACCAACTCCAGCAACTCCCAACACAGCAGCAGCAGCAATGTTAATCCTCCACGCATCCTTAGGGCTGTCCCTAAACCGAAATTCATATTTGTATCCCGGTTGTGTAACAATACAACTAGCGCCGATGTTATATCACAAGTTAATTCTATATATTAAATTCGCATAACATCCAAGGAGAAAATGTCAAATGTAAAAATATATCCCGCTTCAATGGACAAGTTGCGTCATTTAAATTAACCATTCCTGAAGCTACATTTAACCTATTACTTTCCCCAGAGTCATGGCCCGAAACAACTTATCTCAAAGAATTTGTGATTTTCGAAATAATAATAATAATAACATGACAGTTCCAAAAAACTTAAACGCTTGTTCCTCTACTACCAGAACGTAAGGGGACTGTGAACTAAATATCGCGAAGTCTTTTTAGCAATTCAAAGACTTCCATTTGATGTTTTTGCCATCACTGAGACCAATTTGAACAATGATTTCAACAGCAATGAATTTTTTACCTCGGATTTTAACGTCTTTCGGAAAGATGGTTCTTATTGTCCAGACACGAGTTTAACAGGTAGAGGGGTTCTTATTGCAGTGCACATCAATTTTGATAGTCAAATTGTTATCACTCCCAACACTGATAATATCGAGCTAATGTGTGTCAAAATTAAAAATAATAAAAATAATATTTTTCTTTTATGTTGCTATATTCGCCCACTAAGTTAGATTGTAAGCTATCAGCTTCATATTAATGCTGTTGACTTTGTCATTGACCTGATGAATACTCAAGATGACATCTTTGTTGTGGGTGATTTCAATCTCCCCGGGCTTACGTGGAATTATTCAGACGATAACACTCATTATGTTACTTCGAATGCACTAACCACCAAAGAAACTTTATTCACTGACAATATGTTGAACTCTGGACTATTTCAGATCAGTAACGTTAAGAATAGTTTGAACAGGCACCTCGATTTGGTGTTTTCCTCTGTTATCGACAATAGTGTCGCTTCTGAATCCAATCTAATCCTCTGTGCCATAGATGTATTCCACCCTCCCATTTTGATCACCTTTGGTCTGGAACAAGACAATCTCAATGTCAACTCTATAACTCCACTACGTTTCAATTTTCGTAAGGCCGACTTTGTGAAGCTTAAACATTTATTGGCTAACGTTGACTTTAACACAATTTTAAATGATCATAACGATATAGAAACACAAACTGTCAATTTTTACTCTGCAGTTTTTGAATGTTTTGAACAATCCATTCCGTATACCCGCCAAAAAACTGTGTCGCCATCACCTCCTTGGTATAATAATGAATTACGAACGTTGCGTAACCTTAGGAACAAACGTTGGCAAAGATTCCTGAAAACTAAATCTGACTCTGATTACTCTAACTATTTTAATAGTTATAATGATTTCAGTAGTTTGTCTGACGAACTTTATGGGAATTATATCAGACTCATGCAATCCAATCTAATCGCTGATTCTAAGTGTTTCTGGTGCTTTATCAATCTGAAGAAAAAGTCCGATGGATACCCTTCCACTTTCAAGTATAAGGATCATTCCTCTAATGATCCTAAAGTCTTAACAAATCATTTTGCTAACTTCTTCAGTCTGGCTTTCACAAATAGCGGTTTTGAGCCCGATGAAGGTTACTTTACATAGATGAATAACTGTATTCAAACAACCTTAACTTCTATTCAAATCGATTATGAATCCGTGATACATAAGATTTCCAAACTTAAAGATGATTTTTCATCCAGTCCTAACGGACTACCATCCATCGTCCTAAAAAACTGTAGTGATATTCTTGCTCAGTTATAACTAAAAGTTATTTTATAGTTCCCATTCATAAGAACGGCTGCAAGTCAGACATTTGTAATTACAGACCGATTGCGAAATTATCTAGTATTCCTAAGCTGTTTGAAAGTATTGTGTATGACTCACTGTACTTTCATTGTAAACCGTTGTTTTCCGACAATCAGCATGGCTTTCTCAAAGCACGGTCCACGATAACAAACCTTATTGAATTCACATCACAAACTTTAGATACTCTCCATCGACAGCGTATATACCATGTACTGTTTTGGTCATCAGTATCAGCTCGTACATCTGGAGTGCCCCAAGGCAGCCATCTGGGACCAATTTTATTCATTCTGTCAATCAGCGACGTTGAATGTTTGATTAAAAATTTATCCATATCTATATACGCCGATGACATGAAAATTTACAAACTGATTTCAAACACAACGGATAAGAGCCTATTACAATGCGGCCTCAACAACTTCTCCACTTGGTGTGCTAAGAACAACCCCGTTTTGAACGTGGGTAAATGTAAAACAATCACCTACTCTCGAAAACGTGCACAGTCCATCTCTCGCGACTATTACATTAACAGCGGTGCCGTTACCAGAGCCAGTTCTGTTCGAGATTTGGGGGTCATTTGCGACAGTGAATTGAATTTTAGACATCACATCGATCGTATTATCAGCCAAGCCAATTCTGCGCTCGGTTTCATCAAGCGTTGGTCGAAAGAATTCGACAATCCTTATGTTACGAAGGCTCTCTATTCAACATTCGTTCGTCCCTTGCTCGAATATGCTAGCCAGGTGTTGTCGCCTTATCATGAGGTTCACATTAAGAGGATTGAAGCAGTCCAGCGTAGATTTCTTCGCTTTGCTTTACGCGGGCTACCTTGGGTGGACATGCTCAACCTGCCTCCATATCAAGATCGTCTGCAGCTAATTAATTTACAATCACTTAGTAAGCGCCGAGTTGTTGCGGACGTGGCTTTCATTCATCAAATACTAACTGGGAGTATCAATTCTCCTGTTCTGTTCGGTAAAATTAATCTAAATATAAATTCTCGGGATTTAAGATCAGTACCTATGTTTAGAATCGACCCTCATCGAACTGATTACGGAAAGAATGAGCCTGTCTCTGGAATGTTGTACGAAGCTAATCAGCACTGCCATCTTATCGATTTCAATATGACAAAACGCACGTTGAAAAAACGTTTTTATTTTTTTTGACTATGGTTTGATATTTTATTTAACTTATTTGTTTTTTGTTTTTTTGTGTCATTTTATTTTGCTTGACTTCATCTTTTATCTATTTTAATTTTTTTAATCTATCAAATCTGTTTGTACTAAGCAGACTCCACTTCCGTTTTCCTGCCGTCTGCGACGGGTATCGTTTTGCTTAACTATTCATTTAGCTATCTATTTATAATCACATTTGATTTTTTTGCCGCTATAAATCCAATTTTTTAATTTCACTGGTTAAGCAACTCGATATCCTTGTTTATAATTCACTTGAATTATACTCAAAAAAAAATATAATAATAATACAGATGGAGACTCCCCGCGCGCGGTTGGGAGGGGTAATAGGTCGTCAGGATAATTTATTATTATTATTATTAAACTAAAAAGTGTTCGTGCACAAATAAAAGTGTTGTACATTTTTGCAAATCTGTTGATGAATTATTTTACACAAAAATAAACAACAATGAGAAAATCATTTTTGGAAGCTGCACCTTTCCTGTTTATAAGGTATAAATATCAATTTCTTTTTAAATTCAATTTTTTAGGTTGAAAATCGTTACATACTGAGACTGGTACAAACCTCCTTTCAACCTCGTACGGAAATGGGGCTACATTATTTGAACTCTAGATGGCCTACACTAATTCTAGTATGTTGATGTAAAATATTTCGGTATTTGAATTAAAGGTAATGCAGTTTTTCAAGACACATTTTTCTGGGTTTTTTTCGGACCAGTTTCACATCGGTGAAAATGCCCGTCTTTTTCAACGGACAATATGCAGTCCATACGTATGTAACTGTTTAAACATCGTAAACATGCACCAATGATAGGTTAAAACATCGTAGCCGTTAAAATATTATGAATAGGAAATAATAGATCTTATTTCTATAACAATTATAAACATAATTTTGTGTGAATTATCATTAGTGCTGAACAAGTGCATTGCCTTACAATTGTGCGTGAATCAAAATAAGCAAGCACATAGATTTTATAATTTGTTTGTGTAAACAACCATGTAATTTTGTATATAATCCGAATAATTAAAATAAATGAGTTTTTTACAACAATTCAAAGTCTCTACATAAAATATTAGTGGTCAAGCTTTGACCTACGGGAAGCGCATTAATCTCAAATAAAGTTCAATACACATCTACTGGAACCACACTTAACTAACATCTAAGTTGAATAATCAGAGCGCGAATTCGGCAGTACATCTAAAGGCCGGATACAAACATTGGTCCTTCGAGAGAACTAAAACAAACCAGCAATCACAGTTCTAAACTTTTGAAGTTAGTTGTTAACGGAAATAAGTGTTTAATAATTTAAATTCTAAGTTAAAATAAAAGCGGTTACAATGCAGTTCGAAGAGTTAGATGCAAAACAAGCCGATATTTATACACAAATGTGTAAATTAAAAGAAAACATAAAGAATGATAGTAAAGAGCGCAAATCTACAATAACGTATTTTGAAAAGCGACAAAACACCTTAAGCCAGCTGTACAACGAGTTCAAGAAGAACGACCAGGCCATGGTTGAACATTTCAATTCAACAAAGGATCATGAATATTGGAATACTACTATAGGAACATCGCCAAGGACAGCTACAGCGAATTGATGAATTATTTAAACGACATCATTGAAAAATGGGTGCAAATCTATTATACTAATACGCTTAATTTTTTCAAACTCAACCCAAAAATGACCCCTAAACATGATCCGATCCGTTTAAATTTTTCAGGGTAGGTCGACATAAATATAGCGGTGTGCCTTTGCTAGAAAAATCGGAAAAATTCCACCGGGAAGTACCTGAAACGGGTACCTTAGGTGTTTTCAGCAAAATTTTGTCATGACGCCAGAATGCCATGACAAAATATGTTTATATTGAATCTATGATCATGCGCATTACACCGTGACAATGACCAAATTTATTAAATTTGCCTATGTTTTTGTGATGACACACTGTGATGACAAAATGAGTAGAAAATTTGTAATTGAATCTCAATTAAACAAAACAGAGAACATAAAATGATTTTACACACATTTTGGTGTTAATAGTTGTGAGTGTAAAAATACAATTTTGTCATGACACGCTATGTATCTTCTATCTATTATTATTATTATTATTATATTAATAATGTTGTGTGCCTCACTTCGATTTTTTTGTCTAATTTTCCAACTAACTAAATTTATGGTTAGTTCATACCAATCGTTCAAAGATGGCACAAAACAAACCGCATCTGATGTTTAATTAAAATCTGCTATATAAACTTGAATGTAACATTCCACAAAACATTCTTAATCAGTAATTGATAAATCAAAACTAAGTTTGCTGTTTAGAACTCAATATCGGGTAGATTTTGCATTATAAATATTAGAGACATCTAACAATACCTGGGTGAACTAACGATCAATTTAGTTAGTTGGAAATTTAGACATAAAAATCGGTGTCAGGCATTAAACTTTTAATTTTTTGTTCACCAGATGTCAGCTACTTTGTTGAAAATCGCGATATCAAATTATTTTTTATCGAGTCAAAAATGCATGAGCGATGTTATGCCGTGATGCGTCTTTCTGCCCACCTACCGAATCAATAAATAATTACATTCGAAGCAAGTAATGAAGATGAAGCGTTTCTTGCAGCACAAACTGGCCGAACGAAGCTTTAGTCATGGTTTCAGATCAACTTCAATGATCAAAACGCACGTTATTTCTTATATACTGACATTCCCCACCATTACGTGTACGAACGCGGTAAATGGCAACTTCATCAAAGAGGTGGAGAGCAGGTTGTTGCATGAATGTATACAGTAATCTTGAGAGATGAGGAGCGTCTCTCCCTGCGGCTGCTTTTGCTACATATTCGAGGTTCCACCAGCATTGAATTTGTACGAACATTTAATGGTTTTATTTACAAAACCTTCAAAGAAGCTACAGCTGCACGAAGTCTGGTAAACGAAGATGAATGGGATCACTGCTTAACGGAAACAGCAGTGCTTCAAATGCCAAGAAAGCTTCGAGAGACTTCTGTTTATATTTGTTGCTTTTGTCAAAAACCTCTTGATCTTTGGATGAAGTATGCAGATGACATAACTCTCGATTACAGCTGACACCATATTGAAAATGTAGCAAAAATTTGGCTCTCCACGATATCAACATAGTTCTTATACAGCACGGACTTTCTTGCGGTATGATCATTATATGATCATATTATAGTGTTTTGTGTAAATTAAACATGATATAATTCATGTACTATTAGTGAAAATAAATTAGTTAAAAAGCGCCATTTTTCGTAGTATGTAATGCAAGTGTATTTTTCGAAAAGTCTAATGTGTTTTCAGTAACTTTTCAGAAAAATGTTATTTGGATTAGTTTATTCCGTACACGTCACTCAAAATAGATTGTTTTAACAGGATTGCTATTTTAACAAAAAAAAACTTTTTAAATTATTGTATAAATTTGAAATTACTGAAAATTCTGCCGAAACATCTCTTAAAATTTATACAAAATACAAAAGAATACACTAAAGCTAAATTGTTTCATTTTCTTACAGTTTAATTTGATGTTATATTATTTGTTGAAAATACATATGTATTATTTAGTATTAATTGGAACTAATTATTTTATCAATAGGAATGCTATTTCATACGAGGAAAAACTCCTGGTGGTAGCCTTTACAATAAGTACCGCGTACTACCAGTAAACGACCAGTAAACTGAGAAAGGCCAGATTGTCAAAGAAAGCGAGATGAAGCGAAACCTTTAAACCTTCAAACTGTTACTGAGCCTTCTTCAAGTGTTATTAAGTGTACAAATTAATTAACGAAATGGTTGATTTACTTTTAATTTAAAATACAATTAAACGCATTATATTGTATGTAGATTATGTTTTTGGAATATTTTAAGAGTCGCTTTCTTTCAACTTGCATTGAGCACCTTCTGTTCTGTATTTTTCTATAGCTCAATAGCTTTTATTCTTGTTCTTTAATTATTTATCTTCTTAAATTCTTAGTTTCACTTTTTAATTTGTGTAATGTTATTGTTGTTTAACCATTTGAATTTGATAAATGAGCAAGAGTAGCTTAAGATTCACCAGTCGCCATGGGAAACAGTAAAAACGAAATGGAAGAGCACATTCAAAACTAGACAAGAATAATTATCTAAATGCGGCATGTGCTGATATTATAACGAATTAGCCGCTCTATAAATGTGCTAAAGATTATAGACTTGTAAGTTACAAAATTAATTTAGGATAACATACATTTGATTAATATGACTCAAAATTCTAGATTGATATTGACTTCAACCAACTGTATCCGGCCAAAAATTTTAAGGCTGCATCAAAATTGGCACCATTTTAAAACAAAAATTAAACAAATTTTTTTAACTAAATTAAAAGATAGGACGCTTTTGGAAATTTTGCAAAATTTGTCAGTATTAATATCATGACTACGATCTACGAGTATAATAATAGTTTTTAATCAGTTATAAATTTTGGTTTTCTTTCAGATTTAAAAAAAATTCTTTCAGATTTAAAAAAAAATGTGTCCATGGGATTTTAAAACCAAAAACAAAATTTAGAACCAAACATAACAAATTTAGCAAGACAACAATTTGTGGCTCAATTATTATTTTATTGTTGAATCTCATAGAGTGACAGATATATCTGAAATAATAGAAACCAGGGAAAAATTTGCCAAGCAACAAAAAATACGATACAGCCATGTATCGTTCAAGTCTCTACGGAAACTTTGCAATTTGCCACGATGTTCGATGACTCATTATCCTGAAATAATTAGAACTAGTAGAAGAGGACAATTGAAATTGTCCGACAAGCGTTCGGCAAAATAGGAAAAATGCAACAGACGGACGGACAGAGGTGTAAAACCTCTTAAACAACTACGGTGCTAATACAACAAATTAGCCCAATAGACAAAAAATGAATAGAATCTTAAGCAAATCAAAAAATTACAGAAACTAGTTTTGAAATAACACTTTTTATTATAGATAAAAGTAATATATATATTAAAGTTAGTAATAAAGTTAAATAGTATAATTTTTTAGTAATAAATATTAATATATATTAATATAGTATCTAATTAGATTAAAATCTATCAAATAGATCTGTTTTACTAGTTAAGTGAAAATTTCGCCCATAAAGGGTCGTGCGATGATGTCATCGATCGGTATAATCCTGACTGCTGAATTTCAAAATCAGAGAAGATCGCGTCGATTTGGGTATTGTAAATGGTAGTTGGGATGGAAGGAGATACAAGATGAAGTCCAATTTGCTCAAGTTGACGAACTACGTTTTGCGATGCAAGAAAGTCGACATTAAAATCAGCAGAGAAAATTGTACGATGACCAGATAGATGTTCTTTAACTACTCTCACACCATCCAGTAGTGTTTGGAATCTGCATGCAGGAGATCTGTATGCGCCAATGATGTCAATTCCATTACAAGTGATTCCACAAACATTACTAGTTCCATTGGTTCCGTCTTGAAATGTGTGAGAGTATATACTGGTTACTTGACGATGTATTTCTGGTCGAACGTATATTCGGCATCCTTTGGCAATGTTTCGCACTTCATTGTCTTGTGAACATACTTGAATATGATCTCCAATGACATAAGTGTCATTCTTCAGTGTCCAAGTCTCGGCGAAAATTAAAATATCAGAGTTGACGAAGACTTTGTCATTAGAGTATATCTTGTGATGCGCGTTTAGTGACTGGACATTGTGGAAAATGAGTTGACAAAGTTCATCTGTTCGAATTCGTAAGTGAAGAAATGTTGGCTCCAACTTCACAGTCTCGTGTCTGAGGAGCTCTTTGGTTAGATGGCTTTGTGCAGAAGGTTTGTTTGTCTTCACAAATGGACCGACAATGGAAAGTCAGCTGCTGACGTTGCTCGTGAAGCTGCAACATACATGAGAGAGCGTTCGATACCTTTATAGGTGTGAACAACTACTTGCTCATATGTGGAACCTTGACTTTTGTGGATAGTAATCGCTTCTGCAGGAGTTAGCGGGAACTGGTGGCGAGAAACTTTGTTGGTGTTGTTGTCCCTCGGCTGAATGGTGACTGTAATTCTCTTGATTGGTGTCCAATTCCAAAGAGATTCAATTCCCTGAGCTCTCATCATTCCAATTCGCTTTTTTCGTAGTTTTCGACCACATCTCGGATCATCAAACTTAATCTACAAGATCTCAGTTGCCAATCGAGTGAGGTCAGGCTTAATACGATCTTGCTGGATTCTTTTCAATGTTCCGATTACGCCATTTACTAGCCCATCCAAGCAATCTTGATTTACTGTCATCATGTATCGACCCTCTAGTTTCAGCAAGAGTTCAGTAGGAAGTCCTTGTGTTTTTGACAATTTTTGTTTCGATACCCATTTAAGAATTGATTACTTTGCTGCGGGTGTTCCATCACCACAAGGATTGTCGAAGGCACGGATAAAAGCTGATTCACCTGGCAAAGACGAAAGAGTAGCGATGTTGTAGGCATTCACTTCATCATTTTTATAAAAAAGATGAATAGAAGTGCGTGAAGGTGCAATCGACCTCAAAGCAAAGCTGCGACTTTTGATTAAATTAACATCGTCTGTTGTCATTGTTCCAGAAGCCATGTTATTGAGACAATTTGCGAAGATGAGATCATCTCTTTGACGCATAATCTGAGTTAAGGTGTGTACTCTAAATGTGCACCAAAGAGGACGTCCTCCAAATGTTCCCGCAATAGCGTTAGTCGGATCTCCGGACATCAAAGAAAAAGCTTGTACAGGCCTTAATTGACGAAAGTCTCCTACTGTGATGACAGAGACACCTCCAAAAGGAAGCTGTTCATTAAGAACATCTCGAAGTCTCTTGTCTATCATCTCAAAGATATGTGTTCCAACCATGCTTATCTCATCAATAATGATTACTTTGAGCTGTGAAAAGATGGCAGACATAGTGTTTTAGATGTCAGCTGACAACGAGGTTGCTGTTTTGTTGTTGATGGGCAAGTGAAAAGCAGAGTGACAGGTGGTGGCGCCAATATTGAAAGCTGCTTTTCCTGTAGGAGCAAGAAGGAGAATGGATGGTTTATTTGGATCAAAGTCAAGTTCTTGTAAGTGAAGCCGGCGAAGGATTTGGTAGAGTACGCGAATGACAAGCGACTTTACAGTTCCAGCTCCTCCTTTGAGATACGCTAGTAGAGGAGCAGCTCCGGCTGTCTTGGCATGATTGAGAATATGAAAAACGAAATCTCTTTGTTCGTCATTGAGCATACTGAGGTCATCTAAAAGGAGTGCGTTCGAATCTACATCTGGGAGACGGAAGCGTTCCAAAAAGTGCTTTCTTCGTTCTCCGCCGAAATCAATCATTTCACAAGGATCATCATATTGATTCCAGATTTCTGCCTCTTCTCCCTCTTCTACTCCCTCTTCGTCGTGAATTCGTTCATCAGCATAGTTTTCGGCATCTCTAATTTGATCTTCAAGGTATTCATCTTCGAAAAAATTGAATTTTTTTCGATTTGGTTGAATACCTTCAAGATTTTGCTGATATACAGACTGACAATCGACACCAGGCCCAGCTTCATCACTTTCCGATCTCCAAGGCAAGCAGAGAAGAACGTGTTCTCGATAGTAATTTGTTGGATCTCTAGACTTGTTATAGCGTACGAAGCGTATAAATTTCGGAAACTTGCGTCTACGAACAAATCCAGAACCATCGTTAAGTCTCATAACATTCGAATGCTCATCTTGAATGTCGTTGTTGTCGTCGTCATCATCCACATTTTCCTCAACTTGCCCTGCAATAGCGCGTTTCCGTTTAGAATATACATACCATGCGGTAAAGTGAGCAAGGCATGCATCTTCAATATCGGTTGGACGGTGTGCATAGTGATCAAGAAGACCTTTGACGAAAATATCTGTGGATGAATCGTCGAGTCCATTTCTTTCTTCCATAGTCTTCAACATTGATGTTCTCTCGGAAAGAGAGCAAGAAGGAATGAAAATGCATTACTCAGATGCAAAACTCATGGGCATTTGCAGAAGGTTATAAGAAGCTTCTTGAGCTGAAAGTTCGCTGTTCACATGGTGAGCAGCTCCCAGTTCTCGCAGCCGTTCTCGAAGGGTGGTATTTCGTTTAGCATTCTCAATAATCTTCTTCAGAAGAAGTGTCACTCCTCTGTCACTCTTGTTGATGTAATCAATGATGTAACAGCAGCAGGCGTAGGCATCAAAGATGTACGGTATGTCCATATTCGCTTTCTGAAGAGAAAGTAATTTCTTGTTGTAGTTGTTGATGAAGATTTCGCACGGTCGGCGCTTAAGAAATACTTTTGCTCTCTTGAGTGAAGAGCGAATGGCATAAATGTAGTGAGCTGGAGTACAGTTGACTTGAACGAGAAAGTCATCAAATGTTAAAGAGGAAGCTGGAGGGCTATCAGATTTGAAATTATCAAGGTATGCTCGAATTCGTTTGTGAGAGAGTTTGTAGATTGGAAGATTTTCTTCATTACTTTCAAAGCGACGAAGAATTGCTGTCGCATTCATTGGGAAGAAAGGAATTCCAAATCTGCACCCTGTATTTTTGCTTCTTCCCTTTCTGCAGGTAAAGGAATGAGTATGAGGCTGAAGAGCAAGAAGACGTGTCATATTATCGGTAGTAGGATAGTCGGATGAGCAGGTCCCTGCATGACAAAACGCGTTTCGTCCGAAAACAAAACTTTTCTTTAGTCCTGAGTTGGTCAATTAGCATGTTCACTCTCTCTATATGTAATCTGATAGATAGTTTATGGTCCATATGTAAGGTTAGAGTCGGAAACAAGACTGTACAACAATAAAAAAAGTGGGTAGAAACTGTTACCGAGGTTTGGTTCCCGGATCCACAAATAACAGAAAATTGTCAAAATTTAATTAATGCAATGCCTAACCGTGTGTAAGATGACATTAAGGCCAGAGGTGGACACATATATTATTAATATTCATTTCAATAAAAAAAATTAATAATAAATAATTTGTCTCAATAATTTCCCGTGTTCGCATTAATTCGCACAATACTGTATTTGTAGCTAAGCAACAAGTAATAATAGTACAAGAATATTTTTTCTGGCATAGAATAATAATTGAAAATTTAAAAAAAAGTAGAAAGCCGCATCTGTGTGACCTCTATTTTTAGAAAAAGTTGAATATCTCGAAAACTACTTGACTAGAGTTCCCAAATTTTAAATGTGACCTTTTTAGAGTAGTATCTATCTGTGTGCAAATTTTGAGCACTCTGGTATGTATAGTTTTTGCTGTGATAGTGCCAACAGACAGACGGCCTAAGTCTTTGTATAAGCTTGCTCGCAAGAGCGAGCGCTAAAATTAGGTCCTGTAAAACTGGTAAGCTGCATGAGGTTGGAAAGCAAAAATAAAGATGTAAAAGCTTATTCCAAAGCATCTAAGTCTCGTGTAGAATTATCATTTTCACTTGCAAAAAATTTTACGTGAAATTTGCTCACAGTATTTTAGAACAGCGAGCTTTAAAAATTTTTTTACTGTAAAAAAATGCGAAAAAATTAATCTTAATGACCGATATTATTTTGCGTATATTTCTTTACCATTAGAAATAAATCATCAACCTGTAACAGTTTCTTCACATATAATATACGAAGGGACAACATTTAAAAGCAACTACCATGTTTTCTATGGACAAAAACTTTTAAAATTCTTGAAATTTTATTAGAATCAAATGTGGTTTATCTTGTATTACAAGAGTACGCAATTTTTCTAGATAAACACTATGGTTTTTTTTAATTGAAAATTTATTAATACATACATTATACGATAAGTAAATTAAAGCATAAAAACCCATTTGAAATTCATTCAATGAAAAAAAAAGTTATTCCAAGGTATTATTAGATTTAATGAACTAAAACATTGAATTAAATAATTATATGTAAATAATAATGTAAATAATATAAAATGTTACGATATTTTTGTAAATAAATTTAGAGAAATATTGAAAACAAAAATAAAAATCTGTGTCACAGAAATCAAACAGTGTGAAGTCAAAGCTCACAGCGAGTGTAAACCAACCACGCTATATTCAGTGTATTAAATGTATACATCTTAATTATGAATCCTGCAAAATAAAGCATAAAGTTATGACTTAATAGGTATAAGCCATGCGTTAGATAATAAATTATGCATTATTAATTATACATAAGTAATGAACAGCCAGCCAAAAATTTAGTCAATATTAAGCATATAAGTCATAACATAATCTGTAATAAGACTCACTATATGAATTGTATGCACGATTATGCAATATAAAGCATAAAACAATGTTTTAACATGCATATTTCATGAATTAGTTATTTGCATAAATATGCATTATTTTTCATTAAATATGAATAAACGAACATAAATATTATTAAAATATTATGAATACAAGTCACAATAGATGGAAAAGTCCTTATTTACAAATTATGGATAGTAATCGTTTATTTTGAAATGGTCATGCACGGTGCCAAATTAAAGGGTTTTATTCATGATTTATGTACTCTTATTCAGAGTACGAGATACGATTTCTCTCTCTGTAATTATCATCGTGGTATTTTTTTGGTATGAATAACGTAAAAAGAATTTGTTAAAACCAGAACATAGTAAGTTAAACAATGAGTTTAAATGATCGACAGTTTATGTGAGAAGCCCTGCATATTATAATTAGAGTTCATCATATTTCCGATTTACGACATATTAGCGATCAATTAGGCGCTATCTCCAATTTATTTGCATCAAAATAAAATTTCAGAAATGCCCGCATACTGTGAAAACTGACTTACCATGTCGTCAATTAGGTTAACCATTTTATGAGTATTTGAAATCTATAATGGAATAAGTTAATCGTGATTTTGATTCGCCTACCTCTTCGTAGTATACGGCGAACTAAATAAGCCATATTATTATTTATGTCTATCGTGGAAGTTACAGCTCGATAAAAATAGAGAATTATCTTAGAATTGAGTTACCTTCCAAGATTTCAAACTTAGAAGAAATGAATAAAAATGTTAAATAGTGTGTTAATTAAATAAAGAATTAGAGGCTGTCTGGAATAAAAGATTATCAAAAAAACGATTTTCTTGCGATATGAATCAATTAGAATGACATTGAATACAATTTTTAGAAAATGCAGATGATCCTTTTTTAACCCCATTGTTGTTCAGTTGAAAAACCCTTATATATTATTAGAAAATAGTTCTAAATCTCCCCCTAACATGCAAATTAATTATAATTAATAATAATATTTTTTTTGTCAACCCAATTATTTTAAAAGGACCATCGAAATCTTCAATTTATATACATATAATTAAAATCGAGCCGCTTCATTTTTTATACATTATTAACATGAATTGGATTTATTTGGTTGTACGAAAAAAAAGCAAAAGCAATTTCTCTTATTATAGAGACCACCCAAAAAGGGTATTCGCAAACCAATCAAAAGAGAAATATAAAATGTCATATTTAAACCGCACAACAAAAATCAACATTGCTTGTATTGTATTTATGCGAAATGGCTTTAAAGCTTTTGTTTATGGTTGTTAGATTGTTGTCATAACTTGGTTTGTTTTATTTGAATATAATTTTTCTTATTTTCGAGAGGGTAATATGGCATAATGATATTTTAATATTAAATGTTCTTGCCGATACCATTTTTCGAGAATCAGAAAACCCGGACGAAGGGTAATTGTGCGGTATTTTATACAATTTATTATGCCAGGATTTATATGTTTTTGTCAGCAAAATGTCGACGCTTTATTATATTGTTATAATAAATGTATGTCACATGACTTTCAAGCTTATATTGTTAAGGGCAATTTAGCGTTTCCAAGAGTCATCGGTAACAATTGTTTCAACATCAATATTTGTGTAACTCTTTTCGCAGAAATGGAAGATTTTTTTATATAAATTGTGTCAAGAAATTTCTTTGTTCAGACAACGCTAGCTACACAAACATCCTAATAAGAAACATTTTTGCTTCCAGTTATTTTAATAGACAATCTTTTAATACTCGTTCTGGTATTTGAAAAGAGAGAGATTCGTCTGGTCAACAATAAGATGGATGGTACATATTTTTTTAGTTAAAGCGCTGTAGGCTGTCAATTATTTATTGAGTGCATTGTGAAGAAAATCAATTTATTTTATTATAGTCTACTTGTTTCCAGGAAAACGTTTCATGTTTAATTTTTTAACGTTCTGTGCATTCAACGTTTGGTTATCTCTAGAAGAATACTGACATATTGTTCTTTGTTTTCAGGATGGTAAGATGAACATTATACAGTTCGTATGATTTTTATTGGAAATTTCTCGAAATCGACCTAAGTTTTTCAAAATATGTTTGTGCAGACGAGAGGTAAAGATTTATTAACAAAGTTTATATATTTTATATATCAGCATATATTTGACATTTAGTTATTATGAGTATGATTGCCTCTGTGATTTTCTGAAACGAATCTATTTGAAACTTGAGTTTTGTGCTATTTACCGTTATTGTATTTTATGATTTCTCAAAATATTCCTCACTTTTCCGTGAATTATTATTAAATTTGTTTATTTACAAATGACATTTTTATCAGTGGTATGTTTCAATAACAGGCTGTTTATAGTAACTAATTATATTATTAAAATTAATTAGACAGAAATTATCATCAATGCAAAGCTAAAAATCGTGTACCATATTACTTGAAATTCATTTTATTTTTAAAATAGTAATCACTAATTAGCCATATGGCCGCAGTGGTTGTGCAGGCGTATCTTGAACCTGTGTTTTAGTTTAGGAATTTTTTATGGAATGGTTCAACACCATTCCGCAGATTTTATCTAAACACACAGTGTTCTCTGTCACAGTGATTTTGCCGATTAGATCTCAGGGATTTGGGTCGTGGGGAAGTTAAGGCTTACGTGTTCCTGGCATACACCGTGAACAGAATAAAAAAAGCAAACTAAATAAATCTGAAATTAAATTGAAATACCAAGAGAATCCGTCGACCGAAACTTGAGGAACCGTATAATTGAAATTGAATTATAACTGGGTGCGCCCATCCAGAGACGACCGGATCTCCACAAATGGCAAGTACTCAGTCTGCTGAAGAGACCCTTGAAATTATAACTGGGTGCGCCCATCCAGAGACGACCGGATCTCCACAAATGGCAAGTACTCAGTCTGCTGAAGAGACCCCCGAAATACCCATCGACCCCGAAAATCCGATGCCCAGCCACAACGAAGCAGCATTAGAAGTAAGGGACATCTCTTCAACAGACCAGTCCTTCCGTGACCCGGAGAGACCTCTAGCTAATCCCCGCAATTAACACTTCGACAGCATGAGACTGCTTAAGGGCCACGGGAGGGGGGGGCGTGTGAATTTTACGGTCGTCCCTGGATGGCCTACATATATGCTGGACTCGCCAAACCGACCCTGTGGATGTCGGGCCAAGGTGATGATGGAGAGTGACGAGCTCAGCCTGTAATATTGGAATCGACACGACATGCGAATTCTCCTCCCCACATACCGATCCGAAATAAATTAGAACTTCATTTTATTGTTCATAGTAAAAAATTATACGAAAAATAACAGCAATAATAACCGCAAAATAGATCCGGGCCGATGAAAAATAAAAACCGAATACCAGGATATGTCGTCGTACTGTATTTTTATTATAAAATTTATACCAAAGATAAAAAAAAAGAAAAAGAGAAAAAGGGAAAAGAAGAAATTATTGAACAGAATGGTTAAATAAGAAAATGGGAATGAAAGCAAATATAAATAGAAATCAAAAAAAATCAAAAAATTCTAGGGCGAAACCAACGTGGACCCCGGTCGCGCGCATCACCACCGTTATTCGGTGCTCCATTAAAATATATAAAATCAAAATTTGGAGTTCAAATGAAGAAATAAAATTTAAATACAAATAAAAAAATGGTACCTTTCGCCCTTTGGCTTGGACTCCAGTAATGTTGGGCATGGGCGTCTTCCCGCCTTTGGACAGACTAACGTTGGGCGCCTTCCCGCCTTTGGATAATGAATATATTCCGTTGTTCGTTGGCTTGCCTTGTTAACAAACAACGTGGGGTGTTGGCTCGCCCTAACCGTAACAACTGAAAGGGCCTCAACGGGCCACCTGCCAAAACTCGTTGGGCGTCGTCCGCCAAAAACCGGTGTAATATTGGGCGTTGTCTCGCCAAACTTTAAAATACTAAAGTGGCCTCAACTGGCAACCCCCAAAAACTCGTTGGGCATTGTCCGCCATAAACAGTATAACATAAATAAATCGTGGCACACGTGGAATGCGGCAAGCCTCAATTGATTGCTTGCGAAATGTAAGTGGCAAGCCCAGTGGTAGACCTCCCTGTACCGTCGAGGTATGGTTATACAGGAACACCACCAATAATTTAAAATAAATATCCAATAACTTATCTCCACGTTTTAACCACACTATTCCAAATCAGTAAATTACATTTTTTATGAAACTTTATACATATATAAAACTGTACATTAACTGTACATTATGAATAACTAATTAATATTGATAACTATTTATAAATTAAGTATTTATAAATTAATATTGATAACTATGTATACAATAAAATCTAATTTATAATTTTTTCGAAAAAAAAAAATCACGATGTGAAGCGAACAAAACTTGACTTTACTTTTCATCAGAACTCCAAACTAGACTCCATTTTAATCAAAATCCAAAATTTGACTCACTAAGAAAAAAAAATTCTCGCACCAAAATAATCTAGAAGAATATTTTTCCGTTGTGCCTCTCGTTGTGTTTTGTGCGCGTCACTACTCTACCCATTCCTACCGCGCATCAATCACACACACCAAAACGAGACACACACATAAAAAATACTCCTCTATATCTTACTAGTCGCACACACGCACAAGGCACAAATAAGTCCCACTCTCAATTTATTATAAATTTACACAACACGGCGTGTGGATAATTAGGCTAATTTCCATAAAATCAAACTTTAGCGTCTATTCAACAATAAAAGGCTATGTCACCAGTAAAAGGCACCAACCATTCGATGAAGCGAAATGAAAAATTCAAGATCGTTACAAATTATTTAAAAATTGTTAAGATCTTTACGTTGATTGTTAAGATCTTTACCTTTACGAAACTCTTTATGATAAAATCACATTTATTTGCAACATCTGGGAAGCTAATTAACGTCAGCATTTCTGGAAAGCATGTTACCAGGAAAATTTTATTTCAACAAATTATTGTTGAAATTACATTTGATCTGAGGTTAATGTTATACATTTGATATCATACTACGATATTGTATTCCATTAACAGTTGCAGTTCCTTCAGTCTAAAACAGAATGGTAGAATTACGCCCAGGCTCATAAATAATATAAAGGCGATAATCGAGTTTCCAAATTTAATAAAAAATGTATTGAAATTTAACATTCGGCCAGCCGATAGGCTAAGTAACCATACAAAAGCATATGTAGTATATAGTGATGACTGAGACAAACCTGTAAATATTTAAGATTTACGTGTCACAAAAAATGGCAATATGGAAGACGAGAAATTGGACAAGCACTGTTTTGCGAAAAGTAACAAATCCCAATAAATTTTATAAATATGTATAACTGCATATTTGGTAACAAATTTAACCAAGCACGCATTTTGTCGATATAAAATATTAATTAAAAAAAAAATTAATTAGGAAAAAATTGGAGAAAGCAAAGTCTGCTAAATTTAATTTGATTTCAAAGTGAATTCATTTTACCGATATTCAGCGTGTTCAGTCCGACCAACATGATAAAAAATATCACGATAATCATGGTTTGCCATAAAACGCATTCCTTTGTTACAAAAAAACCAAGATCGTTATTTTATTAAATTTTGCGGGATTCAAATTAATTATAAAATGTGGTCTAGATATGGTACCGAGGTATTAATAGAAGGTTATGAGGAGTACCAAGTGCTTGCTAATAATTCTTTAGGAAAGCGTTAGGTCTGGCTAAATATTAAAGACTATTTATTGGTGAAGAGTATTGCGAGTAATAAATTTATGATAATACATTCCACAAAATAATTTTAAAACTATAAATAATAAAATAAATATATATTTTAGGTTAATTCTCTTATCCAAATTAAAACCAAGTGGTGAAATTTGGTGAAACCGTATAAGGCCGCTAAAGATAGAATGTGGATTAGTAGCCAGCCGCATTCTACTTTTGAATATTTCGAAAAACTAGATGCGATTTTTGGAGAAAGACTGGCTCAGTTGGGAAATGATGTTGTTACGATAGAATGGTTGAACGAGGAAAATGAAGAGGACCAGAAAATTCTGCTACTCCAACAAATTGTATTAGCCTCATACCGTGCGTTTGTAGTCCAATTAATTTGGAACCTCAGCTGGATGCTCGAATAGCAGCTTTATCGGCTCCCCCTAATCGATCGTCTGTTAGAATACAGAAGGGCTGAGATGAAAATTAAGGGAAAAATCATAAGGAGCTTATAGAGAAGTTGGTTGGTATGACAAGTTCCTTGAACCGTTTGAATCCCAAACAGCGCGATCGCGACTACTGACGGCGCGTTACCGATTGGCAAAGTCGCGCGTTTAAATTTACTGAACCAAGTATATTACACAGCTTCTTTTAATGTAAAGAGCACATTTTACAATAGGTTGGTCTCAATAGATTGTCTTTTACTCATTTAGAAAAAGCGCGGAAGCGCTGGTTAGGATTATTCGACAGTGTTTTTCAATACCCCCTGGGACTCAAACGGTTTGCATGGGCGGTTGAATAATATGACAAATGCTATGACGCTATTTTTTTTTTACAAATATTTGATAATATGTATTGATAATAATGAAATAGATTGAAATATAACTTATGGTTATCGTTTTTATTTATTAAATTTACATTAATTTGTTTTTATTACTTTCTTTTGTCTGGCTGATTCGTTATTCATTTCAATTACAGAAATTCTAACAGCTGTTGGAATGTCATCGTGTGCCAGGTTCGTTTGTTCTTGTTCATCATCTCTGTCAATGCACAAATTGTGTAATCCACAAGCACTTAATGTTAGTAAAACAATGAGCCTTTTATTTACATGTCCAAACTTCTGTATGCGTCGAAATCTGGATTTTAAAAAACCAAATGCTTGTGATGATTCTCAAGAATAGAGATGCAATAATGCATCTTGTTGAACTGTTTTTTTTTTGTTCTCTTAATCCTTCATTCATTCTGCAAGGTGGAACCAACTAACCACATATAAGTTTTAGGATATGCAAGATCCTCAAGTTAAAATCTTCTGGAAGGAATGATTTCACTTTGCCTTTCATTTATTTTTGAAACAAGGTTGAACGACGCAACACTCGAGCATCATTCATTGAACCAGGTCTCCCCACAAACACGCTTGTAGATCTTTTACGATAGCCCAAGGTTGCTTGCATTTGTAAGCTATGGTACTTTTTTCGGTTGTAATAATCTCCCTGGTGGTGTTTGGGTCTTGGTATTTCAATGTGACTGCAGTCTATTGCTCCAATAATGTTACTAATTTTTAAGAATTTTTTAAAGCCTCTTGACCGACACGGAACGGTGTGTGTGTGTCTAAAATGTGAAATATGCTTTTGCTCCTTGAGGGATGTCCACTTCACTTATATTTTCGATTCATTAGCCATAAATAAGGCAAGCTTCGTGATTGCATAATATGCATAGCTGCTACTAGTCCCAAACCGATTAACTATTTAATGAAATGTTTCAGTATTTGAAAAATACCAGACGAACATTTAAACATATGTTTTCGGGGACACATATAAATTGTTGGTTTTATTCGTTTCAGTAATTTGTGTAACTGTCTGAAATTAATATTCGATAATCAAAAGCGAACAACTTTAATTTTGTATCAGTTTACTTAACAACAATTATTTGTAGAGTATTTCTGAACAATCTAAAGTGACGTCTAAACTGTTCTTCAGTGTAACTTTGAATAACACTAGCAAAATTTTAAATTTTCTGATGCTCTTCCTTCATTCAGAATAATTAAAACTAAAACTTTTTAAAACCATTTTTGTTTGTCTCAAAAAAGCCATAAAAAAACAAAAATAATAGAAAACGGTCCCCAGCAACGGAAAGTAGACTAATTTTCCTACATTTTAAAAGAAAAAAAAATTAAACCGACATTTCAAAAGTGTATTATATCATTCATTCTCATTGGTTTTGCTCTTTGATAGTGATTACCACTGTTGCTTACCACTTAATAGTATACTTATGATATTTTACATTTGCGGCCCCAGACATTTCTATGTACCATCACATTTCTTGACCAGTTATGATATTTTCTATAATAATTCGCACTGTCGGATAAATTTATGAAATAATCCTGATAAAATAGATTGAAAACTTACCTTTGTTCAAAACATTTTGTCTGAACGTTTTGAATGTCTGGTTGTCTAGATGTCTCTACGGATATCTCAAGAACGGTATTCTTTTAAACCAATCTTTAGCTGTTTTCAATTCGGAGAAATACTTTTGGGACCTCCTCCTTAAGTAGGTTAGGAACCAACCATAGGAAACCACCTAAAAACCATCCAATGCCACGATATAGTTTTACATTGCTTTATATACGTACTGTACATCGTTTGAAGGGTTTTGGATCAGATAACAATTTTAACAATACTACTTTAGTTCATTAATACACCGTTTTGGGTGGGTACTAGTATGGTGTTGAAAATATTTTGAAAAATATCTATCGTAAATTTAGTTGAGTCACTTATGTTGTGGCGCTGTAAACAGTTACATTTTTTCTAATTCACTTGTAATCATGTACCATATTGTTTGAAAAGTTTTGGTTTACTTGTACTTTGGTTCTCAACTCCACCGATTTGGCACGGGTATTTTGATAATTATTTGAGCAGTTAACAATTATTTGAAATGTTACGTCACTGACAAGAAGTTGCCACAGGCACAGTTCGTTTGAATATTTTTGTAAATTCGCCGCATTTGCCTGATAAATAATTGAAATTGAAAGAACGCGGCGCGTCGGATGAAGTAACTAGCTTGGGCGGGAAATTTGCGTGGTTAAATGGCAAGGTAAAACAACAATTTCGAATTGTGTCTGGATCGGGAGGAAAAAGCTGTAACTAGTTGGGATAAATACAAAAACCAACCTTTAGGTAAATAAAACAAATAAAGCAACCTGAAATTGTTCATTAGAAAAACAACGGAATGACAGGGTAGATCTTTTGGATCAATTAATTTCTTACCATAGGATATTAAAAGTAAGAAATAGCCCCTCAGAGTGAGGCTAGCAGCTTCCTGCATCGAATAAAAATGATCAAAAAAATAATAAAAATTAGGGTTTCATGGATCTGTAGAACTTTCGGTTATATCTAGCCAATGCGCTAATTTCAGCAGAACAAACCAAAAAACGCGGAAGACCACCGAATAATAGTGATTGTGATTGGCCTGAACCATCGATTACCAGGAAAAAAATATTAATGTCGGCCGATCGATGATATTCGATTCGATTCAGTCAAAGCAAAAAATTCAAAAGCAAAAAATTAAACTTACCGAACCTTATTTACTGAGACCGCAAATAATTTCTCATGAAATTTATTACTTGGGTAACACTTATCATCATTATCCGAATTTTGTTTATTTCTAAAATCTTGCACCGGGTCGAACTTTCGAGTTTTGTAATTATTATTTAATTTAGAAATTCTCATATCTTGCGACGATTTTATAAAAACCTATGATTGCTCTCGTTTGTATTTAAATTTATTTAAATCTTTTAATTCTCTATCGTTTTTGTAAATGCTAAACTTTCCAACATCATTTGAAAAAGTGAATAGTTCTTATTGAAGCTGCCACTTCCGGTACACAGAGTTTCATCAAATTTCGCAAGGATATCCAAATTAGTAGGAGATATTTAAAAATGAAGTTTTATTCCGAATAGTCAATCTGCCTGGACTGTAGGGATGCCCAATTTTGGTGAAATAAAGTTCTTTTTTCAACACTCTTTTCCGGTAAAATTTCAAAAATTGTTCGAACTAATTTTGTTTGAAATTTAATTTACAATTTTTTTATTTATAGTTGATTTCCGTAAATGTTATGCTGCCACTTCCAATGGACCGATCTCGGCGAAAAAATGGGTTGGGATCTCCTTATTTATGAAAAAACCTAGAAATGAGTTTCACTTCTATCAATCAAACGTTGTGAGATGTACCTTCCCTACAGACATTTAGTTTGCACTGCATTAAGTACGCACACACAGAGATTTTTTAAAAACTACTTTTTTCACTTCGGTGATATAGCGATTTTACTAATGGCCGATTGCACAGAAAAATGACTAACGGCAGCTTAGTTGTGCGCCAGTTAAATGTTTTATATGAAATTTGTTTTCGCAATCAGAAAAAAACTCAACGCAAACTTGATCAAATATATTTTATTTCATGAAAATAGTTTCATTTAAATATTTAGATGCAAGCTAAATATTTCCATGGAATAATAGTATATTATACACCAAGGCAGAGAAGTATGCTATTATAACCCGAGCGAGTTTATGAGACGCAGAGCATCGCGGGTTATAGCACTTCTCAAGCGTGGTGTTTTTACTATTTTTCCACTACTAGTCGTAGAAGGCACACCAACCATTAAAGTTTTTTGTTGATAAGAAAATTAATTTGATAAACGAAACACTTGCTCTTTAATAAATTAACTACATATTTCGAAGTAGCCCGAATTTTTTACTAAATGGTATTAAGCGTAAATTTAAAATCACACTGCATTTTGTTTTGTTATTTGAAGTTTTGTTATTTAATTGTGTTCAGTCAAATTGGCATTCAACTAAAAAAAATGAAGAATAATGATTTAATTTCTCAGGCTACTAAAACACATAATATGTAATGATGCCCTCTACAAGTAGTATCAACTACTATATATTTAATCAAGATTGCGTTGAGTTTTTTTTTTGATTGCGAAAACAGATTTCATATAAAACATTTAACTAGCGCACAACTAAGCTACCGGTAGTCATTTTTCTGTGCCACCGGCCATACGTAAAATAAAGTAATAGAATAAATATGGAAAACCACAGCACTTAACGACGGGTTTGTTATTCTTATTTCTCTCAAATTTGGCACTTTGATGAGCCTTTTTCTGCTTCTATACATCTTTAATTCCATACATTGGAAATATTCAAGAAAATTTACTCATTCTTCTCTGCCTTCCAAACATGTGATAGATAAGCAATTCCATCTTATTTAAAATTTTGCCATAAATTCGCCAACCATATGCTAACTTTTCTTATTACAATACAAATATCCTTTTATTTTTAGGGTTCTTTTAAAATTAAGTTTTTTTAATTTACTTACAAAATACAACATCCTACTTACCATAAAGACATGTTAATCTATCACAAAAATAGGACATAGCCCAAAATATTTTCCAATTTTACAGCAATAAATCATAGCTTCAGGTATACAACAATAAGCTTAAATAATACCATTGTATCTTTTTACCGTACAACATAGATAGGTTCTCGTTTTTAATTAAAATCATCTGTGCTGTAACGTACGTTTTTTTGTTGATCCAGATTATGTATATATAGTTGCGAATGTTTACGTTAGTTTGTGCCTATATAAAGGTAAAGCTAGAACCAGTATCGTTGCGGAAATCTTTTAACATTGTGAACAAGTATTAAAAATCTGTTACACAAATTTGACTAATTTGTATATGCAATAATACAGATGTGAGCAATCTTTCAGTTTTTTATGGCCGCTAGGGCTAGCATTTATGGAACCAAATCTATAGTTTGATTAAATAGTGTTCTGTCTATGAAAAATAAAATAAACTAATAGCTTAATTTAATTTCCCTTCTAGACAAGCCGCATGTTGGTTGCGCATCACTGCCATGAACGTTATGAAATATATTTTAAGAGACAACTTTGGTCATAAACGATATACTTGTACGTCTGTACGAAAGAAGAATTCGGAAAGTTTTCCATCCAATTATATTAATTTAAGTTTGAGGGAAAAGTTCTGTGTAAACGAGTGATTTTCGATACAAAACAAAAAGCAAAATTATTCAATTACCACAATTAACTGAATTATCGAAAATGGTTTTTCCCCATTCCGGATTAAATTTAATTTAATTGCTGGACTAAATCATATACAGATGATTCTTGTTTGTGCTTTTGTATACATTTGGTATTTAATATTGATTCTCTAGTTAAAGCTTTTGCATACCCATTTTTTATAATTTTCTTTGCTCTTATTATTTCCCGTTATTATTGTTTAGCTAAATGGAAAATTAAAAATCGATCCGGTTTTATTGTTGTTCGTTCTCTATTACCATTTCAATTCAGTACACTCAACTAGAAAAATTGCTTTTTGAAAACAACCAGAAGGATCAACAAATCATCACCATATAATGTAATTGTAATGTGAAAATAATTGATAAATTTTGTGAGTATGTAAGATTAAAAATCGTTTATAGGAATGTGGTTTTTGTTTTCGACACGCAAAGAATTTATTCATGTTATTTCACTAGGGACGAATGATAACGAGCTGCAAACTATATATGTACATAGGTTCAAAAAACTATGTTTATTTATTAAGGGCATAGTTGTCGTTGGTCATGCGGTTTTGGTGCAAGTCTTTGCTTACTGGTGAAGTTTCGGCACTTGGACCAGGAGGTACTGGGTTCGAATCTCATGAGAGGCTGAATTCAAAGCGAATTTATTTCATCGATTACGATCGGTTATGTTAATAAAGCCCAGAAACATAAATCTATTAGTGTTGTTATAGCACGGAAAATCAAATGGATTAAAAGAAAACATTGCAACGAATTTATCACTAAACATATAGATAAACCAAAGGAACTGTGGAATTATTTCAAAGAAATTATTTACAACAAAAGTCAGAGTAACTCCACAAAAATGTATCTACAAATTGGTGTTGACGTAATATCCAATCAACAGGAAGTGGCTGACCGATTTAAAACATATTTTGTAAACGCCACGACAGACATTGGAAGACATCTCCCGATTCCAACAATTGAAGATTTTAGATATTTTGAGTACCATGTATCATTTCCTCTTTCACTGCACCCGACTAGTGACAATGAAGTCAAAACCATATTGCTTGATCTTAAAGAGAACACTGCGACTGGAATAGATAAAATCTCTATAAAATTTTTAAAGCATACGTCAAATTATGTCATACCAGTGATTACAAAATTTATTAATGAATCGCTTGCTTTAGGTAGCTTCCCCAGTTCCTTGAAACAAGCACGAGTCACACCTATTTACAAGTCTGGTAATGAGATGGATTTGTCTAACTTTCGCCCAGTTTCCGTACTTTCAAATGTTTCAAAAATCTTCGAAAAAGTTGTACTAGGGAGACTCAATAACTTTCTAGTTATTAATAGACTTATTGCGAACAACCAAATTGGATTTACTCCGAACTCCAATACTACAGCTGCTTGTCTAAATCTGACTCACTTCCTAAGTAGAACCTTTGAAAAACGGCAGTTCTGTGGTTGCTTATTTCTAGATTTACGCAAAGCATTTGATTCTGTCCATCCAGATATAATGATGATTAAACTACGAAAGCTAGGCCTCACTGATGTTCAATTGAAATGGTTTCACAGCTATCTTTCAAACAGGGAGCAGATAGTAAAAATAGGTGATTGGAGTAGTAAATCTGCTAGGTTAAATAGGGGTGTTCCCCAGGGAGCTGTTCTTGCACCTTACCTGTTTATGATATATATCAATGATATGACTTCTCTTAATTTACAAGGGCAGATTCAGTTATTTGCAGATGATGGTCTGCTTATATACTCCTCGGAAGACATAACAGATTTATTGAGCAAAATGAATTCAGATCTGCGTGTTCTTAAAAACTAGCTTCATCTCAATCACTTGGCACTAAACCATAACAAAACAAAATACATGCTATTCGAAAACAAAACTTTGGATGAAGATGTATTAAAGGGAATTCCCATTACTTATGACTCTTTCGTAATTGAAAGAGTTAATAAGTATAATTACTTGGGCTTAACGATTGATAGGAAACTTAGTTGGTGTGAACACACTGAAAAAATAAAAAAAACAATTTTGCCATATGTTTTTGCTATCAATCGGACAAAACATATACTGCCGAAGAAGTCCCTATTGCTACTGTACTATGCATACATTCAGTCGCGCTTAATATACCTAAGCCCGATTTGGAGTGGTTGTGCATCGTACCAGCTAGACGAATTAGAGATACTACAGAAAAGGACGTTGAAATATATATTGCATGTTCCTGTGCGATATCCTACTGAGTTATTATTCAAAGAATTCTCCTCATTGAAATTGCTCTTTCGCCGAGAATTGTTAGTTCTAGTTTACAAAATAGTACATGGGTTAATCAAACACAATTTACTGTTAACAAGAATATTGAACATACATGGTTATGAAACGAGACGTCGTTCGCTCTTCCAAATAGAATTTTTCTCAAGCTCCGCATCAAGAAATAATGTTCAATATCGCGGACTAACTGTTTTTAATGCCTTACCTGCTGAAATCAGAAAAAGTGCAACCCAAAATAAATTCAAATTGAAAGTTTATGAATATCTAAAAAGTGGAACTAATTAATGCTTCTATAAAGCTAAACACTGTGACTGTTAAATTTGTTTTTAAAATATTTTACTATGTTACTCTTAAGATAATATTGAAATGATTTTTCTAATCTAGTATGGATACAACATACTATAATTATAATTTGATAAATTGTAAAATTACATGGATATTATATTTAATATTATATTACACTAATTAACTATAAATGGAAATTAAATTAGAATAAATTAATTAGAATACGTATGATCAGCTTATTAAATGGAGTTACGCTATAACCCTAGATGGTTCGAGTAACTTAAAAAAAAAAAAAAAGTATATATCTCTTATTATATTGAAGTTATAAACTAGTTGAATTTAAAGACTGTATTTATTAATAAGTAGGTAAAATAAGTAATGTAATTTAACTTATCTAGTAAATAAAAAAAAAAAAAAAAAAAAAAAAACTAAGACCCTCTACAGAATTCAGCACTGACCCAACCGTCTATACCACTGTACAGGTTGACATAGAGCTTGCAATGTGCAGGTGGTTTACTGTAATTGTCTGAGAAGATTAATCTGTGGTGTTTGCGTGAATGGATTGTGGGGTATTAATTGATCTTCAAAGGATATTAAATCAACTGGATAATTAATACTTTCTTTTAAAAAAAAATCTGTGGCGGTGTTTACTAAAAATAGAGAGGTGAATGCGTTATGGTCAAATATAACTTATCGGGCTTTTGATAAGACTGTCAATCAAAAAAAATTATCCGTCTTTAAATATTTGAAAAATAACAAGGTCAACCCTTGGTTGTTTGAAAATTTAGTTTTTAAATTTATTTAAATCTTTTAATTATTCTTCGTTTTTTGTAAATGTCTTCATTGAAGCTGCCACTTCCGGTTCAGAGATTTTCGTCAATTTTTTTTTCGTAATGCTATTTACTTTTCCAAATAATTGCAAAAAAGTAGAAGCTCCTATTGAAGCAGCCACGTCCAGTGGACCGATGCCAGCCACAAACCACTGGGATCTTCCAATTATTGGAAAATGGTTACGTATGAAGTTTCATCCCGGCGCTGAATATGTCAATCAATCAATCAACAAGGACCGAATTTTTATTGAAAACAGCTTTTTGTAAAGTATCATAACAACAAATATAACAATTCTCGTTTTCCTTGTGTCTACATATATACTTGTATAGAGTTCAACTAAATAGTTTGTTAAAAGATTTTGATACTTATGATCCAACTTATTATCAATTTCTTAGACGGTTATCACATCTCGCCGGTTCGCAACATCTTCGCTCTTTCTTGAACTTTACTAATTTTCGTTTTATTAAAGAATGTTGTCTAACTATTGAATGTTGTAAAACTATTATCATAAATGTCATTCACATCTCCACTCATCGTGGATTCTATAAACTCTATATAATTGTACCCACAATTTTGGAGTACATCCCACGTCACGCTTTTTAAACTCCATTATTGAACCAATTTTCTGAGGTACATTAATTTCATCATGAGTAAACTCAACTGAAGGAAAGCGTTCGCCTACAATTTTCACAACACCATCATTATTGCAAATGCATGACCACATTCCAATTCGACGGAAGCACTCCCAACTCTTTCGCGGTTTGCTTTTTCCGTCCTACTTTTACGCCGTTTGCGAGGCAATTTGAGGACATATGGCTATAGATCCGATTTCCGTAAAACCATTTGCACATTGCATAGCTCCATGCCAGCCTATAACACTGGCATGAAAGATGGGTCGGCCCTTAAGGCCTGCATTCCGACAGGAGGTCATAGTTGTTTTTATTTTCGTCACAGATCGTAATCTAATGATGAAAAATCCCTTTTGCATCCTGCCTCTATCGGGATTCGAATCTGGTTCCTCCCGATCCAAACGCAAAGCTTTAATCACTGGGGCTTTTGGTCGGTGACAACCACGCAAACCACGTTGGTACAATTATATTTGAAACTTTTCGTCATCACTTGGGCGATTACCGTGTGGATTCACCCAAAGAAATTAACAACCGAAGACACCGTCGCTCTGAGGGTTATGTTAAAGAAATTTTATGAGAAGAGCATCCCAAAAAGAACACCTTGTGTTACAATTCTGTTCTATCTAGGTATCACGTCTAAACAAATATCTAATTTAAATACAAATAAATGGAGAGTTTTTCAAATTGCAATGTGAAAATCGAAGGCAAACTCTCTGAAATCTTTGAAGTAACATCAAGAGTACGACAAGTTGATCCGGTTACCCAAATATTTTCTGACTTAGCTCTTGAACACATTGTCCGTCAGCTCAAAATAGCTCAATAATTTAGATTACATCGGCTATTAGCAAACGCATTTTAGAAAGCAAAGTGCATTTTAGGAAGCAATATCGTTTCCCTAAAAAGGAAGTCATCCTACCAGTAGAGCTAACAGCTCATCTAATTGGCCTTCTAAACAACGAAATGAAAACCAAATATATAGTTAAGTAATTATATGAGGCAGTATGAGAAAGTGCAAGAGTTTATATATTTGACATCGGTAGTAATGAAGCAAAATTCAGTTTCTGTAGATATAACATCAAGCCTTGTAGCTAAACATCGAGCAGTTTACGCAAATATTAAAATCTTTAAGCCTCTCAACTTTTCACGGCAAACAAAAGCTAATATTTCCAAGGCCAATGGTCCAGTGGTCACCTTTTGTTGTGAGTCATGCATGCTAACAGTATAAGATAAGCAGAAACTTGCAGTATTCATTCAATGAGTATTTCAAAAGAAGAAAACGGCCAACAAAAGAAAAAGGTGATTGAAGAAGGCGAATGAATCTCGAGATACGAAATTATCTCTAAAAATGTCACAGAATCCAATGAGTTTCGAGGTTAACTACAAAAAATATGTTCTTTAGCAAATTTCGACTTTATTCATCAACTTAGTTTCCTTCACGGTACATGATACATTCATTCCAACGCTTCTTTAACATATCGATAAGTTTCTTGTAGAATGATTTATTTTTGGCCTCAAAATAGGCATTTATTTCCGATTTGACATCAGATCCTGAGAATACAGTGGATGAAGAAGCAATTCAAACTTCAATTAGTTCTAACGTAGCCAACGACCTGTGAGACGGTGCATTGTTTAGGTGAAAGAGCCCCTTTTTCTTTTAGATTTATTTACGTAAAAATAACGATGCCATGTTATATTCGCTGTTGATGGAATTTCTTTTCTCAAGATAGTCGACGAATAGAACACGCTTGGAAGGTTTTCGCTTGACCGGCGCCTACCACTCAGCTGACTGAAGTTTAAATTCTGGACTGTAGTAGTGGATCCATACTTCATCTATTGTCAGGCAACATTTCCAAATAGCGCTATGAACTAAAGGGTGATTTTTTTTGTGGTTAGGATTTTCATGCATTAGTATTTGACAGATCACGCGGGATTTCAGACAAGGTGTCAAAGAGAAAGATGCTCAGTATGCTTTGACATTTCATAATGAATAGACTTACTAACGAGCAACGCTTGCAAATAATTGAATTATATTACAAAAATCAGTGTTCGGTTCGAAAAGTGTTTCGCGATTTACGTCCGATTTATGGTCTACATAATCGACCAAGTGAGCAAACAATTAATGCGATTGTGACCAAGTTTCGCACTCAGTTTACTTTATTGGACATTAAACCAACCACACGAATGCGTACAGTGCGTACAGAAGAGAATATTGCGTCTGTTTCTGAGAGTGTTGCTGAAGACCGTGAAATGTCGATTCGTCGCCGTTCGCAGCAATTGGGTTTGTGTTATTCGACGACATGGAAGATTTTACGCAAAGATCTTGGTGTAAAACCGTATAAAATACAGCTCCTGCAAGAATTGAAGCCGAACGATCTGCCACAACGTCGAATTTTCAGTGAATGGGCCCTAGAAAAGTTGGCAGAAAATCCGCTTTTTTATCGACAAATTTTGTTCAGCGATGAGGCTCATTTCTGGTTGAATGGCTACGTAAATAAGCAAAATTGCCGCATTTGGAGTGAAGAGCAACCAGAAGCCGTTCAAGAACTGCCCATGCATCCCGAAAAATGCACTGTTTGGTGTGGTTTGTACGCTGGTGGAATCATTGGACCGTATTTTTTCAAAGATGCTGTTGGACGCAACGTTACGGTGAATGGCGATCGCTATCGTTCGATGCTAACAAACTTTTTGTTGCCAAAAATGGAAGAACTGAACTTAGTTGACATGTGGTTTCAACAAGATGGCGCTACATGCCACACAGCTCGCGATTCTATGGCCATTTTGAGGGAAAACTTCGGAGAACAATTCATCTCAAGAAATGGCCCGGTAAGTTGGCCACCAAGATCATGCGATTTGACGCCTTTAGACTATTTTTTGTGGGGCTACGTCAAGTCTAAAGTCTACAGAAATAAGCCAGCAACTATTCCAGTTTTGGAAGACAACATTTCCGAAGAAATTCGGGCTATTCCGGCCGAAATGCTCGAAAAAGTTGCCCAAAATTGGACTTTCCGAATGGACCACCTAAGACGCAGCCGCGGTCAACATTTAAATGAAATTATCTTCAGAAAGTAAATGTCATGGACCAATCTAACGTTTCAAATAAAGAACCGATGAGATTTTGCAAATTTTATGCGTTTTTTTTTTAAAAAAAGTTCTCAAGCTCTTAAAAAATCACCCGTTAGTTCGGCATCCACTTTGAATACATCTTTCTTATGGACAAATATTTTAGCAATATAGTTTATACGAGTACACTGCCTTCTGATATGTTTTAGATATCAGCTATCTCACGCAACTTCATTTTACAACTGTCGAATAACTATCGAATTAAGGCTAGCTGAGCGTTCAGCATCATCAGTGTTTAAAGCAACGTTGGACGTCTGCTTTCGAAGGAACAGAGTCCCGATATTTTTTCCATCAAAAAACAGTATTTAATCAACACATATCTTTTGAAGGTTGGTATTCTCTAAAATCTGATGAGATTCTCTTTACTTGCACCATCTTTGCGTCGGGATCGGAACTTATTGAGAGACATAGTATTATAGAATTCATAAAATCACATAGACTGAGGTTTCTAGGACATATGGCTAGAACAAAACCTCGATACCACCTACTACCTACTCGAAGCATGGACGTCAGGGATTAGGATCTACACACACTCGATCATCAAAAAATCTATGTATATGAAGCTAACCCGATACTCAGCCCGAAAAAACGCGATGGCAACACTAAACTATCACTATCGTGAGTTTACTATCCCAGCCCGAAAAAATGTCACTATCGTGACAGTACATAGTGTCATGATACAATGTCATAACATTTATAACATTCAGCCCGAAATTTTAAAATTACTTTTATGTATTTTTAAGATATATTACTATTGCTTGGTAAATGAAGCTAACCCGATATTCAGTTGAAAAATCCCGTTAGCAATACTAAACTAAAGCTATCGAGAAAGTTTTATATCCCAGCCCGAAAAATACCATTATCGCGACAGTAAAATTTGTCATGGTAATCTGTTATGATATTTAGAGCAATCAGCCCGAAATCATAAATATAACTTTTACGTATTTTTAAATTTACCCCTCAATTGTTTGGAAACCTACACAGCCCAGAACTATCTAGATATAGTCGTTTGGTTCAAACGACTATATCTAGGTAATTCCAGATAGAATTTTTCTACAAACTTCTCAGTTTGTAGTCAAAACTTCAACAAATCCGGTGGTATATGCCAAGTGCTCGTGAATCGCCTGTGAGTAGAGATTCAAACGACTATATTTAGATAATTCCAGACAGAATTTTTACGAAATTCTGTCGGTTTCTAGTCAGACCTTTAGCAATTGTGATATACATAGGTCAAGTGCTTGTGAATCCTTTATAAGGCGAGATATAATAGAATTTACTCCAATTAATATCCGATAATTTTTCTCAACCTGAATTTAGTTCCCATAAGTCCACTGAAATTTTTTTTGAAAACTTAACCTAATAATTTTTTTAATTTGATGTTTCAGCAGTGATCATTTTTTTTTTATTATTTTATCAAAATTTAGAAGCCACGATTAGTTCGATATTTATTTAATACACAATTAATTAATAGTTATAATTTGCGTGTGACTCAAATTTGCTTTATAGTTATAATATGCTTACATTTTGTGTCATGACAGAAGTTGTATTGCCATACGTAAAAAATTAAAATTTCGGGCTAGCTTCACGGAGGTAAAAAACCTGGTGAAATAGCGTAAGTGTATATATTTTTGTATCATTTTCGAAACGATCGAATGATAACGTAATAACGATCGGTGATGAAAATGAACACAGCTCTGACCTGCTGTCATAGTACAGACCTCATGAGTCGACCATAATGTAGAACGTGAAAAGCGAACTGCGAAAATGTTAGGAGTACTTCGCCCCAGAGCAGCTTTGTTGTATAGCGCTCATAAATAAGTAATATGGTAAAGCCCTGTATGAAATTATGTTTATTTTTATATTATTTATCATTATATACTTGATTTACTTTATATACTTGAATTTCTTCTATATATAGGGTGTCCCCGATTGGGATGCTAATCCGTTAAGGGGTGATTCCTTGGTTCATTTCATGAAAAAAATCTTATGGTAGGGGGGGGGGTCAATTTTTGATATCCTTTGAGGTACAGGGTGTTTAAAAAATTTGGTTTGTGAAAAAAGTACAAGCGAATATTAAACAGTAACTTACAAAAAATTTAACGGACGGCAACCAACAAAGCCTCATTTTGACGGACAGTTGAATTAGCAATATTTAAGATCTTATCGGCTATCTTGCATCTGTATCCATTTAAGAGCTATGATGTTAAAACAAGAGTTAAAAATAAAAATAAATGATTTTTTTATAAAATTGAGTTTTTCTCTAAAAAAATTCCCCAATAATTTTTTTTTTTAACCTAATTTTAATCCGCTATGATCTACTCTACAATCCCCCCAATCCGTTATTTGTACCCACATGCTATAAAAAATAAATTTATAAAAGATGCTCAAAATGTCCTCCATGTGACTGAATGCAGACTAATGTTCGTTTAAGTATACCTTTCGTTATTTCAATTCTTGGTAATTCTTCTTTATAGCGGAACCAGTCAGGAATAAGAAAATAATAGAATAACAATGCGATAAATGGCATTTCAATGTTATTACCCAGTCAAACTTAATGTTCATGTAAGAAGCCGAATTTCCCCTTCGTAAAATTTTAGCTGTCACTTACTAAAATAATAGTGCGCGCTATTTCTCGCTCGAAAATAAGAAATACTTAAAAATACGATTTGTTGTTGTGTTTTATACACAGCAAAAGAAGATAAATTTGTGATGCGGGGAGTGGAAGCCATATTTATTTTGTGTACATTTTTTTGTTTTCTATTTTATTTATTAAATAAAATTATTTTAATATTTTTTCATGTTTTGTGATTAATTTTAATAATGTGTGATAAAGTAAAAATGGTGTTTAAGTGAATTTTGTTAAAAATTAATTTGTTAATGGTATGATATTATAGTCGTACTTCGTAGTGTAAACGCTATATTACTACTATAATATTTTAATTTTGTTAAGTTTATTTCCTTTTTTCATTGTGATGTAAAAGCATCTCGTGTATGTGTTCATTTTCAAATACGAAATTAATATATAAAAATATGTAACAACATGAACAAATATGAAATTTCTCTAAAAGACATTTCACAATAAAAAAACAGCTGTTTGTAAACGAACAGCTGTAACTTAAAATTATTATTTTTCACTGGTTCGAATGTCAAAAAAAAAGAAAAACAATTGGTTAAAACTCGTTAAAATTCGTACTTTTTATTTTCTTATTCCAGACTGGTTGAGGCTTTAATCTGTTGAGCCGATGTGTGTGTTCTTTGAATTAGTGCTTCTTTTGTTTCAATCTCTTTTGTGTATACAAGTGCCTTCATCATTCCCCATACATAAAAATCTAATACTAATAGATCGAACGATTTTGCAGACCAACGAATTGGACCATTCGTTCCAATCCAATTATTTGGATAATTTTCGTTCAAAAAATTACTAACAATTATACCGCAGTGACTAGGTGCACCATCATGTTGATATATATGCAAGAATCTGCTTTCAAGAGGAACATCATCAAGGAGGAGTGGTAAATTGTTTTGTAAAAATTGTAAATAGCGTTCGCTATTTAATGTCCAAGGTAATATGAATGGTCCAATTAAATTATCGCCAATTACACCAGCCCATAGGTTTACACTGAAGCGATGCTAAAATGACGTTTGGTTTTCGAATGTGGATTTTCAGTAGCCCACGTGTGTAGATTGTGAAAGTTTGTTATGCCGTCTCTTGTGAATTGAGATTCATCCGTCCAAAGAATACGTTTCACAAACCTATCATCGTCAAAATTCTTTTCAATCAACCAATTACAAAATTCCAATCGTTCATTGTGGTCTATCGGTAATAGTTCATGAATGGGTGTTGTATGATATGGATGAAGTTTCTCCTTCTGCATTACTTCATGAAGTCTGTGGCGGGAGACGTTCAATTGTAACGAGAGCCTCCGTATGCTGATAGCTGGATTTGCTTCCACATTTCTTATTATTTCATCATCGACATCCAAATGATTTGATGAGACTGCATGGGGCTCCGCCCGCATATTTGAACTTGTTATTATATCTGGCAGTCTTGTATGAATATTTGTGAATACTCTTGCGTCCGGAACGCGACGCGTTGGGAACCTTCGCTGATATTCCGCGCGAGCTCTTGATGCGTTAACGTTATATACAAAATGGATATCCACGTACCCCTCAACTGAGAACTGTGCCATTGCGATATTAGTTTTATTAAATTAATTTTATTTTCTGGTTCAAAGCAATGACACAACACTAGATTGTTTCTTAAAACTAATGAAAATATTTAATTTTTGTTTTTCAACATTTAAACAAATGAGTTGATAATCATCGTCGCCTATTATTTTACTGAGGAAAAAAAATTGTTGCAATTTTTACACTGCAATATCTCTTAAATAAATTGATAATAAACAGATAATATTTGTGTATAGTGTTTTCATTCTTCATCTCATAAGTAAAAAATTATAGCACGTGAGTACAAATAGCGGATTGCGGAATTGTAGAGGGGATCTTAGTGAAAACTCAATTTTATAAAAAAAAAATCATTTTTTTATTATTTTTAACTTTAAAACGTTATAGCTCTTAAATGGATACAGATGCCAATAAGAACTTAAATATAGCCTATTCAATTGTCCGTCAAATGAGGCTTTGTTGGTTGCCGTTCGATAAATATTTTGTAAGTTATAGTTTAATGTTCGCTTGTACTTTTTTCCCGAACCAAATTTTTTAAACACACTTTATCTCAAAGGATATAAAAAAATGACCCCACCTCTCCCCCTACCATACGATTTTTTCATGAAATGAACCAAGGAATCACCCCTTAACGGATTAGCATCCCATTCGGGGACACCCTGTATATTATTTTAAATGTTGTAGTAAATTGCATTTAAATACCGAGTTGAAATTGGATATCAAAAGACTACCGAAATTCAGCTCTGCTCCAATTTTTGATTTGATATTTATAAATGAAGAAAAATAAAATTATTATTATAATTTAAGATTAAAAATATTTATATTAATAAAATATTAATTACATGTAGTGTTTCTTTAAAAAAAGTAACCATCTTTAGATTTATACATAACAACCATGTGTCGCGTGTTATTACTGATGTTAAGGAATTTGCTTTTCTTCTCGGTAAACGAAAGAGAAAAAATATATTGGGAACTTTGCTCTGGCGAAGGCATCTTGCTCCTTTGAAAATAGAATTACGTGAAATCCCGATATAACAAACACCGTTTATAACAAACCTTCGTTTATAACAACCAAAACGGCTGGCTCCTTGATTGATCAGTACAAAATCTATGAAAAAACTTCTGATATAAAAAACTTCGGTTATACCACTATAACAATCACTTTTTTAAGTTATTTTGTTCGTTTCAGTGTGAAATAATCTTGATATAACAAACAGTCATGATTACTCTGAATTTCTTATATACAAATATGTATATGTATATATGTACATATAATATCTAAAATCGAACGTAGTTCGTATCTGGGGTGGGATGTTATAAAATGTGTGTATATTGCGATTTCAACTTACTCGATAAAACCATTCTATTTCTACTTCAATTCATCAATCTTTATCACTCTTATGGTACTTTATCGAAATGAGGAGAAGGAATACATAGTACACAAATTTGTTCCAGTATGTCGAGATAGCAATTATAGACAACGCATAATAGGAAAAGCGAAATTGTGCATAGTGTACAATTTTATTCTTGAAACACTTGACAAAAATACATTGTACCTACTTACGAAAACGAATCGAAAGTGATGTAACAATATCCCGCCACTGGTTGCATTTTACATTAATGTGTTACATAACATACATACGTATGTATAATATAAAAAATAGCAGCACGTGCCAAATATCATACATATAAAATTTGAAAAGTATGCAGGTGTTTTAACACGTGACAATAACCTGCTAACTAGATAGGTTGATCTGAACTATGACATGACCTCGAATCAATAATATGTACATACATAATTTTGGTTTGTATTAAGGTATACAGTTTTAACTTAGGATCCATAAAGGTAGGTTCATTTTTGATCATTCTTGTAAACACTCGATAACTTTTAATTAAATGTATAATTTTATTGTATCGTAATTTTTAGATTAGACAAAATGAGTGCCTGCAAAAAAAGATTCGCTATTTCCATAGAAAAAAAAATTGAAATTTTAAAAATTGTCGACGGTAAAACAAAAAGCTATGAGCAAATTTCGCGAATCATGAATTTACCAAAATCAACAGTTGCGGGAATTGTGCGCAATCGCAGTAAATACGAAAATGAGATGAATGAGTGTAAAAAACGAAAGAAAATGCGTTCAGGAAACTACCCAGATTTAGATAAGGCACTAGTTTTATGGATAAAATCTATGAGACATGCTGGAGTCAGTATTAATGGTACGATATTTAAAGAAAAGGCTCAACAATTGGGTAAAAAAATGAAAATAAATGATTTTAGCGCTAGTGACGGGTGGCTAGATCGTTTCAAAAAACGGAATGCCATTTCATTTAAGGACATAGTGGGTGAAAGTTCGTCTGTACCACCAGAGATTTGTGACGATTGGATCAAAAATAAATTACCCCGGATTTTAGAAGGTTATGAACACAGAGACGTGTTTAATTTAGATGAAACCGCCTTATTTTACAAACTAATGCCAAACAAAACGTTAGCTTTTAAAAACGAACCTTGTCGTGGAGGAAAATTGAGCAAAGATCGTGTGACTATACTTCTGGGGGCAAACTCAAATGGTTCAGAGAAGTTGCCAGTACTTCTTATTGGGAAATCAGCAAAACCGCGTGCTTTTAGAAATGTGAAAACGCTTCCACTTCTTTATGCTGCTAACAAAAAAGCATGGATGGTTTCGACAGAGTGGACTAGATACATTTCTAATTTAGATAAAAAATTCAAAAAAGAAAATCGAAAAGTACTGTTTATCATAGACAATGCTCCACCACATTTGCCGATCGAAGGCCTGCATAATATAAAAATAGAATATTTACCACCTAATACTACATCGCTGTCACAACCCATGGATCAAGGAATAATAAAAAATTTTAAATTGTTTTATAGAGAGTTCGTCGTGAAGGAGATAATAAATAGAATTGGTGAAAATTGCCAATTAAATGCATCAGACATACATATTAATATTCGAGATGCAGTACATTTTGTAACGCGGGCTTGGAAACGTGTAAAGCCTGAAACTATCACTAATTGTTTCAAGAAGGCCGGATTTTATTTAGCGACAGAAATAGAAGGAGCCGATTGTGAAATAACTGCTCAAGAGACAGAAGATGCTTTAGAAATGCTTTGGTCTAATCCAGCTTTAAATGGCATCACCAACAATATTGGAATACATGATTTCGTGACAGCGGATGATTTAACTGCTGTATGTGAGGAACTAACCGATGACGACATTGTGGATTTAGTGTGTAATAAATATGACAAATGTGAGTCGGACGATTCTGATGTAGAGTTGGATCTAGTTAATTCGCCTGTCACCGTTCCATCGAACGAAGTAATAAAAGCACTTGAAACTGTACGAATGTTTCTCAGTTTACATCCTAATACTGAAGAGGAAATCAATAAATTGCATTTCATTGAAAATTCGATTGATAGTTTAGTCCATAAAAAATTAATCCAAGAAAAAATTACTACTTATTTGAAAAAGGCTTAACTTATCAAAGTTACTCGTCGTTATAGCCCTAATTTTAATATTAAAGACATGCATTGTTAAAGAATTTAATTTTTTATTTTTGTTATGAAGTTATTTAATTCTTAATATAATTTATTTTCCTAAAAAAATGTTTGTTTTATTATTACATTAAGCTTTCAGAATAAAACTTTAGCAAGAAAAAAATTCGGTTATAGAACACAGGGTTTGTTATACACGAATAGGGCACAATTCGGTTATAAAACACGGTGTTTATTATAACCGAAATCTCGCTATAAAAAACATTCGTTTATAACAAACATTAGTAGCGGTCGCTTGACTGTTTGTTATAGCGGGATTTCACATTACAAACCCTCATATTAAAAACCCTGACAAATTCAGGATTTTTCTTGTTGGTTACCAACAACTTTTTTAAGCATTAATGAAAGCTCAATACGATTTATGGTGATTCTATCATTTTAGAATGCAACTTGGGTTTATAAACTATAAAATTGGACTAGTTTTGTATGCTGATACCATAAACAAAAAAAATTATTTTATGCTGAAAGTAAACTAGATTAAGAAAAATATCCAATTTCGGAATAAAAAAGGAATGTTTGTGAAGGGATCTCCAAGAACCCGATCTATCACGAAAATGTCAAATTAGTTTGAATTAAGTTCAAATCAAACAATATTCCTATAATTTTATCACTGTATACATAAATATCACACATATGGAGCACATAAACATAATTTTTAATATCCTTGACGGTATCATGTATTGCCATCCTTTATGTCATGCTTTGAATTGGATTAATCCATCAATCGTTTCACGAGCGATAAAAAAATATATATAAATTTACGTCCAAAGATTATGTAGATCCTTCTCAATTTCTTGTGTATACCGACGTACCATCAAGCTTATAAAAAAAACTATAAAAAAATTTAAGCACAAATTTTTTTCACGATCCATAAAAAGCAACTGTAGCGTAACATGAAACTACTTCAAATTTTTTTATTGAAGATGTAACGAAGCATCTCTCGTAATTACCTAATACCAATTTGAGTGCTACACATAAACTATGTATGTATTGTATATATTGAAATAAATAAAACATAACAACAACAATTTTAACGCCAATTTAATTAACTCAATTATTTTGTTGAATACAGAAGGTTGATTGAACTACGACTTCGTAAAAGAACGCACAGCTCAACAAGCTCATCAATTTTCGCCTTCCCTACGAAAAAATAACTCGTGTGTGTAATTGATTAATCGCAACACATTAAAAAGGAAAATAATCCAAAATCATTAAAAATTTAATGATGTGGAATGGAAATGCTCCGTAAATACGGTTTCCACCTATTATTAAATCAAAACAATTGAATATTTCTTAGTAATATACGTCTTCCTATACACGGTACGTGCACGCGAAGAGGGAGTTATAGATTTCAATTCTACTTCTTTAACGTGATTGTAATGAAAATTTATTGTTGCATAAAAGACGATACACAGTTACAGAAATAAAACCATCTTATTATTCTGGAAAGTAGATTTTCTAATTCTGTGTACATAATAAATGTATACGGAAAAATCTGTATAGCTAGCTAGTACATAAAAGCTCTATTCTTTATAATATTTATCTTCTCGGAACACGAGAAAAAGATAATGCATTTAGATGGTATCAAGATATACAAGTTGTTGTTCTTGTGATTCGATTTATATTTACTCAATGGTAGACATAGTTACGTTGGATAAAACAAAGTAATAGCAGATACCAATTTTCCAGTAAAGCTGCGCAAAAATCGATTAAGGCGGCGAAAAAGTAAAAGAACAAAACATTTTCGAAATAAAATTTTTTTAAATTTAATTTTGGAAAAACTTTATTTTCTCCTTGTTGGATTTACAATCTAGAAAACTCGATATAAGCTTGTTAAAAGCTAATCAGAAATGAATTTAAAAAATAAAATAATGAAATGATGTGGGGTGTATCGTTGTGTGTGACAGTGTAAAGGAAGGGTATTATACAATATTGTAGGGTTAATTGTTTTATTACATTTGAAAGCAACATTTTGAAAGGAGAATTAAAAAATAAAAGTTTTATTTTAAAAGTAAGGAAAGGAAATAAAAATTATTGTAAAAGTAAGTTAGGTCTAATCCTTCCCGAATATAAAATAGTAAAAGTTACAAATTAAAAATGATTTTGGGAAATTTTATTTTACAATTTCGCAGTTCATATACGATTACGTTGTAGTTTTTCTTTATTATCAAAAATGAACAGGATTATGTAGTAATTTTTCGAAAAAATAGTGTTAGCTTAATGGGAGTGGGTATTACACATTTATAAGGAATAAGTCAAAATTAGGATAATATTGATCTGCTTGAAGCTACATGTAGTCAATTATTTTAATCCTTTAATTTTCTAATTTATAATTATTATTTATTATTCCATGTTTTAACCTAAAACTGTAATTAAATTAGTTTGTAAATACTAGGGCACTAGTCGTAACAACTTTTCTTTGCTATATTGTTGCTCCTTAATTTTGTATGTCGTTATAAGTATTCAAGGTTTTCACATACATCCAAGCACTTACCGGCCGTCGGATCGTCCGTTCATTAATTATATTAGGTGTCTCCTCGATTATTCATTTCCGCATCTCCCGTTTGGTTTGATCTTCACTTTCAAAAAACAGCTGTCTATATTAATTTTAAATAAAAATCTAAAGTATTTAGATCATGAGACCAAGCACCAAGGTAACCATGGGTAAACTTCAGGGATGGGCGGATAGATTACGTTACGTAATCTACGTATTTGTCGACACATAATCTAACACGTAGATTACATACCGATTTTTTGCTTTCCGGACGTCGACAACCTAGAAAATGATATTAAAAATTTAATTTTATAATTATTTTACGTTAACCGCACTATTAAAATTCGTGAATAATTACTTAAATCTAATTCTAACTTTTACAAGCATTTTATAAATTAGAAATAAATTTAAAATCTCTGAACTAAAGACATCTATCTAATGGTGTTATGATAATGACTAGTTTTCAAGTGCTGTAAGGCGAAAAAAAAGAAACAATTAATAAACAGTAGAGAAAACACTATGCGTATTTATTTTGACGTTATTTTGTTTTGAAATACGTTTGTACTTTATACGTACACACAAAATTACATTACTAAAAAATGACTATACGTCAAAAAAATAATTAAAGTTGATTTATTTTTTATAGATTTTCCCAATTTAAACAGCTGCAGAAGTAAGCTATATCATTTGTTGCTGAATTTATTTTTTGTTTATATGTTGTATACACTCATTCTTTCAAGTGATTTGTACTTACATTACTTGTCCTACTTTATTTTTATTTTTAATTGCATGAACAATTTGAAAAACTAGTCAGTGTCATAATATCATAAAACTATTGAATATTTCAATAGATTATATGCTTTGCCCGCCATCTTTTATCAAATCAATATATATATCGCGATACAAGATTTCCACCATGACAGTGTACAATTTAAGTCATTTTGACAGAAAAAATAATAACAAATTCGGCCATATTGTAATGCAAGTATGCACACGCCATAAATTTTATTTTTAATTTATTTTAGTTGTATGAATTGCCACGCAGCGATGTTAACGTTTTCCCAGAATATGTATTACCTGCAATAGCGCCTCTAGCAACGGATGCTTCGACAATTCGGGCGGGTATGAGAGAAAGTGGCTAAAGGAATCTTACCACAGTTCAAACCGTCAACCGACCTATCTGCTCGAAAATAATCCGGCCGATTACAAATATTTCTTCTTGTATTCGAAGATTGTATCGCTGTAGCTTGATGTTCATATGCACTTATCGTACAAGTTACAAATTTACAATGTACGGCTACGGAGGGAATCGATATAGAATTATATTGGGTGTTGTAAATTCAGACAACTGCAATAAAATTTATAAACTACAAAACTTCGAGCTACAGATATGCAAGAGATTGCTGATCACATACACTAATAGTAATACACATTACCAAGAACTTTATTTTTGAAGTGAAACTTCTTTCCGCCCGTTCAACACATTGGGATGGGGTGTTGGTCGAGAACCCGCGTCACACGAGAAAAATCGACGATTATACGTTTTTTGCAGTAGACACTTTCGTTGCGGGATAGCAGTAGGCTTGTTCGTTGATGTGCGTCATTGTATGCGTGTGTGAGAGCAAATGGCTAAATAAGTTTCACTTCCACCGTCTGATCCGACGCAAAACCAATTTTTTCTTTTGGTTTTGTTATCGATAAAAAACCGATTTTAAATTATGTAATATAAATGTTTAATCTGTCAATGTTTTGACATTACATCCACCGTTAAATTATTTTTTTTTTAAAAATTTCTTGAAATTTAAAAACAGATGTCACTAAAATGAAATTTATAACTAGTGTCTTTTATTTATTAACCTATATGCATGTAAACAAATAATTAATCTTATTCGAAGTTACTACAATAAAGCAAAATTATAAAAATTAAATGAAACGTAATCATAAATTCATAAATCATAAATTAACTATTCATTCTCCGCGTAGTGATGAATGGCAGAACTTGAAAATTTCATACGAGCAAAATCACGCATGGATGATATACTCAAATTTTATTCAAATTCGCAAATTTAATTTGACTTTTTTCGATTGTCATACAATTTATTATCGATAATGGATAATTATCAATTTATTACGCAATTTATGACACAAATATTAGGCACATTGTATGTTTTAATTTTTTATAAATACAGTGGCAGCTATCAATCAGAAGTATACAGGCAATTTATGCTGAGTTTTATAATAAAATTCGATAGAGGGCGTAAATTAATTTATCAAGTAGTTGTCGACGTTGTCGGCTAGTTGTCGACGAGTAGTCGTCGTTTTCGTCAAGTTGTCGACGAAATCATGTAAAAGGTAATAGTCGACGCGTAATCGCCCATCCCTGGTTAAAGTTCGTTCCCTTACAATCCTGAGTGGCACTATTCCGGTTTTCCCTGGGAATAGGGAATTGAGAAAAATATTTTCATAGCATTTTTGACTAAATTATATTTTTCTGGCCTACTGTTGGAATTAGTTTGGTGTAAATATTTTTGAAACAAAGATATATTGAGAATTATTTTTCCCTATAAAAATTTTGTGGAACAAAAGTTTCCCAATCAACTTTGTTTCGAAAATATTTACACCAAACTAATTCCAACAGTAGGCCAGAAAAATATAATTTACACAAAAATACTATGAAAATATTTTTCCCAATTCGATATTCCCAGGGAAAACCAGAATAGTGCCGCTAATTGAATAATTTACGTAATGGTGATATCTCACTACAAGTGCGTATTGAGGAGGCACCCCATCTCATCTGCATCAAATAAATTGAATAATTAATCAATTTAATTTAGTGTCCTTAGTTAATTAAACTTTAGTGATACTTTAAAGTGATTAAGGTAATACTTTCATAATTATTTGATGTTACATTACCATTTTAACAAGCCATGAACAATGGAAAATAAAGTAGGCTAGTGTTTGTGAACGTGTTTGAAACATAACACGTTGTGGGTCTGATCGCCTACCACAAAAAAAAATCTATTTTTCCTATGATTATGAAATATATACCAAAAATAATACCAAAAATTTACAATGTTAAATTTAAAAATATTCCAATTGGATTTGTTTTGTAGTGAAATTGTAACATTTTTAGATAATCTTTAATAGTTAAAATAGAAAAGCCCCCGATCCTTGAGATGTTCACGGGGTCTCATCTATATGACCGAATAGCTAAATCAAAACCCCACATGAGTGGTATACAACATTTAATCATGATGATTTTTAACTAGTCCAACGTATTTTTAAACAATTGTGGTTTTTGATTTCCATCTGTTTTCAAATTTTTCTGTTACCGCTCCTAGATGTATTTTAGGAGGTAACCCGAAAATTATGCGCAACACAATTTAACACAATCACAAAAGTGCAACAAACAATTGTTCGAAATGAATTCAGAGAAGAATAATTATAATACAAACAATTTTACACGGAAACAATTCTACACTGCACAATTCATCGAAAAGACTCGTAATGGTAATATAAACAATTTTACACGGAAACAATTCTACACTGAACAATTCATCGAAAAGTCTCGTAATGGTAATATAAATAATTTTACACGGAAACAATTCTACACTGAACAATTCATCGAAAAGATTCGCAATTAAAAATATTGATCAATTTTCTCTTAATTGTTCTATTGTGTGGTACGGAAAGCAAAGTAGGATATCTTCATTAATGACACTTGATTAATTGTATAAATTCTGGAAAAGTGGGGGTTTGGGGGTAGCCCCCATCCTCTAAGGTATACAACGAATTAAAATTACATTAAAAAATAGCTTATATTTACAAAAGCTGATTTTTTAACGTTTGTGGCACTATCAGAAGAAGCGATAACAGCGATAAAAACTCTTTGATCTGTGTCTGCAAGGTTGACGAAGCAGTTATTATTAATAAAAATAAAAAAAAGATGGCAAAAAATAAGCTGAAAAATAAATTATGCACCTCATTACAATAATCCAGTGCATTACAGTGAAAAATTTTGTTTCGATGAATTGTTGTTTGCACAATTGTTTTTACGCACATTTGGTTATTGTAATGTTGTAGTTTTTATATTTGTTTTTCGATGAATTGTTTGTTGCATAATTGTTTGTGGCATAATTGTTTGTCGCAGAATTTTCGGGGAACCATTTTAGGATAACGTAGACAAGCTTCTAATACTGAAATGAACATAGTTAGTTTATTATGATATTTACTCTGCCATACAGGCTACTTAGAAATTTCATGAATTTTAATAAATTTTCAAATTTTATTTCACCGCTCCTATAGAGATGTTCACGGGGTCTTACTTACCTTACATGATCATATATATCAGTCAAAACCCAATGCGTGTGGTGAACGGCATCTAATTATGATGATTTTTAATTTGTCTAGAGACATTTTAACGCTTACGGTTATATCGCCGTATATAAATTCATATTCTTTATTATTATTATTTTTATCAAATTTTTGGCCTTTATAATACAAGAACATATCGATTTGGCGAATTATATCACCAAATCAAAAAACTTCTGGAAAATTCTTTATTATTATTCAAATTCATGACACTTCTAAGTCGTGCATGGCACAGTAAATATCATCATAACCGAACCCTGTCCGGAACTATCAAAATTCGAATATTTGAACTACCCAAAAGTATAAACGTGTGAGCCTGTGAAACATCTCTAGGATTTCTGTTATTTGATTATTATTACAATAAATCGGGTTCGTAGCTTATTTGGGAATGTCAATTGGGTGAAAATCCTATTGGAGAAAATACCAAAATTTCCAATTGAGAATAAAATTGAAAATAAAGAAGTTTTACATTTTGAAAACATGGTGAAAATCAGCATTTGTGTCCCGTTTTCACAATATTGATAGAAAATTTTCTGACCTGTTCGAATATATGGAAGAGATCCTGAGAAAATTTCTGATATATGGGACATAACCGTAAGCAAATTTAATTTGAATTTTTTCGATTGTCAAACAATTTATTATCGATAGTGGATAGTTATCAATTTATTACGCAATTTATGACACAAATATTAGGCACGATGTATGTTTTAATGTTTTATAAATACAGTGGCAGCTATCAATCAGAAGTGCAAGCATAATGTTAGCATTTGAAACACAGATACAACAACGCCAGCGTGTTTATGTTGATATTTCTGTTCCAAAATAATTGGCTCCTACACACAGAAATAAACGAAAATGGAACAAAACGCATTCTGATTATACTCGATTAGGCCAATACAATAATATCGAACCCATACCTACAAATAAGGCTTCCCAAAAAAAATGAAAAAATGCAAGGAGGAATAATATTATAATTGGTTTAGCTATCTGTGTCTATCTTATATCACCAAAACGGTGCAATGTATCACACAGAAGGTGACATCCAGTCAAAGACAGTTAGTCCAAATTAGTTTTCCAAATTTTAAGCGGAAATTAAGAATTTTGACAAAAAAAGAAAGCACCAGTTTCCCGATGGATTTATTGTCCTTTTAAGGTCAATTAATACTCCTCTTTCCATTCAAACCGCTGTTCTACACTGTGCTACTTGAAGCAGCTTTATCTACGCCTCTTCCCCCGTTTACCTATGAAACCGGTTTTAATTGCGACTCATTCCTCAACCAATTTTTTTCGATGAATCAGCACGAAGACTGCGTACATGACATCGGGAGTTAGTGGAAAATTACCATTGTATCATACAAAATGTATTAAAACAAAAACAAAGTTAAAAATATTTCAACTCGAGTATGGAACTAGTAGGCGAGGCATAAAGCATTTCACGAAATATGATTAGTTTTGAGTTCGGGAGCGAGTATGATGCTTTTTATTTACGAGGTCGCGTATGCAGCATAACAGAAACAAAAATGAAATAAAAAAAATTCAAGGCCAATTTTGACATGTAGATTTTAGTTTAAATTTGATTTTTGAGAGTAAGTTTAATAAAACAATAAAAAAATATTTTGTGTCTAAATATTAAATAATTTTGAGGTAGTAAAAACAAATGCCAATGCATTGGCATGTGTTTTTTAATTTTATTTTATTTTTCAAGTATAGTGATTGCCGTTTATCAACCTCTATTTGTGTAAATTATTTTCTATAAATTATATTGCATACGATGTCCCGAATTATCAAAATCCCGACAAAAAAATACCGACTATCATAAAAAAACTGTAAAAATCGGTTTTGGTCGGGAGCCAGATGGGCATCGACCGTAACCCTTTTTTAATTATAATATAAATAATATATAAATTTATAATTAATTATTTTTGAAAACCTGCACATTGCAAGCTCCATGTCAATCTGTACACTGATATGGGCGTTTAATCGGTGCTGGAATGTGCACTCCAACAAAGGGTCTTTGTGGTGTTTATTAACATCACCGATCGTAATCCATGATTAAAATTCGCTTTGCATCCTGCTTCTGGTGTGATTTGAACCCAGTACTTCCCGTTCCACGTGCTATATATAATAGCTTTAACCACTGCATTACTTATCCGTTGAGCCCTTTTTTATTTTAGCGTAGTTACGGTTAGATTTTTTTCAAGTATTTTGAAGGTATAATTTTCGGTAAACCTAGCAAATGCATTTCCTGATGATTTTATGATAGTTAAGTGAAAATGAGGGTTTTTGATTAAGACAACTGTATATTTTACCTAATTCGGCACTAGATTTGGAGAAACCAAAGCCTGTAACTAGTAACAGCGTGAACCGTATGCCCTATGTCAGAGCCACCTAGATACAAGAGCCGCAAGATTTCGCCATTTTTTATCGTAAGCTTTAAATAATGGAGCTTTTGTTCTTGCGCATAAGAATCAGCTTACATTAATATTGTTAAATAAATTTATGTAAATAAAAACCGAAATGATTAATTTGAATTTGCAATTTTAATTCAATAACATATTAATTGGTTCCATAAGGAAAACATAATTACGAAATAAACATATTTGGATTCACATAAAAAACTTTATTAGAAATTTTAATTTGACGGCGTGTCGTATAGTTTGTTGTTTTAACCTTCACTCTGTGTACCGGGGTAAAAAACTACCCCAGACCTACAAAAATGTAAATAAAAAAATAATTACTAAAAATTATTGAAAATTCATTTAGATGTGCCTTTCAATTAGATATACACCAGATAAAAGAAAAACCGAGTTATAATCGATTGATTTGTTTGCATTTTTTAACGTTAGAATTAAACTAAACTTATTTCTGTGTCCTGGGGCAGAAAATTACCCCATCCATTTCTATATAAAAATCTGCACAAAACACCGCAAAACAAACTAAAATTATACTGATACCGTTCGTCGTCTATCGAATTTTTATGTTACTAATGGCTGAACCAGCGAATCAGTAACACAACTTGTCAAACCTTTACGGAAAACGACGATAGTTTTTTGTTATGCAAAATTTGACGTTGGCTAGTGCGACTGTAACACAACTTGTCAAATGCTTGACGCACACAAATGGTCGGCAAATTTTTGCTTGTTTATTTTTCATTACGTGAACAAATTTTTACTGGATAGATTTAATATACATCATTAAATTACCTTGTGATTTTAAAATCGTAATCGTTTAAAAATGGAGGACGCTTTTATTTGGTTTTTGTTAAGTGACAGACATATTTTAACGAAACTTCACGTAAAGAAGTTAACGTTTCGCTGGCCGGTAACCAACAAAACCTATTTATCGTATTTTTACATTAAGTTGTTGCTGATTCGCTGGTTTAGCCATTCCCTGTTTTTTTGAAAAACAAAAAATGAAAAATTTCAATAGAAATATAAAAAATGGTTTATTCATCGTATTGTCCTTTGTTATCTGCACATTTTTTCGCTATCTACACATCTCTCTGGCACTACATGAATACCACGACGATAAAATGACACGTCTTTGGACCGAAACCATTCATCCAACCAATACTTCTTCGAAACTGGCCAAGTGTAGTCCTACTAAACCATGCGCCACCGACCGGAACAAGTGATACTCCGAGGGGCAGATCTGGCGGATAAGGCTCCATCTCAGCGTTTTGATAGTGCCCTGGACGATAGGTATGCTGACGTGCTGCAATATCAAACGTTCGTGTTTTTCGAGCAATGCATAGTTAAGATTGATGGGTTGTTGTCGGTTGCGTTGCCCGTTGACAGCTTTGCCCTGTTTCAGCATCTCATAGTACACGATTCCTTTCTTATCACACCAAAAACAGAGCATTGTCTTCTTTCCGAAGCGATTTGGCCGTGCCGTCGATGTTGATTGTTCGCCAAGTAAAAGTCACGACTTTTTGCGGTTGGGATTCTTAAAAACATCCACTTTTCATCTTTTGTAACAATTCGATGCAGGGGGCTCTTCTTTCATCAGGAGGCTCTTCTCTTCGATTTTCCATCTATCTCTCAGTCAACTGATGCGGCACCCATTTTCCCTCCTTTTGAATTTTTCTCGTAGCACGTAAACGTTTGAAAATACCTATACCGAGTCGTGTTTAATGCCACCGCAAGTTGATTTTTAGTTTTCGTATCCTCTTCATCAATGCTTGCAGCTCGGTGTCTTCAAATGTTTTTGGTCTTCCGGAGCGCTTCTTGACCTCAATGTCGAAATCGCCACTTCGCGATAACACAGTGCATGCACCGTGTATGATGATTGCAATAATTTAGAAATAGTTGATGAAATTTAACAACATGAAGAAGTTGATGACTCTTCATTTTAATAATTTTAATAAACAAAATTTAATTAATTAATTATAGGTATTTTTTGTTATCTTGTACATTGAGTTTTTGTATTTTTAATAAATGATAAGCAAGGAAAAATAATAATTTTTATTATGGAAAATAATTTTTAAGTGCAAAATACATTGGGGTATTTTTCTGCCCCATACACAGACAATGTTTAACTATACCATATACAGAAAGAAGGTTAAGGGGCTCTATAAAACCACTGATGGCCAAAATAAGTATTATGTTAACTGCAGTATTTACATCAAACCCCAATCGTAGTTTATAAGTTTTTGTTTGTCACCTCCAATTACAACATGTCACAAAACTGAAATTTAAATTGTTTTTATCGCCTCAAGACAGTTATTGGAACAAACAAACTGGTTAACTTTTGATAAAACTATAAACTATACCATTTACTAACCCATACATCTAAACAGAAAGTTCAATTCTATATAAAAACATTAAAATTATGCTTCTCTTTAATTTATTTGCATAAGTTAAATACTGAATACAAATGGCTGATTTTCAAATATGTATTTCTGAATATGTTCTTAATCGTATAACATAAAAATTTTAATTACTCAATTAAATTTTCATTTACAAATATTAATTCAAAAATTGATTATTTTACACTGTTTCTCATGGAAACGTAGCAAAAGTTTCCACTCTAAAATACATTATTTAATATTACTGCTCTTTAAAATCGTAGCTGGCTCTGCCTATGTTCGTCAATCGGAAATAAAATAATCGGAGATAAAGGAAAAATACACGTTTCAGAAACCTTCAATTTTTTTTTTACTATGAAACCTTCAAATGCAATAAAATTATTCATGTCAGATTACAACATCCCAGTTTTTTATTCTTTTTTCAAAAACAACCTTTCCTAATTTCCCTTATTCCATTATAATTTTCTTGAAAAGGATTAAAATTAATTTAGCTGAATTTGCTTGATTTTTATGTTTCTGTATAGTTGTGCTGTTTCGCTTATGTTTTTGGGAGGGAACATTTTGTAAACGGAAAAAAGCTTCCAAATCAAGAAAAATTATGTAAGAAAATATATAAAATTTCCTTTAATTAACTTTATTGTTGTGCTTTTCGTTTTCATATTCATTTGAAAAAGTTTGGGCTCTGTAGTTTCACTATGCTTGATTGTATAAATTTGTATTGAATATAAGGTTATATATTTATAAATGTATACACATAAAAAGCAAGTAAAATCGTTTATCAGTTTAGGGAGGTGGTTGCGAAGTTTACTTGCAAGTAGGCGAATGAGGAACGTAAGAATATTATACTAAATGGATTTTTTTGTGTTTAACATTTAAAAGTGATTTTCTTTTGCTTTTCCTCCATCATTTTTGTTTTCCCAATAGAAAAATTAGAAAAATTCTACTAATAATTCCACAGAAATGTACTTATAATAATCGACAGCAAAAATTATGGCAGAAACGAAAACTGTACTTTAGGCAGAAAGATAAAATAAAAATTGGAGCAAAAAACATGATTTTTATAATTGTAATAGTGAGCTGTTTATCTAATTACAAAATATTGATTGGAAATTATGGGTTGCCATATTATTATGTATATAGCCTACAGTCTCCTCTTTATCTATAAATAACATAAACATTGATATTTTAATATGTATAACCAATGGTGCCTTCAGCGATTTACCATTTACCAAAACACAAGCTTACAAACCATTTTATCATGCTTTAATGCGGCCTCTCATCGAACTTATTTATATATCTCAGTAAATTAATCCTCTTATACAATAAATCAAATCAAATTAATTAAAACCAAAATATAAAAATCTTTTGCTATTTTTTGGGGTACATAATACACATAGAAGAAATATAATCAAAACCGCCACCCACTTAAAAAAAATTAGGTTTAAAGTGATTTTTATCAAATCAAAATGGAAAATTAAGTAATTAAAATAATTTAAGCAGCAACAAAAAAAACAAAAAAAAAACTGATTTAGATATTTGTTAGATTTAGATAATAATTTTAATTAAAATGAGAACATTTTTCCTACCATGCTTATAAAATTTCACATTTCCACTCCTATCAGTGCACACGTTAATGTTTTTAGTATCTTCCACCCCTCATCATAAGATACCAGTTAATAAAAATTCCATACCTCAGCGAAAAATTATACATAATGTAACACAAAGTGACATTCTTCTACTTGTTAATTTTATGTCTAACTCATTAATGTATTCTCGTTTAACCTTTACAAGCACAGCCATACAAAAAAAACTTAATATAATCATACAAAGTTTTCCATTTCATACCTCTTTTTGAGTATAGTGTGCACAAAAAGCTTTTTATGCTTTAAAATTGTTTTGATTTTCATTTTTTTTATTCTAAAGATAAATTGAAACACTAAATGACATCGTTAAAGTTATTTTTAGTCATTTAATTTCATCATTTTTTGTCAAAATAGAAACAAAAATCGTTTTATGAGTGAAAATGGTAAAATGAAAACTAAAAAAAGACGGGAGCTTTTCGTTCGTTTATTTTCCATTTTTTACTTTTTTCGCAGCATAAAGAAGTAAAATAAATAAAGAAGTAAAAAAACTTTCTACTTTGATTATAAATGAAGATGTATGTGTGCCAAAAGTTCAGTTACTCATCAGGATATTTACTTTTTTATGTTATGTATGCTTTTTTTATGTTCTAATTTATCTTTCTGTAAAATGACACTAAAAGACTACTAAAAGTTGTAGCTGCTTAATTAATAACGGTAGGATTAGTTTAGAGCTTTTTACGTAAATAAATCAAATTAAAAATTGACTATGTATTTTAGTAAGTTTGTGTTTTGAATTAATAGTACATATGTGTGTTCGTGCTTCTACAAGCACCGAAAAACTTGATTAGAGTGTTTAGTATAGCAGGTAAATACAAGCATTAAGGTGGATTGCTTTAAAAAAGAAAAATCGATATACCATCATTACGAATTTCATTTAATTCATTCGACAAGTTGTATTTTTTATTTTATTATTAAATATTGAATAAAAATTTGAAACTGAAGTGTGTTAGTAAAGAAATATTTTGGTTTGATTAATATGGTCGTACGATTGTAAACTACATAGAAAAGATATAATCACTAATAAAAAAAATTGTGACGTAATATATAACGTGACATTTCGTAAAACTGTGGTATCGTTTGCGTTTTGATATAAAATTTACTCGTAATAATTAGTAAAAACTCTAAGAAACCGTCAGTAGGTAATAAATCATCATGAACTCACCTAATTTGTTGAGTGTGAAAAATGTTAATATGCCACCTGAGAAAATGCCGTTTCAACTGCCAATAGAAAGGAATTTGAGTCACCACATCCAACCAACAACGATTTATAAACGAAAAATGTTCAAAGTGAACCTCGCGTGTGGAAGCCTCCCTTCTACTGCAGTAATACTTTATGTTAAAGATTCTTCAATATCCTCAAAGTATCAATGGGAATTTTTCAATATTATATGTGGATCGAAAAGCGGATAAAATTTATTTACTAATAATTATTTTAATTTGAATAAATATCATTTAATATTTAGCTAAAATATTAAAATTTCGTTTTTTTGTGGTCCACTTAAGGGGACATAGCACATTCAAAATTGAAAACAAAAAGTTTTTCAAAGATTTTTTTTTTTAATGGAATAAAAAGAGATATGTTTTAATGAAACTTTCCATTGACATTTTATTCAGCTGAAAGTACAAAAACAATTTTTTTAGATTTTTTTTAGCCCAAGGTCGTCTGCTACAAGGGTTTTCCAAAAACACTGAAAATTCGCGGCGTGCATCATAGCTACTCTCAGAAACGTCTGATTAAAAAAATACGGGGTTTTATTCAGCATTAAATCGCCCTTGGAATGAACTAAAAGAAAAAAAATTGGTAGAAAAATAAAAAATGGCGGCATTTTTTCGAATTTTTTCGAATTTTTCTTGTTTTATCCCCCTCCAATTAGTTGTAACTCAAAAAACTGAAAGCCGATTATTCCTTCCGTAGTTCATTCTGAGCAGAAATATATGTAGATCAACGTGTTAAAATTTTAGAACGATTGGATAAGTAGTTTTTTCTCAATCTTGCACGCCAACTTGAAAAACGTCATTTCGAGATAATCGCGTTTAAAGTCATTTCGAGATAACCGCATATAAAAACGATTTGGCGCGCTTCGCAATAAATAAAATATTTTTTTTTTCGAGATTTTCATGTTTATATCATTAAAATCATGTTTTTTAACGTTCATTCTAACATATTCTATCATAAAAAAAATTCGATTTTTTGCAAATTTGAAGGTGCTATGTCGCCTTAACTTTTAAAAATTATTCAACGAAAGTAAATGTATTTTAATGGAAAAATATGTCAGACCATTCGCTTTCAGAAAAGCTAGTTATATGTGATAATTATTACGTTATTTTGTCTAAAAAGAAGTAAAAATTTACAATCAAAATTTCATATTTCCATTATTACACAATAGTTAGTTAATAAACTCTTGAATTAAATGATACAATTTATAAATATTTGCGTGATAATCCGCGGCATGGGTCCCGGCTCTTGACTTCTCGCAGCACCCGTTCACAATTAGATATTAACGTCATGGTAGGCGTCTTCGATTAACTGTGAAAAATGTTCTCGGAGGACAATGTGTAATTAAAGTAATGTTGTTAATATGTTGCTTGCGAGCTACTCGTCCGCACTCAATTATCTTCATATAAGAGGCAAACCAGATCAACATTTTCTCATTAGAGGTAAATCATTTATTCATGTTTTAATAAATTTTAATTTTACGTTCACGCTCATATACATAATTGACTAATTAATCACCGATTAAGGTCGTAACTGGACATTACCCCACAGGTCCTTTCTCCTTGCCACTACCACCAGTTTTATCCTTAGAAATGTCCCTGTACCGTTACTCCAGGCCAATTACTAATTACTCTCTATCATTATAATCACCCCCCCCCCCCCCCCTCCCCGGCAATGTTATTTTCCCCCATAATTATCTTCTTACTATTAACAACATATTGAGTTTCATACAATTAGTGTTGAAATTTCAATGCAGTAGTATTGTTAGGTAGGATTAAATTTATTACCATATCTTGATTATTCAATTAAATTTTGAAATAAGTATAGAACTAGCTAAATAGATCATTTATTAAGATATCATGATTATGTTAGGAGTGCTGCATGGAACGTGGTTGTTATTGAAACGATCTGAATGCTATTTGGTAAGTTGCCAAATAGAACTCTATTGCGAATTTGAAAGTACCTTTCGAATATTTTCAATTAGGATAAAACATGCTATTTTGAATTAATTAGTAAAAATTATAACATAGGTATCCAAAATTCAATAATCAAACATATAAAATACCATTATTAGAACATAAATAGTTGACAATTATGTATATACTGACTGATACAAATGAAAACGCTACCCGAGTAAAAATTTCGTAATTTTTTTAATTTGTTGAATAACAGATTTAAAAAATTTGATTTACTTACAAAAAAATATATTAAATGTATATCATTTTTATTAAAATTTGGCTTTATAGAATAATTATATTATAATATTCTATTTTTTATTCGTATTAAATTGTTGTTTCTTTTTTAATTCGCCTTGGGTATAAGATCCAATAAAAAAATCTTTCTTTAATGTATGTACAGTCGAAACTCGATTATCCGGGATCCTATTATCCGGGATTTTTGTTTTCGGACGATTTTTTTGAGTTACTTGTTTATCCGGAATTTTAATTCATTAACCGGAATTTTTTCCCCAAATTTTCTTCTATAGTGTTGCATGTCGACATGGAATACACACTCTAAAAGCAAAGGGGTCGTTTATCGCACGACCAAATTTATAATGTGGATGAGATGGGAATTTTCTGAAAGCCTTACCCCGAAATACCGTATTCTACAGAATTAAATTCCTTCTAGAATGTGTTAAAGAAACTAAAGAATGGGTAAATGGTATTGTGTGTTCGAATGCTTCAGGAACATACCAAGTGTAAACAACTATTATTGAGAAAAAAAAAATGCTCGGGCTTTCAAAAATGTGAAAGGATTACCGGTTGTGTAAAAAATTCGATCAACCGGGATTCTCGATTATCCGGGAAGCCTCTGGTCCGTAGCGTCCCGGATAATCGAGTGCCCAATGTACTTCAATTTTAAAAGTGATAAGTAATACATACTTTTTTCATAAATTTTATATTTTGATCGTTTTGTTAAACGGTTTTATCAAGTTTTAAGCGTTGTGTTTTAAAGTTTTCTTTTGGATCTTTATATGATCTTCGAGACGGGTTTTGTTGGCTACCTTACTTCTAATTCTGTACAGTATCATATCCTAATTATATCCGTCCATTCCTAAAAATTAATACATATATAAATAGATTGTACAAATTTTTTGAAAATAATAATAACTCACTTTTTCCATTTATCTGGACTGTTAACTGTTGGACCAGCAACATTTAATGCAGATTCATTTTCCCATAAATAATTCGCAGAGGCTCCACCTTCCGCCGGCAGCGAAGTTCCAGTTGTTGCTAAATGTGCATATATTTTAAAAATTCAACTAGAATCCTTAATTGGTGCATATTTGTTTGTTTCTGTCTTGCCCTAACAAAAATTACAAAAAAATGTCAACTTTCAACATAACTTAAAAATTCGAAACTTACATACTAAACCAAACGAATTGCGTATTTTAAGTTATAAATTTGTTTAAGATTATTATTTTACTTACATTTTAATTTTTTAATTAACAAAAACAAGTTCATTTTTTTTAAATATTATAATAGTTTTATTTAAAAAAGGAGTGAATATTTTTCCGCGCGAAGAGACAGTCGAACTTGAACAACCAAAAAGTCATCATAATCGTTTAAAATCTGACAAATTATAGTGGTTTACTTAATTATAGTATAACCAAATTTTCACCTTATATTTATATTGAAATAATTAAGACCAATTGAGAAATGCCAAGTTGGTTACATATTTAATTTGATTCAGTCTAATATCTAACTATCTAGAGTACCAGTAATACATATTTTATAACTAATGTTCTGATTTGTAATTATTCATTCACTATTTTAGACATATTAAATAACGAAATGTCAAGTGAGCAAAATGCCACTTCAAAAATTTCAGACAACAATAGTTCAACATTTCTAAAGCTCATTTTGACATAGAAAATGTTCTATTCAACTACTTCGGCGCAACACGGTTATATATTCAGTATGAAAATATTCAAATACTTTCTTAAATTTTCATCGTAACATCATCATTCTTCGAAGACAGTGATATGGTTTCATATAGGTCTTCGTTGGTCATATATGTCGTCGTTAGTTGCTATACACAGTTTCTCTTGTTAAGTAAACGTTTGATTAATTTTCAGTTCCACTGCGATACATCCGATGAATTAGGTAAAGTTAATTCCAACCAATGATTTATTCAGTTTCGTCGTAGTAAGTGGCTCGAATACGAGTATATTAACTTTATTTGAATAATATTTGCTTTCACGAGTTACTCAAATATTACCTCAAAATTTAGATTTTCTTTGGATTTATGTTGCCCCTCATGCAAATATTGGAAGAAGCTTGAATAGTTTTTCAGAACTTTAATAATTCTTTTAAGTAACGCAGCTTTAAATTCTAATCTAGTTAGTTGTTTTGAACTCAAGCTGTTTATTATATAAACACAAAAAGGCGTCTGGAGAAAAAGAGTTTCAAAGCGTAAACAAAATGATTCCATTGATAATTCATGTGGCGATAGTTGATAGGGTTGTGATTGTGGCGTCGATATCACCTGACTGCAGATGGAAGTTTAGTTTAGTTAGTCACAATTCTACTCCCGATGGCAAATTTAGGTTGCGACTAGACATTATTAAGCCATATTTGATTTAGAAAAATTGTTAAAGCCCCATTTTGTTACAATTTTAGTTAGACATTACTATGGAGTCTATTGTCGTATTCGCAATATTGGTGGATATTGTGACTACCGTAGAAATTAGAGCATATTTTCTCTCTTCTGAAATAAACTGACTCCTAACTATTGAATTCAACGTTCATTTTCGACGGCTAAAACGTTTTCATATAGCAAGCGAAGAAACAAAAGAGAAAATACGATCGTTCAACACTTTACAGTCACAAACTCCTTATTGAAACCACCAAACCAATTTAAAATGCAGTTTAAATTAGCTTTTATTTTATTTATTTAACGTTTTCGATCACGGAGTGATCATCATCGGAATAATTTTGCAACTGAATACACTAATTTGCCGCTTAAAAATATTTGCATATTATATACTATGTATAATACATAAGGTACATAAACACTTGTCATTAAACACATGAAAAAACAAAATTATACAAGTATAAATAAAATTGTACATAAAAAATTTTAAATAACAATATTCATGTAATATTGTGTGTGTGTGTAAAAATTAATTTTGGTTGTATATAAACTAGTTAGGTAAAAGTGTCAATAGAAGTTGAAAAAATTATCAGCTGTGTTATATACAAATGTGTAGATTTTTACTAAATGTCAAAAGACAAATTGAAAATTTCCGAAAATGGAAATTGAAGTGCAGTGTGTAGTGCCGTGATTTTCTGTTTATTGTTGTTTTTCGTGCTGGTGTAGTGAATTTACCAAACAGAATAAATTCGAGTCGATTGGAATCTTTTCTTGGTTCATGATATCGATTTCGTATTTGTTTATATATAGTGATTCATATGCATCCAGTTTCCAGCTGTTTTGGATTGTTTTTATTATTTTGGAGTTCGTGATATTCATTCGGTGATTATTATTCATCATCATATGTTTGGCCACACTATTTCTTGTGTCTTTGTTTCTTACAGCGTTGGTGTGTTCCTGTAGACGTTTATGGAATGCCCTGCTTGTTTGGCCGATGTATTTGTTGTTACATTCCGTGCAACAAATTTGGTAGATTCCAGATCTTAACGGTGATGGTGTTAAATCTTTGTAGGTGCTGATATATGATCCAAGATTTGTGCTTTTCGTGACTAATTCAATGTTGAATCGTTTTAGCATATTCCGCATTTTGTTGGTGATCGATGGATAGAATGGCATACAGATACGTTTTGTGCAACCACTCGGTTCAGTCCCGCTCGTCAGCGTAGTATGTGCAGTAATATGTTGTTTACGTTTGTGTTTGTCCAAAATTTTATCAATAAAATTTGTATTAAAACCATTTACGTGGGCTGTTTCTTTTATGAATTTTTCTTCTCGTTTGAATTCAACAGCGGATAGAGGTAAAGTATATAGGTAAAGTATATAGAGTTCTAAAAATGATAGCTGAAGGCCCGTATAAGGAGTTAAAATACATGAATGGCAACATAAAAAACCCACTCCCACAGATGATAAAATCTGTCAAAGAAACAGCTTTGTTGATGGAAGAAGTTTTGGAGATCCCTTACTTCCATCTCAGAATGAACATGGCGAACCCTAAAGTCCCATGTCTTTATGCTTTGCCAAAAGTTCATAAAACTGGAAATAAAATGAGGCCTATTGTTTCTAACATCAACACACCAACAGAGAAACTATCAACTTGGCTAGCCGCAGAACTACGCAAAATACAAGAACCATCCGGAATGTACATCAAGAACAACATTGAGTTTGTCAGAAGAGTCAAAGATATATCTCTGACTGAAGAAGAGATTATGGTTTCCTTCGATGTGACTGCCCTGTATCCGAATGTTCCAGTCGATATCGCAATTGAATGTATGGTCGACCATGTGAAACAATCTAACATCGATACCAACAAAATCGAGATATACCGAAAAGTAGCTGAAATATGCATGAAACAAAGTTTCTTCCAGTTTAGAGGAAGGTACTACGAACAGACCTTCGGGACCTGCATGGGCAGCAAACTAGCACCGTACCTCAGCAATGTTTTCATGAGCAAATTTGAAGAAAACATCAGTTCCTGCAATTTCTTCCCTAGAATCTGGCTAAGATATGTCGATGATGTGTTTGCAGTCGTCAAAAAATCTGAGCTCAACCAAACACTAAACCTGTTAAATTCACAATACGAATCCATAAAATTCACGCATGAAATTGAAGAAAACGGAATCTTACCTTTCTTGGATGTCAAAGTAATTAGAAAAGACGGTAAATTAGAATTTGGTATACACCGTAAGACAACTAATACGAGAAGATGCATCACAATAGACTCACACCATAGCGGAGCTCACAAAAAAGCTGCCTTCCATTCAATGGCCCATCGACTATATACTTCACCTCTATCCGCTGTTGAATTCAAACGAGAAGAAAAATTCATAAAAGAAACAGCCCACGTAAATGGTTTTAATACAAATTTTATTAATAAAATTTTGGACAAACACAAACGTAAACAACATAGTACTGCACATACTACGCTGACGAGCGGGACTGAACCGAGTGGTTGCACAAAACGTATCTGTATGCCATTCTATCCATCGATCACCAACAAAATGCGGAATATGCTAAAACGATTCAACATTGAATTAGTCACGAAAAGCACAAATCTTGGATCATATATCAGCACCTACAAAGATTTAACACCATCACCGTTAAGATCTGGAATCTACCAAATTTGTTGCACGGAATGTAACAACAAATACATCGGCCAAACAAGCAGGGCATTCCATAAACGTCTACAGGAACACACCAACGCTGTAAGAAACAAAGACACAAGAAATAGTGTGGCCAAACATATGATGATGAATAATAATCACCGAATGAATATCACGAACTCCAAAATAATAAAAACAACCCAAAACAGCTGGAAACTGGATGCATATGAATCACTATATATAAACAAATACGAAATCGATATCATGATTCATGAACCAAGAAAAGATTCCAATCGACTCGAATTTATTCTGTTTGGTGAATTCACTACACCAGCACGAAAAACAACAATAAACAGAAAATCACGGCACTACACACTGCACTTCAATTTCCATTTTCGGAAATTTTCAATTTGTCTTTTGACATTTACTAAAAATCTACACATTTGTATATAACACAGCTGATAATTTTTTCAACTTCTATTGACACTTTTACCTAACTAGTTTATATACAACCAAAATTAATTTTTACACACACACACACAATATTACATGAATATTGTTATTTAAAATTTTTTATGTACAATTTTATTTATACTTGTATAATTTTGTTTTTTCATGTGTTTAATGACAAGTGTTTATGTACCTTATGTATTATACATAGTATATAATATGCAAATATTTTTAAGCGGCAAATTAGTGTATTCAGTTGCAAAATTATTCCGATGATGATCACTCCGTGATCGAAAACGTTAAATAAATAAAATAAAAGCTAATTTAAACTGCATTTTAAATTGGTTTGGTGGTTTCAATAAGGAGTTTGTGACTGTAAAGTGTTGAACGATCGTATAAATGGAAACCACGGCGAGTACACAGTGCAATAAAAGAGAAAATAATAGTAAAAATTGTATACCTTTTTCTTTTTTCTGCTTTTGCCTACTATAGGAGAACGATATCCTTCGAAAATTAACGTCGAATTCAAAAGCTAACTATTCAAAGCAAACCGCGAAAAAGCAGAGTGAGCCTTGCGCCACAAAACAAATTGCATTGTAAATAAACAATAAAAAAACTATTCAATTCGCGATTTGCAACAAAGTAACTGACATCTGGTGAACAAACTGTGAATCATAGTTTGCTTTGAAACAAGGGGGATTAAAACTGTCATAACAACGGATTTGACAATTCTCGTCCCCCTTGTAGACGTAGAAACCAACGCTATCTACATTCGATGAAAAAAGAAAGAAAGGTTGAAAGGTTTTCATGCATATAATGTTTTGATTATTTACAATTAATTAATTGATTATATTTTATTAACTTTATTTAATTTTGATTTATTTATAAATTTATTTGATTTAACTATGATTATTACATTTTTATTTTAAATTAATTAATGGAATTTGTTATAATTTATTTATTTTATTAAATTGGTTATATTTATAATGTTTAAATTCTTTATATTTTATATTATTATTCCGCCATGAATGGCGAAGTGTTGTTCCGCTATGTATCGTGGTGTGGTCAAGCGCAAGTTGTGTTGCGACTGATGGAGACGAACTGATTAGAAAATAATTTTATTATGAGTGTGAAGTTTATACCAATTAACAAAAATACGCATGTATTGGAAATCACACTGTTAAAATATTTGTTATAGAAATTTTAGTGAAAGCATGAGTTTCATGAAACTTAAAAATAGAATAATATTTAATAAATTAATTATTCTAATACTATGGTGCGAATGTAAAGATATATTTTTGGTAGAAAACTCTCACATTGCTCAGAAATGTTTTTTTAATTAAAACTATTATCGGCTCCTTTTGATTTTCAGTGTAAATTTTAAGCCAGTGAACATGTTTCGTTTGATAGGTTAAACCCGTAGGAGTTATTCCTATATGGTTTCATTGTGGTGCAATCTCCACGATGTCTTGTTATTGTGAGATTATTAAAATATAATATTGAACAATATTGCTATGTATATCCATTCATAAATCTAATAAGAAAAATGGCGTTCTATTTGTCTCTTTCTAACATTGACTATTTTTCTCGCTCAACTTTATACTTGACAGTGTAAAAACTAACACATACTTAGGTTTCAAGGATTCTTATTGGATTCATATACGTATTGTTGTTATTTTTTGTTGAAAACTTCACACTCATTTGTTCGTTCTTCTTTGCTTTTTATTTGTGTCGCTGTTGAACGCCTCATACCGCTCCCGACCTCAAAACCAATTAAATTTCGTGAAATGCTTTATGCCCCATCTACTAGTTCCATACTCGAAATATTTTTAACTTTGCTGTTGTTTTAATACATTATGTGTGATATCATGGAATTTTTTCCAAACACTCCCGCTGTCAAGTACACAGTCTAACAGATACCTATTTAAAAAACCTACCAAAGAGTGTGTTGGTTACACTAACAATGCAACGTAAATTTGATTTTTTTTAATTTTAATTTTCTTTGTTTCTGCACCAACACATGTTTAAAAAAAAATTTACTATTAAAAAAAAAATTCAATCCACATTTAGTTAGTTATTGTTTATTTCATATGTGTGTAGTTAGCAGGACTTACAATTTAAGTAGATCCTGCATTTACCCTGCTTTTGCACGTACAGAGTTATGATACGTTTGCGAGATGCTCTAATGGTGCACGATTACGATCGATTAAAAAACGAATATGTACGATTCGAATATTTGGATGGAATATTCTAACCACTACACATACGGTATCTACCGTTATTTAATATTCCCCTTCACTTGGAATGGCATTATAATATCCAATTTCCAAACCGTATTGGAGGGATACTTGATCCGGTAATAATCTCCCATTAAAACTATTGACTCCGATTAGGCTCGAACCCGCGAGCGATGGTTTGACAGTACTTAGTATTTTACTCCTTAAACGCTCGGCCACTGAGTGTAGTATCTGTTTAGAGTACAATTAGTGACAGTTAGAGATTGTTAATCCGGTATTCTGCGACACCGGGAGCGGATGCCGGACGATGTTTTTAATACCAAAAAAAAAACGATTTTTTCCGTTATTACTAATTGTACTCTGCACAGATATTACACTTAGTGGCCGGGCTGTTAAGGAGTAAACAACTAAGTACTATCATTCCAAATCGGAGCCAATAGTTTAATGAGCGATTATTATTCTTAACATACATCGAAGTTACCGGATCAAATTGGATATTATAATGCCATACTAAAAACAATTGTAGACGACAGCGAAAGTTATCATGAAAAATACTGGAATCATCAAGACAGGGAAATTGGTCACATGGAATGTTCGCGAATACGGCTTACAACTACACACAAGTTATTTTAAATTTCAATACGCATACATCTAATGATACAATAAATGGAATGATTTTGAATAGCAATAGACCAGTATAAAAGCTCGATCAAATTGTCAAGCAGACACATTTGTAATTTAACAGTGAACAATACAAGTTAAAAAGTGAACAGTGCAAAGAAAAAGTGAAATAGTGGTAAATAACAAAGTGAAAAAAAGTGAATTTGTTCAAAAAGTTTATAAATAAAGTTTGTAACTTTAAACGTTAATCCATTCGTAGATTCTACGGTTTAAATAATTTTTTTGGGGTCATGAGTTGCAACAAGTTATTCTGCCGATGAACTTAATTATTCCAAAAAAATTCAACAAACAAAATTAATTAACTAATTTACACGGTTAAATTAATTAAAATGTGTCTGTTTTATAAAACCTTAATTTTAATTATCTTATTAATTTAATTAATTTTAATTACCAATGGTGCCATTGAATAGTTTTGAGGGTGATCATTTTAAGTATTTAATGTAAATATTTGTTAGATTATAATTTTTGATTAAAAAATATATATATTATATATTTTGTGTAATAAAGGAAATGCGAAATTTTTACTGTCAACTTTTACTTTTTCTGGACAAAGTAATGGTAATGTGAAAATTATGACAAATAGTAGTTAGCTATTCTGAAAGCAATGGTCTGAAATATTTTTCCAATTAAAAACATTTACAATTAACATTTTAACAAAAAAATTTTTTAATCAAACTTCATTTTAATTGCTTTGACCAAATATTAATAAATAATGATTATTCTCCCTTATTCGAAGTTAGTCCCGATTTTTGAGATATCGTTTGGGACACGGCCTTAGAGTGGAATTTATAAAAACAGTTTCGGTTTGATAAATAGCTCAAATGCACTTTGCATTTTTCAGTGTATGTGAGTCCGTTCTTCGCATTCAGGATATTTACAGCGAGTTGCTTCTTTTTTATCATGAAAGAAGATGATTATGACCATCGTATTGGACTTCCTTGTTTGGTGAAAATTCTTGTTTTTGGCGTTTGCAACTATCTTGGGAACTTTCGTTTAAGGCACTATCGTTTGGTGGTCTACCTCTTTTTCTTTCGGGGTTGAATTATTTTTAAAAATGCACAATTTTCAATCGGAAGTTTAATAAGTCTAGTATTTCTTTTCCATGTTTTTTAATTCTCAACATCTCATGAAGTGCATGATGATCCGTAATGTCCATTTTTTAGACTTCAAAATTTTTTCATAATATTTTATAAATTGATCCAATAGGTCAACACCATACGATGAACTGTTATGAAGTTTTATAATTTCTGGTTGATGGACTGTTATATATTTTTTATGTTTTAGAGTTGATCCTTCGAATAGTATCCATTATTCCTTTATCAACGAAATTGGAAGCTAAATGAACTACACGACTGTAAAGCCATTTAACAACCACAATTTTGCCATCATGACTTACAATTTTCTCGACTTCGCCTCGAGTTATCTTTTTAAATAGATGATCGCTAGTAAATGGAGGGTTAACAAATCTATTTAGGCGAACCGTCCCAGCCGCGTTAATTCCTTTTTGATTCAGGACTTCAAGTAAGGCATACAAAGTAAAAAAATTATCACAAAATAAATTGTGGCCCTTCTTCTCCAATCTCTGGCACAGATGGAGAACGGTTGCTGCCCCAAGACCAAATTGTTGCTTTAAATGTGCTTCAATATCCGTATTTGCACCCTAGTACATTAAAAAATCATAAGGCTGGCTACTCTTTCCACATACACTTTAAATCCCGCAGGCTTTTCTGAAATTTCAATGAAATATTTGATCGTGATTTTGAATAAAAAATGATTCTTAAATACAGTTTTTTAATTTTTTAATAATATAATAAACGATGTTAACCGTACCATTCATTTACTGTTTAATTGACAAATGAATAAGCGAGTGCGAATCGCTTCTAATAGTGGACGTAATTTAAAATATTTATCCTTTTTATCCTCCGCTGATACTGCCAAATTGTTTACAAAATGCAAATTTGTCCGTAGACTGTGAAATCTATTTTTGACATCACCTGACTAACGAATTTAATACCTATTAAATTATCCCAGTACATTTTTAACTGAAGGAATCCTGTACTTCCAAAAAATATATGTAGTCCAATCAATTTTTTTAGCCCGGTGACATCATTATTATATTTCCACTTAATTTTATATTTTGGAATAATATTAAAGTGTTAAATTAAATTGATTAAATTGATCAATTATCTCAATCTCAATATTTGAGGCAACTTCATACTCGCTAAATTAGAAACACTGGCAATTTCAATAAACTTTGGAATTGGTTCATCTTCTAAAAGTTGATCAACGACGATTTTCTGGTCCTCTTCAACCCAAGATTTGTTTTTTTTTATTTCGTTGCGGATAGCATCAACTTCGTGATTAACTGGCAACTGATTAGAGTTCTCCGGGAAGTCCCAGAATCTGGCAACCCGTTCATCGAGCGATTCTTCTTCGAGTGATTCATCTTCGCTCGCCATGAATATATCATACGCTTCTTTCATGTTTGAACGAATACTCTATTTATTGTATTATATACATACATGAACTATACAAATAGGTGAGTTGAGTTAGTCAATTTATGTTAAATTATAATTAATATTTACTATTTTAAATTTGTTTGTATACATTTTTTTTAAAACTAACGAATTAACCAGTGGTTTGATTCTAAAATATAAAATTTGCAATATACACCAGTGCCAATATTCTGGCTTTCCCTGGGAATTGTGAAAAATGTTTTCACAGCATTTTTGTTTAAAATAAATTTTTCTGGCCTACTGTTGTAATTAGTTGGGTGTAAATATTTTTGAATCAAAGATATGTACATATATTGGGAATAGTTTTTCATTATAATAACTTTTGGGAACAAAAGTTTCCCAATCAACTTTGTTTCGAAAATATTTACACCAAACTAATTCCATCAGTAGGCCAGAAAAATTTATTTTAAACAAAAATGCTATGAACATATTTTTCCCAATTCCCAGGGAAAGTCAGCATAGTGCCACAGATCATAACTTTTGTACACAGGAATATAGTTTTACATTTATGTGCATGCTAGTGTACATTACCGTTGCGCTGAACTGTACATTACACTGTTTATCATAATTAATAACTTCTTTTACACATTTCCATGCCACAAAGTCTCGTTCACTAAGAGCATTTTCAAAAGCATCATCGTTTATCAAACGACGAATATCTGACCGCCCCGGTGGCAAAGTGGTCAGCATGCTTGCTCCAGCGACCGGAGGTCCCGGGTTCGATTCCCGGTGGTGACAAGGAAAAATGTTCACGGCTGGTTTAGGATCAATGAATTAATCACTCATTATCTGAAATGAAAGTATGATTATGAAACCTCATTTGAGGCGGCCAAATCCCTTGATGGGATGTATAGTGCCAGAGAGAGAGAGAATATCTGGTTCATTATAAGTATTGCTGTAATAAAATACAAGATGCTAAATGAAATTTCATTTGACCAAAACGTAGATTCAAATAGATTCACACACCAACCTTCTTTTATTTTCAATCCACTTAACCGTGGAAAAATGAAACGCAATACGATAAAGGCATTTCCATGTGGATTCAGCGCTTTCATAAGATTTTTAACTACTCCTTGAGTAGATGATATGAAGTGGTGGTAGTAATATTTTTTCAATTGGAACAAGTGGAGCCTCAACGATATTGTGGTATCGCAATCTAATGTTTTCACGTAAAGCCGAGTTCCGTTCGTTGTATTGGTCGCCTTTAAAACGTGTAAGCACATAAAACACACATATATGGTGGATGTAGTTTTTCGGTCTTGATATGTTCGGCAAAGTTGTTTGTCTTGACTTCCGCAACAACTTTGCTCAAGAAAGCATAATGAAAATCTTAATGGTTCGAATATTACTGGTGAACAACGTAAAAAATGCTTGTTATAAAAAAAACCCACTTGGTGCAATCATTTGGCCGGACTCAGAGCCAAAACATGTCGAAAGCGATATCTCAAAACTGGGGTCTAACTTCAAAATGGGACTAGCACCATTGAATTCAGCATACTCAAATTAGGTTTACCCACTGGGTGCCCAGCTTGTCACTTTTTTCAACAAGCACAGTGTAATTATTATAAATATGTAGATGATTTTCGAGATATTTAAGATTCTTTAGTTAGATGGTTTCTTTTTGACGTCTTTCTGTGTGAAGCGATATAGTATGAGTAAAGTTACTTTCGCTTTGATCAAGGAATCCAACCGTACGATTCGTGTAAACCAGTTCCGAGACAAACTATAATCATGCTAAATAAAGCAAATAACCTGCACGCTTCAAACGAAAATCTAATTACTACGTCAAATCATGAAGAAAAACTCCTATATCAAATAAATTAATTAAATTACCGAGAACTATGGAACAGCATAATTCTTTTAGGTTTCGCGGAATCCGTCCTACGATGAAGTGGATTTGCAAACATAAATCAAATCAAATCGACTATCAAAGAGCCTTACAATTTGTTATTGGTGGAGAACATTTCTTTATTAAGTAATAGCGTCAAGTTTTACGAAAAACCTCAAAGAAACTGGCGAGGTTTTATTGCCACAAATCTTGAAAAATAATTATGGTGCAAAATATTCCGTAAACATTTTCCGTCGTCTAACCTAGGCGGTAACCTATATATTTGAATGTTTGTGGATTAATTTTTCTAAATGGATATTCTAGTACGATTTTTTTTATAACTATACCAATGGCAATAATTTTTAAATAGATTTAAATCAATTATTTTATATCAAATAGCACTCAAACAACAACAAAAATCACAAATATTTAGAAAATTCGATTACTTACAGTTTCAAGAATTTAATAACCAAATTTATCAGAGATTAGTTTATTAATACAAACATTAAATTGAAAGGTACAAACTGTAATAAAATAACGTTAATAGAAAGCTTAATTTGAAATTATGATCTCAATTCTATTGAGTCACGAAATTATTAATCAAATATTTAAAAATGAAATACACAAATATAATGAATTGTTAAAGGCTAAACAATATAAAAATGATTCGGATTATATAGCTAAGAATAGTACTGGTGCATGCCAGAAATTCCCCGAATAGTTCAGTCGGCCTCGTGAAACCATCAACCTTAAGACAATTTTTGACAAGATGGAGAAATTGAAAATATCTGTAAACTCTCGATTCGACTCTCTCAACATCTCAGTGGACCAGCATAATGCCATCGTGACTGAAACCATCTCGAGTAGCTTTAGGGTGCGACAACATGAAATCGAGGATGGTTTTTAAGCTAAAAACCGACGAAATGAAAAAATCCATATAGAGAAATTCAAATCGACTAAGTTAATTCCGTCGAAAGTTGTCAAAGCATTGGCAAAAGGACGTATTTATGTACATGAAAACCTATCAAACGAAATTATTTCAAGAAGCGGCTAAATTGAAAAAGGAAGGTCATCTCACATTTTTATGGGCATGGGATGGTGAAATTATGGCGAGACGCTCCGAAGGAGAGAAGATCATCCACTGAAGATTTGTTTAAATTAGCATCCAGGAAAATTTAGTCAAACTTTTTAATTTAATTACATACATATATACGGCTCCTCGAATTAAAAATGGCTGGCTTAAAAATGGCGTTTTTATTAAATTGCTTTTTTTATTTTAAAATTGACTAATGGTACTCTCTATTGGACAAGTCCAAAACATTCAATTATTGCAATTAATGCTTTCATTAATGAAAATAAAAAACAAACTTAAATTTGCAAATTGACATGACTTAAAAAAGGCCCCGTTTTTTCATATAAAAACACCATTTTTAAGTCAACCTTTTTAATTTCAGCCTTTTTTAATTCAGGGAGAGCCCATATATACATATACATTACTTTTTTCTCTCTTGCAGTATTTTTTACAACCTGTTTAATTTCATTAAATTTTTTTTTCACATTTTTACAGCTTCTTTGATTGTTGTATTTTAATTTTGATTTTTTTGAATTTCGGTTAATATTATTATTTTTTAATAACGGTTTCTTCTGGTTTACTTTTTGATTTTGCTACCACCAAAGAGTTTAAATAATGACATTACAATTTACGCCTATTTTATTTGTTCATCAAAACATGCGTAGCATGCGCGCAAATTTTGGGCAAATTTAGGCCTATTGGAAAGTTTGCCTTCTTTAATATTTCTCACCGAGGTTCGACTAATGCTTATGAGCTGGTTAATTATAAAATAAATAACTTTTCGAGTACAGCAGATGGCATAGCCGTTTATTGCTCTATTGGTCACCAACATTTTTGTGTAGTATGCCTATATAGGCTTCATTCTTACAATATATATGAATTTCTTGATGAATTAAACCATTTCTAGGAAAATGTTAATTCAAAAAACTTAATTATCCTTGGCGATTTTAATATTGACATCCTGTCGGTGTCCTCAGAGAAAAATGAATACTTATTATTAATGGCTGGCCATGGCCTTAAATCTTATGTAAATAAACACACACGGTGCACTTCTAATACTTGTATTGGTCACTTTTTTATCCGACAAAATACATATTTTTCATAAAATAGACTTTCTGGTCAAAGTGGTTGATTTGGATATTAGTGACCTTTATGCATTAACGATTGAATTCATTCAGTACTTTTCGCAACCACATGATGATAAAATCATAACCAAATTTAGAATTAATTATCCGGCCGTAAACATATCTTTGGCTAACGTATCATGGAACCAAGTTTTAGATAGTACCGATCCGAACACTGCATTTAACAAATTCTTATCTAAGTATTGTAAAACCCATGTTGACCTACACCGCTTTTGTTGCAACAAGGTTTATCGCATCAATATAGAAACTATGAAAGAATACTACGCGAAGAAATTTCAAATACATTTAGCTAATCTTTAAAAGCAATGGGGAATTATTAATTCTGTGGTCGGGGAAGAAGCAAAAAGAAATATATTTTGCATAAATCGCGGGAAACATTATATCGCCTATTGAACATATCTTCAACCTAAGTTTGTTGAAAGGAATTTTCCCGACTCGGATGAAAAGAGCTGTAATCATACCTCCATTTAAGAATGGCGATTCAACTAACATGTCCAATGTCCGACCTATTTCCAAATTATCTGGATTCTCTAAAATTCTGAAGAAAATTATGAAAAAAAAAATTCTTCAGTACCTAAACAAAACTATTTTTCTTAGCAATTGTCAATTTGATTATCGACCTCATTTGAATACTGAAGATGCTCTCTTGGGTTACTTTACTGATGTGTATACTAACTTGAACTTAAACCGGGTATTTGTCGGGCTTTTTATCGATGTAACTAAAGCATTTACTATTGGAAAAATTACAAACTGTTATGATTGATGGCATGTCCCGTGATTTTGAGTATGCTATTTATGGGGCACCTCAAGGATCGGTATTGGGTCCTATTTTATTTCTGATCTATGTTAACTCGTTGTGCAATCTTAGATTTAAAGGAAAAGTAGTGGCGTTTGCCGACGGGCGACGACACAGCTTTCTCTTATCAATGTGAGAACTGGAACCAAATTGTATCGAAAGTTAAGGACGATCTGATAATTTTAAAATCATGGTTCAGTATCCATAGTATGGTTTTAAGTTGTAAAATTCGATTCATGCTGTTTCTGATGCGCAACCAAACTGATGGTACTCCAGATGTTATAACTCAACATTCGTCCTATTGTGTTTTCAATCGGTGTGATGATAAGTGTATATCGATTAAAAAAGTGGGAGCGTTCAAGTACTTGGGAGTCATTATTGATTCCAAATTGAATTTTAAACCTCACATTGAAAAGCTTTCTAATCAAATGAACTCTACAATTAGGAAATTTTACATTTTGCGAGAATTGTGTCCCAGAGCTCTGTTAAAATCTTTATGCTTTGCTTTAATTCACTCGAGGTTAGATTATGGTCTAGCTCTTTGGGGTGGCGCTATCTATGAGTCGCTAAAAAATGAATTGTGGCGCAAAAATTGTTGATTCGTATCATGTACCAGTAAACGTTCTAAGGACCACACTTTTTCTTTATTCGTTGGTAATAAAATACAACAGTTGAGATATTTATATTGCTATAAAGTACTTAAAGTTTTTTTTTCAATAGAGGAGGCTATGAAAGGGTTAGATCGATTGATAGGTATTATCTCCGACATAATAAGTTATATATTGTAAACTTCACTAGAAAATAATACTGTCGGCGTTTCTATATTTGCAAAGCTCCAAAATTATATAATAATTTACCATCACATATAAAATTAAGCTCATTAAAATCTGAATTTCTAAGAAATATGAAGACATGACTACTTTCTTTAGATAACTACGAACAAATTGAGATACATTTTTAATAGTAGTTTGTTTTATGTGTGTAAATTTAAAAGTTTATTTTAATTTAAAGAACTTATAAGCAAATTCTCGTAATACAGTCAAATTATGAATTAAAATTCATAATTTGACACGAATTGAAGCCAATAGATGCACTAAGCCCATAACTCACTTTTCTTAAACCAATTGTACTAAATAATGATTTATTTAGAATAAAATCACAATGCAATGCGCGTGAACTTTTTCCTAAATCTATCCTAAAAACAAAAAATTAGGAATAGTTTAGGAAATATTTCACAAGCCTATATAGTAATGTGAATTTTTTCCTAAAACCGAAAATATGTCTAAGGATTAGTGAATATGCTATACGAAAATAGATCAACAGCACGATCAAATAATTGATTCAATATTGATCAATAAAAACATGTCAACGCAATTTTTTTTTATATTCTATCTTATTAATATATTTTATACATATCTAAGATATTATTAATATTGTAAAAGGTTTTTATATTTAATGTAAAATTCACTTTAACTGTTTTAATTTACTTGACCTATTTTATAATAATTAACACAATTTATAATTTTTAACTGTTAGTTTTATTTTTATTCGATTACATTATCGAGCCTCTACTTCTGGCTCGTCACTACCATGTTACTATCTTACTGACTGCCCTTCTTCTATCTATATATCTTTTTTATATTTATTAATTATTATGCTATGTCACCTTAATATTAATTCTTACAATATTTAGTAATGCCTAATAAACATATTTTACTTTTGTTAACGAATCAATTCTAGTTTTCGGTCAAAAACTTATGATTGCGTAAAGCAATAAATTTTGGAGTATAAAATATGTTAATTTTACAAAATACAATTTCATGAAAATATTTCGCGTGCCTGTCTTTCGAAATACAGGGTATATTGCACCGCGTATGATATTGATATTTCCATGACAAGTGTGTGGCTGCATTCTAAGATCAACAACTGCTGATCTTATTTGACGCTTGCTTGAAGACATCGAATTTGTGGAGGTACTCGTACGTGAAAATTCTCAAATTATCAACGAATATGCGAGTCGCTTTAAAAAATAACGAATGGACGTGTTTTCAAAGCAATTATCAGGCATTATAAGTTGAAGAATTCTCTTGAACGTTTCGACTGGTTTCATTTCATTCCCACCTAATTTTTATCCATTCACAACCTATAAAGAAGAATTGATCAAGAAATGTGTTCCCGAATATTGGTGCAAATCACAAAAACCATGTTTAGTTCAGCAAACGAGCCATTTTGGTAAAGAGAAATAAAGACGTAGACGAATTGAATATAAAAATTGTTATTGCCAAGAGAATTTTCTCAAACTATGTATGAATCTCTAATGGACCAAACATCATTTAAAAATATTAGTCTCATTCATGGCCAACACCTTATAGTGGTTTCTGGAACGGACATATTGAAATTTTTCCATTCAACATATGACAAGGGGTGGTTTTTGACACATTTGACCCTTTTAACGCCAAGAGAATTTCCTCAAACTGTTTGTGCACCTCGAATAGACCAAACATGATCTAAAAATATTAGTCTCATTCATGGCCAACACCTTATAGTGGTTTCTGGAACGGACATATTGAAATTTTTCCATTCAACATATGACAAGGGGTGGTTTATGACACATTTGACCCTGTTAATGCCAAGAGAATTTCCTCAAACTATGTGTGAATCTCGAATGAACCAAACATGATCTGAATATTGGTAGAACAAACATAATTATGGATGCAAATCGATTTAATTTGTATGTACAATTTATTTATTGGAGTTTTAAGGAAATCGTACCCCTAATCCCCCAATTGATTTTTTTGAAACTTTTTGCATATCTTAAACCTTCGAATCCTAAGATAGTTTGTGGAGGCAAAATCATGAGTTCTGATCTATTTAATTGATCTAAAAGTAATTTCAGTTCTTCAGGGACGTTTTAGTTTGAATCATAATTTTAAAATAAAATTGATAGTGTTAGTTTTTTATTATTTGGTTATTTTAGATTTTTAATCAATGATTTTTTTTATTAAAGCTCTCCGTTGGTAATAATTATCACTAGCAATTTTTTTAATCATTATATTCAATTATTTTGTTGAATGCTTTATTATAAGCAATAATTGAAAGATTCACTAATACTATCAAACGATTTTAAATTTAGGAAAGTTTTAGGAAATTCTTCACCACCGTCACAATGCAGAATGCAATAAAAGTTATTTTGTGTCTTTAAGAAAACAAACAAAAATTTTATAACCATTTAAAGGTGAGATTTTGGGTAATTTAAAAAAGAACTTAACAATATCATATCTCAGTTATCGTGACACTTAGTACATCAGTTCCATGAGATGAAAGCTTCGAAATGACCACGCCAATCTACCAAAAAATGTTGTCAGTCCACCTGCCAAACACCCTGTATAAGGAGGATATAGTTTATGATTGATCCTAAATAGTTTCCGATTTAATTTCTATATACTTAGCAAAACTTTTAAAATTGAATTCTGTTATTGTGCCAAAAGTGCTAATAATGCTATGGCACAGTCTACACAGCAATCAAAATTTATGCGAATGAACTACATACATAATATTATTGGCAAATATTCATGACGTAAAAAAACCATATTGTAGTTCTTCATTAAAATTATATTACGATTTTTGTGCATTGTCGAAATGCCTGCCAATAATTACACATTACATATGGATCAAATTCAATATAAGCACAAACAACGACGGAGTAAAAATAATATCTCTTTAGATACGACGTGTTCTGAAAAGCAATTTGCAATAATTTTCCACTTGACTTATTCTATTTTCAGTTCAGTCGTGTATAATACAACAACAACATGAGCAACAACTAATCGAGCATCGAAACGACAAACACACTCCCATAAAAAGCTCAAAAATACAAAAGTAAATAAATAAATAATGCAAATAAAAGCTTGATTTTGTTGTTGCTGTGTGTTGTGTTTTGTTGAATTAAATTGAAAATCTGCATTTTCCAATATTTATTGTGTATTGAATTGTTAGTATTGGAACGTGATCTATTTGAGATCTGGAAAATTTACATAAGAGGTGTAGTGGTAGTAGTATACAAGAAATTTTTCCTAACAGGGGTGCGACTAAGTGGATAAGATATTTGCAACAATGGATAATCAAAATTATAACAACACAATAAAATAAAATAGGGCGACAGGCATTTTGGGATGAAGAAAAATTCAAAATTCAAGTTTTTAGTATTCGATTCGACGACAAGAAAGCGGAAATTTAAATTTTTACAATTTCGCTAACAAAAATAATGACAATAATCGTCACGAGATATTTACGTTAACTATTCGATTAACGAATTCGTCGTTTAATCAGCGCTGGTGACGACGACGACAACAACAACAGCAAATATAAAATTGGAATTGATTTGTTTTAATGTGACTGTCGTGATAATGTGCTCCATGTTATCTTCTGAAACAATTTTATACTCTGCGAGCATTGTTGTTGCTTTTCAATGCCGATGGTAAGGCGTGATAAAATACTGATAAACTTTTTTTTATGAGCTTTATTTATATTTTATACTTGTTTGTTATCATTGCCGTTTTTGTCAATATAAATAAATAAATAAAATGAAATTCAATTTATCGATATAGAATTAAGCAATAGGAAAAAAGTTTTAAGTTATTAAGGATGTGGGATGGGTGGGAAGAATATCATACAATTATATAAATTTTGTTAATTTGATTTTTTGTTACATCAACAACAACAACGGCGGAAACATGAAATGTTGAATGTTTTTGAGAAGATTTAAATTTTTAAAAGCCGTATTCTTCTAAGTACGCAATTTCTATTTACATTTTTAATGGCATAGCAATCAATTTATTTACGAGTTACTTATAAAGCGTACATGAGGTGAAGAAGCATTCATTTTATATAATTGAAGAATATATTGAAGAAGTAATATACGAGTATTTGACTAAAACTCGATTGACTGTTCAATTGGGGGAAATTCTCGCTATGAATTGTATAATGAAAAAATATATTTACTTTTGATTTTTCATTGCTTCAGGGTACAAGCATTGGCCATTCGATTTCTTCGACGAAGGTCACATATAGAAAGGTCATTTGTTGAAATACGTGAACTAAACTTTGCAACTGACATTGGTCATAATGTACCGTACTACTGTACTGTCTTGCATTTTGTATAATGTTTAAACCCAAGACAGTATCAGAGGAAGCATTTTAATTTCGTTCAATTTTTCTATAGTTGTATTATATCGAATTCGTTAGCTATTGACTTGATGGTGCGGACGTCAAAATGCTACCAAATATATTGTGGACTATTATATGTTGGTGTTTGATACCACCAAACAATTAATAATTATTCAGTTGCGTTTGGGTCCACTCATACTTACCTGGACAAATTCTCAACCTGAAACACATAATCTACCTAAAATACATCACATAAATACATTAGCAATTACCATTTGTCAGTGGATAAAATTCATTTCGTCTACCTGGAAATTAGTTCAAATCATTATTAGTGTAAAACAAAACCAATTGTATGTAAACAATATACACGGAATAATTTGACCTTGAACTTGAACTTCAAATTCATAATTGTTCAAAACAAATTATGTTGTGTATATTGAAAACACAGTACTAACATAAATTTCAATTCATTTATGCTGTTCACTTTATTAACTCGTAGATACTTACCCATAAAACACAATAATTCTAATTATATTAATAAACTAACAATATTGTATAGATAAATATTATGTAACATTATTGTCATGTCAAAGATTATTATTTTGTTGACATTTCATTTTGTATACCACTACTAATGCAAACCATATTTATTGTAGAGCGCGGCTTATACCCCACATAGTAAATGTAATGCCATCTAGCGGCAATTAGTTATTGGTATAAAGCTACACGAGAACCCTCTATAATATATAGAAAATATTTTGTACTTAACTTTGTAAAGAAAAATAAATTGGTCGCTCTCTTTGTCATCAACCACCATAGCGACAAGTTGTGAATAAATTAAGAAAATAAAATATTAAATCAAGAGCTTGAGTTGTGGTTTTACTTAACCAATCACCAACATTATAATTTTATTGCAACCGTTTGTGAACTGGATGTTTCATTTGTTCGTGTTACCTGCATCTAGTTCACAACATTGGTAAAACCGCACAACACCCGCCATTTGTCGCACCTTCATTTTCGTGCCAAGTTTTGCTGGATATTCATTCGGAACCTTACCCCTTGGTACGGAACATTGGTCCTTCGAGAGCCGGATGGCGAAAAACACCAGCGTGGATCCACCATATTGGAAAATATCAAACAAAATTTAAGTACAATTTTAATATTATTTTTTATTACAATTTAATATATAAAACAAAATTTAATTCTCAAACAAGTAAACCATTGAGATTTATTATTTAGTATTTTGTTGTAAGAAAAAAAAAATTGTTTATAACGTAATAGTAATTGCATATATCTACCGGTGTTTTTGTTGTTGTTGTTGGTGCAATTTTATTTTGTTCATTTTCGAGAAAATTGTAGAAATTGTTGACATAAATTGGTGTTCATTGATTAGTATTGGGGCAAATAATTTCCATTTCGTATTTTATCGCGACGCGGCAGTGTTTTGGTTCAAGGTTATAGTTTCGTTACCACATATTAAGTTGCAAATGCCCACATTTGTACGTTATAGTTGGTGGTTAGTTGGTTTATCGTACCTGGATTTTGTAAATACGTACCAGTTAAGATAACAGTTTAAGTGCAACATTATCATTTGAAGGTATATAGTGTCGTTTTATCATACCTAAAGTTTGTGTATACGTACCGGTTGACTATCTAAGTGATTTACCGCACAATGGAAGCTCTTAAGAGGCGGCGCGCAATAGTGAAAGGTCAAATGACCAAAATTGTTACATTTGCAGAGTCTGTGTGTGCTGATACAAGATTGGAAGAGATTACGGTTCGATTAGATAAAACAAATATCTTGTCGACTGAATTCGCAAGCATTGAGGATAGAATGTTGGAAATAGATGCAGAATTAATTTCGCTGTCAGACGAATTCGATGAAAGTTATTACCACGCGGTCGCACTATTGAACGCTGCAATTCGACGTTTTCATACCTCCACCCCGTTAAATACCACGTCATCACGTAACGAGAGCATGTGTCAAGGTCATTTAGTTTCCAATGAAACCAAATTACCACGATTAAATATACCAATGTTTGAAGGGGACTTTCGAAACTGGCAAAGTTTTTTTGATCTTTTCAATAGCTCAGTGCATGATAAGGTACTGTTGTCCGCAGCCCAAAAACTTCAGCATTTAAAAGGTTTACTTAAGGGAGAACCATTAGGCCTAATTAAGCATTTAAATATAACGGACGCGAATTATATCGAAGCCTACCAGATTCTTGTTAAACGGTATGATAAAAAGAAGGTCACAATAAATAATTACATCGACACATTTTTTAAGCAACCAGCTATCACTCGCGTCAACGCGAGCACCATTCGCAAGCTAGCCGATACAAGCGAAGAGATTATAAGAGGTCTAAAGGCCATTGGCATCCAGGGAGAATTACGTGATCCGTGGTTAATTTATATAGTGGTAAATAAGTTGGATGATGATAGTAGACAGTTCTGGCAGCACGAGTCATCAAAAATAGAGCACCCGACGCTGCAACACCTAATGGATTGCCTTCAAACGAGAGCAGACACACTTGAAGGAGTTAGAGAAACCATAACCAAACCGGTAGCTCGACTTGCTTCAAGTATGAGAAGTTCATATACCGCCACCGCATCCAATTTAAAATGTCCATTGTGCAATACCGAACATTTATTATACCAGTGTGACAAGTTCAAGCAAATGGGCATTATGGAGAGGAGAAAGTTTATAAATCAAAGTTCGCGATGTTACAATTGCCTAAGTGACACTCATGCCGTACAATCTTGTCGATCGAAACGTTCCTGTCAATTATGTCGCAAACGTCACAATAGTTTACTTCATTTGCCGAATGTCTCAAAACCAAACCAAGAAGAATCGCAATCACATACGGTCGTTCAGTCAGCACATACCGCGTATATTCCGGTATCTACCAATAGTTTATCATCGGCCAAAACCAATTCGCCAATAATCCCACCCCCAATAACTACCACTGTACTTACACCGAGTTCGCCATTCAGTAATTCAATAGCTACAACCAATACACCAATAATTCAAAATATGTCAACCTTAAATCCAAATACGACCATCTTCCCATCAATCAACAATATATCTTCAATCAACACTCAACCAACCAATCTACAATCAACAAAACCATTACCCGCTAACCCAACTCCAATTAAAGCACCAACCATTACAAACCATGCTGCAATCAACATACCATCCAATACCGGTAATTTGCAGCTGAATAGTAAATTCTCATTAGACAACCAGTATCGACAACACCTCACCAATAGCTATGAAGCGATCGTACCTACCACACCAGAGATCAAACTAAGTCGATCGCTGTTACCAACCGCACTGGTCCATGTCAGAGATAAGTTAGGACAGTTGCAATGTTGTCGTATATTGTTGGATTCCGGATCCGAGGCATCTTTTATAACTTCAGCCTGTGTCAAACGTCTGGGTTTACCTACCGAACGAGCCAATGTTAAAATTCTTGGAGTTGGCGCTTTATCAGCAGGAACTTCCCGAGGAAGGATCCACTTGAATATTTATTCCCGGTGCAATCCAGAACTGAATATTCTTGTCAATGCATTCATATTGCCAAAAGTCGCCATGCCATTACCATCAAGCAGTTTTTGTTCATCTAATTGGAACCATCTGAAGTCCCTAGAACTCGCGGATCCACATTTTAATGAGACCAGTAGCATTGACATTTTAATCGGTTCCAATCATTTTTTCGATGTCATCCAGGATGGCAAAATATACGGGAACAAAGGATTACCAATCGCGCAAAATAGTATTTTTGGCTGGGTCATTGCCGGTAATATGTATCCAGATCAAGTTCAAGGCACCTCAACCATTAGTCTGGTATCAGAGATCGATATCAACAAATCTTTGCAACGATTTTGGGAAACCGAAGAGGTAGCAGCAGCCAATCCTTTAACCAAAGATGAAGAACTGTGTGAGAGGCATTTTGAGGAGTTCCAAACCCGCGCACCGGATGGGAGGTTCATAGTCCATCTTCCATTTAAACCTACCAAATGGGAACTAGGGAATTCGTACAATACGGCACTAAGGCGATTTTCTGCAATGGAGGATCGATTACAGCGGGATCCGAAGCTACGAGAAGAATATAACGCTTTCATGCGTGAATACAAGCTATTGGGGCATATGAAAATCATACCACCGGCGCAAGTTACCATAGATTCGAGGGTTTCTTTTTACCTACCACACCACGCCGTCATCAAACAATCAAGTACTACTACCAAGGTTCGCGTGGTATTTGATGCTTCCGCCAAGACGTCCAACAAAATTTCATTGAATGATAATTTGTTGGTAGGACCCACCGTTCAAGATACGCTATATGCTATTCTCCTCAGATTTCGCAAACATCCAATAGTTTTTACGGCAGACATTGAAAAAATGTACCGCCAGATTGCCATGCACCCAGCTGACACCGAGTACCAAAGAATTGTGTGGCGGGAGAATCCAACAGCACCAATTGAACATTATCGTCTCGTAACCGTAACGTATGGAACCGCCTCTGCTCCTTACCTAGCAACCAAAACGCTGATTAAATTAGCCGATGAATTTCGAGAGCAGTACCCAATCGCCTCCAAAATTATCCGTGAGGATTTATATGTTGATGACCTAATGTCGGGGGCTAAGACGGAAGAAGAAGCCATACAGTTAAAGGAACAAGTTATTACCATCCTAAAATCCGGGGGTTTCCATCTTAGGAAGTGGGCCACGAATTGCCAAGCAGTACTAAACACCATCCCATTGGAGAATCAAGAAGTGGTCCCTCTTCAAATTCGGGAAGAAAATCGATCAATAAAAATATTAGGACTAGAGTGGACTCCGCACACCGATAACTTCCACTTTAAAGTGTTCATTTCAGCACAACCTACCATGACCAAAAGAGGGATGTTATCAGAAGCGTCCAGGATTTTCGATCCCATTGGGTGGCTATCTCCTTCTACAGTGATGATCAAAATTCTTTTCCAATCGCTATGGCTATTAAATCTTCAGTGGGATGACCCTCTACCTACCCACATAACCAAAAGATGGACAGCATTACGAGAAGAGTTACCAAAATTAGAGAAAATTGCAATACCCCGTTGGCTTCATACCGTAGAGTCAGATTTCCAATTGCATGGCTTTTCCGACGCATCAGAAGTAGCATATGGGGCCGTTATTTATGCTAGAACGAAAAATAAGTATGGAAAGTACGAAACGACCATCGTAACGGCGAAAACTAAAGTCGCACCCATTAAAACGGTATCAGTTCCTAGATTGGAACTATGTGCTGCGCTTCTATTAACCAAGCTGATGAAAATGGCGGTTAAATCGTTACAATGCCCTGCGACCGAAGTATTTATCTGGACCGACTCTACCACCGTGTTATGGTGGTTATCAACGCATCCTCGATCCTGGAAGTCATATGTAGCAAACCGCACCTCTGAAATTTTGGAGACTACATCCCGATCGTCATGGCGATATGTTCCAACACGAGAAAACCCAGCGGATTGCGCTAGCCGCGGCATTCTACCATCTACCTTGATTAACTTTGAACTGTGGTGGAAGGGACCCAGTTGGCTTCGTGAAGAGAAGGAATTGTGGCCTGATCAAACACATCTGCAATACTCCGCTGATAACTCCGAAAGCAGAACATCTACAGTGCTCACTTACCACGTTGACGTCGAAAATAAGTTCCTTACAAATTTGGCTCAACGACATTTTAAATTTTCCAAACTATTAAGGATTATTGCTCGACTTTTCCAATTTTACTCCAATCTACGAAGAGCGACAAACGGTGAACCAAAAGAAGACCTATCAACAACCAATTTTAAAGTGGCATCAGAACGAGTTATCAAATGGGCACAAACGGAAGCGTTCACTGCCGAAATTAAAAACATACAGCAACAAAAGGCATTACCATCGTCTAGCAAGTTACTTCCCTTAAATCCATTTCTCGACCAATTTGGAGTGTTGAGAGTAGGCAGTCGAATCCAAAATGCCAACGTACCATACTGTGTGAAATTCCCAATAATATTACCTGCGAATCATATTATTACCGACTTGATAATTGATGAGACACACCTAAAATACTTACACGCACCGCAATCCGTCATGATAACTACTTTACGGCAGAAGTATTGGATCATCAATTGCAAAACCCTAGTACGTCAACACATCCATAAGTGCATACCTTGCACACGTTATAAGGCTACGAAAGCAACTCAACTAATGGGCGAATTACCACCAGAAAGGGTCATCTTTAAATACGCATTCTACCAAACCGGAGTTGATTATGCCGGGCCCATATGGTTAAAATCAATGACAGGCAGGAAAGCTGTACCACATAAAGCGTACATCGCAATTTTTGTATGTCTAAGTAGCAAGGCCGTTCACATCGAGTTAGTGAGTGATCTAACCACCGACGCGTTTATCGCATCCCTTAAACGCTTCATGGCCCGGAGAGGCGTGACTGCTGACATATTTAGCGATAATGGCACCAATTTCGTTGGAGCCAAAAATACCTTTGCTGAAATTCAAAAATTAAATAAATCTAAAAAACACAATCAATTAATTTCTAATTTTTTATTAGATTACAATACGACCTGGCATTTCATCCCACCATCTGCTCCGCATTTTGGTGGCCTCTGGGAGGCCGCAGTTAAATCTACCAAATACCACGTCCGAAGAGTACTTGGCACCACACTGCTGAACTTCGAGGAAATGTCTACGTTCCTGACCCAAGTTGAAGCGATCTTAAACTCGAGACCGCTTTGTTTATTATCACCACAACAAGAAGATGCATTAACACCGGCACACTTCTTAATCGGACAACCATTGACGATGATTCCTGAACCGGACTATAAGCCTATACAACAAAATCGGCTATCACGGTGGCAGCTCATTCAAAACCTGATGCAGCATTTTTGGGTTCGCTGGCATGAGGAGTATTTAACTACGCTACACAACCGATCGAAATGGCAGCACAAACACCGTAACTTGAAAGTCGACGACGTCGTAGTCATTCGAGATGAAAATGTGTCCCCAGCAAATTGGCCACTCGGGAGAATTATTGAAACTCATCCCGGGAAAAATGGAATCGTTCGTGTAGTCACTCTTCGTACTAAGGCGGGCGTAATCAAACGACCAATCGTAAAGCTGGTCTTATTGCCTGTAGTTTGAACTAAGTAGTTCAAGGTCGGCGGAATGTTTGATACCACCAAACAATTAATAATTATTCAGTTGCGTTTGGGTCCACTCATACTTACCTGGACAAATTCTCAACCTGAAACACATAATCTACCTAAAATACATCACATAAATACATTAGCAATTACCATTTGTCAGTGGATAAAATTCATTTCGTCTACCTGGAAATTAGTTCAAATCATTATTAGTGTAAAACAAAACCAATTGTATGTAAACAATATACACGGAATAATTTGACCTTGAACTTGAACTTCAAATTCATAATTGTTCAAAACAAATTATGTTGTGTATATTGAAAACACAGTACTAACATAAATTTCAATTCATTTATGCTGTTCACTTTATTAACTCGTAGATACTTACCCATAAAACACAATAATTCTAATTATATTAATAAACTAACAATATTGTATAGATAAATATTATGTAACATTATTGTCATGTCAAAGATTATTATTTTGTTGACATTTCATTTTGTATACCACTACTAATGCAAACCATATTTATTGTAGAGCGCGGCTTATACCCCACATAGTAAATGTAATGCCATCTAGCGGCAATTAGTTATTGGTATAAAGCTACACGAGAACCCTCTATAATATATAGAAAATATTTTGTACTTAACTTTGTAAAGAAAAATAAATTGGTCGCTCTCTTTGTCATCAACCACCATAGCGACAAGTTGTGAATAAATTAAGAAAATAAAATATTAAATCAAGAGCTTGAGTTGTGGTTTTACTTAACCAATCACCAACATTATAATTTTATTGCAACCGTTTGTGAACTGGATGTTTCATTTGTTCGTGTTACCTGCATCTAGTTCACAACATTGGTAAAACCGCACAACACCCGCCATTTGTCGCACCTTCATTTTCGTGCCAAGTTTTGCTGGATATTCATTCGGAACCTTACCCCTTGGTACGGAACAGTTGGTCTATGGAAATTTGGTCTGTTTATACCGGCGATGAATCAAATCGCTCTTGAGGCTTGATCGTCAACATATTCACTTTATTATCAAGAAAATTTTCGGAACTACTTTTTCTGAATATCAGCTTGGTTGGTTGTTGAATAACAGTACTGCCCCTCCTCAATTAGGCGTTCGTCTGTAACTTTAGTTCCTTCTTTCGATGATAGTGGAGACAATTGTTCTGGACGAAGTTAACCAATTATCAATGCATGCAGTATGTCTGCGATGTATCTCTTCTCTCTCGCATATTGAGTGTTACCTGAGTGGCTTTCTGAATATTTAGTGCCCTCTAACAGGAGGTAGCAGCATCAAGTCTCAGAACAACGTACGTTGATAGGTTCAAAACACTCAAAAGTAATCTTGAGCTATTTTTAACTGTGCTTTTGCCGTGCTTGGTCAAATTTCTCATCTGTGACTTCCTGCAATTTTTCTTCTTCTTCATTTGCAACCGCGCAGATGATACCAGTACTGGTTGTTCACGTATTTGAAATGCGTCGACTTGATTGACGACATTCACTACTTGCTTATCTTGTTCACGACAAGTTTCTATGAGTCTGTTTATTTTCTTTAGTGGATCTTCCGGTGCCACAAAGGTCTCCCTTAAGTATTCAATAGAAACTCCTACTTCTTTTTGTTCCAATGCAACCATGAAGAATTGTACTCATATAACTGATCAGATATTTCTGGCCATCAGCATTGAACTGTCGTTAAGCTTTGCGTTATTTTCTTTCTTTCTAAAGTGATGCTCGAGGAACATTCAAAATATATCAAGTTTTACAGCAGCAACTCTTTTACCCCGGTGGCAAAGTGGTCAGCATGCTTGTTCCAGTGACCGGAGGTCCCGGGTTCGATTCCCGGTGGTGACAAGGAAACCATTTCACTGCTGGTTTAGGGTCAATGAATTAATAAATCACTATCCGAAATGAAAGTATGATTATGAAACCTCATTTGAGGCGGCCAAATCCCTTGATAGAAAGTGCCAGAAAGAGACAGAGATAAATTGTTTTAAAATGGGAAACTTTTGATACGAGTAACCGAAGTTATTATTGCATTAATTAATTATTATTGACCAAAATTTTTTTTCAATTTTTTTAAGTTCAAAAATTTGGAGCTCGTCTCTTATGTTGCAATTTCTTCTTGCGAAACTAACCAAAAATTCAATTGGAATGTAATGAAAATGTTATTTGGATAAAACAATTGTAAAATGCCTGGTTTAATGGGTATTGCCTCTAAGGTTGCGACTAAAATTGGATACCATAGTTGGTTGTTCATAAATGATATGGTTTAATTACAAAACATCCTATTTAGTAATATTTTCACAAACCTAATAATCGAAATTATTTAGTATTTTCTCGTTGCCATCATTTGGATAATTCGTTTAGAAAACATATTTCATTTAAACTACATCAATTTTGAACAATTAGTATTGTTAGGCTCTGGAAACTTGGGCAAAGCTAGTATTTGTGTACGAAGTTTTAAACGAAACTTTTAAATCTATCTAAATCGTATTTAAGGATAACCAAACGAAATCAACTAGTGACTAGACCTCAATGACAGATAAGCAAATAATTTTGTTAATCAAATTTGTGAAAATATTAGGGTAGTCTAGAATGAAACAACTACAGAATTTAATTTTGTCGTTTCGCAATAAAAAATTGTCCAGTGGTAACCAATCCCCAGATAACGATTATCTATCGAAATTCGATTTAGGTAAGGTTTCAGTGGTTGACACTTAGGCCAATTTTGATTCATTGTGATACCACGCATTCACATCATTAACCCATTCACTTATACTCACACAACTACAGTATACCACCTGCACATTGCAAGCTCCTTGTCAACATGTATATTGACATGGACGGTGGGTCGGCGCTAAATTCTGCACTCTATTAGAGGGTCTTAGTTGTGTTTATTAACATCCCCGATTGTAATCGATGATAAAAATTCGATTAGCATCTAGCCTCTGGTGTGATTTGAACCCAGTACCTCCCGGTCCAAGTGCAGAAGCTTAAACCACTGTAGTCCAGTCAAAATTCAATTAAAACAGTATATTTTGGTTCAATGATATGCTCCTCATGAAATTAACTCTTTCAAATATACATTACTTTTCACCGTATAAGTGAAAACTAGTGGCCAACTCCGACCAAACTATTAAAATCATTCTGTCTCTCACCCTTTAACGGATTTTGGCAATTTCACTGTTACTCTTCTTCCATTTCGATCGATCGATCGCGCCCACCCAATTTCGACATCCTATTCTGCGTATAGGTCTTGTTTGACTTCTCCTCGCCAGCGTAGTCGATGTCTTCTTCTACGAATAATACACTGGCTGGTTGTTGCTGGGGATACATTTTTCTATCATCGTTGTTGTGAATTGTATGATTTCGCTATCTCCGACAATTTGTTTTATCTCATGGTTCATGCGAATCCGATATTAGTTTTCCGCAACTTTAATTAAACCAATTATGGTACGAATGACCTTCCTTTCGAAAGTAGATAACATTCTACAGTCGTTAAAAGTCAGGGTACAGTTCTCGCTTCCGAAAGCCAGCAGCCAGTCTTATGAGTTCTTTATAAAGTGAGAGTTTGCGTAACTACGAAAGATCGCAATAACCTTGATTGGGCGTAGAAAACTCGGGATCAGGCAGCGTTTTGGACCTTTATTTCTGCCTGCATACCATTTGAGGATTTTTAAAAAATAATTGATAAAAATCATTTGAGGATGTTATTACTGACCCGAGGTATTTGAAGGCTTGCGCTATCAAAATTATGACCGCTGATTTTGGTATTTGGCAATTGAATGCTACTGGCTGTTGATATAAGTTTTATTATAGGTCCCTTAAGCTAGCAGAACCCATACAGCAGAACATTACGAGATAGTATGGATCATTATCGGCTAATAATAGGCTAAATAAATGCTCTGTAAAAAAGTTGTAGATTCCATCCTTTCCAACTAAAACTATGGGTTCTGCTAGCTTTAAAAAAGTTAGCAGAACCATCAAAAAGTGATTTAAAAATAATTGGAAAAATAAAGGTTAACTTTAGGCTAATAAATGCCTTATTTAGATTTTTTTATTCCCCTTGTTCTAGAAAAAGCGTAAGACTTTATGACTTCAAAGCTAGCAGAACCGCTAAATCGAAAATTGGACCAAAAACGAAATTAGAACACAAAACAAAATCAATTGACATACAATTAATTTTAGGCTCAGTATGGCGTAATTAAATGCCCCATAAAAAATGTTTGGGCTCCACTCGTTCTTGACCAAACTTCAGGTCATTTAATCTAAAGTTAGCAAAACCATATCGAAAATCGGACTAAAACCGAAATTAGAACGATAATCTTGATCTATTGACAAACAAATAATTTTAGGCTCAATTTTTTAATGGGGCATTTGATTAGGCCATAATGAGCCTAAAACTATTTTTTAAAAATTTTCGGCTTTTTTATAGACAAATATTATTTTCTATGACATTTACAGTGTTTGAGACCTTTCGGGCCACCAAAAAAACAGGTCATTTACTTACAATATCTCTACCACAAAGTAGAAAATTCACTCACGATCCCCATTTTTAACCCCAAGGGTACTTGTGTGTTTAAAGCCAAGTTTCCTCTTGGCAGTTTGGTTTCGTACCGATAAAAGTTGGTCTACTCATCAGGTTGCAACGACCAAACTGGAAAAATTTACCTCTTGCTTCACACCAATAGTATGAAACTTGTTTGATATTATTGGTGTGACGCAAGAGGTAAATTTTTGCAGTTTGGTCGTTGCAACCTGATGAGTAGACCAGACCGACTTTTATCGGTACGAAACCAAACTGCCAAGAAGAAACTTGAGGAAGTTCTCATTTTTGTAAAGGATTGTGTGGTTTTGAACATACAAGTACCCTTGGGGTTAAAAATGGGGGGGGGGGGGGGGGTGAGTGAATTTTCTACTTTGTGGTAGAGATATTGTAAGTAAATGACCTCTTTTTTTGGTGGCCCGAAAGGTCTCAAACATTGTGAATGTCATAGAAAATAATATTTGTCTATAAAAAAGCCGAAAATTTTAATGTAATAATACAGACGAATTTAAACTTTCTTAATCTAAAACTATTTGTATGTCAATTGATTGTGTTTTTCGTTTTTGTTTCGATTTTCGATTTGGGTTCTGTTAGAAGTGGTAAAGCCTTATCCTTTTCCTAGAACGAGCAGAATAAAAAAACTTAATAGGGCATTTAGTAGTCTAAACATAACTTTTAATTTCCCAATTGTTTTTAAATCATTTATAGATATGGGTTCTGCTAACTTTTTCTAAAGCTAGCAGAAACCATCATTTTAGTTGAAAGGGATGGAGCCCAACATTATTAGCCGATCCATACTATCTCATAACGTTATGTGGTATGGGTTCTGCTAGCTTAAGGGACGTTTTTTTACTACTGTTCGCTTCCCAACCAAGTCTTCATACCGAGCAGTATGAATAGTTGTCCTTGATATCGATAGTATTTCGTTTTCTAACCGAGTTTGTCTCGTCTCTCTGGCTTCTGCATTTACTAATTGAACTACTCAATTTTTTGAGGTTGTTTGGTATTTTCTTAACCATTCGTGTTTTCTAGCCGTCGTTTCGTTTGTCGTTTGTTTTTATTGTCTGCGCTTGCCCAAGAAAGAACATCGATTGGTTTTGTTTAGGGGGAGCCGTTGAAAAAAGGGTGAGCTTGCAGCTTCGATGGCAGTTTAGAGAGCTGGTTCCTAATACCCTAAATAAGACGATACTTTTGTCTTTAATTTATTTATGTCAATTATATCATCAGGAAAAACAACATTTCACCAATTAAGCTTCCCTAATCAATCAATTATTAAAGCTTCTATTTGTCTTGTATCTAGAGTATATACATCTGTGCAGATTAGGACCAATACCACAAATATGCTGTCTGATTTTGAAAAATAGAAATTGAATATTTTTGTTCCAACATCGGATCTTAAATTTCCTTAGAACTCCTAATATGAAAGCTAATAAGTTAGGATGTTTCTGTATCAAATTACATTTAGAATTGTAAATGACAATGAAAAAAAACATTTTCTTTTACATACATAGTTAAATTTATTGTAAATTTGTTTTTGTTAGATGTTAAAAAGGACATCCGCCTTTTGTTCTCGATTCGTATTCGTTTACTTCCGTAATTAATAAAAAAATTATATTTAATTAACTGTAAAATGGTTATTTTAGGTAGTCGTAGTTGTAATAAAAAAATACTAAGTCGAAATTGCTTTCTTATTTTACAATAATTGGTTGTAAGATGCAAACGTTACAATGAGAAATAAAAGAAATTAGTGGTTTGTAACAAACAGCACATTTTATTGGTTTCGCCAACATACGTAATTTCTTTTAAATAACCTCTGACTTTAAAATAAATCTTGTTGATTATGGAAAAGCAAATATTTTGTAGCATTTCTGTAAATAATGCAGGAGCGAAGTTATTTGAGGTTTGAACCAAAATTAACGCCGGAAATGTCTAAACGGACTGGAGCTAATTACATACAGTGTTTTAATTGTATGAGAAGATATATGATTGGAAATAATATTTTAGATTATAATTTGAGAAAAATTGCTAAAATTATAATCACAATTTAGATTGAATTTTTGGCGGTTGTAGTTTACCATTTCTAAAATATCCAATTAGTTATTATGTAACTGTTTCTATAGTTAAACTTTTGTTTTTAGTGTGAAGGCGCTTCAACACAGTGAAGTTAGCTCAACTGCCTTTCCGATGCTTGCCGAACTGATGTACTGATTCTCTAAAAATAATGAAAATGTGCAAACTTTAAAATCGTACACTGCTCGTCAAAACAAACCCGGAAACTTGAATTTCTTAGTAAATCTTCAATTTCTAGAGCAATTACGCTATTTTAAAGGCACTGTCATATTAAATAGTACATACCCGAAAAATAGGTGTAACAGAAAACCTCCGTGAAGCTAGCCCGAATTTTCAGCCCGAAATTTTAATTTTTTACGTATGGCAATACAACTTCTGTCATGACACAAAATATAAGCAAATTATAACTATAAAGCAAATTTGTGTCACACTCAAATTATAACTATTAATTAATTGTGTATTAAATAAATATCGAACTAATCGTGGCTTCTAAATTTTGATAAAATAATAAAAAAATATTACTGCTGTAACATCAAATAAAAAAAATTATTAGGTTAAGTTTTCAAAAAAAATTACACTGGAATTATGGTAACTAAATTCAGCTTGAGAAAAACTTTATCGGATATTAATTGGAGTAAATTCTATTATATCTCGCCTTACAGGATATAGTCGTTTGAATCTCTTCATACAGGCGATTCACGAGCACTTGGTATATACCACCGCATTCGTTGAAGTTTTAACTACAAACTGAGAGATCTGTAGAAAAATTTTATCTGGAATTATCTAGATATAGTCGTTTGAATCTCTTCTCACAGGCGATTCACGAGCAATTGGCATATACCACCGGATTCGTTGAAGTTTTGACTACAAACTGAGAAATTTGTAGAAAAATTCTATCTGGAATTATCTAAATATAGTCGTTTGAACTTCTTCTCACAGGTGATTCACGAGCACTTGGCATATACAACCGGATTCGTTGAAGTTTTATCTACAAACTGAGAGATCTGTAGAAAAATTCTATCTGGAATTATCTAGACATAGTCGTTTGAATCTCTACTCACAGGCGACTCACGAGCACTTGGCATATACCACCGGATTCGTTGAAGTTTTGACTACAAATTGAGAAACTTTCTCGATAGCTGTAGTTTAGTATTGCTAACGGGGTTTTTCAACTGAATATCGGGCTAGCTTCATTTACCAAGCAAAAGTAATATATCTTAAAAATACATAAAAGTAATTTTAAAATTTCGGGCTGAATGTTATAAATGTTATGACATTGTATCATGACACTATTTACTGTCGCGATAGTGACATTTTTTCGGGCTGTGATAGTAATCTGTCACGATAGTGATAGTTTAGTGTTGCCATCGCGTTTTTCAGGCTGAGTATCGGGCTAGCTTCATATACATTAACAGAAACCGTATTTTGTACCTATGAGCGAACGGTTGGATCAGGTCGTAAAAGAGAACAAACGAGCGGGACGGTCGGTTTAAGGTATCAATGGTACTGCGAGATCGTTTCCAAACAGCTAGAATCGTCGCTGGTCGATTGGCATAGGTACGTGGTCTCAATATTTCAGTTAGCACAGCATCGCGAAGATTAAATGAACATGAATTGCAGTCCAGGAGGGCTGCTACAGGGCCAGAGCTTCTCCCAGCTCATCGAAGAAACCGTTTGACTTTTGCTCGTAACCACGGCAGTTGGACTACGGACGACTGGAAGTCCGTGTTGTTCACTGATAAATCAAGGTTCAGTGTGGGATCACCGGATGGATGGGAAAGAGTATGGTGGAGATCCGGAGAGCGATATTCACAATGTGCCATTCCCCAAGACGCCCATTTCATGGCCGCTCACTAATGGTGTGGGCAGGCTATTCTATAGATGCCCGTTCGGACCTTGTTTTTCTACGTGGCGGCACTATAACTGCCCAAAGGTATATCATGGAATGTCTAGAAGAATTTGTGGTTCCATACGCGCCATTTATTGGCTAGCAATTTAAACTAATGCATGATAACGCCAGGCCTCACGGTGCAAACGTGGTCAACAATTATTTGGATGAGGTCGGAATTGATCGAATTGTTTGGCCCGCTCGCAGCCCTGACCTTAATCAGAGCACATGTGGGATATGCTAGGGCGTCGTTTAAGGCAAAGGGAAGTCGTTCCAGAAACCTTGGATCATCTTCAATCAGCTATGCAGGAAGATTGGGAAATGATACCTCAGGAGTACGTTGCAAACCTTGTGCACAGTATGCCAAAAAGGATGCTAGATGTGATCAGAGGTCGTGGCGGAAATACTCGATACTAGAGTACCGACCACTTAAATTGATTGTTGGTTTTTATTTAAATAAAGATGAAGATATATCAATATCTGTTTTTCGGTAATTTTCTTATTTCAAATGTTTTGATCCTATGGTTACTTTTGTTAAACGAAAACTTGATCCGTTATTGCTTTTTGGCGCACATTATATTATTTCGTACAACCATAACGCGAATAATGCGAATATTTACCGTTAACATAAATATTTACTGAAAAAATGTAGTGTCCGGGTTTTTTTTGACGAGCAGTGTAGTACTGTAGTAAGCTCTTCGACTTTACACAAATTACAACAACAATCTTGTGATATTTTGTTTATTTTTGCATTTACACACTGTCGTGTTTTTTAGAGAATCAGTGCTGACATGTTCTACCATTACATTTTCGATACTTTATGGAAGATTATGTCTCGCTTCTTTAGAATAAAATGTGACACTATTTCACATTTTATATCATTTACCTAGTGGCCCTATTCTGGTAATTCCCGGGGAATGGAAATTTTAAATTTTGTAGCAGTTTTATTCCCTTTTCCCCAAAATAGTATTCTGGCTTTTGGGGCTTTGGGGCAAAATTATTCCCCAATATAGCAGTTTTGACGTTTATTATTCCATACCTATTTTAGGAAAGAATTAACTGGGAATAGAATTTAACGGGAATTTATTATATTTTATACTTATAGCAATTTTATGGGTGTAAATTTATACTGAAAACTGATAATATTAATTGGAAATATCAATGTCCAATTTTTTACTTTAATAAACAAAATTATATTTTAAGTAGACTTGATTAAAATATCGACAAAAACCAATTAAACGTAGTAAAGTATTTTTAGACTTTCGTTTTCTTGTTTTATTGCAATCGCGTGTCGACCGCAAATAATTAAATTGTTTTCCCGTAAATTTATTCCCCAATCGCCAGAATCAACTTTTAGAAAACGGGGAATTGGGAAAATGACTGGGGAATAGCTGCTACAAAAAGAAATTATTCCCTATTCCCGGGGAATGACCAGAATAGGGCCACTGGTTGCTAGATTGAAACATTGTGATATTCTACTCCATTTCTACCACGAAATAATTTATTTTCGATACTTGAACGAAATTAAAAAAAGACAATTTGTTCGCATTTGTACTAGTAGGTTGTCATAGCAACAGAAAAGAAATAATTCATAAATGAAACAGTTGTCCATTTTAGTTTAGAAAAACGAGAAATAAACTTCAATAAAGTATCGAAAACTGTGATGGTAGCACAGGGTATTGCTATAGTTCCGATTTTCGTAGAAAAATTTGCACATAGGCGACCCATGAGTTCTGTACTCCGACAGTGGGTCTTGGTTGTTTTCATTTTCATATGTAATGATGCTTAATCCCTTTTGCATCCTGCCTCTATCGGGATTCGAACCCGGTACCACGCGATCCAAATTACAAATCTTTAACCACAGTGCCGTTTGGTCGGTAAGGAAAAGATCTGAAGAATCGAAAAAATCTCAGGGGAAAGAATTTTGAATCTTTATTAGTAAATTTTATCAAAAATGAAGTTTCGAAAACCACTATAGACCAATTTACAACAGTGGATATTTGAGCAAATCTGGTTTAATATTTCATAAGATTATCCCGGACATACCGGACGATATATTTTTTACATTTTTTTCGGTTTTCAAAGATTGATCTGTATATTTTTATCTGTGGCGGTGACACGCAGTACTTGATTATTATGACGACGACGAAGATGCTAAGAAAACAAATAAAATGAAAACTTAGCCGAATTGTTGGTAAGAAAACAATTTTGTTATCAAAAATTGTCATTTCCGCTTAACTGTCAGAAAATCAACAATTTTTTCTTAAATGTAATTTATAATAATTTTGTTCTTATCGTAAATGCTTTTTTGCTTGCCGATACGCAAGTAAAAGTTTTTCGGCTAAAATTTTTGCTCGTATGCAAGCTCAGCAGAAGTGCATCCAACATCAGTCTTGATCGACGTTCTATTTTGAAAGAAAACGATAACTTGAGTCCTTCACTTCATTCTAACTCCAAACGTCAAATTGTAAAGACCTATATTGTAAAGACCTATAAAATTTGGAAAATTTGTTAAAATATTTATAATTTATAATAGAACAATATTTAATAAAAAAAAAAAAAAAAAAAAATAAGTCTATCCAGTATAACCACAGTATAATCAGTGAAACTTATTAATTTTTTATTCGTCAACGTAATAAACTACATTATAATTTAATTTATTATCATTAAAATTTATGTGAAAGTGACTCATAAGCTTTTCCCGCCTTTTACGTTTGGCTGTGAACTTGAGAATTTTTCTGTAAATCAGTGTTGTGTACTTAACTGAAAATGCCACAAAAGTGTATTAAGTGTAATAACAATATCGGAAGTCGAAATAATCCTGGGGTAAAATGCAGCGGCTCATGTAAAAGTATCTTTCACGTTGCGTGTGTAAAAATCTCCGACGAGTTAATGGACCGCTTGAAAGAAGGTACTGCTGTTTGGAAATGTGAGCCATGCCTAAAAGTTAGCCGATCCTCACTTATTATCTGTGATAATGAACAAGATCCGCCTGGTAATCCAGACAACATTAGTTTGCCTGACATAATGAGCACCTTAATGGAACTTAAATCAATAATTAAAAATGTTGAAAAATCTCAAGATTTTTTGTCTAATTTGTTAGATGAGTTGAAAAACCAAAATAAGTTGTTGCTTGCTGAAAATGCAACAATTAAAGAGAATTTGAAATCACTGAGTAGTATATGCTCTGAGAATGAAGTGCGGATCAACAAATTAGAAGCTAGAATCGATTTAAACGAGCAAGATAAAATTATGGATGAGCTTGTTATTACCGGAATCCATGTGTCTGAGGATGCTACTTATACAAAAAGCCTAGTTCACAGTGTTTTCAAGTGTCTTGATGTTGCGGTACCTGATAATGCTATCAAGTCAATTCGCTCGGTAAAATTAGTAAATAAACACAATACAAATGCTCAAAAGTCGCTAATTATTGTCAAATTTGAAAATGTCCAGTCGAAACTAGCAGTTCTTAACAAATATCGCATTAAAAAAACTATTCGCACCTCGCAATTAGACGTTTCGCTGCCTACAAATCATCCAGTACAAAAAAATTTCGTTATGCATCATCTAACTCCACTGCAATCAAGACTGTACGGTGCAGCCAAAAACCTAAAATTGGAATACAAATTTAAATATTTATGGGTCAAGGACAACGTAATCCTAATGAAGAAATCGGATGACGACAAGAAAATATACCGTATACAATCATTCAATGACATAGGATTTTTGAATTCGCTTTTTCGATGTGATACGTGAAAACTCAACAACAATAAGGAGTTTTTCATACATATCACGTAAAACTATTTTTGTGATGCAAAACTACACCGAACTAATTTTTTCAACTCTTTCAACTTTTTTTAACGCTTATTCTATGGAGAACAATCAACTTTTCTACTACAACATCGTAGCTAAATGGATTTACACAAAATCGTATGCAGATAAGTTTGTCTTTTTTCTAAAACTCATTAAACTATCATATAATTCTGGGTCACTAAAATTTGTTTTTTGTTTACATTCATATTTGTCAACTTTCAGACTGTCAATTTCTGACTGTCACATAATGTTAATAATTGCCAGATCTTTAATATTAAGATCGTTTGCCAATTCCAATGTAAATATTTGTATAAATAGTATTAAGATCGTTTGCCAATTAATTTTGCTTAGTATGTTTTACGAGTATTTTTCGTCACTTAACAATTTCATTTTATTAAATATTCGTATTAAGTTCGTGTATGTTTTAAAACAATTTTTTATTATTTTTTACAAGTATGTTTTTTACTCTGTGGTAACGGATTATTTACTTTTATTGCCAAAGAAACTGATCATGTTTTACGGTTTTATTTTGTTGTTTTCTATTGGCATGTCGCGTAGCATAAAGATTGTTTTTCAATACACGATAAATCATTTTAATTATAATTATATTAAGCACGTTTACCAAATTCAAATTTTATTTTTGTATATTTTGTTAAATTTTTTTTTGTTAATGGAACATTCATTTATATATTTATCGAAGCAGAATGGTTTCAAAGGAATTTTTAATGAATTTGATGAATAATACCATTAGTAACTTTAATTTTATCTTACAGAATATTCGAAGCTTACGGAAAAATTTCGACATATTCTTGAGTAATATTGGTGCTCTTAATTTGGATTTTGATGTCATATTTTTGACTGAAATATGGATTTCTAGTTCGGAAATTTCAGATTATAATTTGGATGGCTTTATGCTCTATGCAAATAGTAATGATCAATATAGATCTGGTGGTGTGGCGGCATTTGTTAGGTCCTCGTTGGATTGTCAGGTATTTTCGGTAACGTTTTCATCCGCCGATGTGTTGAAAATTGTCATTAGTCTAGGTAAAATTAAATATTGCTTCGTGTTGATTTATAGGTTGCATTCCTATGGATTTGAAGAATTTTTGAGAGAATTGAATGACTTCTTAAACTCTGATACTTCAAAACATAAAATATTGCTTGGTGATATAAATTTTGATCTTATGAAAGATTCTCAGTTAAAAGATAATTATTTATTATTATGTGCCTCATTTGGTTTGGAATCTCTTGTCAATAATGGAACCCGACCATGTTCTAATACTTGTATTGATCATGTTTTTGTAGAAACCGATCATCAACGGTTTACTATTGAGCTTAGCAATGTACAATTATTTATATCTGATCATAATACAATTATCTTTAATTTGAAAAATACCAACCAACTGAAGAATAATCGAAAATATAAAAAATCAAGTCAAACGAGAATAAATTTCACTGAGTTAGCAATATCCTTAAGTACATATGATTGGTGCACAGTTTGGAATTCGGATGATCCAAATACAGCATATTCAAATTTTGTCGACATATTCATTTCCAATCTAAATAAACATAAATCGGTGCTTAAAATTAAACGTAGAAACTGGAAACTTAAACCTTGGATATCCGACGCCTTATTAAATTTGATTAATCTTCGGAACAGGTTATCTAAGAAGCTAATCAATGATTGTAATAACAGTTGCTTAAAGAAAAAAGTGGATGTGCTAAACTCTAGAATTAAAACCTTGATACCGAAAACTAAAGAAACATATTTTAAAAATAAGATGTCTTCAGCTTCAGATATGAAATCAAAATGGAAAGTTGTAAATAGTGTATTGAACAACGTTCCCGTTTCGGATACTATTAATTCTTTAGAAATTGGTGAAAATAATTGCATATCGGATCTTAATGAAATTGCTAATGTGCTAAATAATCATTTTATTAATATACCAAGCATCCTTCTAAATAAAACACAAGAAAATATGACTGTTGAAAATACTGTCCGAGATAATATGGTTTTGACTCGGTTCAATAGCTCCAATCTATTTTTTTCCCCAGTTAGTGATTTGGAAATTGTTTCAGCCGTCTGTGAACTCAAAAATACTAAATCGTGTGGTACTGATGGAATTTCCAATATAGTGGTTAAAAAAGTGATCTTTAGTATTGCACCTGTCTTAGCGTTTGTTTTTAATTTATGCTTTACTAAAGGGGTGTTTCCTGTTAAGTTAAAAGTCGGTATCGTGAAACCACTTTTTAAGAATGGTTCACGGGCTGACCCAAACCATTATCGTCCAATCACCTTACTGAACACTTTCTCTAAGATTTTTGAAAAAATTATTAAATCCAGATTATTGAGTTTTCTAGATAAAACCAATTTTCTAGATAAACGTCAATTCGGTTTTATTAAAAATTCATCAACCGAACTGGCTCTTCTTTCATTTTTAATGCCTGTTCATAACAATTTGAATAATAACCTTAAGGTATCCGCTCTTTTTATAGACGTTACTAAAGCATTTGATACCGTTAATCATCAAGTGTTACTGGAAAAATTATCGCATATTGGTATAAGGGGTGTGGCACTTTCTCTTTTAAAATCCTATTTATGTAATCGAGTTCAAAGTGTATGTATTAATCATGTCCGAAGCAATGAAGTAATGGTTAATGTTGGGGTTCCTCAAGGATCTGTGTTGGGACCTCTTCTTTTTTTGATTTATTGTAATTTTATTTTTGATCTGGATTTGCGTGGTAATATTGTCGCCTTTGCCGATGACGTTGCGCTGCAGTATTCAAATGTTAATGTGGATTCGTTGAAATATGACGTTAAGTGTGACCTAAAATTACTAAAAAAATGGTTCTACTTTCATTTCATGGTCCTTAGCTGCAAGTCTAAAATTATGTACTTCAATCTGAGTAGTCCTGTCATTAATTATGGCTCAGTGACCTATCACTCATTGGCGTGTAATGACTCTAATTGTAGTACTCTTTGCGTTCCCATTGAAACAGTTAGTTCGTTCAAATATTTAGGTTTAAATCTTGATTCACAGCTTAACTTTAAAAATCACGTGATTAGTTTAAAACAAAAACTCCGACGTGCTTTAAGATCTTTTTTTCATTTGCGTAATATCTGCAGCTCCGAATTTTTGAAATGCCTCTATTACGCTTTAATTGATTCTCACTTACAGTACGGGTTAACATGTTGGGGTGGAATTTATTTGTCAAACGTCAAACCATTATTGACTTTACAAAAAAGTGTGATTAGAATTTTAAATCATTTGCCAAGAACTACACCATCTTTCCCATTGTTTTTAAAATATAAAATATTACCACTGCGGTATCTATACGTATTTAAAGTTTTAAAAATGTTTTATTTAAAAAGCGGGAATCGTTTAATGAATATATATAGTGAGCCATATTTGTTTCGAAATAGAAATAGAATTAGTATACCGCAACCTTTGAAGAGCATTTCAAGAATTTATTTTCTTACACTGAACCTAAGTTTTATACACAGCTACCAACCTATATTGTAACCGCGGGCACTCCTAGTCTGTTTATAAAGTTGTTGAAAGAATGGTTATTTTCAAAAGATGACATTGAGGTTTTATTTAGAACACTATCATAAATAGAATATTATACTTCTTTTATTTATAAGAAAAGTGGAAAAATATGTGTCAAATATTCAAACCATGACTATATTGCTTAAAAATTTGTTATTTTGTTATTTTTTAAATTTGTTAATTATATATTTATATATTTTTAGTTTTAATGTTACATTTTTCCAATTTGTATTAAACTTTGTTTTTATTAGTTATGAATCGTGACTCCGTGACATTTTTTTTAAATCAGGAGTTCACTAGCTAGTTTTATTTTCACTATTTTAAACAATTGATTAGTTTAACTTACATGTATATACTTTCCTTAAATAAAACTATGAATACAAAAAAAAAAAAAAAAAAAAAAAAAATTAATGGATTTCGATCAAGCACATCTTGAGGCAACTAAATGACGATGATATGTTCTTGTGTATTTTCTGCGGCAAACCAAACAAATTTGCTAATTCTTTAAACAGGTTGTTCTTGCACTGACTACCTTGATTTAGTGTTTATTTAAAGTAGAATGCCAAATCTCAAAATATACACTGGTCTTGAAAGCTCTTGCTACGGTGGGACCTCTTATATCTGCCAATGGAATTGTTTCTGACCAATGAGTAAATCCGTCGATTACTACTATAAGATCAAATATCTGTGTACTACTATAGGACCAAATATTTATGTTCAAATACCTGCCAGGAGGAATATCAAACCGTTCGTACTCAGAGCGGGTATGCCGGTTAAGTTTTGACTTCAGCCAAGAGAAGTAAATCCAAAAAAACTAAGGCGAGATAATTTTTGTGTGGTACGAACTGCTGGATGAGAATCCATTTCATCTGCAATGTACTGTTGTTTTACACCAGTAGAAGTTTCGCACCAAAGAAAAATACATGATCTAAAATCGGGTACGAGTTCGAGCTTGCGTCTTAAGCTTGGTCTTCATTCGTAAAATTTTGTCATAACGATAGCATGTCATGACAAAATTGTATTTTTACACTCACAACTATTAACACCAAAATGTATGTAAAATCATTTTATGTTCTCTATTTTGTTTAATTGAGAATAAAATACAAATTTTCTACTCGTCACAGTGTTATGACAAGAACAGCAGCAATTTTAATAAATTTTCTCTTTGTCACGGTGTAAAGGCCTTATTCCATGGGAAAAATCTGCTCTCAGCAAAAATAAAAGCGAGAAAAAAATATAGATTTTACTAGTTGTTTACGTAACAAAAAATGCTGTCAGTAAAATTTTACTGAGAAAATAATTGTGATTGTGTTAGTGTAATAATGCTGCTATAAAACATATAACCTGAAGTATTTTTTATGGTAGCATTGTTCACACATCTACAAAAAATGTATGTAAAGATAAGAAATTTTTCTCAACTCGTACAAAAAATGTCGTTCGCCATTTTTATAGTCAAATGTCGATTTTTTCTTCAAAAAAGTTTAAATTTGTTAACGTTATAGTGGTTTTTTGTGATACATATTTTAAAAAAATTAAAATATTAATATATATTAAAAAAAAAAAAAATTTACGAGAATGTACAACACATTAAAAGTTTTGTGAAATTTTTAGGTTAAGCGTGAATTCCACAGTGAAACAATTTTTTTTAGTAAAATTAATACGAGATAAAAATCTAAATTCTTCACTTGTTAGAAAGTAACAAAAAAAAAATCAGTAAATATACTGGGGAAAATGTTGCCATAAAAAGTATGAAACTCAATGCATTTTATAGCAACATTTGTTTTCTTTGTCTCTCTAACGTAGTTTTAATATGTATACTCTGCTCTTTTCGGTTTCTCAGTATTTTTTACTGAAAAAAATTGTTTCACTGTGGAATAAACGCATTATGCCAAAATGTAAAACCATAAAAATTTACTATAAAAATGAAACAAAAAATATTTCTTTTCTTTGTCACAATTTTAAGATTTTTTTGTTTTACGTTTTATTAGTAAAGAAATTGCTGTCAGCAAATTTTTTCCATGGAATTAAAGCATAATGGGCATGATCAGATTCAATACAAATATAAATTGTCATGACGTTCTAACGTCACGACAAAATTAGGCGATTGAAGACCGAGTATTACTCTACGAGAATGTTTGTTTTACTGCAAAAGGTTTTAGACTCATAGAGTCATAGTCCGTTGCTTGTAGTGAGGCTAATTTCTTTAAATTGAGCGCAATTGGAGATATTTCAGGTTCAATTGGTCATGGCGAAGTATCTGCCACTCGTGGTGAAGTATCTAAGGACTGCGTTCTGACTTTGATGCGATTACGGTAATCGGGGTTTATTGTCAAATTATTATTGATTTTTGTCAAATGCAGAATATTTCTGCTGAGAAGGTGAAAGCTTTCTGTAGAAGAACGAACGAGACAATAACTTTAAAAGAATAGTGTACTTTTGGCTATATTGATTGTGATAATTATAATTAATCATGCGCACGAAACGCAACACTTGTCGGATAAATTCCGTCTGCGAAAGGATTGGATTGTCAAGATTTGGTCCGCAAATCCTTTGACACCATCTTTGGTGATTCATGGCTAAGAAACTGTAAAGAAGTTGCATCGAATTAACATTTAAACAGCTTTATTGGAAGACGATAATTGCTAAACGTGCAAATAAAATATTTAAATGACATCACTGGGCTAATTCGCCCTTGCTAGTCACCAAAATGTCATCGATATAAACCAAATCTAGACCCTTTGTTGTTTCATCCATTATTCGTTGAAGCGTCTGAGCTATATTTCTCAATCAATGCTGATGGCATTCTTGTAAACTCCCATATGCCGCAAATGGCAAAGGTGGTTTTGCCAATATCTTCCTTCGCGATCGGTATTTTGTGAAAACGCGTGAGGCATAGTTTTGTAAAAATGGTGTAACCTTGAAAATTAAGGACAAGTGGAATGGGGTATTAGATCGACACTGCAATCGCATTTAATCAGTTTTAATCCTCGCACGGTCGCTTGTCGTTGCTGTCATGTTTCGGTACAAATCGAGGCAAAAGAACTTGGTCGATATACTCCTAGACTCAGCATGTATTCGAATTCAGTTTTCGCGTTTTTAGCTTTTGAACCAAGTTTTTGCCTTGTGTTTCCGGAAAAGTCGTGATTTTCAACTTGATTGGGTCTAGTACAAAATGAAAATGCCTATCCAAGTGTGATTGCCTCTTGGAAGTGTTTAAGAACAAATGGTTTTTGCATCGATTTTAACTCACACAACTTTTCAATATTAAACCCAAGTTTATTAATAAACCGATTTTTTTTCAATCAAATATATTATTTTGGATCCATTATTTATAACCAAAATATAATCTATAAATCCTTCAATTTTCTACTGTTTAAATTAGGGACGTCTAAGAAAAAATTCACTTTACTTTATAGTCGAGTGAATTTTTATAAATTTGTACTAAAATTGTTGTTGTGTTAAGGACAATTTAGGACAACCTCTACTAGAATCCACTAATCTTAATCATCGCAAATTAACACCTTATAAAATTGTCTCCACATATGAATAGAAATCTCCAGATTTTATTTTTTTCCAGCGTATATTTTTAGATTATCTTTATATAAGTTTGAAAAGATAACATTTAACCGTTCATGTGGAAATATTAATCAGATTGTGTTACTTCCAGGAAAGTCATACGTTGTGCCCAGGTATTAGTTGAATTCCAAATAATTGGAAATATATGGGTTTTAGAGATGAAAATGTGAATCATTTCGCTTTGTATGTCGATAAAAAAAACAGTGTCTACATGAATGCATTCGTAAATAAATGTAAAAGCAATAAGCAATATGTGGGTTTATAGATATCTGATTTTGTACGGTAAAATAACGAATTTGAAAAGTTGTTTATGTTTTCAATAATAAGCCGATTTAAATTTTTGTTTTATTCGAAGTTATTCTACCTCCAAAATCCTGAATATTATAATCCTGTTGGTTTGTTCGTTACGGGTGCTTTGAGCAAAAATCAAACAAAAATCTGTTATTTGTGATTATTCATTTGAGCAACATGTATATCTTCAATTTTAATTTAGACTAACCTTATTTAAGGTTGTTAACATTTCTGTGTTATAATTTAATGAATTAGATGTTATCTATTTAATTATAATTAATCTAAAGCAAAATTATTTATGTATAAAAAACAAAGTGACATTTTTGATTTATTTATGATTTTTTGTCTGGAAATTTATCTTGATGGTACTAAACCTTAATTTTATTTTATAAATTGTATAAATTAATTAATAATCACAAAAAATATATCACTATTTCAGACCGACACAAAAGATATGATTTTTGTGATGATATGATAATCTTCCCTATTCAGCGATATTTTGGTGTCTTTGCTACTCCCTCCATTAACAGTGTCATTAATATTATGTACTATAAAGTATTATGAAGCTTATTGTCGATATAATTATGAATATCGACGGAAAAGTTGTGTCATAAAACTTTTTATTTTTAATGATATTTTAAAAATAAGTACTTTATTATTTCTTTTTAATGACGAAAAATAATTAATAAATCTGTACGGGAAGGCTGATTTTCCAAAATTAAACGTGTCCTTCTTTTCTATTAAACAGAAAAACAAAATTTTCTTTATAAAACCAAATAATTGGTTTTTTATAGTTATTCTGGTAATTTTATGAATAGATTTTTGAACTAATTTTTAATATCCCTCGCATTGTCATCGATTTTTACTTATGTTGAGGAACTTTATCAAAATGTATCAATAAGCAGCTGTAGATCAAACAATTTATGTAATTATTATTATTATTATTATTTTTATGTAATCTTTATTTCAAATAAAATAAATACAAAATTGAGTAATTTTTTAAAAATATATCTTAAAATTTGAAATAAAGTAAAGCACCTTTAGACGTTATGTCTGTAGTGGAGCAATGTATTTTCGGCGTGAAGTCACTCGACTTCTTGAGCCAAACAATTTCCAAAGATGGCATCCTCCCATCGAAAGACAGAGTTGATGTCATTTCAAATTTTCCAGAGCCAACATCAATCCGCCAAATACAGCAGTTCGTCGGTATGGTGAACTATTACCACCGTTTTATACCACGATTAGCCGAACTGTTATCACCTATTAATGGGCATTTTGCCACTTTACTTAAGAAAGGCAAAAACAGAAGAAACTTCTCTTGGCCCGAAGATTGTACAGAATCTTTCGATAAGGTCAAGCGTTCTCTTGCCGCTGTCACCCTTTTGGCACATCCGTTGAACGACGCGCAGTTCAACATAACTACCGACGCTTCCAATGTAGCAGTTGGAGCTGTCTTACAACAACGCAACAAAGGATGTTGGCAACCATTAGTGTTCTTTTAAAAGAAGCTCTCTCCTGCGGAAATTAAATACTCAACTTTCGATAGAGAACTTTTTGCTATGTATTTAGCAATAAAACACTTTCGCCATTTCGTCGAAGGCCGAATTTTCTCTATATTTACCGACCATAAACCACTTATAACAGCTATTGCGTCAAAGGCAGAACGTAGTCTTCGGCAATTACGACATCTCGATTAGATTTCCCAGTTCACTACCGACATTCATCACATCAAAGGTAAACACAATATGGTGAGCGACTGTTTGTCTCGTTCTGGTGAAACACTTCTCACAGAACTCAGTATCTTCTCCTTTGACACGAAGTAACTACTTGTACAGCAACAACGCGACGACGAATTGCAGAAATTGATTTCAGAACGCACACCGAAATCAAGCGTAGACCTACAACGGATGGACTTACCAGACAAGCAGCCCTTGTAGCAAAACTATTTATACAACGCGTCGCTTAATTACGAGCCATTGCTCCTTTTGCTGAATATAGCTATTTCGCCATCTACACTCGCGAATCTCGATATTAATCGATTATCGATTAATATCGAGAATTTTAGTAAGACACGAAAGGGCAAAGAAACGAAAAAGAGAAGAAGTCGCGTTTTAGAAGTCAAAGAAACACAGTCTCACTCACGCTAGTGAAATATACAGTGAAAGTGCCGCGAACAATCGTTCACACCATTTTGTTAACTATACTACCAAATATAATATTTTATACGAAAATAAATAAATAATTTATATAATAAATAAATAGAAACTAATCAATTTATAACAAAATATAGTGAGTGTTATTAATTTAAATAGTCAAAACCCGGTAACACCGCTATAACTGCTCCACTACGCAATTAATAAAAATTTATAATTAACATTTAAATAGTAATCTTTGGTTAAATTTTTTTACGAACATCCACTATAATGTACAGGTTGTGTTTTGGTTACATTACTAAATTTATTCTATTGCTCATTTGAATATAAAATAAATATTCAATTTCATTATTAAAAATAGTGCTCGTTATCATCAATGCCAAGCAGCCAAATCCGAACTTCTCTGAAAAAATTGTGCTTCTGCTCTGATGGGACCATTTTAACGTGATTCGGTAAAAGATGAAACCCTTCCCGAGATGAAAACAGACAAATTGTTTGGATTTCTTGTATTATACGCATGATATTTTCGACTGTGATAACTATTGCTGCGAACAAAAAACATTTTCAATACTTTAAACACGTATGGATATCTCAGAGGTAACAAATTAAGCTCACGAAAAAGCGGAATTGAGGGAGTAACTTTCGGCCGAGCGTAAATTAGTTTATCAATTCTTTTCTGCGCTATAGAAAGATCAACAATGTTAGCAAAGTAAATTCCACCCCAACTATTTATCCCATACATTATGACTGATTCTACAAGTACATATAGCCTTAAAAAAATGGGATCAGTACTTATGCCCGTATTACAAAATCCCGAATGGACAAAATCCCGTAGATCGCAAAAAGACCGTATTTCAAACTCCCGTTTTATGAATTTGTTACGGGATTCATCAAATAAAAAAATATGGTTTAGTTTAAAATATTTGAATTCATTTTATTAATTTTTCTAATTAACTGTTATAAAATAATATTATTTAATTTAAAATTATATTATTCGCAATTCTTTTCAAATAATCGAGTTTATTGTGTCGGATTAAAAGTTCTGTATATTCTTTTTATGTTTTTGCTTTGTTTTACGTATTTTTTCTTCCTCGTTATTTTTTCTCCGCACTTTACTTTTTCCAAAGTAGTCTTGGAAATGATTAATTCCTTCGCCAGATGTTCTATAATTTTATAAAGCCCAGAATGACGCTTACCAACGATTATTTTGAGACGTCGATGCCAAGCCTCGACATTGTTTTGGGTTCTTGGCAAATTTTTATCAATTGCGTCGGCAACTGTCCAAAACTTTGGGGAATATTGTGGGTTTGTGTGATTAGGGCCAGTAATATATTTTTTTTTAAACCATTTGCTAATTTTCTTTAAATCCGGATCCTTAAAACTGTTATGCAGTTCTTTGTAATAGTCAGCAATTTGGTCAGTTGGTACAAACGCCAAACTTTTGATCATCTTAATTTGTTGACTGAAACTCACGGAATTTCCATACTTGCGCTCTAATCCTGTGGCTTGCACTTGTCGCCAGATTATTTGTCCAAAATGGAACAAACATCCGCTAAACAAAGCTGATCTAAAATATTCTTTAGCAGTGATTGAAATGGTTTTTTCAAAATCCGTTATTATTTGCGTGGGGTTCAGATTTATACCCCAATCACAAGCTACACGACACAGCTCGAAAAACATTTCGTTGTAAACCACCTTTGATTTTTTGGTCATAAGACAAAATAAAAGAGGTACAATTTCACCTTCTACAAGTCCTTGAATAGTAAACAGTTGTTTAAAAATTGATGGAACAACATAGAATGTTCCATCCATCAACCAGCATTTCGATTCAGCTAAAAGTTTAAGGCTCGAACGCGTTCCCATTAAGATTATTTTTTCCATATCAAATTCCTTTTCACTTAAGATAAATAATTCTCCTTCTAAATTAATCCGGGATATTGATTTCATTTAGACTCTTGGGTTCTTTTTGGTGAGAAGCTCTCACTCGCGTTATCTTAACCTTTTGGGCTAGTTTGTTCGGAAGAAAAACTCGGCATTCAGGATCTGCCTGCACGACACTTTCAGTTATTATTTGCGAAGGTGGTATTTGTTGATTATCGTGTGCAGTTTTTTTTACATAGTTGTTTACTGTAACTATAGCTTTCTCTTGGGCGGATGGTGTATGACTGTGTATACACGGACCTTTAACGACAATATGGAGTGTTCTTTCCATTTTTGTGGTTACTCTACCTTTACAGAGCAAAGCTTTTCTCTGAGCACAAGCCCAATTATACGTTTCTTTGGTTTTTCTATCTAATGCGTATGAATATCAATCGATAAACAATTTATCTTTTGATTTATTGGATGTAACCATCGATACATTCATTTTGATATGAAAAACGATAATGAGAAACACTAAAAGTTAAAACTGTGTGTTTATTTTGCTCTCTAAAATTTTATAATTTATTTTTTATAGAATGATGTTAAATGAAGTACTATTAATTAACAAATGCATATATTAAAATGCATTTGTTATCAACAAAATATTACAACGATAACTGCGTTGAATAATACATCGAACTAAACATTGCAACGATTAATTATGTATATATGTTTGGTAACTGAGTATTATAAATTTCAGAAGGTATTTAATTTCCCGGCATCAGTACTTACGCGCGTATTCAAATTCCGAATGGATGAAATTCCTTAATTCAAAATCCCGTATTCTATCATGATAAATCGGCTAAGGTTAGGTTAAAAATTGCGCGATTTTTAACCTAACCTAAGCCGATTTATCATGATAGAATACGGGATTTTGAAATACAGGATTTTGGGAAACGGGATTTTGAAATACGGGATTTAGGAAATCGGTATTTTGTAACACGGTATTATGTATACGGGATTTTGTAAACGGTATTATGTCATACGGGCAACTGTACCCAACCCTAAAAAAATGATCATCAATTCTCAAAACAGAGTAGTGAAACTTGTAACAATTGGGGGCTATAGGCTAAAATTTTAATTATAGGGAATACAAATTAATTCGGCCCGCTTTCAAAAAGCGGGTCTGACAATAAATTTTTTTTGGAAATAACAACTGATTTCCGTTATTTCAGACAGATTAAACATCTGCCGTTAACATTCAGTTTGTATTGCTTTGAGTTTCATACAAAACATGTTTTTTACGGTGTTGAATATGTCCTATTTTGTGATAACTAAACAGCATTTGCAGGAACTGATAATTTTTGTTTTAATTGAAAAAAAAGTGCAGCTGAAGCACATTGAATGCTTGTAGAAGTTTACGGTGACACTGCTCCAACCTATAAATCATGTAGAGAATGGTTTCGACGCTTCACAAATGATGTTTTCAGTGTTGAAGATAAATCTCGCTTGGGACAGCCAAACAAATTCGTAACGATTAATTAGAAGCATTGCTCGATGAAGATCCGACGCAAATGCAAGAGGAGCTTGTCATTGGGGGTGAACCAACAAACAGTTTCCCTACGATAGAAATCTATGGACATGATTCAAAAGCAAGGCAATTGGGTCCCTTGTGAATTAAAACCAAGAAACGTGGAAAGTCGATTTCTTTCTTGCAAGCAGCTGCTTCAAAGGCAAACAAGAAAGAGTTTTTACACCGGATAGTGACTGGTGACGAGAAATGAATCTTCTCTGATAACCCCAAGAGATAAAAATACTACGCTTCGCTCGGCCAACATCAACACCAAAGACGAGCATTCATGGTGTGAAGGTTATGCTATGTATCTGGTGAGGCAAAAGAGGCGTTGTGTACTACGAGCTGCTACAACCTGGCGATTCCATTATGGGCGAGCGGTACGGACTACAATTAATTCGTTCGATAAAGTTATTCTTCTGCATAACAGCGCACGGCCTCACGTTGCAAAAATGCCTTTTTAAAATTAAAAAAACGGGACGAATTAATTTGTAGTCGCAATTATAGTTTTTTATTTTTGAGCATTTTTTTAAAAATTGGTTTTTGATAAGAAGGCCAAAGAACAAAAACCTTTCTCAAAGCCGATGTAACAGATTTAATTTCATATTGTTACGTATCGTATAATAAATTAAAAAAAGTTCAAGTTGATTTTTGGAAAGTAACATTTTATTTTACTGGGCTAAATCTTAACAGCGTTTTAATATAATTTTTCTTAATTTTAGAAAAACCGCTATGAGTATGGTATGATTTTCGAGCAATTTTCTTAATTCTATTCCTGTTGGTGTTTATCTGTAAGTTTTGATTCCAAATAACTCAAAAGTGCGCTTAGTATTTGGTAGTGGTTTTTCTGAAATTTTGAAGAAATGCTCGGGAAAACCGGTACCGGTTGTACGCAAATTGACCTTTTTACCAATATTACATACTAAAACACCCGGGCCCTTCGATTTTACAATGTAATGTTTTTTTTTCTGTTAGTTTTGATCCAGAACAACTCAAAAAAGCATACATGCTGTGTACCTCAGGTTGATTTTTTCGGCTAAATTAAGAATTCAACTTTTTTGAGGTGACGTTACGTTTTTGCAAAAAATGCAACTTCCTTATCATCTTCCATTATTTTAATTTAATTTAATATTTCCTTTATCCACGAAAAGTCGACAATTTAGTATTTTGAATAGTCGGGCACAGCATTTTTTATATGTTACTGCCACCTATGAATGTTTAGTGTGAACTATTGAGCGATTTAGTTTAGTTCCATCCAGAATAACTCAAAAGTTAGTCGCTTAGTATTTGGTAGTAGGTTTTCTGTGATTAGGAATAATGTTTATGGGAAAATGTTTGAAAAATATTTGTTATTTACTTAGAATATTATTTTTTTATAATACTTTTATACTAAGCAAGATTGGCTTTTGGTACACTTAAAGGATATACAGTGAGTCGCACTCGTACTTGTAATTGCAGTTTTAAAATGATAAATGAATAAAAAACACTTACGTGCATCAAAAATTAATTTTTTTTATTTTTAAATCAGAAACACTATAGTTAACTTCATTTTACTATAAAAATATGTGAGGTATGTGTTATATATTTTAAGAAAATTATAATAAATTGAACTTAGTCTAAAGTTCATATCGCTTTCGTATTCGTATTTCATCACAGAAAGTTACTAAACTAGCCAGTTAAATAAAAAAGAGCTAGGTATTTTTAATAATTAATATTTAGTTGGATTTCTCTTGGTTTTGATCACCCCAACAAATGATTTGATATTGACCGCACCAACGTTTCCGTTATTTTCGTATCAATATTATTCCACTCCGCCCTCAATCGATATATGAAATCGTTTTTATTAAATATCGAATATTTTCGGATTCTATTGTCCAATTTTTGCCACAGATTCTCAATGGAATTGGTATCGGGCAATTGCGGTGAGATTTCCATGACTGTTGGGCAATTATATAATAACCATTGTCGTGTATCGTAAGCTTTATGCTTTGGATCATTGTTCTGTAAAAACATAAAATTATCTCGTATGCCCAATTTTATCACACTTTCAGGTAAATTTGCTTTTAAAATTTCGATGTACTTTGTCTTATTCGTTATTCCCTCTATTATGTGCACTTTTCCCACTCCAGATGCCGAGAAACAACCCCATACCATCACAGATCCTTCGCCATATTTTACTATAGGTCTTAAATTCTCTACATTTATTTCGGTATTTGGTTTTCTCCATACAATTTGTCGCCCGTCAGACAGAAACTTGTTAAATTTGCTTTCGTCTGTAAATAAAACCTATTTCCAAAGAAAATCTTGTTTACATGAAACTTTGCAATATTTAATCTTATTTTCCGGCTCTTCTTACTGATCCATGGTTTTTTTTCTGGCTACTCTACCATTATATCTAGCTCTCTTTAGCACTCGCCGAACAGTATCTAGGTGTACATTTTTATTAAAAGAAGTGTTGATTTGCGCTGTTAACTTTGAAGCACTAAAACTCCACCGGATAGTCCAGCGCGGTAAAATTGGCGTCGCTTATAGTATATACGAACAACGAGCCAACGGATTACAAACATCGTGTCCAATTATACCAATATTAGTTTTGCTTTTTATAATAATAATACAATAAAGAAAATGATTTTTAACAATAAACCTAGAGTTGATCGCCTTTCCAAGTCTGGTGTCTATAGGATCAATTGCAATGATTGTAGTTTCTCCTATATTGGTCAGACTGGGCGCAATTTTGGAGTTAGAGCTAAAGAACATTTATCTGGTTGTAATCAATCAACTTTCCATAACCATTTAACTTCAGAAAATCACACAGCTAGCTTGAACAATTTAGACATATTACAAATACAACCCAAAGGCAGACGTTTAGATACCTTAGAATCTTACGAAATTCGCAAATCAATATTTCTTAACCAAAATATCCTTAACGAACAGAGAGAAATCCGGTTCTCACCAATTACAGACCCCGCCCTTTTCTATTCTCACGTACGCAATAATATACCTTGAATTTTGTTACTCAGCCGATGACTCATCGCCTACCTGCGCGATCGGTAGATTAATTTTATTGCTTATTTTTTGTCCCTCCTTCTTTTATTTATTTTTTGCTTTTTTCTACTATATAACAAAAATTTTTATTTATACAAATCAGTAGATACTCCTGATGATGACCTAACAAGTCGAAATCGATCGAGTGATTTTTTAAACTTTTTGAAATCATTCAAAATAATTTTGTGAAACAAAAAACAAGTGATTAATAAAAATGTGTTTATTAAGTGTATCAATTGAGAGTTTTCTGTGCCTCAATAGGTCGTGGTCATTTTTCTGCAGCTCTTGTCTCAATTGAATTTTATACGGGTAAAAATACAAAACTTGTTTAAGAATTTTTAACAAACATCATAGCAGCATTCCTAATTCCTGTGCACGGCATTGATAACAGTTTTTGTTTTATCCCCTAGTATGCAAATTTTCAAGATTAATCATTAAACGCATTTTTATTCGGCACATGATAAACATCAAAAGAGTCATGTAATTTTCTTCGCGTATTCACAATTGAAAATTGATTTAAATAAAATGTTTTAATAATTTCAACACGTTGTTGCAGTCACTCTTCACGACTGTTAAATAAAATAATAATAATAAAATAGTAATAAAATAAACTGACAAATGGCATCCAAAACAAAATGGCAGGCAAATAAAATCGACCTGGAACATAAAAAACACGCTGTATATCACAGGCGGAATGAAAAATTTTATCTTTTTCGATGACAAAATGGTGTACCCACCACTATTTTTTCGATTTTCACAAAGTCGCATACTAACATTTTTACGCCCATGATAAACTGGAAAGTTAAAGCAAATTATCAATAAGGATTTCAGAAATATAATGTTAAGTAAAGACAGGCTTTTGTAAAAAAAAAACACAATGAAAGTTTAAGAATATAAAGGATGCTATCGTCCTTTGTACTAACTATTTGATTATTTAATATAAACCACATGATTGTACGACTCCCCTTGCAGTGTCTTGCAAAGGTTCAGAAACCGTCAAAAACAAAAATAGCTCAGCCAAGTGATAACCAGTAGCAGACTATCTTAGGGATGGTTCCACAATTTTGGGTACACCAACATAGTACATTATACTTCATTACTTAAGTTTGTAGGTCAAACAACGGTTTCGGAGGTTTGAAAACTGCTCTACACCATAAGGTGTAACAAAATGTTCTTTACTATTATTCAGTAGCGCCGTAAAGATGGCTTGGGTGACCTGTTTAGGCAGTGTTTTCTAGAGGCTTAAAAACTATTATACACCACAAGCAAAAGTGTAGTAAACAAACATGATGGCAGCATTGACATAAATCACACGGTCATAGCAACAATGTTCCATAATTATTTTAAATCATAAAATATGTTTATATGTTTAATATGTTATAGTTTTTATGTTTATATATGTTTATGAGCACTGTGTTAGAAAAAAATATATACGGCAGCACGTCTCTCTCATCTTTGAAGAAATAAACATATTTTAAATCTGCAATTATTTATTTACGTAGGCTTATATTATAGAATCTCTTACATAACTAGAACCAATGAATAATCTTATCTCAAAAACCAATCTTCCCATCTTAAAACGAAATAACTCAGTAAGAATCGTAATTCAAAACAAAATTTTCAAATTATATCCTACAAAAGCTCATTTAAACACAAACAAATTTCTAAACAAATTACATTACGAATATAACAAAAAAAAAAATCTAAAATTTTTAGCTCTTCAAATTTTTCTTATATTTTCTTCAAAAGCTCCTAAAATAATAAATAAAATACGAGCATTTTTTTTCAATAAACCAAGAAAAGTTTTTCAATTTCAAGAACCAAAAAACTGTATACACAAAAGCCAACAGATTTTTTGTGTTTTGTTCAATTCGATAGGAAATAACATAACAACAAAATATATCCATCCTTACTGAAAACTACTACTGTACAGAAAGGCACTCATAAATTTCCCCAGAAAAAAATTAAATATAAAAGCTAAAATTTATAAATTTCATTTAAATATTTTTTTTTCTTTTCTATTTACAGAGACATTATAAATTTATTCCGTGCTTCCACCAAATACAAGCTCCACCATCAACACAACTTGGAAACGGAATAACAACAACGGGCGAACAGTAAAAGAAATAACTTTAATATTACGAAAAAGCTCAATGCTACAAAAAAGAACGAAAACTATTCTGAACTTTAAATAAGGAGAATAAATTTGAAAAAATATGTGCTTTCAAGTGTCCAAAGTTCGTATAAAAAATTTGTGTAAATAAAGCAAATAAATACGACGACAACGACAAACATTTTTCCCTCACAAACTTTATGAACTTTAAGCTTTTTGAGGGTGGTATGTACACCCGCTGTGAATAAGGAAATAGAGTACAATTAAAAAAATTATATTTGGCCGACAAAAAACGAAAAAAAAACGCTTTATTGTTCTGCTACAGACTGAATATGATGTTTTATTATTTCTTTTGTAACAAAGCTTTTATAATTTTATTTATTTTATTGTTTAATTTAACGAAATCGATCGAAGCGAACGAGCTTTACGACAGTACTATGGGAAACGGTATGAATTATAGTGAAGGTAGCAACACTATTTTAATGATACGGCATGGGCGATCACGAGTTAGACATTCGTCCGAAAAGGATCATATACGATGGGGCCTGAAAGCATTCGATAACTTAACATTAGATTACGAATTTGATTTATTCGACCATGATAACGATACGCTGCAGTTTGATTACGGATCAAATAGTAGTAATGTAACGACCACGAACCAAAGTGGTATTATAAGTACAACGCAGGCATCGAACACGATTAGTTCGATAAGTGGAATAGATTTTACAAATTTTTTCGATTACGAACCGAATAAAGTAGTAGCGACCCAATTATCAAAACCGTTACGATTGTCGATGAATTCAACGTTGGGGCTAACCCACGGAAACGGTAGTACGAAACGGGTCGGTAAAAAGGTGTTTATGGAAAATATAAAGAAAAATGTCGATAAGGGGTTAGAATATCTCAAGTTGCATCAAAATTTAACGGAAGTGAATTTCACCAAGTCAATCATAGAAGCGACAACATCTAGTAGTACGACGACTACAATTAAGTCAACAACACATACAACTACCGCCCCAACGACCATTTCACCAACAATTGCAGATATTATTTCGAGTTATCAAAATGATGATATGAAACAGTTCATAAATTCGTCGAAACCGATACGTGACGAGGATTCGGATGCCGATGAAGATGAAATGACCATTTATATTGACGCGCCCCAAAATACCAATGTGAATAACGAGATTACGGAACAACTCGATGAAGGTGACGATATGTCGTTCAGATTAAATTCACTGGACGATATCTCTGATTTGGATTTGGCCGATTTAGACGAAACTAGTCGACGAAATCGGATTAATTTAATGAAAGGTCGTGATGTTGTGACCAAATTTTTACAAATCGTTGAAACACAACATTTATTGGGTGCTAATTGTACGGCAGGTACAGCATTAAATTTGGGCGAGGGGGTGGTCGATCGTTATGCCCAAGATCGATTTCGGGTCGAAGCTGAGGTGGCCGTGAACCGCGCGAACATGTTGACTAGGTGAGTAATTTTTAAATATCATCATTATTATAATATTTTAGAATAAGTAAAAGCCGTACTTTCATGTAATTCCAAGGATTTTAATAACTTAAGTTCTCTATATTAACGAAGTTACGGATTTCGAGATTTTGTTAGTCAGAAGACAGTTTTGCAAAAAATCCTGCATTTGCGTTCTTCTAAGTTTGCTGTTAAAATTCATAACAAATTATGGCATTTTTTAAAAAGCTCACCAAGTATAAACAATTTAACTTAATCACAGCAGACAGCAGGTGTATTGTATTCTCTAAAATATCAATAATGTCAGTTATGGCTTCATTAACAAAACAATTAAAACGGCCGCCAATTTGATTTCCAATGGGATTTTGGTTGTCCGTTTGCCATTAAGAATATTTAAATATTTGTTTGGGTTGTATTAATAAAACAGATTGTGTTTGGATATTATGTTTATTTATTAATATGTGTGTATTTCTCGGCACGATAACTAACTAACTTCTCTGTGTCGACTTCATACAGCTGATATTCAGCTGAGCATTTTGGACTTGGATTCATTTGTATTCTTATCTTGGATATTGGGGCTTTTCGACCCGTGGTTGTGGATCCCCGCTACGTGATGGTGAACTGTCGAGATCGTCGTTAGATGAATTTGTACCTGGTATATTTTCTGCTCGTTATTTTCCTTCTCTTAAATATCTCTTCATATGTGCAACAGTCCACGCGTTGGTTTTTTGTGGATTTAATGTACCGTCTTCGATGTGTTTATTCAATATACGTCCTACAACACATCTTTGTAAGGTGTGTCCAGTTTATTTGATTTTTCAAACTTGTAAACCTTGTTTCCAATCTCTATTTGGGACACTGGCGCTGATAATCTTGTTAAAACGGAGTTATTTTGTCTTTCGACGAGACCTTCGCTTGTGGCCAATAAAGAGGTGTGGAGTGTAGCTTTATTTCATTCCAAGTCTTTACACTTCTCGATCAATTTAACTTCGTCTTCCTCTTTTGAATTTTGATATTTCATCAATATCCTTCAACGTTATGGCATTCGCTAACGACGAAGTATCCTCAAAAATGGCATTAATAAATGATTCGATGTCTTCAAAAGTTCTTGCACTTCAAAAGTTCTTGCATTAGTGGATCAGCAATATTGGTTTTACCGGGTTTATATATTACCGTAAAATCGTTTATCTGGAGTCTGAATACTCAGCGTTCAACTCTTGTGCATGGATTGCTTTTAAAGCAGAGCAAAAACTCGAATGGTTTATGATCGGTTATCAAATCAAACTCTTTCCCAAACAGATCCATAGGGAAATGTTCGACCGCCCATACTACTGCCATTGCTTCTTTTTCAGTAATATGATCCTTTTGTTCCCGTTCCGATAGACTACTATGTCTATATACCATAATTCTGGGTCCATCCTTTCCAGTTTGCCAAAGAACACAACCAAGACCATCTGGGCTGGCATAAACTACCACTTGTGATCTTCAAAAGCGTAGAATCCTAAGACAGCTTTACTAGTAAACGCTAATTTTAATATTTCAAACGATTAAATTTGATCGTTTTCCCTATTTGATTTAATTATTTGTCCTATTTATTCAAGGAACTCTATATGATTTGTTTTGAATTGGCATTTTTCCTCATTTAGATTTACATTAAAGGATTCCAGTATATTTTTCGATATATATTCCATCGATACGACGTACCCTTCACAACCAGTCAAAATTTATTCAATCATTTGAAAAAAAAACTCTGGGGCACATTAAGAAATTCCAAATATTAGCCGTTTATAGAGAAACAATCATCGTGGGTCTCTCTCAACGGGTACTTTTCACGAAGCACAACTTTGTTAGCCTTACGCATGTCCACACATAAGCAAATATCATTATTAGATTTCTGTATTACGACCATTGGTGACACCCACCCAGTGTGATGGTTAACCGGCACAATTATGTCGTTTTCATGGAATTCGTCAATTTTGGAATCAACAGTATCTTCGAGTAGAATTGGAATTCTGTGATACGATTGACTTAAGGTGTGCCACTTCTGTCTATTTGGATACTAATTTCAATGCATTTTTTGATGGTCGCTTCTTAATTCTTACTTCACTTCATACACTTAAAATATTTAGTCCGATCTTCAAAATGTCTAGCTTTATTGCCGTATCTTTGCCAATTGCCGATGCAACACCTGCACGTTGATATTAGCGATAAAGTTCCATTAACCTTTTTCAGCACCTTTTTTAAAATCAAAATATTTTGAGTTCTTTGACTTAAAAAATTCCCAAGTCTTGTTCCCAATTATATTTTTGTTGACCCGAAATCAATACAGATGCTAATTACTACGCGACCCCCTGAACTGAAAGATCCTACAAAATATTAATATTAAAGATTAAACTTCTATAAATCAACAAAAAAACAAAAAAAAAATAATTAAAATAGGTGTTTAATTTATTCCAATGCTTTAACTCCAATCAACGTATTTTGAATATTTCGGCATTTTTCGGGTTATTGCCCGTAAATTACAGGTACATTTTTTTCATAAAATTACGTCATACATGTATATAAAATGAAACAATAAGCCTATTGCTTTCAAAAGTTTTGTAATTTTAGCAAAAAAAACTGCAATTTGGAATAAAATATGTTTGCCCAATTTTTTTTCCCAGCACTGAATAATAGGACTAGCTCATATTGACGATTGTAAAAGTTGGAAAAGTGCCGCTGGTGGATCAGATTGAAACTAACTTAACTACAAAAAGTGACATGTTTGATCGATATGCCGAAAAATCAAGTAATCAGTGTAATTATCGCGAATGTTGCCGATTGTTTATTTTCTTTATGGATGCGGCATAAATGTCAAAATTTGTAGTTATCATAAAATCCGTGATGTTCCAATTGTCAATAAACGAAGTGAACGGGGCTTTATTCTTGAACTATTACGAAAATTTTTGGTACCGAGTTAGTGTCAAAGTATAACGAAAATGTTAAAATGGTATCATTGAAATTGGATTCCGAAAATTTTCGAAATGGAACGTTACTAAAACTTTCGCGTAATGGTTTTTTCGTTCCTTATTTCATTTACGTAATTAAACAATTTAGTTTGTTTTAAATATTTGTAGTTAAAACGAAATGATTTCACACAGTTTGATGCCCCAAATTATTTATTTAGAAATGTAATGGACATTTTGTTACCTAGGTAGTAAAAAATGTGATTTCATTTTTTATTTATTTATTGGTGATCATTTGGAAAATTTGGATTCTTGTTTAGAATTACCCCGGTTTTAATTTTTTTTTTTAAACAACTCTATTTCTATTTGACGTCCAAAATAATGGTTTGTTCGAGATAATAACTGTATTGCATTGGTAAAAGTGGATTAGGATTTAGTTTTGGATTTATGAATTTCCAAATCAACAGTCATTTTTGGATTTACTTTTTGGCGTCAAAGTTTGTAAGTAAAAATGTGTTTTCCTATGTACATTTCGTGATTTTATTAATCTTTTATTTTTCCAAACGTAAAGCCAAAATTATTTTGGATTTAAATGAATCCATTGTGGGCAAGTTTTAATGCGATTGTTGTTGTAAATGACCAATGCAATATGCTAAATAATAAACATTATATTTTTTCTTTTACATTTTGTTTCCTAAAACAAAAGACATTTTTGTTTATTTATACCCACTAGTCTATATTCTTAAAATACGGGAATATCCACGATTGTTAATTTGGGATGTTTTTTTTTGTTAGGTTTAACCACTTTAATCTTCTGTTTACTACTACTAGTTTATATTTGGGAAATTCATAATTTTTACTTAAGCACAGCTGATTTAACTACAATAATTTGAATATTTTGGCATTTCATTGTAACAAGTATTAATGAAACATTGGTAATATCCGTGTTGTGATCAAAAAATTTTTAAGTTATTTTATTATAAAATATTAAAAATTTAATAACAAAATATTTAAAATTTAATAATACTAAACACAAAAATAAACTACAATAATTTAAAAAACGTCCATTTCGGTTAAGGTTTTCAATTGGAATAACATTTTAATCAACTCGTTACGAAATGTCACTATTTTTGAGGAATACCAATTTATGATTTCTCCATTACGATTACGAAAATAGTGTTACGAAAATTTTAGGTACCGAAAATTTTCGTAATTGTTTAAGAATAGAGCCCCAGATACTAATTACGTTATATGTACGATAGATGGCATTCAAATTTTTTTTCAACCCGTTTCGATTTTTTTTTTCAATCTTACTGTAATTTATGATACACAAATAAAGGGTTATCCAATTCAAGCTTGATAAAGTAAACTTAAAAAAAACACACAAAATATTCGGAATGTATTGTAATTTTTATTTCATTTTACAGATTGATCCTTGCCATTTTTAGTTAAACAAGATATCATTCAAATGTCCTCCACGGGACTTCTTACAGGCCTTGATTCTTTTGAGGTAATTTTCAATGACTTTTCGGCACATTTCGGGCGGTATCTCGGCCATTACCTTACGAATATTAGTTTTCAATTCGTCAAGAGTTTGAGGATTGTTTGCGTAAACACGATCTTTCGCATAGCCCCACAAAAATAAATCCAAAGGCGTTAAATCACAGGATCTTGGAGGCCAATTGACATCAGCCAATCGCGAAATCAAACGTCCAGGAAATTTCTCTTGCAAAAGATCTCGATTTGCTCGTGTTACGTGACTGGTTGCTCCATCCTGCTGGAACCACATATCGTCAAGATCATAATCTTCGATTTTCGTAAAAAAATAATCGGTTAACATGCGGCCATAGCGCTCAGAATTGACGGTAACGGTTCGTCCATGGTTGTTCTCAAAAAAATACGGCCCAATCACACCACCAGACCACAATGCGCACCAAACAGTGACTTTTTCCCGGTGTAATGGCTTCTCTACAATCAATTGTGGATTTTCTGAGCCCCAAATTCTACAGTTTTGTTTATTAACGTATCCACCAAGCGAAAAATGAGCTTCATCACTGAAGAAAATTTTGTTCGAAAAATCAGCATCGACGGCCTGTTTTTCCAACACCATGCTCCTTATTCTTAAATGCTCCATATTCTTAAATGGCAGAATGTCAACTAAATAAATGACAGCGTACTTGACGTTTATCTTTGACAGATGTCGGTATACAGATTTCTACTTTATCAACCTCGAATTGGATAACCCTGTATTTTGTATTTAGATACATGTATTTATAAATATTTTATGATTGTTTTAAATTTTTCTAATTAATCCTCGTCGCCAATGAAATGTGTTGTATTAATAAAACAGATTGTGTTTGAATATTATGTTTATTTATTAATATGCTTGTATTTTTCGTCACGATAACTTACTAACTGTGTCTACTTGATACTACCTGTTGCCTTCACCAAAAATCTAAAATAAACATAAAACCGACGGCGCCATTAGACTATGAAATAAATAAATAATTTAAATGACTCACTTTTTGTCTTCCATATCCATTCTGTCTCTCAAATATCTCCTCTGAACAAATTATTTTAAATTTATCTCATCTTCCTCGTCTTCAACGGCATCGTGAGATGAAGCATATTCTCAATAAACCCGCTACAATTCATTCTTAAATTATGTAAAAGGGAAGCAATTAAATTGTCTATGAATAAATAAATTGTATTGATATACATTGTTACTTGATAAGTCACCATGCTAAACGACATTTTACTCTCAGAATCATTCCGAAAAAGTGTTGCCAGCTGTTCAAAATGTTTTCCATTGAAAAAGTTATACCATTTGTCATTTTTCTCGAAATGATGTTTTTTATCGAAACGAAGTGAAGTTACAAGATTTCGCATCAACATTACGAATAAAAGGCGAACATAATGGTGAATTGATATAGGTAGTGCAAAGTTGTGGAAATTGTTAAAGAAATGGCGCTGATTATTTTGTTTTTTTAATAGAGTGTTGGTATGGTAGAGGTTTAGTTGTAAATTTATTCGCCAGACGACATTCCAAACTAGTTTTAACCAAAAATATAATTTCTTGAAACGTGTATTCAATATCAACATATAATATTTCATTTAATATAATTTCAATAATAAATTTACATGTTATACTTTGTGATAAAAGACGCAGACACTATCATATTACTTCCGCGAAAATTTTTATTATCCTCTCTATTATGCGCTCAAACGTATTTTCCTTTGAAAGCTCTCCAAACTGTCAAGTGGAGATTTCTAAGCCTCTGGAATTAATATAATAGGTTTATGCATTGTGAAATTTATATGATATGGATAATAATCGCTAAACAAATTTTCTGAAAGGAACTTTATTTTGTGTACCGGCATAATTTATTCGTAATGCCAGCAAATCAGAGATTGATTTTTGGAACGCCACACTTATTCGTTTTCAATATTTACTAAACTTGTAACATAATTTATCTGAAATTCAAAAAACATATAGGTTGAGTTTAAGTTTAAGTTCCTTAAACTTTTATAAAAAAAATTAATGCTTACCGGTTGCTCCTTAAGGCCATTACTAGAACATCTAGCTTCTAGCACCTCTAAATCGCTTATACTTTTAACCTAGTTCTCGCATAACTATTTTATATGTGTAGGCCTGTATTCCCAGAATTTTTTTGTCGGATAATTTTAATTTCGAATATTTTGAATATAAAATTAAACTGAAGGTACAGTAATAAAATATGTTTTCGACAAGCTTAACACAAAAATAAATAACAAATACATAAAAGGTTTAGTTATATTGGTAAAACGATGAAAAAGAAAAATATCGCATGTTTTTTTCGATCATTTGGGTTAATACTAGCAATGATCGTTTTCATCGGCTACCCGAATTAAGAAAAGTTGAATTAAGAAAAGTGAATTAAAAAAGTGGTATTTGTATAAAAAAATTCCACTTTTTTAGTTCGTATTTCAACCTGAATTTAAAAAAGTAATTAAAACAAAAAAAAACTCAGTTCAAAATGAATTAAAAAATGCACATCTTATTTCATTTTTTAGAAAATTTATCTTAATTCATTTTCAAAATGATTTAAAATACATTTATTTTATTTCATGTTTCGCCCACTTTTCTTAATTCATTTTCAAAATAAATGGAAGATTATTAGGCTAAAGTTTACTTTACGTATATATCGATAAAATCAGGTTAGGAATACACATTTAAAAAAATTTTAAATGTAAGATTGTTTATTAATAGTTATTAGGAGGGAAAAGTTTTATTTTGTTTGTTTTTTCAATATTTTTTTTTGTTTTACTTCTTTCTATTAATAATAATTGCTTCGTCAGGCTCCCGTCATTAAGAAAAGTGAAATTAAAAAAGTGGTATTTGTATGAACGGTTACTTTTTTCCAAGGTTTGCACGTATCACCGCGTAAAATAAGGTTTGGGTGTATTTTTTTCGCATTATAAACATAAAATTTTCATTTAACAAAGAAATGCATGCTAAATTTAATGTTTCTAAGAGTATATTGTGAGAAAGATAAAAAACATGCATTTTATAAATTTCATTTGTGAATTATTATTTGTGTATTAATTGTGAATTAAAATATACATTTTATAATTCATTTAGAAATTTGCGTTTATACAAATTTTATTAATGAAAGGATTAGTTGAAAATTTTGAATGGCTTTAATTTTCATATTATAGTAAAATCCCGATTATCTGGCTTCCAATTAACCGGAACACTCGATTAATCTGAATTTAAATTTTTAGGAATTTTTTGCTTTTTTCTCTTTCATATGCATTTTTAATTCATTTTCAAATTAGCAATTGTTTTTCGCACATTTTTATTAATAAAACCATTAGTTGAAAATTTTGAATAGTTTTAATTTTTATATTACAGTAAAAGCCGGATTATTCGGCATTCAATTAACCGAAACACTCAGTTAATCGGATTTTTAATTTTAAGGGATTTTTGTCTTGCAAGGGATAATTTTCTTTCACAAGGGAAACTATTTTTGTTATCATTCGGGAATTCACAGAAAATATACTTTAGAAAATGCTCTGTTATCCGGAATACGATGAGAGCATTCCGGATAATTGGATGTTTCATTAAAACTAAAATTTTTACAAGAATTTCGGATGATTTCATTAATTTTTAGGATTCTCGTTTATTTATTTTCAAATTATGTACCAGAAAACATTTTTTTATACATCAGTTCATTGAATTTATTGCAAATAATAAATACATACATATTATGTATACTCGTATGAGCGTAACGAGAGTACCCTAAATTTTATAATATATTCAATATTTTACTAACCTAACTATAATACAACTTTATTCATTCAATTCAAATAGAATAATGCATAAAACAGAAAAAAGTAAAGGGAAGTATATTTTCTGTGAATCCCCGAATAATAAAAAAAAAAAAAATCCCTTGTGAAAGAGAAAAAAGTAAAAAAAAAATCTTAAAAATTAAAATTTCGGTTAACTGAGTGTTCCGGTTAATTGTATGCCGAATAATCGGGTTTTTACTGTAGTACATTTTACGTTTTATTTCGATTTTAAATAAACATTTTATTTCATTTTTAAAATGAATTATTTATAATTTTACACTAAGTAGAAAAGAAAAATGAAAAAATTTCAAAATTTTCCGGGAAAAATTTAATTACATATTTTTTAATACTTTTCTAAAATAATTTCCTAAATAATTAAAAAAAAACATTATTATTTCAGTTTTTGTACTTTTTTTTTAAATATTTTTAAAATGAATTAAGAGGTGCACATATTAAATCAACGTTTATTATTTCATTTCTAACAACTTTTCTTAAATCATTTTCATAATGAATTTAAAACACTTATTTAAGTTCAGAAAAAACACTTTTCTTAATTCGGGTAGCCCTTTTCATCCATTTGGGATGAAATAGGCTAAGAGGAAATATTTTTTTATTTCCATGGCTGCGTCGAGTAAACAATTACTACGGTAAAAATAGATTTTAGTACAGATTTTTCGATCAGTTTGCCATAGTTTTTGAAAAATAATTGAATTTACCGAAAAATTTACTGAAAATTGATTTTTACCCGACTACTGATACGCAGCCCATGTCGACTGCACTGATATTTCATCCAGCATTTTCGTGGAAAATATCCAAATTCAAATATACAATTCCCTATTCTTAGGGAATTACCAGAATAGTGCCACTGGAGAAGAAAGAACGAAAAAAGGAAAAGGATCAGCGTGCGAAGCTGTAAGATGAACAGAAGCAACAACGTCATTTGAACAACATGCAAATGTTAAAAGATTTATTGCAATTAAATAAAAATTATATTTAAGTTTTAATTAGGATATATAGAAAATAATATAAAAAGACAAATGATGTTTATTTTTTTATTTAACCCTTAAAATTATTCACAATTCCTGTTTGTTTTGTTTCAATTCACCTAGATGTCTAAGTACAGCTTCAGACATAGTTTCTGCATTTTCTTCTGAATTATATGCTGTTAATCTTTAACTTTCTCTGATTTAATTTGCTTTGCAGTATACATCCATAGTGTTTTCTATTTTCGCCCTAGTTTGGCAATGCTTTTCGTTATAAAGTTTCTTTCTCTCTGTCATATTACCATAACCTTTGAGTCGTGTTAACAAATATTCTCGTAATAGATAGGCTTCGTTTCCTAATAGATCTTCATTTTCTCCACATATATTTGGAAGATCCTTGGAAATTAAAGATAATTTATACACTCTGGAATCGTGGATTTTGTTTGGTGTACCAGTAGATGAATTCATAAATTTCTTATTAGCATCACTAATTCCTTGTAGTAAGGAAATTCCTTGTAAATATGAATGTATCTGATGTGCGGGTTTGCATAGATAAATATAGAATTCATCGTGTTCCGCGTAATTTTTTCCGAAAGAATATGTTATGCCAAATTTTTATTCTGACAACTCACCTGAGATCCTCTAGCATATTTTTTCCCCTGGCGGCTGAATCCGGGTAATTTTTTGTTGCCTGACATTTACAAAGAATTCGCCATTAGTTTGAAATTTTGGTACCCCTATTTGTATTGATACAATTTCCTGCAATTCGTGAATTAAGGATCTCAAATTTATTTTTCTGGACAATACATTTACCAAAATTTCAGAATGGGTTCTTCCAAAACCAAAGTTTACTATTACAAAATTTTAAAAAACTTTTTTGATTCTCAAATTCTATGTAGGTTAGTTAGGTTAGGTTTCAGTGGTTGACACTTAGGCCATTTTTGGCCCATTGTGATACCACGCATTCACGCTACATCATTAACCCATTCACCTACTCACACAACTACAGTATTCCCACCTGCAAATTGCAAGCTCCATGTCAACCTGTACATTGACATGGACGGTGGGTCGGCGCTGAATTCTGCACTCCATCAGAGGGTCTTAGTTGTGTTTATTAACATCACCGATCGTAATCGATGATGAAAATTCGATTTGCATCTAGCCTCTGATGGGATTCGAACCCAGTACCTCCCGGTCCAAGTGCCGAAGCTTTAACCACTGCACCACTTGTCCGGTTTCTATGTAACATTTAAAGAAAATAATTTGATGGCCCGGCCCTCCTATAAGTTTTCATTCAAATCGATTCAACATGCGTGGACCAAAATATAATGCAATTCTACATACTTATCAAATGGAAATTGCAGCGTGACCTAAACAATTGATAATTTCTAAACACAGTAAAAACTTATTTTGTTAATTTCCTTTTCTGTTGTTTACGGACAAGCGAATATCTTCTTTCTTTAAGATACCGGTTGTTTTATTTTAATTAGATAAATCAATATATCTCGAAAAATTACCAAAAGTAGTAACTTTATATAAAAAGGAATATTAGTAGACGATTAAAATTTGAAACACATCTAAGAAATAAACTTCGGCATAAGGAAAGTTATCTTTTAAGTGCCGGTAAGACATCTTTCCTTAAGTTGATGTTTATTTCTTATTATTTCCTTTTCATTCGTATTGAACTATGCGTGCCACTGTAACAATGCAAGCAAATTTTGTGCTCAACGCTGAATTTTTCTTTAAGCATATCACAAAGGTATTTCATTTTACTTTCATACCAATAATTAAAATCCATTACAGCACAGCACGTATGGCTAGAACGCATCAACGTCGAGGTGTGAAACCCTTATATTCTATAATTATTTATAGATCCCAGGCTGTACCTCAATTATGTTGAAATATTTGTGTTTTAGATTCCCCTTATACAACAAATAAAAATGTCCGGAAAAATGTTTGACAAATTTACAAAATATTTTTCTAATGAATATTTATCCCCTAATTTCTCAGTCTATAAATCAAATCAATCATATCGGAAAATGAGACCCATGTCCAATTTGCTACCCTTAATGTTTGCACTCCCTTTTATTAGAAACATGCGGGGAGTAGGCACACTGTGTGTCTTGTTGATTTTTCATTTATCGAACAATAAAAAGCGACAGAGAACACGAGTACCAAAAATTTATGATTGATTAAATTTTTTATCAACAATGAAATTTCTAGTTGATTCTCTCACCCCCTTATAACAGACCTACGTTATCTCTCCCATTTAATTCGATGAGTATATATTCGAAGAAAAACAATATTTGCACGAATTCCATCAGCATCGTACAAGACCAAAAATATATTTCCCACTAGTAATTGAAGAATAATGTACAAATTTGGGATGTACGACTAAAAGTACGATAAAGGCGATCCGATGTTGATTTAGGGTGAATTTTTTAGTTACAACGAATGGGTGTTTTATACCTGCGTTCTATGTTGCTTTGTTTTAGTTATCTCTATATTTTAACCTTTTAATGATATCATTAATTTAATTATCATGTCAGGTAAAATTAATTTTTATTTTAATTATTTTTACAACCGGGGTTTAAAAGAAAAATGGTAGACGGGAGCACCAAGCCAAAATTGAAAATATTAAAAAAAAATTCGTTAGGCGTGCGATATGAAAATGATACGTGGGGACACGAAAGGCGCATGGAAATACCAAATATACGTTAACATTTTTTTTTTAACTAAACAATAAAAAATTAAACTTTTTACTTGGCAGTAAAAAAAAAATATAAGAAAACGCTCAAGAAGAGAAAACATGTCACAATTTTGTCGTGTTGTGTACCAAAAGACAGAAAAATTGTAATTTTCCTCCTGTTTATGGATCGACTCCTTTCGTTTTGCACACAAAACAATTTTCCCATTTTCTGCCGACATGCTGTAATTTTTCATTGAGTTTTTTTTTACAAACACACAATAATGTTATAATCGATCCGTATGTACATATAATTTATGAGGGATCAACACTTTTAACCGAACATGTATCGAAATATACGCGGATCATTAATTTTTGTGTTGGACACTAAATATTTTTTAAAAGTTTAGACCATAATATAAAATTCAATTTATGGTTATAGTTACCAACGGCAACGTTGAATATAAAAAGTAAATTTAATAAAAAGATTTCTTGATCCCCTGTGTAACTCATATATAACTTTACGTGTGGCGGCGCGATTTTTTTTTATTTGTTTTAATACGGTCCACTGATGCTATCCAGCTCTCAAGAAACATTTAGTTACTAGAATCAATAAACTGTATATGGTACAACAAAAAACGTTTAAAGTTACTTTTCTGTAATTTTTCATTGTCGATTTTGCCGTTGTCCTTGGTACACAACAGAAAAGCTCGTGCTGGGTAAAATATACACATATTTAAGGTTGATGCTGGTGCTGTTACGCTGATGTGCTTAAAAATCAATATTTTAATTTACATACCGAAAGATTTTCTTTTTGCTAAACATAAATATACATATATGCGCACAGGAGGGAGACTAATAATTCATCCTTCATCTAATATTTGATTCATGTATGCGATTGTATATTCCAACAGAGAACATGTTCGTTGTTTGTTGTCATGTTACTGTCTTGAAAGGTGTACCGTATAATTCGAGATAAGAAGTGTATGTGTCACATTAGAATAATGAAACATCATGAATCTGTCTATAGCATAGAATTAGGTTAGTCGAGAAATAAAATTGTTTAAATAATAAATATTCTTAATTCTACTGTAAATTTATAGCTGCCTAATAATCTTGCAAAAATTGATTTTTAATTTGTTGCTATTAGTTTTTGAGAAACTAGTTTTTCAAAATGTATGAGCCGATTCTTGAGGAAAAACTGGTTTAGACCAAAATTCGACCTCTTTACACGAAACCGAGCAGAAAATTGGAAACTTTTGTATTAAACCTATATTAAAAATGGCAATGCTTTTCGTTATAAAGTTTCTTTCTCTCTGTCATATTACCATAACCTTTGGGTCGTGTTAACAAATATTCTCGTAATAGATAGGCTTCGTTTCCTAATAGATCTTCATTTTCTCCACATATATTTGGAAGATCCTTGGAAATTAAAGATAATTTATACACTCTGGAATCGTGGATTTTGTTTGGTGTACCAGTAGATGAATTCATAAATTTCTTATTAGCATCACTAATTCCTTGTAGTAAGGAAATTCCTTGTAAATATGAATGTATCTGATGTGCGGGTTTGCATAGATAAATATAGAATTCATCGTGTTCCGCGTAATTTTTTCCGAAAGAATATGTTATGCCAAATTTTTATTCTGACAACTCACCTGAGATCCTCTAGCATATTTTTTCCCCTGGCGGCTGAATCCGGGTAATTTTTTGTTGCCTGACATTTACAAAGAATTCGCCATTAGTTTGAAATTTTGGTACCCCTATTTGTATTGATACAATTTCCTGCAATTCGTGAATTAAGGATCTCAAATTTATTTTTCTGGACAATACATTTACCAAAATTTCAGAATGGGTTCTTCCAAAACCAAAGTTTACTATTACAAAATTTTAAAAAACTTTTTTGATTCTCAAATTCTATGTAGGTTAGTTAGGTTAGGTTTCAGTGGTTGACACTTAGGCCATTTTTGGCCCATTGTGATACCACGCATTCACGCTACATCATTAACCCATTCACCTACTCACACAACTACAGTATTCCCACCTGCAAATTGCAAGCTCCATGTCAACCTGTACATTGACATGGACGGTGGGTCGGCGCTGAATTCTGCACTCCATCAGAGGGTCTTAGTTGTGTTTATTAACATCACCGATCGTAATCGATGATGAAAATTCGATTTGCATCTAGCCTCTGATGGGATTCGAACCCAGTACCTCCCGGTCCAAGTGCCGAAGCTTTAACCACTGCACCACTTGTCCGGTTTCTATGTAACATTTAAAGAAAATAATTTGATGGCCCGGCCCTCCTATAAGTTTTCATTCAAATCGATTCAACATGCGTGGACCAAAATATAATGCAATTCTACATACTTATCAAATGGAAATTGCAGCGTGACCTAAACAATTGATAATTTCTAAACACAGTAAAAACTTATTTTGTTAATTTCCTTTTCTGTTGTTTACGGACAAGCGAATATCTTCTTTCTTTAAGATACCGGTTGTTTTATTTTAATTAGATAAATCAATATATCTCGAAAAATTACCAAAAGTAGTAACTTTATATAAAAAGGAATATTAGTAGACGATTAAAATTTGAAACACATCTAAGAAATAAACTTCGGCATAAGGAAAGTTATCTTTTAAGTGCCGGTAAGACATCTTTCCTTAAGTTGATGTTTATTTCTTATTATTTCCTTTTCATTCGTATTGAACTATGCGTGCCACTGTAACAATGCAAGCAAATTTTGTGCTCAACGCTGAATTTTTCTTTAAGCATATCACAAAGGTATTTCATTTTACTTTCATACCAATAATTAAAATCCATTACAGCACAGCACGTATGGCTAGAACGCATCAACGTCGAGGTGTGAAACCCTTATATTCTATAATTATTTATAGATCCCAGGCTGTACCTCAATTATGTTGAAATATTTGTGTTTTAGATTCCCCTTATACAACAAATAAAAATGTCCGGAAAAATGTTTGACAAATTTACAAAATATTTTTCTAATGAATATTTATCCCCTAATTTCTCAGTCTATAAATCAAATCAATCATATCGGAAAATGAGACCCATGTCCAATTTGCTACCCTTAATGTTTGCACTCCCTTTTATTAGAAACATGCGGGGAGTAGGCACACTGTGTGTCTTGTTGATTTTTCATTTATCGAACAATAAAAAGCGACAGAGAACACGAGTACCAAAAATTTATGATTGATTAAATTTTTTATCAACAATGAAATTTCTAGTTGATTCTCTCACCCCCTTATAACAGACCTACGTTATCTCTCCCATTTAATTCGATGAGTATATATTCGAAGAAAAACAATATTTGCACGAATTCCATCAGCATCGTACAAGACCAAAAATATATTTCCCACTAGTAATTGAAGAATAATGTACAAATTTGGGATGTACGACTAAAAGTACGATAAAGGCGATCCGATGTTGATTTAGGGTGAATTTTTTAGTTACAACGAATGGGTGTTTTATACCTGCGTTCTATGTTGCTTTGTTTTAGTTATCTCTATATTTTAACCTTTTAATGATATCATTAATTTAATTATCATGTCAGGTAAAATTAATTTTTATTTTAATTATTTTTACAACCGGGGTTTAAAAGAAAAATGGTAGACGGGAGCACCAAGCCAAAATTGAAAATATTAAAAAAAAATTCGTTAGGCGTGCGATATGAAAATGATACGTGGGGACACGAAAGGCGCATGGAAATACCAAATATACGTTAACATTTTTTTTTTAACTAAACAATAAAAAATTAAACTTTTTACTTGGCAGTAAAAAAAAAATATAAGAAAACGCTCAAGAAGAGAAAACATGTCACAATTTTGTCGTGTTGTGTACCAAAAGACAGAAAAATTGTAATTTTCCTCCTGTTTATGGATCGACTCCTTTCGTTTTGCACACAAAACAATTTTCCCATTTTCTGCCGACATGCTGTAATTTTTCATTGAGTTTTTTTTTACAAACACACAATAATGTTATAATCGATCCGTATGTACATATAATTTATGAGGGATCAACACTTTTAACCGAACATGTATCGAAATATACGCGGATCATTAATTTTTGTGTTGGACACTAAATATTTTTTAAAAGTTTAGACCATAATATAAAATTCAATTTATGGTTATAGTTACCAACGGCAACGTTGAATATAAAAAGTAAATTTAATAAAAAGATTTCTTGATCCCCTGTGTAACTCATATATAACTTTACGTGTGGCGGCGCGATTTTTTTTTATTTGTTTTAATACGGTCCACTGATGCTATCCAGCTCTCAAGAAACATTTAGTTACTAGAATCAATAAACTGTATATGGTACAACAAAAAACGTTTAAAGTTACTTTTCTGTAATTTTTCATTGTCGATTTTGCCGTTGTCCTTGGTACACAACAGAAAAGCTCGTGCTGGGTAAAATATACACATATTTAAGGTTGATGCTGGTGCTGTTACGCTGATGTGCTTAAAAATCAATATTTTAATTTACATACCGAAAGATTTTCTTTTTGCTAAACATAAATATACATATATGCGCACAGGAGGGAGACTAATAATTCATCCTTCATCTAATATTTGATTCATGTATGCGATTGTATATTCCAACAGAGAACATGTTCGTTGTTTGTTGTCATGTTACTGTCTTGAAAGGTGTACCGTATAATTCGAGATAAGAAGTGTATGTGTCACATTAGAATAATGAAACATCATGAATCTGTCTATAGCATAGAATTAGGTTAGTCGAGAAATAAAATTGTTTAAATAATAAATATTCTTAATTCTACTGTAAATTTATAGCTGCCTAATAATCTTGCAAAAATTGATTTTTAATTTGTTGCTATTAGTTTTTGAGAAACTAGTTTTTCAAAATGTATGAGCCGATTCTTGAGGAAAAACTGGTTTAGACCAAAATTCGACCTCTTTACACGAAACCGAGCAGAAAATTGGAAACTTTTGTATTAAACCTATATTAAAAATAAAAATGAATAATTAAAATTCGAAATATATAAATTTTCTATAAAACTGAGATGATATTGCTCATTACTTCGAAAACTAATTCGATACTCAAAACTCAGTTTTTGTAATCCTGAAAGAATTTGTTGACGTAATTCTTTTAAACATAATATTTTTAAAAGCAATAGGCATCACCTACAAGATTTCGTTTAGAAATTGGGCAATCAACAAATATGAGTGATTAAGGGTGTTATTCCCGGAAGTTTTGCCAATAACTAAAAATTTACAACCATGTCAATCGGCGGATTTACCAAGTCGGTGAAGTTAGCCCGAGCCCGAATTTTTTGGTGGATTTCTTGGATAAGTCTAGCCATCCCGAAAAAGTGTAAATACATTAAAAAATGTAGCACCATCCCGAAAAACTATTTATGCATGAGAAAAAATAATAAAATACAAAAATAAATTTAATGTAAAAAAAAATTACTGGTAAAACTTTTTTTTTAATATATTTAACCCGAATAGTGATAATTTGTGTAGTTACTATGGGTCCACATTAAATTCTATACCGCAATACCTGGAGATAAAGCCACCAAGCGGCATATACGGTCCGACAGGTCAGGATACTAGCTAAGATATAGAATTGGCCCCAAGTCCATATCAGGTGGAAATAACCTTTTTTTAAATTTATTTGTTTATCCCGAGGAGCGATAATTTGTGTAGTTACTATGGGTCCACATTAAATTCTATACCGCAATACCTGGAGATAAAGCCACCAAGCGGCATATACGGCCAGACAGGTCAGGATACTAGCTAAGATATAGAATTGGCTCCAAGTCCATATCAGGTGGAAATAACCTTTTTTTAAATTTATTTGTTTAGCCCGAATAGCGATAATTTGTGTAGCTACTATGGGTCCACATTAAATTCTATACCGCAATACCTGGAGATAAAGCCACCAAGCGGCATATACGGCCAGACAGGTCAAGATACTAGCTAAGCTATAGAATTGGCCCCAAGTCCATATCAGGTGAAAATAACTTTTTTTTAAATTTCAAACAAATCAAATCTAAGCGAGAAAGGAAACGTCATGAAGTCTAAAATTGATTTGACGAGACGGCAGCTGACATAAACGCATCTGCGTATCTGCGTCATTTTTATTTAAATATTTAAAAACACGTTTTACAGCGAATAGCGATAGGCTATCTGACCTTATTTATACTTAGATGGATATAGGTACCAGAACAAGAATACCATAATCTCAAATTAGTTCTTGAAGAACACACACACACCCATGGAATGCAACTGAATCCATGTAAAAATAGGACGAAATGTTCGGAAAAAAAAATTGAAATATCAAATACGTATTAGAACGGAACAATAGAATTGCGTCAAATTCCATTTTCATATAAAGTTTTTACACAAAAATATTTTATGCTGAGATTTCTCTGCTACTAAAATGTATCCATGTAACCCCACCAGCAGGTCATTTCTGGCATTCCTATGGGAAAAAGGAATTAGGAAAGATATTTTCATACCATTTTTGTCGCAAAAATTTTTTTCTGGCACACTAAGGTAGACAGTTGGTGTAAATTTTTTCAAAAACAAAATCAATTGGGAATATTTTTCCTATCCAATTTCGATACGGAAAAAATATTTCCTAAATTACAAAAGTTTAAATCAAACATGATTTCTCAGTAGGCCAGCTAATGATATTTTTGACAAAAATACTATGTAAATATTTTTCCTAATTCTTTTTTCCTATACAAAAGCTAGAATCGACCTACAAATCGGCAAAATGTCGTCACTGAGCTGCACGAACTGCAAAACGGTTCACAAGGTTTAATGGCATTTAAAATTAAATGCGAGTATGAACTAGCTGAACTTTCAGCAAGGTTATTAAGGAAACTTTGGATTTGGCTCACATATGTTTAACTCGATGAAGCATGTCATACAGGAAATTTACCGCTCAAACGGCACAGCGGTTAAAGCTTTGGCGTTCAGATCTGGAGGTTCGAATTCTTATAGGGGCAGGATGTAAAAGAGATTTCATCATCTTATTACGATCGACGATGGGAATGAACACAACTATGACCCTCTGTCAGAGCAGAACTCACGACCCGACCTATCGTCCATGCCAGTACACACAATTGTGTGGGTAAATAAGTCAAAATAATCATGCCAAAAATTTATTTTTGTATGTGTTTTGAACCAACTTACGCATTTGCGCATTTTTTTCAAACTTATTTTCGTCCAAAAAAACACTATAACGATACACACAATTGTGTTGGTTGTACTTCAAATTAAGCGAAATTTTTATCAAATACGCCATTACATACTATGTTTTTTTACTCACATATTTGTATGGGTTGGACTTACATTACGCCAATTATTTATTTTTTTTGGTAGGAAAAGGGATATACAGGTATGGAACTATGCAATGTGCAGATGGTCCAACGTAAATCGAACTTACAGCCGTACGTCCTCGAATTTGGCAGTTGTCTGCGTAAGGTAGGACGTAAAAGTGAACCACAAAAGAGTTGGGAGTGCTTCGGCCCCAGAAGATAAAAAATTATAATAAATATATACAGCTCATAAAAAAACTCATAAAATTTATGTATTTGCAGAGAATGAAAGTTCATTCGACAGAACTATTGGGATGTTTATATCCTCCTCAGAAAATTTATTTTGAGACTGAAAATAATTATTAATTATTTAGAATTGCTGTGAAATATAATATTATTTTGGAATTTTAATTATAATTAGAGGATCCTTGTGCATTTGCCCAAAATCTTATTTTAATCGTATATTTCTTTATGTAAATAGTATATTATCTGTCACAGTAACATAATTTTCTATTTTTCCTTGACGCGATGTTTTGAAAACTTAAACTTAACCCATTGCCGCACCTTTTTTAATTGACGACCGTGCTCAGAAACACACTTTTTGTTTTTCAATTGTTTATGACTGCCATATGAAATTGAGCGTCATTTATATGTTTGGAAGTGAAAATTATCACATTTTCTCACAGTTTTCCCATGAAAACTCTCGACGGCTATAGCCGTCATTTGCTCACCACATCATTTTTTCTATATATTTCCGCCTATAGAAACAAATGACGGCTATAGCCATCATTTGCGCGAACATAATAGGATGGCTATAGCCGTCATTTGCGCGAACATAATAGGATGGCTATAGCCGTCATTTGTTTCTGTAGGCGGAAATATATCGAATTGCTAATCATGAAAAATTGCACAAAAAAACAATTGATATGTTATCTGGAATATTACATCTTTTTTTCTTAGATGTATTACTGAATACTTATCAAAATATTGCATTAGAACACGTCGTAAGAATGATGTTTCTTTTTTTATTAATTAAAATATGCAGGACGGCTATAGCCGTCATTTGCCTATATATCACCAAAAATATGACGGCTACAGGCCTTCATTTGCGGGAATGGGTTAATCGGATGTAACAATTCTAGAAAATGCTGTGTAAAGTTGACCATGTGTAAAACATGGTTCAGGCAGAAATCAGGATGACCAAATTTCCGAACCATTGCGATATTATCTTGATATAGTTTTGTCATCAACCGTGGGCCGCCAATAAATGAAAAAGGTAGTATATACACATTACTTACAACAATATTTCTGTTTTGAGCAAGGTTATTGACAAAATCTAAAAGACCTTTATAAGATTCCACACGAAGAGATTGCTGGTTGGTTTGTATAAAATTTAATCTATTTGCGTCAACTCTATCGTAGCAATAAACTAAATATTGCTGGAATAGTGGAATAGTTTCCCACCATAATTCAACGATTAAAATCGTTGAAATGGACTGCAGTTTTATGGGAATAAAATTGTAGTGGTGTAATTGTGTGTCGGATTGTAGTGACATTTTCCGGAAAATGATTCATATTCATTGTCCAGCCATATAGCCCATTAGGAAGAAAAAGGAAAATATCATTGGATCAAAATGTTTGGATAATGGATGCATTAATTCTTTTCACGATTCTAGAGTCAGCTGAATGCACAGCAAAATCTAGTGTAGCTGGTATATTACCATAGCGATCTGAAACAAAAATTAATGCAACATTATCAGGATTTGTTGGAGCATCGTAAACATGTTGATCATCGTGTAAATTTCGAGTAAAAATTAATGATACGTTATTTATACGACGACCATCCATCTGCAACTTCTTTTTGATAAACATCTCTAAGTTTTTGTAGACATAGCATAAGGAGAATTTTGAAGAATGTTAGAAATGATTGTCATTATTTCATGATTGCAAGAAACATTAGCTATGGATTACACAAACGAATATTAATAGCGGTATCTAAGTCGTAGATAAATAACTCTGCGTAAGCTATATCTCTACAGCGATCGTGGTAGATGCTTGAATTTAAATGGAGATTTGAAACAATAAACGCCCCTGCCATGTCATGTATTTTAGCACCCATAGAAGCATGTGCACTGGTGAAATTGCACTGGAAAATTGTCGTCTCTTATTGATAAGTGTGATAATTTCGCATTATGCCAACAATTACTTTTAATCTCCTTACTTAAAAAGGAGCATTGCAGTGATTACATTAAACTGACAATGACCCTAAACATAAGGTTCCTAGCACAGTAAAATTATCACTACCACAAACAACCGCCTTAAAAAGTTATTTTTCTCTGCGATTGTTTTGAACAACTGCATTTGTTCGCGATACCGCCTTTCATTTATCTTTACACCTTTCACGATTTTGTGACATGATAATTAAATTAATTGTATTTTAAAAGTATAATATAATGTAATATACACAAATAATTAAATTATTAATTATTTTTGACATGTTACGCTCGAGCAATGGCCTGTAAAAACCGTTTATTATTATTATTATTATTATATATTTTTTATTATAACAGCATATTAGCTGTGTTTCTTGATGTTTGATCTGATCCGGTTCCGTTCATATTTCTTGAAACAATACAAAGGCGCTTACTAGATTTCAAATCCAAATTTGTGATCTAAAACAAAATTTGGATCAGGTTTTTCGATATAAAATTTGAACTGATCCGGATCAATGTGTGCCAAGAAATACGGCAATTATAATATTAAAACTGAAAGCCTGAAATAAAATTACAATCCAAATTCCAAATTAATACGTCTATCCGTAAGTAATACATAAAATGAATTGAGATTGGAAAAAATATCGTCTTGCTATGTGACATATAAAAAATGTACACCACACCACCACACTAACAATAAAGCGTACATAAACGAAATAAAATAAACCAAAAAGTAAACAATAATATTCATGCCGATTATAGAACCCGCGGGCGCAAATCGGCTGCGAATTGAAAAATGTATATAAAAAAGTGGAAAACAATTGCTAAAAATCAAAGTAGCCAAGAAAATTTGTATTGATTTCCGTACAAAGAGAAAACAGTATTTTATGATTCCCCGTACAAACGCAATAAAATATTGGTGGATCGGATCTAAAACAAATTTTACTTTACTAATTGTATGAAAAATGAAAATCCATAGGAATTTCTATGATACTATGATTTAAAATTTTGCTTTATGTTTTGTTTATTTATTCTCTCAAACGATGGCCAACGGATTTTCTTAGCTTGTGTATTATATACATATATGATTTTATTAATAAAGAAATAAACTAATTCGAAATCTACAATAAAATGCTTAGTTTCTCTTCTGCATTATGTAAATTTAATATTAATTCCACAATTATTGATTCTTTTGTTTGTATTTACATATTTAACATATTTACTAAATTTAATTAAAAATTTAATCGGTTAATAGAATGTAATTGCTTTTATTTTAATTAAGTAATATTTAAGTTTTATATTTAAATAAAACGTTTTTACCATCTCCTGTGCTTGTGGTTGTGATTAAAATCAGTCTTCTTCCCAATATAATCATCTTATCGTTAAATTTGGTTCTTTTATCTAATCTATAATTGCATCAGCATTGATCTACGTTAAATTATTAAAGAGATATTTATTAATAAATGCCAATATAAAGGAATTAATGCAGTTTGCTTGATCAGCTCCTGACAGTCGATCATAAAAATGCATATATGTATGTAATTTTATAAAAATTAGATTATTGATAAATACTTTTTTACAATAAATTGGAATCAGTATTATCCATCCGTATATTCTTGGTTCATTAGTTCTTCTACCTCCTAGTTTCTAGTACGTGAATCAATCACGTATTTCCTTACTTATGAAATGTGGAAATTATTAGGTACTTTTTGGTTATCCCTTATTGGTTTAGACAACTTAACCTCATGGACACTATGTGATGTGTAGTTATATGTAGGAATTTTTATTTTTGATTTTGAGGGTGGACCCTTCTTCAACAGAGCCCCGTGTAATGCATTTTTTAGAACTGTTATGGTGTAACACGTAAAGTGATGAATAGTTCCTTGATAATGTTGGACCATTGTTTAGCAGAGACTTTCATAATTCTGATTTAACACATGTACATAATTTATTCAGATGTTTCTCGCACTATGTTGCAGAATCTGTAGCTGAATATCTGAATATTTCTTTATTTTTTCTTGTAAGTGGTGTATTGATAATATCTTGTCCATATTAAGGATCTTAATTGACTAGCCGATTCAGTTCTACCTATAAATATCCAATGTTATATTTACGAAGCTTTTAGTTTGTTTTATCCAGTGATGTTTTCCAATCTGCTTCCATAATGATTTTTAGCCAATTCGTATTCCTTTTATTTACAAAGATTTTGAAATAGGCAGGTGCAATTTGCATCGCGTAGAATTCGGCTTCCTCGATTGCTAGAATGTCAAAGTAGCCACCGATTAAGGTAAAAAAAAAATCGTTGCTCAATTCTTTTTAAAAGTTAGGTCCATGTCAGCTTAAAATAGAAGACCGGGTTTAGATTGTTATACCATTCATTTTGACCTTGTTGGTTTTCTAAAATTTAAGCAGGGATAATGTTTTTGATAATACAAGAATGTTTTACCGAAACTCCAGTAAGTTTAATTTTCAGAAATGAGGTGGAGTGTATTTAAAATACATTCATGATAAAAGAAAGTCGGGTATTGGTCACAATAAATTCACCCTCCCATTTTTTATTACGTGATTACGGAAACTTAGCAATTATTTAGATGATTACATTGCCGCAAGAAAAATTTGTAATTAGAGGTGGTAATCTAATAAAACATTCATATCATTTGCATAAACATGGAAATGTATTTTTTGTTCCTTTCATTGCCGTACGTTATTGTAACAATTTGGAAATACTATGGGCATAAGAAATTTTTTTATTTGTTTGTTACCTTCTTAACAATTCACGATGTAACGATTTGCCTAATTGAGTTTTACAAAACATAAATCATTTTAATGAAACGTTTGATCTAAATTACTTTGTATAGTATGAGAATGATAATCATAAACACCACGTTATCACAACAGCTCCATTCACCATAAAACTGTGGTGGCCAATAAAAACTTGAACGCATTAAACGATTAAAAAGTATTTAAATCCAACCAACCAGTTAGCGATAAAATATAATTCCCAGTTATCATAAAAACTGAAAGTTTAATCTCATCCATTTAATCGTGCAACGTGATCAAATTTTATTCACATTAAAATGTGTGCCAATTCAATTGTACCTGTACTGTTCATCACATAATAAAAATTATGTTCCCCTGATTATAATATTAATAGGTGTAATCATTGGCACGTGCAAGTAGTTAAAATGTATAACTGTTTAATGGGGATTATACAGAATCATATTCATCTTATATCACAATCGTAAATCATATACCCGATGATTGCTGCTTGTTAAATAAAAATGAAGAACATGAAAACGTAAAAATCATTACAACAAATCGTCTTGAAAATGGAAACATTTATTACTAAACCGAACCCAAAAAATAAATAAAATTCCCGCATGAAACATTCATTATACTGATCTCAGACAATCAATTATGATGATTCCCAATGCAATTTAATTCCATTTTCCTAATAAATACTCATTCGTATACGTATAAAGTGGAAACGAAAATTCCTTTTTCCTCTTTTTTCATTTTGCCAAATTAAAAGTAATCACTTTTAAAGTCAGTTTTTCAAAAAACATTTTCATCACGAATTTTTACCCTCGAGGGAGTAATTTTTCATAACATACCCAGGATATATAAGAAAAATCGATTTTCATTATGTTGGATATACTAGTGGTATTATACATAAGCAGAACACCACCATAAACACAAATGTTTTTGTCATCATTGTCCACGACAAAATTACACCACACAAATGAGCGAATTGTGTTTTACAATTGTTTTGTGGTTTGTTTTCTGTATTCTTTTGTTTTGTAATTAAACAGCTAATATTAACATTATTATTTTTGTTTTTCAGGATATTTAAGTTGGCGTCACCAGCAGTGCAAGCATCAGAACACCTGTTACACGCTTCTGTTCTATCAATGGTTGAATTTGATGATGATATATTTGCTGCTGGTAACTGTTTCGACTGGAATCGGCACCCAGCGAAAAAAGGATTATTTTGCCCGTTTGCTTATCGGCTGCCACCGCCAGACCAAGGTGCATCGCTTGCCAAGGATTTGGCAGCTGAATACCATTATTTGGGAAATACATCGGAATGGTTTTTCTTGGCACGCAAGAACGCAGAGAAGGTTATAGCCAAGAATGAACAATATATTAAAGGTAAGTTTGTATTTCCTTGCTTTTCCCACAAAATTCATTAAAATTTTATACTGTAATATAAAGCTAGCGCCTCTCCCCGAAAACTCATACATTTTATTCAAAATAGTTGAATTGCAGTACACAGATTTATTGTTCAAGATTCACGCATTGAAATCGCGATATAGTACACGGAATTTTTCTCGCGAAACAGAATGTTGATTGTTGGAAATTCAGACATAAACTATAGGTTTCATGAAAAACCACAATTGCGATTACTTGATTTCAAATCAATATTTGTAAAATAAAACAAATTTTTGGGCAAGTTTTCCGTATAAAATTTGAACTGATCCGGATCACTGGCTGTCATGAAATGCAGTAAATATAAAATTAATCTTAGTGATAAAATATTATTCTTTAAAAAAAACAGTTTGTAAAAGGTTAATAAACTTATACCATCTCTGCTTGTCAAATTTTTCTTAGACAATAATCGCCGTTATAAAATGAAATCACTGGAAAAAACCTTGTATTCAGCATACCATCAAAATCTTCTATATTAGAGTTTTGTACCAATGTCTTCTAGAGTAGAGGGCATTGATTGTACAGTTCTTCGTTTCAATAAATTCACTTTTATAGGCTGTTTTATCTTCTGTCAAATAAAAACAATGGTTTTGTAAAGTCTTTTTGTTTCACAAAAATGTTTGTTAATGTTTAAGTGACGCCAGCGGGAAAACAATGTACTACTAAAAGTTGATCCACTATTAGAAAAATATGCGACACTAATGCAGTTTCTAAAATAGTATCACACACCGGGCTATTCACAACAGAATGTTAGTTAACAATTCTTTCAAAAAGTAAGTCGTGTTTATTAAAAAATGCACTTAACAAAGTTTCGAGTTCTAAAATAGATGCTTTGTCAAAAAAAAAAAAAAAACAAGAAGAATAAAATATACTTTTTTTTATTAATTTTTAATTAATTATAATAAGTGTTTGGTGTCCACCATTTGCCACAATACGTCATTGGCAACGCGGTCTAAAACTTTACTTAATCTGTCGAAAGCGAAACGCACCTTTGTTATATTTAATAACATTTGTAGTTTCGATAATACGTTGCCCTTCTGCTCGATCTGGTGTACTCTTTCATAAACTAGCTTTTTATAATAACCTAAGTAAGTCTAAAGGATTTAGATCATGAGACCACTTTGCCATGCAATGGACCCTCCTCTTCAAATCCAGCGACTTGGGTAATTTACGTTGAGGTGTTGTCTCCCTACTAGAGCATAGTGAGGGGGAGCATCATCATGCTGCGCCCACATATTCCAGATGTGTGGGTGAATCAGAACATGTGGGTGGGACGTTATACAAATTATGCCACGATTTAATCCCAGAGAATAAAAAAGGGTTTAGTTTGCATTTACTTTTATTTATTTTAAAAATTCTATACGATTTATATTTTATGGCAATATAAAATGATTGTAATGTGTTCGTTTGGTTATGATCATTATGCTAATATTTGACTGCCTGTCGACGTACATATGTTGCCAAAACTTCTCAAGTGTAACAAATACAAATGCCTTCAGTCAATTTGCCAACATATGTTGACTTGTAGGAAAATGTATTCATACCTTCAAAGCGATTTGTCGACTTCCGTTGATGCGTAACTATATCGTAAAAGTTTTGAAACAAATAAAATCATTATAATTTTCACTTTAGTGCATATTTTCGACATTTTCAATATTACACTACATGAAAATGAGTTTTTTGCTTACCCTCCATGTGACTAATATTTTGGTAGGAACGTTTGCAACAAAAATAGTTATAGCAAGTAGTCAGTCAAATATAAAGTAGTCAAATTTATTATTACACTCAAAATATGAATAAGTTTAGTCTTTCAAATAGAATCGACCACATGTAAAACCCAACACCAAATATACGGAAAATCATGTCAATATCCTGTTCTCTCAAAGTATTAAAAGAAACTTAGAAACTAAACAAACCCAACAGAAAGTATTATTTACGAATATCCAACAAAAAAAAATATCAAAATAAAATTGGAAAAGAGGCCATGAGTCTTTGTAACGTAAGGATTGCGAAATAATTACAACCGTGTATTAAAGTTAAGCATCGCGTTTGCTCAGCACGTTGTTGTTGAACATTCCGAAAAATCGTTGACAAGTTGTTTTTTTAACAGCTAGAAAGACAAATGTAAGCAACCGCGCCGAATGCACTAACATTCCGAAAAATCGTTGACAAATCGAATGAAATTGTTTTTTTCGGCACTAATTTGATAACAGAAATTTTGTGAATTGAATTCGGCTTTCGTCACTCGAACATTTACCTCGTTAAGAGGTTTTTATTTGATATCAATGATTTTGGCACGGAAAATTGAAAATGAATTGAATTGAGATTCGTTTTATTGTTGTCAGTCAAAACAGTTCACACACACTCGATAGCAATTCATTTTTGGTTCCTTAAACAATACAATAAAATATACATATTTTATTGTGTGTTACTTGGAAACAAAAATTAATGGTAGCTACCCTCTGGCTGATATTCCATCTTCATGCGATGGGAAGGGAGATAAGATCAATTTTTAAAAAAATCATCATAAAGATTAAAAAAATATCGATATTATGCAAGGAGACTGCCAAATGTTCAATGTTTTTGGTGATTTTTTCGATGACATCAATTTGTAAGTTTTTTCATTGTTTTTTTGTTATGAAAAAAGGGTCACTGATAAAAATTCTCTTAGCAATGATAATAATATGATGTATTTGTTTCATTGAAATACGTTGATTCAATATCATTATGAACCGCAACGGGCCGATGTTAGGGTGCATTTGAGCCAAAAATTAAAACTTGCAAAAAATTAGGGTGGCTTTTAAGTTATCGAGGTCAATATCTAAAATATACGAGTTTTCTGGGACAAACAGTTGATGTCATATTGTAGGTGAGGTTTGTGGCTAGTAATCCTGAAAATATGAACTAAAAGTCTTGGGCTAATTTTTTAGCAATTTGGCCGAATGTGGCCGGCCGATTTGGCATTTTTCAATTTATACCCAGCCTTCTTGTTTTTTTTTAGGAAAACCATGGTTTCTTCCTGGCTTTACAGCCATTCAGACTAGCTTCCTGAAGCTTTCTCCGAGTGGTGCTAGCAGAGATTGATTTCTTAGGGAGGTCTGAAGAAGTTTTTTTCCTATTTTTTAAAACTTCTCTCACTAACTTTCGGTCCTCACGGTATGTGATGAACAGGTGATGCGTTTGCGCCTTGGCTTTTATAGTTGCGTTAGTTTGTTCATTCAAATATTTTATTTCGGACAATCATATTGATCTAAAATGGCGATTTTTTTTCTTCCGCATTTTTCACAAGAGATGATTGGTGGAAAAAATTGTTTGAATGAACAAACGAACGCAACCATAAAGGCACCTTTAGTTCTTATGTAGGGAGTAAAATACATTATTATTTCGACTTATCAGGTTAAATTGTTTATTATTTTAAATTTCCAAACCAAATGCTCGGGTACAACTCAGAAATTTAGCCTAGTACGCGTAACAATAGAAATTAAATCAGTTTGTAAATATTGAAAAGGGAGACGACGCGACTTGATTTCATTTACATAAATAATTTGTTAACAAATATTTCAAAATCATTTTTAAATAAAAAAGACACATCTTGAATTGTGCCTTTTTCTAAGAAAGTTTATTGCATCAATTCGATTACGAATTGAAAACTGCATATAAAAAAATATAAAACAAAATTTTAAATCATAGTATCATAGAAATTCATATGAATTTTCGTACAACTAGTAAAGTAAAATTTGTTTTAGATTCGCACTTTTTTTATTGCGTTTGTACGGGGAATCATAAAAAATAATTTGTATGGAAATCAATACACATTTTCTTGGCTTCTTTGATTAAGAGCAATTGTTTTCCATTTTATTTATATGCATTTTCCAATCCGCATTCGCTCCCGCGGATTCTATAATCGACGTGAACAATTAATTTTTTTAATACGAATTGTGCCCTCTTGTTACAAAATATTTTAAAAAATAGTTTGAAGTGCTTGAGTCGCGCCTGTTTAGCAGGTTTCGTAATTTAAATAAAACATTGTGTCGTTCTAAGTTTTATTTAAATTTAAATAACATATCCAATGATTTTGAATGCTTAATTGATATCATAATAATAATTAGTAAAGTGAAATGAGTAACATTTAAAATGTTACAACTAACAAACCAGAAAATAATGGACTCCAATGTTAGGTGCGTTTGATTGGACTGAATCAACTGAAGTAGTAGCTACATCTATAGTAATTGAAGTGAAGAGTATGTTCGATTGACAGCTCTTCACTTCAACTACAAACTGAACAACTGAATTAACTGAAGAGACAGTTTGCTCATGTAGTATATACTTCAAATTGGTTTTTCTTTTCTTTTGACATTTTAGTTTGATGATTTCAGTCATCGAAGTCGAAGACCAAATTCAAATATTAGAATATATTTTAAATGGTTTGCGTGTAATTAAAGTTTAGGATTTCCACCTATAGCCATATTTGTGTTATTTTCATGCTATTTATTAGCGGGAACAACGTTATCGAACCAAAATCTGAGTTGACCATTCCGACAGTTGAGAAGAACATTTCTAAGTATACAGAAATAAATGAATGCGATACGTCATTTGAATCTGAGCCGTATGATGATTTTAATTTTAGTGACACAAACCCTATTATGTACCAAACGAATTCAATTGAAGAAACGAAATTTGGGATTGTTGCACATCACATCGAAACGAATAACTAAAAATGCACGAGTCTGCAAAAGTTTTTTTTAATCTTATCAGTGTTGAAGATAAACAATTTAAAAGAATGTTTCAACGTCCAAAAATAACCGCCGAGTTTCATGTTAGTACTCTTAAAAATTAATAGAGCCAATGAAAATATTTGCAAATCATGTTTTACTTTTGGAGACTCCACAAAAATCTATACTCCCATCCATGTAACAAGAAATTATATGACGAACAGATTCTGGAAATTCTCTTTACTACTTTTACTTTTCCTGCCTAAGAGTCGCATTACACTCGTCGTGATACAACTAGAAATAATTTCGCAGTTGCTTAGACTAGTGGGTCAACTCAGCTGATAGAAGAAGGTTTAACCAAAGAGTATGAAATTTTACAAAGAGAACCGAAGCAGAAGAAAAAATTTCATCAAAAAAAAATGCATGGGTTATGCAATTTAATTGCGTTAAAAACACATTTACACATTTTTATTTAAAGTGATTTTTATCGTTTTCTATAAATAGTCACGAGTATGACAATATTCAATACAAAAAAAAATGAAAAATTGTTGCGTAAGTGTATTGTATAATCGATTTAAATTGCGTAACTCATGCATTTTTTGATGAAATTTTTTCCTCTGCTTCGTTACTCTGTGTAAATTTTCATACTCTTTGGTTTAACGTTTTTGAAATAATTTTTTGAGAATTTTTATATGTCTATAGTATTCGAGAAATAGACCAATGAACTGAGGAACTATTCATTGGCCGAACTATTAGGTTACATCAGGATATTCTCGTAGAGGAGGGTTTAACGTATGTGAAATAATTTCTTGTATGTTTAGTATTCGAGATGTAGACTGTTGAACTCAGAAACTATTCGTTGGCTGGAGTAGTGGGTCCAGGTTTGTGTGTGTAGTATTCGAGATGTAGGCCATTGAACTCAGGAACTATTCTTTGGCGGGAATAGTGGATCAACTCAGGTGATAGTCGATGGTGTAATGTATCTGAAATAATTTTTTAGAATTTTTGCATGTTTGGTATTCGGGGAATAGCCCACTTAATAGACCACTCAGAAACTACTCATTGACCGGAGTAGTGGATTACTGCAAGTGATAGAGGAAGGTTTATGACAAGTGAAATAATTATTTGAGAATATTGTATGTTTAGTGTTTGATATATAAACCACTGAATTCAGAAACTATTCGTTAGCGGAACTAGTAGGTTACATCAGGTGACAGGGAAGTTTTACCGTATACGAAATAATTTCCCTTCATAGTTTCTGACTTCTGTGGACTATATTTGAACTTTAATGCACAGACAAATTCTAGTCAAAATAATAAATGCTCTTTAAACATTCAACTATCAAACAACGTTTGCCGCTAGGTGGGCCAACGAATATTTCCTGATTTTCGTGGTCTACATCTCAGGTCGTATGCATAGTAAAATTCTAAAACAATCGTACACACTCTAAACATTCACCTATCAAATGATGTACAGCGCTAGTTGAGCCTAGGAATAGTTTGCGTTATTCTGTAGACTATGCCATGCATAGCAAAATTCTGAAAAAAAAAATCGGACGTGTTCTTTAAGCAATCCCGTATTAAACGCTGTATGCCGCTAGTTAGAACAGTGAATAATTCCTGAATTCTGTGGACTATATCTCAGCTCATTTTAAATTCAGAGAATTTATAAACCAAAAAAAGTGAGTATAGCAAAAATGACCGTAGTGTGTGAAAAAGTTCGGCCTGAACAAAATTGCAATGTATTAAATTACGTAATTGAAAATGTTTCATCACTACAAGAATCGTAATTCGAAATGTATTTTATCAAATACCAAATATCGTAATAATTTTTTTTATCGGCACATGTCGCCTGTTAATTATAAATTAACGATGATAAATTTTTCACAAAAAAAACTCTCTCGGTGGGTCTGAGCACAAGGTAAAATTTCGAACTTATCGTACATTTGTTAGACATCTAGGCTAGATTAATGGCTCACACGTAATTTTATAAAATAACAACTTTTATACTTATCATTAGATTTATAATACATTTTCATAGCACATAATTATATTTTACTTCCCACCGAGATCATCCACTTTTACTTTTAAAAAATTCCAACCCAAGTATTTATTTTGTAATTAAAAATGGTGTGAGTTATTTACCTATCTATCGATTTTTGCTTAATCTAAAGTTTTTCCTTCCTTATAGCATTAGATATAACACCAACAAAAAAATTAATACGAAATTCCAATTTCAGTAAATTCCTTTCGTAATATAACAAAAAATCCTAGAAGATTTTAAATTAAAAATGTTTCCTTCTTACTATTTAATCAAACCTCCACCGCCGCCGAGTACATCACCATCACGCTTTCTACTCCCGTTCTCACCCAAAAGTCAATTAAAAAATAATAATATTGCGATTTCATCTTCAAACGACCCTTTTTCTCAGTTTTCTTGGTAAACCCATTTTATTTTTTGAACTTCTGTGTGCTCTTAAAACCGATTATCATTCGATTCATCATCACAACTTATACATAACAATATAACTACAGAGGATATACTCGTATACTACTACTTTATACTGATATACAGTAGTAGTCGAGCATTAAAGTAAATATTTCCCGCCCCATCCCATTCCCGTTTACATATTATATTTCACGATTAAATTTCATCATTATGTTACGTATATAAAGAGCAGAATAATCCCAGGAAATGGGTTAACAAACGTACCGTGGAGGAAAACGATTCGTGTGTTTGTGTGTTTTTGGTTGTGTGTGTGTGTGTGTGTGCAAACAACAAGCACAACACAAAAAACAGAAGGATGAAACTTTACACATGAATAAATTTTTAGAACACTAACTGTGGTGTATACGTACATTATTATCATATAGAGAACAAGGAAAAAGATGAAGCTTTAAGTTTTTATATCTAAACAAACAAACCTAGAAATAAAATTAGAAACAATAACGGAACAACCATAAAGACAAAATTTTGATACCATTTATAATTATGGAACTTCATCATTTTTTATTCGGGAGTACTTTAAAAGCTTTTCCAAAGCTTAAAGACAACTAGATAAAGTTATTATTATATAACTATTACAAGTGGTTCCTATACGTTTGTTGAAATAATTTATTTTACTATACACACCCACAGAGAGTAGTAAATTACGTAGTACCATAAATTAATTTGGTTTTCATTGTATCCGAATTAAATGTCGGTTAATTTAATATTATTTTAATGGGAAATCGTTAGATGAGGGTTGGAAACGTATTTAAATCAAATTACAGCAACTTTATAAATCCTTACAATATTCCATGTAGTATAATTTATAACAACTTGTTGTTTGCAGCAGGCAAGGATTTACCGCACCCATTCAAATAATTCACTTAAAGCGTTTTATATTTTGCCATTACCGTTTTTTGTCGACACAGTATAAATAAAATACGTGTGCTTGTCGGTTCTTGAGATTGTACATTGTACAATCATCTATCTTTTCTTGCCATGTTCTACTTTGTTTGGTGTCGTATTCGCTTTTTCTGTTTTATACGTATATGTAGCGTAGCTATGACATATTATTATGCCGCTGTGTGATTTCAACATCATATTTTACTATAATGAGTTGAAATTTTTCTACTCAACAATAGTTCTATTGTTAGTTAATTTGATAGAGAAATTATAGAGAAAGATAACCATAAGAAAAAGGCAGGCAAAATATCAGAAACATAAAATAAACCGTTTGTTGAATTGTTAAAAATTTTCTTCTTCACATAAATGGCCTCATTAGCTAAAAAATAAGTTGTCTGCTCGTTATTGCACTAAAACCAAATAGCTTGAAGAAGCATTTACACCGTTGATTGGGTTAATGAACTATGGATGAAACTAATTTTTGTATCCAAACTTTATTAGCCTTGTCAATTATAATGTTCTCTAAGATTATTTTTTAAGTTATTAACTATTTAAAAATAGTTAATTTGGTACATTAGCTTATGTATCATGAATTGCACATATTGTGTGTGTATTTACGATCATCAATCTCGCCTAGGTAGTGAAACGGGTTAGTCACTACCTAAAGCTAGGGCTAGCCCAGTTTCATAGAAAATTTGCCTTTACCTGTATTACATCTCCAGCGGCATTAACCCGTAGCTCAGTCGGAAGAGATTTGTGCTTCGTCGTGGGGATGGGGTTGTACAAGTCGGCCTTCATAACCGCATCGTGAAAAAAAAAATAAAAATGGGAAAGGAAAAGTGGGAGTAGCGGACCCCGAAGTAGTAATAAGTTTGGCCTCACCAACCCAAAACGAGGGTTGAACCAACTGTGGTTGTATATGGTGAAGGTAGGGTTTTACGCTTACATTTTATAACTAGTTAGTTAGTAAGATGTTTTTAGACAGTAAAATGTTTCCGACAGAAGGAAAAGGAGTTCCAAGCAACAGCAATTTCCGTCCCTAGAGACATTCGGATGACAGTTAATTGCCGGTACCCAGAATGTTAGTCGGTTATTCAATATACTCACCACAGTTTGTGTTGCAGTATTCAAAACTCAAAAAAAAACTCCTCGAACTAGTTTTTACTAACAACAAAAAATTACTATTAATCAAAATTTAAAAATTATACACACAATTATTACACTGTCCTTATCGGTTAACACCGGTTCAGCTCAGCTACTTCATGTAGTAGTTAGTCGGACACCTTGCCAAGAAAATTTCTTGTAGTAAATAAACGTAAAAGAAAATGTGAAGAGATAGTCCAAAGTCATGGTGATAAGAAAATAATTTTATGGTTGAGATAGGTTAGTAACGGAATTAAATAGAATTCCGTTACAGTAGGCTTCGCGTTAGTAGGGATGATAACACTTGGTGATGTTTATTTTAACCACGATATTCACTTTACACTACCGTACCTTAATTCTATTTGACCGAATGTCGGGGTGGGCATCATTAATCTTGCTGCTGGGGCTTAGTTAAATCCAATTTACAACATCATTAATTCATTTAACATTAATTTATTCAACATTAATAATTCAATTCGGTGATATTTCTTTTGTGTCTTGGGATTGTATAGCCACCGAATTTTCCTCTGCAAACCTCTGTATTCTCGATGTGCGAATGGTTCTTTTTCTGTTAACTGCCAAACTAGACTATCTGTCAATCTACCTCAACCTCTACCCTGCGGCGGTGTGAAACCTCAACATGAACAGGAGTACATTGAGCCTCCCCCTCCCCTCTTTAGATTATGCTAAAAATCGTTCACGGTTCTTGGAACAAGGATTACTGGAAGTTTCTACTTTGATCCGAGTGTAGTGCATGTGGTGCACCAAATCTTTAATCTGTAATGCTTATTAACCCTAATCGTACTCCACTTCGTACGTTCTATATTCTTGATAATTGCAGTAAAGTGTTTTTTTCTGTTTTGGTGTTATCGACTATACAGCTATATTCGATTAGCTGTGTGATTTTTGATAAGTGCCAAAAACTGATTCTCATCATGAGCTCGTGAAGTTTGTAACAAAAAGTAAACAGATTACGCAATTTTTATTGGATTCAAATAGATTCCAATAGCCGCAATATTGAATTGTTTTAGTATTGGTGATTTACACAGTTAATATTTTATTATTATATTAAATAAAATCATAATTTACATAATAAAATTTAAAAAAATAATAAATACAAAAGATATTAGAGAAATATATAAATAATTTAAAGAAAAATTTAACAAATAAATAAAATTAAAGCTTTAACAAAAAACATATCAAATATGTTTATTGCAATTTTTCACTCAAAATATTTATTATTTTATCAATCTGGGTCAATAACAAGCCACTTTCAGAGATTAGGTTGCCCTAATACCACTATAAAGGATACCACTATTTAGGTCGAATTGGTCTAACTATATAGAGAACATTTTCCAATATAAAGTTTTTCCGAGCGGAGAAAATGTAACATTTTGAGTATTTTATCAAATTGGGCCAACAACAAGCCACTTCCAGAGATTAGGGCAAAATACCAGTATTAAAATCGGATCGGCTTATCTATAAAGAACATTTTCCGATTTATGGTTTTTCCGAGCGGAGAAAAGTTAACCGTGTTAATAGCAATTTTCCACTGTAAATTTTGAGTATTTTATCAATCTGGATCAATAACAAGCCATTTCCCTTAGGGTAATTCTTTGGCCCAGAATTTACTGAAGAAAATTGCTATTACAAGGGTACATTTTCTCTTTCTGGCTTATTATTATCCCAGATTAATAAAATAATAAGCTTCGTAGAAATTCTACTTGCACCAAGTTTTAGAACGTTAGACAACCCAGTGGTGACTACTGAGTCAGCACCGCCCATATCTGTATCAATATTAGAATCAGCATCATCTAAACCAGTGTTTATCGACTAGGGCCGTACGGCCCCTAGGGAACCGCTTAAAAAACACACTGATTGGGATGAAACTGTGTCAAACGACGTATTACAACTTTGGAAATGTTTTCAATCCAATTTAAATTTTCTTAATAACATTAAGATCGATCGACGAATAATATGTAACAGCTCGAATTCGGTATAAATCCACGGTTTTGCTGATGCCTCCGAAAAAGCATACGGAGCTTGTATTTATATTCGTAGCATTGATCAAACAAACAAAATTCGTACAAAGCTGGTTTGTGGTAAGACAAGTTGTTTGTGGTATATCATTACCACGACTTGAATTGTGTGCTGCATTGTTACTTAGCAGAGTCTTACATTCCGTTGTGAATGCTCTCGAGTTAACGATTGATCATGTTTTTTTGTGGTCCGATTCACAAATAACCTGGTTTAAAACCGAACCATATAAACTTAAAGTTTTCGTTGCCAACAAAGTAAGTGAGATTCAGGATCTTGTTGCCGACTTTACATGGAATCATATTCCATCTGACCAAAATCCAGCAGATGTTATTACAAGAGGCATCTTGCCTAGTGAATTACAAAACTAAAAACTCTGTTGGAACGGGCCGGAAATATTAAATTCAACTGTTGATTTCTCAACAAATTTTGCCAGTATCAATTCGAAGTTTGACATAAGTACTCCTGAATTAAAGGCGGAATACACTTCAATAGCACGAGCGATAGTTTACTTCAATAGCAAGAGCGATAGTTACAGATAAAACTGATTTGATAAATCGTTACAGGTCATAATATATGAAACTTCTTCGAATTTCCGCATACTGCTTAAGAGTTGCAAACAATCTAAATAGAAAGAATGGTCGAGTTAATGAACCTTTGTCTAAACAAGAAATCCAACATGCTTTATATTGTTTAATTCGAGTAGGACAACAAAAATATTTTAAAGCCGAGATAACAAGATTAATGAAAAATCGTCAACTTCCTCGAAAAAGTTCAATACTTTCACTAAACACTTTTATCGATTCTAAAGGTTTAATCAGGGTTGCTGGAAGGTTAACTAGGTCCCAACTTGATTATGATCAAAAACATCAACTTTTATTACCATCAAAGGGCAACTTAACAAAACTAATATTTCGATTTTATCATATACAAAATCTACATGCCGGTGCTAAGATGCTTGTGTCTTTAGTAAGGCAAACGTTCTAGTCTATGTATCAATATACTTATATAAAAATGAATTCCTGTTTGTTTGTTTGTTTGTTCCGAATGGGCGTCTCAGCCGCTCAACCGATCGCCATGAAATTTTTACCATGTACAAGTTGCATATCCAGAACCAACCTTACGATATTTTGGAAAAGGCTGGACCCCAGGGTCTAGGGGCTACGGTACAATTTTTTTCGAAAAGTTTAATTTTCTTTAAATTTTTCCACGAAAATGAGTTTATGGCGCTGGTTATATGAAATTACTGACATTTTCGAATCCGAGGGGCCCAGCCCTGGATCAAAAATTAATTTTTACATGTATAGATACAAATATTTGATTATTCCAAAATGACTTCTCGGCCGCTCAACCGATCGCCATGAAATTTTTACCATGTACAAATTGCATATTCGGAACCAACCTTACGATATTTTGGAAGGGGTTGGACCCCGGGGTCTAGGGGCTGCGGTACAAATTTTTTCGAAAATTTTAATTTTCCTTAAATTTTTCCACGAAAATGAGTTTATGGCGCTGGTTATATGAACTAACTGACATGTTCGAATCCGAGGGGCCTGGATAAAAAATTAATTTTTACATGTATAGATACAAATATTTGATTATTCCAAAATGACTTCTCAGTCGCTCAACCGATCACCATGAAATATTTACCATGCAAATGTTGCATGTCCCCGAAGTCTAGGGGCCATGGTACAAATTTTTTCAAAAATTTAAATTTTTTTACGAGAATGAGTTTTGGAAAGGGGTTTTATGAAATAAGAGACATGTTCGAATTCGGGGGAATTCAGCCCCTGGATCAAAAATTAATTATTACATGTAAACAAACAATTATTTGATTGTTCTGAAATAACGCCTTAGCCGCTTTACCGATCGCCATGAAATTTTTACCATGTATATGTTGCATGTTCAGGACCAAGCTCACGATACTTTTGGAGGGGCTGGACCCCGGGGTCTAGGAGCCATGGTACAAATTTTTTCTTAAATTTCAATTTTTTAAGATTTTTTGAAGGGAATGACTAGCCTCTTAGCCGCAAATTTAGACACCAAAAAGGATATTTAGCGTGCGATTGTTATACACAAATCATACCTCTACTATAATTGATTTAATTATTCAAATTAATTTTATTAATTTAAATTTAAGACAATCTTTCATCACTTTAACTGAAGACAAATCTCTGAACACTCATATTATCCATACTAATAATCCATTTTTACTGGTTTGACATGTACTGTTTAGTGATATCCTATTTATCATATCCTGTTTTGAAATGTACCATAGTCAGCGAGTTCTAATTTTCACATAACTTCAGAAATAATTAACATTCTATTTTAATCCACTATTGCAACCGGCGGCTTTTAAAGAAAATAGTAGTTTCATACTAAACGCCAATAGTTTATTACTTTATTTAGTTTATTACTTAAATAATCAATGATTGTTTCATAAAATCAATTCTAGGAAAGGTACTAAAAAATATTGTACGTATAAACTGATGTACTTTGAAAAGTACTAGCGTTTTAATTTGAAAGTAGCATCTTCTACAAGAAACATCCTTGGATTCAAATTATTGTACGTGTAAAATTGCCTTAGTTTGAAAAAACTTCTTTTGTTTTTCGAAATGTCATTTTCAACCACAGTTCACGGTAAAACCTATAGAAGTGGACGTAGTTTTAATCGTTTTGAATAAATCAATATTAATTTGTGTTTCGGATGCCGTTGTTCTCGGTTAGTTAGCTATATTGCAATAAAATAATTGTTGGTGATTATTTTCCAAGTATTAAATATTATTTCAAGTGATATATACATTCTTATTAGATCTAAGTTTTCATTTGATTTTGCTTAAAAAAAAATCCGTAAAGACATTTTCAAACACAGTTCGCGGTGAAACGTATCGAAGGGAACATTATAATCGTTTTGATAAATTAATACTAATTTCTGTTTTGAATGCCCGTCATTCCTGATTAATTAGCTACAGGTTTCATTTTTGCTTAAAAATGCCACCGAAAAAAAGATCAATTGGGCAGGTAACTGCAAAGTCGAAGAAGATTAGAGCCGCAAGGGTGGCTGAATCAAGCGAACAGTATGAAATACGATTTGCAAACGTTCGTAGCAGTACATCTTCTTCTAGAGCTAATGAAACAACTAAACAGCGCGAAACACGACTTGCTACTTCTAATGAAACTTCTAATGAAAAACAAGTTACGGCGAAATTCCTCAGCTCATAAAGTATATGTTTGTGTTTTTGTATGTTTTGTATGTTATATTTCGCCGAGGTAAACCACATACTTTATGGAGCAATAATACCACCAACTTTTATGGGGCGAAAAATGATTTAAGCAAAATGTACCAGTTACCTAGGAAGTAACTCGTTGTTAGTGATGTTCTCAATTTTTGTACTATTGAACAAATTATTTGAAAATGTATACCTCCAAGATCATCAAATTTCGGAGGTCTGTGGGAGAGTTCCGTTAAATCTTTAAAGAATCATCTTAAACGAATTTCAACAATTATGGTTTTTTCTTATGAAGAATTAAATAATTTTATTATTCAAACAGAAGGGATATTGAATTCACGTCCTCTGACTGTATTATCAGATGATCCTAATGATCCAAGTCCTTTAACACCAGCACATTTTCTATGTGGTGGTTCAAAAATTGTTACCTCAGAACTAGATTTAACTGGTATTCCTACTAGTAGATTAACAAACTGGCAAAAAATAACACAAGCAGTTCAGAGATTTTGGAAGAGGTATTCCATAGAATACTTGCATTCTCTGCAACAGAGAAACAAGTGGAAAAATTCTGGGAAAATTTAAGCCAAATTTAAGCGAAAATGATATTGTACTCATTTATGACGAACAATTACGTTCAACTCAATGGTTGCTCGAAAGAATTATTGCAATTTTTAAAGGTCACGATGACAAAGTTCGGTTTGCCAAAATATTATCAAAAAATAAAATTATTATACGATCAATATCTAAATTGTGTAAACTCCCTATTGCGGAGTGCAACTGAGAAATATGTTTTTTATATTATTTTTGAAGTTTATATATTTTATTAAGCCATAGCACCATAAAATTAATGAGTCAATTTTATTTGAAATATGAATTTATATTTTAGTTTTAGTTTTGAATTTTATATTTATTTATTCATTAGAATCAAACTATGTCTTGATCACAATTAACCTTTATAAATTTATAATAAGAATTTTATTGAAAGACAGATCCTTTCAGTTTCAAGAGGGGCTGTATGGAAGAATCTAAATACTAATGTTTGATTAATTAAATAAGCAAAGTAGATTATAAATCATAGTTCATAATCCTTTTCTCACTCACACACATATTTATTTTTGTTTTGTAAATAAAGAAAAATTGTTTTAAATAGTTGAATAAAGAATATTAAATAAAAAGGACGTGTGTTAATAAAAAAATATTAAATAAATTTGTACCGTGCACAAGCGAAGGATCGGACGCCTCCCTGCATAACATCGTTCAAATCATTAACTTCATCAGCAATTATTCACCACTTATTCAGATCCATGTCATCATACTTGAAAGATGAAGATGTGCAAAAATGACTCGATGACTATTTTGCTTCGAAGCAATGGCGAATATTTCTATAATTAATCTTTGTAACAATTATGTGTTTTTATAAAGTTAAATTTGACCAAGAAAAGCGGAGTTTCTACTTGCACACTGAATATTTGATTAAATATCAGTGTATTAGGAAATAAATTAAGACAATGTATCTAAATATAGCTAAATTTCTGAATCACACATAAAATCATTTAAATACTTCTGAGGCGTACAAAGTATACTATTATGGTTGATAAGCAAATCCCAACAACAACAATGATAACGTTTACAGTATAGTATTGATAGCCCAAAATAGTTTGGAGACAATCTAGATTTTTGGAGGAATGAGTCATCCGAGGAGTCGGATAATTTCTTCTTTTTTTTATAAGAAATCATTAGATTTGGTGTTGATTTTGTTTGTGCATCAATATACATTAGAAAAACATATCAAAGCCTTATTTCAAATTCCATTTCGTATAAGACGCTTTGATGAATATAAAATGTGTATGGTATTTTCAATGATTATTATATGAAATCGTTATGGATGGATTTCAATTTCAATGAATGGTTTATATGCCGAAATCTTAAAAGCTTCGTGGAAAAACTAAGTGCCGCAATAATATACACGTTTTGTATTCACACATATCACGTAAATGCGAAATGAAAATATTTACCTTAACGTTGTTGAATAATAATTTAGAAACTAGATTTGGGGAGATATGTGTACTAGGAATTTTAGTCTACCTATAATTTTTATCAACAATATTAACCTGAAATTGGAAGCGTATGTTCAAGTACGACTATATCTATATTTTATGTATTCTTGATCTATATGGTTACCCCTATAAAATAAACTTTAATTTAATCAACGGGAAATGTATGTATGTTTAAATATTCAAAAAGCCTGTACACACACAGCCGTACAAGCCAAATTTTTCTGTATTTTTAAACAATTTTTATGTGTTGTTGATTTTATGTGTTTTTTTAACCAGGCCGTAATGCTCCATAGTACAAAATTTATTTTTATATTTTATAAAAGCGACAACAACAAAAGTAACCCACAAATAAAAAGCACGATAGAAAAAATCTGGTCGAAATTCAAAAGGAAGAAATAACAAGGATGCTTTAGGGAAAATAGAACTCATTTCTATACTTGTATATATACAAAAACACGCATACACATATTTATTTTCTAGGTTAGAGATATGTTTACAGATTTTATTATTTTAATATTGCTGTTACCGCACACAACCCCCATCAAACCACGATCGCTGTTAAAATAATCCTCACTTTTGTTATTAACCGTCTCTGTGTATATAGCTCTAGAGCTGTGTAATCCGCTATGTACAGTTAAAGCAAGCAAATAAAATGGAACAACAAATTTTCACTCTCCACAATGGTACGAATGAATGGATAAATGAAAAACTCGATGGGTAAAATAGAAAACCGTAAGCGTTATATTCTCTATGTTTTTTTAATATTTTTTGTATTGCCATATTGTGTTGTTGAAATAAAGATTAGACAAAAAAAATATAGTTATTGTTGTTTAGCGACGCTTATCGTATTACGCTCATCTATTTGTGGTTAAATTTTATTGTTTCTAAAATGTAGCGTATTGGTTTTCGCAAGGGGATATAAAAGAAGTCAGGCTTAATTGAAAATAATATAGACACAGTCTGTCTAGCTATTCCATTTATACAAAAATATTGTTAACGATGTAAAACACGATATGCTTTAGTGCGGTCTGGATCGTTAACTTGATTTGTATACGGTTGAAACAGCATTTGTGGTTGAGTAGTTTTAGTATCTGTCTGAATTATATACTACATAATATGCTCCAATGTAACTATGCCTTGGATTTCACTATAATATATACTATTGTGGTGACTTTATCAATGACGCGATATCATGTTAGCTTGAGTTTAGCATTTTAATTTGTACAAATGGGTATTTTCTTTTAGTCATATTAATTTTTTTATGTTTCCAGTAGATTATGCTAAATAGCAACATATATGTGTTTTTGCTTAAATCTAGACTCCAAAATCTATACAAGTGTAGGAAGTACGCATTTTTTTATTTTAAATGACATTTTCTAAATTATTCTTTAATAAATTTGGGAAATTGAGAAAAATCTTATATACAGATTTTCGCCAAATATTTTATTTTTATAAAACAAGTAATTATTGATTAACCAACAGATTTAATAAAAGAAACTGGCTTCAAGTTTCAAACCGTTTTCCAAACATTAAAATTTTTATATTTAATACAGCTTAGAATTTGTGTTTATTAGAAATTTTAAGATTTTGTTATGAAAGTTCAATTTTTGACTGTATTTTCAAAATTAAGTTTTTGGGTATGTGCATGTTTTGTAATTTTGGCATAAGCACCACCTCGACAGCGTGTTTCGCAAGAGAAAAAAAGTGAAAAGCAATAAATAAGTTATTCCCGTTATGCCGTTATGCGGCAGAACAATAATGATTACTAAACAGAGCGCAACATCCCAAATAGTACAATCTATAGACTATATTCTTTCGGGGGCAATCGATAGATTAGCTTAGTGAAGTATTAAAAAACTATCGTATGGAACCGTGCAATAGATTCCTAAAAAACAGAATATATAGTACAGTCCCTGTTCATTGTATTATGGACACTATAGTCCAGTAAATGAATGGGTCAACCTGTAAGTTATTAGTTGCGATTTTCATTTTCTGGTGATAAGTGGCATTTGGTACCTCATTAAAAATGAGACCGAGTTTTCAAGAAAACATTCTGTTGTACGGGGAGAAAATGGCCCCAAAAGACCTGGAAGATCGATTTTTCGCGAATATCTCCCAAAACATGGCAGTTACAGATTTTTTGTTCAGATAAACATTGAAGATCAGTTAATTATCTACAAAATGGTTCTAATAACTTTTCGAAAAAATTGACCGTTTCCGAGATAAACGGGCCCAAGCGCACTTAAAATTTGAGTTTGTGTGTTGTATGACGGAGAGCACAGCCCCCCCACAAATTATTCAATAACTTTGTTAAAAATGCATATTTTCTCATGCTTCAAAGTTTCATGTGAAAGAGGAAATCTACCGCTATCATACCCTGTGACTTGAGTCACGTTTTGACTCTTTGGCCATATTGAAAAAATGGGTCAAAGTTTCTGCTCCCGCACAATTTTGACCTCGCTAGGAATTTGTTCCTATTTTTTTGTATTGCACTAATTTGCTCCAAATTTTCTTGATCATGGGTCCTCAGAAGGCTCTTTGTCATCTGTGAAATTTGTATAATCTAATTTTCTTCCATTTTGACTAAAACTTTGTTTGTTGAATCCCAATTTTTTTGCTGTTTTTGGAGCGCGGGGAAATTTTGTAAACAACCACCAATTAAAAATTCATACATGATCGGATTGGTCTCTATGACATATCATTTGAAAGCTAAGAACGTCTTTTTTTCGGCTGTGCAATTATTTTTTTTTTCACAAAATCGGCCATTTTCCAATAAATTTGGAAAACGCGTGCTCAAGGAAAAGGCGCACTTTTTCTTTTCGTGTTTTTTCTCCCGGCTCTTTACTTCTAACGTTTTGACACCTTGACTAGTGTAAAGGTGGAATTCTCACTTTTCCATCAATGTATATAAAGTCATCTCATTGATACGTGGGGAAAAATCCGAGTCCTAAACGTAATGCTATAATTTCATTACTTTCAGTTCTTCCGTCGTTCGTTGCGTGTTTGCTCTATTTTAGACAAACAGTCGATGATGCAGACTCGTTGATCGTACATACGGCGTTGCAGAAATATGCTGTCAACGGCCCGCCAGTTGTAGTAGCGGCAGAGGATATTGACATACTTGTACTTATAACAGCCCTGACCCCAAAAGATCAAACAATTTATTTTTTGAAGCCTGGAAAGGGGGAAAACCCCCAACAAATGTTTTCCTCCAAGAGCTTGGATGCGCGACCCTTCGTTAGAGACAATATTTTATTTCTCCATGCGATTTCGGGAAGCGATACAACTTCCGCTTTTTTCGGAAAGGAAAAACGTCAATAGTCGCCAAATTAGAGGGAAAGGTTACGAAGAACAGGGACACGGGACTGGAAGCGGTTATTGAAAGTTTTAAAAACTATAATCTTCGCCACGAGACCGTATTTCAGGACAGGCAAACTGTCTTTGCGTCGATGTACAGCGATGATGACACACAAACTCTGACAAAAATTAGATACGAGATCTATAAGCAATTCACCAGAGACAGAAACAGAAACCAAACCTCGCTCAAGCTAGCAACCTTGCCACCCACACCTGAAGGTGCAAGGCAACACCTTTATCATGTATATCTGCAAGTCCAGCAGTGGCTCGGAAACGAACTGTCACCAGCAAAATGGGGATGGAATCGTGAAAGGGGTATACTCATGCCGGTCCAAACCACTAAAGAGCCACCGGTTCTGGAACTCTTAAAGATGATATTTTGTCAAAGTAAGAAAGAATGTAAGGGAATATGTTCATGCAAGAAAGCACCATGCACATTGATTTACAGAAGAAGACAGCCAAGATACGTTATCCGAAGAGGTAGAACTAGAGGAAACTCTAGAACCAGAACAAGTTGTTAGCGAGGGCGATGTTGATGACCAAGAATTATTATTGGAGTCTTATGACGGGGACTGGTGATTAACAGATTTATGTCATAATTTTAATGTATTTTTCTATATTTTTCTATAATAAATGAAATTTAAAGAAACTTTGTAACTCTTTATTCCAAAAACCTAGATCCGGATGATTGCAAAAAAAATTGCAAAAATTTGCCGAGAATCTGCAAGAAATTATTGTTGAGTATTATGGGTAAATATTCTTAACTCTTTAGAGATTATAGTTTTCGTTAGGAAAAACCTCATTGAACATAGTTTGTCATATAGGCAAAACTGATTTTCGCTTGTTTTTCGCCAATTGGTGGGGTCCATCCTGCTGTAATTAATCTTATGGTCTGCTTTCCTAATAGGTGTAACTTGAGCCCTCATCTCCGAGAAAAACAAGACGCTCAGGAACATAAAAATTCTTGAAAATTACATGGTTTACGGCATTTCCCATTTATAGCCCCGAGGATTTTGCCAGTGGATGCATTGTAGTGGCGCCATCTACAATTGGTTTCCACAGTCCAAAACATTAAAAATAATGTATTTGCAACACCCCCATCTCAAATTATGTAAAAAACTTGCATATTTCATAAGTCTTAAAATTTTGGATTTTTCAACCCGAGTTTTTGCAAAAAATATTAATGTTGCGAAAAAAATCATCATGACCTTTTTTTGTAGAAAATTAACTGATCTTCAATTCTTATTCTTCAATTCGCCAGATCGCAAAAATGGAAAAAGTTTTATGCTCATCACTAAGTAATTTGGCAAAGATTCTTCTATCTGGGGTACATTTTATGAGACCTATGAAACCAAGAGATGAAACTGTAAAGGGATCAGGGAGACAACACGCATAACAGACCGGAAAATTAGGCTATAGTAAAGAAAAAGGGCGTACCAAAAAATTCATTCGGATTGTTTTGTTTGCTTATAATTAAAAATAGAAATAAAAATGGTTAATTTAAATACAATTTGTTTAAAACTAATTTCAAGTATTTACATTGAAAATGTGTTAATTTTAATGCAAACATATTGCAGAATCGTATGCATAATGTTCTCAGTAGGAGAAATCGGAAAAATTTAATATCACCTATTACAGCGCCATCTATCATGAATTGAAAAAATGTTTCAAGGAAATCCTACGTACTTTTAGCAGTAGAATCCGAATCTGCAATTTATTTATTTATTTATTCTATCATAGGGAAACACACAGAAAAAAATCCATTTATGTGTCCCACAATATTACAGAAAAAAATAACAAGTTTTAATATAATTTTATACATAGCAGAAATATTCAACAATATAAAAAATAAAATATTTACTAGCAAAAAACAAAAAAAAAACAGACTGAAGTAACAACCTAGGAAACAAAAACTAGCGGAAACTGTCAAGGTACCCAGCAATTAAACATTGAGTTACTTGAACTAGCTGTAAAATAAGGCACTAATTCAAATCGACATGCCGCGGAGATGTAATCTGTATTGACGAAGTGACAGTAAGAACAAATCCAAAGAACTGAAGAGCTCATTGTGAAATAGCTGAATTCTGGTTATAGGATTAGCTAGACCTAAATTAGTTCTAGATCTTCTAGGCAGGAAAAGTTGGTTACTACGAATATTATAGGCAGGGATATAGAACATAATCTCGGATAAAACAGTTGTTTCAATTTTAAAATTTACGATTTTATATAGTAACATTTCATCTAGAATTAATCTTCTATTATCCAAGGTTAACAAACTGAAAATCTTCAATCTTATACCATAGGAAATGTGCCCAACGTGCGGCATAGACTTATAAACTAGGTAACGAGTAAATTTTCTTTGTATGCGCTCAATTTGGTCTGAGTGTTTGTCATAGAAAGGATTCCAAATTTGTGATGCGTATTCAAGTAAGCTTCTTACCAAACAGTTAAAGAGACTTATAAGTAGATTAGGGTCACGAAATTCCTTTCCTCTACGAAAAATAAAACCAAGTATTTTATTTGCTTTGCAGCATAACTTGTCAATATGCGTATCGAAAGATAATTTAGAATCAAAGATAACACCTAAATCGTTAATCTGATTTACTCTACATAATATTGTGTCAGATATATCATAAGAATACTGCAAAGGAGAAATTTTTTTCGTAAAGCAAATAACATTGCATTTCTTTATGTTTAAATTAAGTTCATTTACTATACACCATGAGTGCAGTTTATAAACATCAGATTGCAATAAAAAAGCATCGAAGTGGCTAGTAATTAGTTTATAAATTTTTAAATCATCAGCATAAAATAGGTGAGGGCACTGTAAAGAATTAGAAATATCATTAATGAAAATGATAAATAGCAATGGTCCTAAAGTTGATCCTTGTGGAACGCCAGAAGTAGGTGAAAATGGCACAGAAAAAGATCCATTAAATTTAACACTCAAAATTCTATTTCGTAGATAGGAAGATAACCACTTACATATTTGTGATGACAATCCAATTTTATAACATTTAGCAATTAAAATGTCATGCGACACAGAGTCAAAAGCTTTCTCAAAATCAGTGTAAATACAATCAACTTGAAGACCCATGTCAACTTTGCTTAAAATGTAATTTGAAAATTCTAACAGGTTAGTTAGTACCGATCGCTTTGCAAAAAATCCGTGTTGTACATTTGTTATCCTGTTACTAACTAAATTGAAAATAATTTTATGGACTAACTTTTCAAATATTTAGCTAAACGCATTTAGAATTGATATCGGCCTATAATTTACAATGTCGCTTTTGTCACCTTTTTTGAATACGGGAATGAGAAATGCCAATTTCCATGTGGTCGGAAAAACTCCAGAATTTAACGATAAGTTGAAAATTATTGACAATGGTAACGCTAATTGCTCCTTCAAGTGAAAAATAAAATAATTTGGAATTTGATCTGGGCCAGGGCCTTTACAAATGTCAAGCGACTTAAGAACAGAATAAACATCATCATATGTAAAGTATACCACCTTACTATAATAATCTCTCTTATCTTCAGGGGATGTCTGCAATTGGTCTATATTCCCAGGAAATGGACGGAGGTCAGAGTGGTTTTTATCCCGAAATCGGGAAAAAGCTCACAGGCTTATCCAAAGGACCTGAGGCCTATAACTCTATCATCCTTTCTGTTGAAAACCTTGGAAAGATTGATAGACGTACTTATTCGAACAAAAGTTGATCCGAGGAATTGGGCAATGTCTCAGCATGCGTACTGTAAGGGAAAGTCGGTGGACACAGCTCTGCACGATCTAGTACGCATGATTGAGAAGTCAATTTACTCGCAAGAGTATTGTATGGTAGCATTTCTCGACATTGAGGGTGCCTTTAATAATGTAAAAACAGAGGCGATCTTGGAAGGATTGTCATTTTTGAAGGTGGATTATTCTATAAGTAGGTTGATAAATCAGATGCTGGTAAGCAGGTATTATCTCGGAACTGGGAGAGTCCACCATTAAAAGGCGGGTGGTTAGGGGAACTCCGCAGGGAGGAGTAATGTCCCCCTTTCTTTGGAGTGCAGTGGTGAATGGATTGCTGTTGGAACTGGAGAAAGAGGGGATGGGGGTTGTAGCGTATGCAGATGATGTAGCGATAGCTGTCTCAGGCAAATATCTGGATACGATTAGGGATGTTATGCAGAATGCACTCCTGGTCGTTACGAAATGGGCCGGCAAATGCGGATTAGGGATCAACCCGTCCAAGACAGAGCTGGTACTATTTACTAAGAAATATAAAATTCCGGTAGTTAGCCCTCCTACTGTGAACGGCATTAGACTAGCTTTTGCTGACAGAGCGAGATTTTTGGGCATAATCTTGAACAGTAAGCTCAGCTGGAAGCCTAACATTGTAGAAAGGGTGAATAAGGCTAATGTAGCCATTTACTCTTGTAGAAACGCAATAGGGAAGAAATGGGGTTTGAAACCAGAGCTGGTACACTGGCGCTATACCGCAGTGGTACGGCCTGTGCTGATGTACGGGGTGGGCGTGTGGTGGCCAGCTCTGGAAAAGGTAACCTACATAAGGATGTTGGAGAAGGTGCAAAGAACGGCCTGTATGCTTATAAGCGGGGCGCTTAGGACAACACCTACACGCGCTTTAGAGGTTATGTTCCACCTTATTCCAATCGAATTTTTTGGTAAGCAGATGGCAGCCAATGTGGCTACAAGGCTCTCGGCTGTCTCTCAGTGGAAGTCTCTTCAGGTGGGACACTCGACGATAGTTAGATCACTAAGGGAAGAACTGGTGAATCTAGATTATATTAAACCAACGTTGTGCTTCGATATAGGTTTCCGGATCATCTGTCCTTCTAGGTAATCCTGGAGGAAGGGATCAATACGGGAAAACGAGGCACTGACATTTTTCACGGACGGCTCTAAGCTAGACGGCAAAGTAGGAGCTGGAGTCTTATGTGAGAAGCTCAATGTTAATATTTCTGTTCGTCTCCCTGACTACTGCAGCGTGTACCAGGCTGAAGTGGTGGCGATAGGGGAAGTCGTGACATGGTTGAAGCATAACGTGGTATCTGTTAGGGATATCGCGATTTATGTGGACAGTCAAGCGGCACTCAGGTCACTAGAGGCGGTTTCTCTGAAGTCACGGGTGGCGCTGGATTGCCGATCATCTCTTAATGAGATGAGCGAGTATTTCAGTATTCAGATGATCTGGGTCCCTGGTCACTCGGACGTCACGGGAAACTGCAGGGCAGACGAACTAGCTAGGTACGGTACGACTCTCCAGATGCAACCGGAAAGGGCAGGTCTGGGGAGGCCTATTGCAGCGCTCAAATTGACGCTCAGTAAAAAGGCAATCGCCTTAACAGATGAGAGGTGGACCAACACTCTCACGTGCAGGGTAGCAAAACAGGTTTGGCCAAAACTGGACCTGCGGCGCTCCAAGGCACTTGTATCCCTGGGAAAACGAGATTTAGGATTGGTCGTAGGGATACTAACAGGACACTGCCTTTTTGGGGAACATGCGAGAAGGCTGGGTCTAGAGACGAATGACTTTTGTAGAAGTTGTATGGACGAAGAGGAGGAAGAGACGCTAGTTCACTTCCTATGCTCATGTCCGGCACTATCATACAAAAGACGTAAGTACTTGGGTGTGTACAACATGGACAACCTTTCTGAACTCGCGGACTGTAGGGTGCGAGATATTTTACGCTACATCAGTAGCTCTGGTTGGTTTCAGCGGGAGTAAGGGGAAATTGGATCCTGTGGTATCACAATGGGCCATTATTGGCCTAAGTGTGCGATAGCAGCCACTCTAACCTAACCTAACCTACTATAATAATCTAGATTTGTATTTATCACTGATGAAATACTACCTGAGATACTATTAGGCGTATATACCGAATCAAAATATTTAGCAAAGAGGTTACAAATAACATCGCTACTATGGGAAACTATGGTCCCATATTTCATAGTGGCAGGGAAACCCGTTCTGGATGTTAGAGAATGAGAAAAACTCCAAAGTAATTTAGGATTATCCTTTAGCTGTTACTCAATACTTCTTAAATAATGATTATAGCAGGTTCGAATTTCAGATTTAACCTGCCTACGAAACTGGGGAAAAATCTTATAATCATGCTCGTTCCTATTTAACTTATACAGTTTATAAAACTTATGTTTTCGAGTAATTAGGTATCTCAGTTTATTTGAGTACCAGATGGGGAATTTAGATGAGGGGTTATTCTTAAGTAGCTTCGGTTTTAAAAAATTATTCAACTTTGAATAAAATATATTGGTCACACTATTAACATCCATATTGGCGTTAATGAATTCGTGGTTCCAATCAATACCAGCTAGTTGACTTCTAATATGGTCATAGTTAAGTTGTCTTACATTGATAGATTGAAAGCTTATTTGTGATAAATTTTTATGAACAAGGCTTATTAAATCAATAAGCATAGGTGGGTGATACCTATCAACCTTAGAAAGGGGATCTAAGCAGGGCTTGATTTCAATAGAACCAGTTCTTAGATTCGAGAGTACTAAATCCAACACTTTATTAGTGCAGTTAAGCGTACTATTATGTTGAGTTAAGTTGGCAAGCATTAATGTTTCTACCAGATATTGAGCAGTGCGTCCTTCGTATAACGAAGGCCATAGGCCATCATGATTATAACTCCAGGTTATACAAGGCAAATTAAAATCACCAACAATTAAGTAATTATAATTGGTAGGTGAGTTTATTATATAATCAGATATATGATCGAAAAATTGTTTATAATTATCAAAAGTTGTATTATTTGACCTGAAGTAAACTACACAGAGAATTAGTACCTTCCCGTTATTCAAATTAATTTTTAGCCAAACGTCATCGTAGACCATATTAAGACTGGATATGTCGCTAAATACATAGCGATTAAAGAACCCCCACCGTCTAATAAGCCGGTAAGTGCCAAATCGCAATCTTTGCGGATAACGTAATAGCGATCATCAATAAGCTCTCTACTATTAATGGATTCGTTCAGCCACGTTTCAGTCAAACAGATTATATCAAAATTAAGCAATAAAAAATAGGGGTTCCTATCTTAGTTTCCAAGTTGCCCCTCACCCCCTTACAAACAGGGGCGGGGACTCCTAATTTTAGCACTAATGTATTTCCCCTCCAGAATGATTTAATATTGATGATGGTCATTTTTATCGTAGAGAGCTTATTTTCCAAGATATTTGAAAGTTTCAGCTTAAAAAACTCACCCGGTATATTTTCAAAAATACAAAAAAAAAATCGTAAATTAAGGAATTTTTTTTAAATTTATAGGTTATATTTAGTGACGAATGCAGGCTAGAGGCCGTTACAAAATCGATCCAGTTCATAAAAAAGGAGACCAGAACGCAAATTTACTTCGAAAAATCGAGAGCGAGAATTTCGTATATGCACTCGTATATAGTGTGCTATATACATTTTCATAATTATTTTTTTTCGTTTTGATTGTGTCATATTTAGTTCAATAAGCATCAAAAATAATTGAATCGGTAATTTTTTTGGTGCTTATGATCAATTCGTGTCTCGCATTTTATACTTCTCTATCTATTTAGTAGATGAGAAACATTTATGTCATCAAGACAAAAAAAAAATATTGGACCTATAATTTTAGTTAGACATATAATTTATTTTCATTTATATTTAAAAAATGGTAAGTGTTTTAGAAAATATCACGTACAAACTATTTAAGTATTAATGACTTACATAATTTTTATTTTGCAAATAATTAGATTCGAATAAGTGCGGCCCAGAAAGACATGCTGGTGGAATTTGTCGAAAATAATTTTTCGGCAATAGTTGATGTTTGGGATGGTTAGTGGCAACAAAACCAAGGCATTATTATGGCACGAAATCACCATTTCTTTAACACTAGAACTACGAACCGGTCAAAATGACCGGGTGCATCATTTATTTATAACATTTCCTCTTTAATAAAAATCATGACATTATCGTAAAATGTTAAATAAGACAAAGGGGAAATGTTATAAAAAAATTATACAACCGGTCATTTTGACTGGTTCGTAGTTCTAGTGTTAAATAACAATGATGTGGCCAACCAAACAAGAACCGCCGAACAATGGAAAAGGGTAAGATTAAATGTTCCTCATGTAGATTTATTAATATATAGTATGTACTCATAATTATTTTATATTTCCTGCATTGATTGAAAAAAAAACAACAGAAAAAAAACTGAACAAAATCAGACAAGACCAGAATAGGACCGAAGGAGGTGAGCCCGACGGGACCGTTGAGTTAACTGCTACTGAAGCACGGATTACCGATATTTGCGGAATGCATCTTTTGGACAGTGATGCCAGTCTGGCTGAATTTGGTTCTGTGGTAAATTGGTATTAAATTAAATTAGATGGGTTTTCCATTACATTTTCTTTTTTTAGATTGAGCCCATAGAAAAGGTAGTGGTTCAGGACAGCGGTACACCACATACACCAGCTTGGTTATCATTTACAACCTACGCACTCCAGCGAACAAACGCTCCATCCTGAGTCTTGCCGGCCTCCATCATTTCCACAAGCAATAAAACAACCGGCACAAATAAACCCAACGCCAGAGCCTGGAACATCTCGACCACCACCAACAGCTAGTGCTATAAGGTCTAAGCGTAGGAGATAACGGATCTCTGAGATTTTACCACCAAGAGCTCAGCGGTATAGGGAAAATGACCCGAGAATAGTAATTATAAAGAGCGCTGTTTGAGTTGTGACAATAATAATAAAAAATATTATATTCTGTTGTGTTTTATAGGAAAGCGTAGCAGTAGCTTCCATCTTCAGGCAGTTGGATCTACAGGAGGAGACTGTTGGCCAACTAAGATAAGCAGTCACCTTATTGACTGATTGTGTGAATGTGATTATTGAAATGAAAATTATTGAAATGGATTATTAAAAAATAAATTTATATTTTTTAAATTTATTTCTAAACATTTGGTTTAAATATTAATTAATCAAAGATCGCTCGTAGCTGTACTCGGCCAAATAGTATTCGTTCTGGTGATCACGATTTGTTTCTTCTTCGGTGGATGGGACCGGCATAGTTTCATTCATTTCCTCGTCGTCAACCTCAATGGGGTAATTATTTTCAATGAGTATGTTATGTAATACGGCATAAGAATAAATAATATGCCCTGTTTTCCTGTGGTCGTAGTGTAAGTGGTGCGAAGTCCTTTTAGGACAACGAAACCGAGATTTAAGTATATCAAAGCACCTTTCTATACCACTACGAATTTCTGTATGTTTGTTGTACTTTTGTTGCTCGTCAGTTGTAGGGTTGCGATAATGAAGGCTTTATCGCATATGCGCTGTCGCCTACAATATAAGCAAAATGTTTTAATTAGTAATTTGATTTAAATAATTAAATAGTTTTTATATTGCCAAGTAGACTTATTGTCCTCTAAATTTAATCGTTTTAAGGTTGTTAATATCTGGCTGCCATCCCAAATATGGGAATCGTGTGTCGATTCGTGATACCTTCCGTTTATCGCCAACATTTTTATTCTCGAATCGCATATCTGCCAAATAAAATTAGTAAATTAGTTACTATAGTACTACATGTTTATGTATACTTACCACCTGGGTGTTCACGGACTGAAAATGTTTTCTGTTGGCGTATGCGTAATCATCCATCTTCTACAGTGACCGACTGACTAATTTTGGATTGGTTCATTATCGCGAAGGCGTCTAAGCCAACGCGTTGCTGATGACTGCCACTAGCAAAAAAATTTAGAGTCGCTAGCACCTCTAAATGTAATGGTATTTTCAATGGATTATTGTACGTTTGGTCGACAATAAATGGCTTTATATCCTCAATTGATTTTATTACTATAGTATTTGGTAGTCTATGGTGTTGTTTATGAAACTAAAAAATAAAATTAAATATTTGTTTATGTATAATCATAATTCAAAAATAAATTAAAATACAATTAATAAATACACACTTACCATCGGTCTGAAATATTAAATGGATCTAATGTATCCCACAAATATCCGTTATAACGACGGGTCTTAATTTTTTCGGTCGTAGTAAAGGTATGGTATATTTCCATTCATTATACCAGCATTGTTTGCAATATATGCAATTTATTTTAAAATAATTTTATACTTTTAATGCTGCCACGAACAAAATAATTGGGAATTTCAGTAAATGAAAATATGTCACTAAACCTCAAATCAATATGACACGCAAGCATAAACACACACATACATTTACCACTACTAAGAATTTGCGGTTATTTTATTCTCGCTCTCAATTTTTCGAACAAAATCTGCGTTTAGGAGAGTGGTTGAGGGAGCACTGCGTAGTCAGAAGCATAACACATACACCATCAGTAATGATATGGAGCTGCATTAGTGCAAAGGAAACCATGAGAAACGAACAAAATAAACAGGTGTTAACAGACGTCTTATTTCCTTACATAAGGTGTAGCGATCACTACATCATGGCCTTTAATGCAATATGGAGCTCCTTACCATACCGCAAAGTTAATAGAGAAAGTTCTCCTTAACCATAATATTGACATCTTCTCTTGGTCTGGCAATTCTCCGGCTACCCTATCCAGAATTGTTGGACCTTAAGTCCAATGTATATAAAATCCCCATACCTACAGCGTCCACCCTAAAAAAAATAATGAAAAAATATTTTTATTATTTTTTATTATTTATTTATTTCATCAAATTCCATTTGGATACATATATAATTAATGACAAATTAGATAATTAATTTTAAAAACTAACAAGTATATATAAAAGAACTACAAAACAATATGTAAAATTTGAAAAATTTAATTTGTTGAAAAAAAGAAACCAATTGGAAGAGATGAATAGGATACATTCTGTAGTTAAAAACTAGAGGCGAATGATCCCTTATGTTAAATTAATATATATATGATATAAAATGATAAAGGGGTTTAACTTATTATTATTAAAAAGTTACACAACAAAAAATATACAAAGATAAAAATAAATATACAGTCTTAAAAATGGTTAAAAATTGTAATAATTCTATCATAATAAATAAAAGATAAAGAAATAAGAATAAAACTGGATATGTGAGTTTAGAACGATCACGTGTTTACTTTAAACAAACATTCAATTTTTGCAATATTAAAATTATGAAGCCAGGTTACAATACTTTTTAAGAATGCAGATAATTTTTTCGTATTTCGAATGAACTGAGGCAAGGAATTAAATATGAGTGGAGCTAAGATTGTGTAAAAGTTAAAAAAATGTTTTTTGTTATGGCTAGGCACGGTTACTAGTGATTTAGTGTTATTTCTTAGATTGTAGTTATATGAATACCGAAAAGATAAATTGCCACTTCTAACAAAAAACATTTTCAGTACTTTGTATATATATAAATGTCTCAGTGGTAGTACGCGTAATTTACAAAATAACAGCCAGCTACTGGTTCTTTTATTTTTATGACATATTATTCTAATTATGTGTTTTTGAGCCAATAGAATAGTTCAAGAGTATTGAAGTAGGTACCACCCCAACAAACAATACCATACTGGAGCTTTGAATGAACAATTCCATAGTATATGCGTTTTACAACTTTCAGGGAGCAATAATTTTTCAATTGATATAGTTTACGTATTGCAGATACCATGTATTCGCTTAGATTGCTTGTATGCTCTTTCCAGTTTAGATTCATATCGATGACAAGACCCAAATATTTGATACTCATCACAGATTCAATTTTAAAACAGTTTGCAGAGCAAGGATAATTTAAACGATTTGTAATGACACATTTGTCACAGTTTACAATACCCAAGGTATGTTTTAAACAGTCAGCCGAATGATAGAATATATCAAAATCATAAACAGTAGATCAGATAACGTGAAATTAATTAATTTAGTTTTTTCACTTACTAGCAACTTGTGTTTTGCAAACCATTGTCTCATAACATGTAAATCATAATTAATGTTTATAACTGTCAAAAAATGATTATCATTGGTATAAGTGAAAGCTAGATCATCAACAAAAGCTGTTACACTACCATGAAATTTTTGTTTAAAAATTGAATTTATATAGATCAAAAATAGGATCGGGCCTAATACGGAACCTTGAGGTACACCGGAAACTACGACCTGCTCTTTACTAAAAAACCCATTTAGTACAACCCTTTGTTGCCTACCTACTAGGTAGGACGAAAACCATTTATGAATCATACCTCTAAAACCAATTAAATTTAACTTTTTTAGCAGTATTTGATGGTCAAACATATCAAAAGCTTTCGTCATGTCCACAAATAAGCCAACACTACACTTGTTTGCATTTAGGCCACCGTATAATCTCTCACAAACTTTTAATAAGGCATCTTCAGTAGAACGGCCTTCCCTAAAACCAAATTGAAAGCTACTAAAAAGGTTAATTTTATTTAAAAACAATAAAACACGCTTTTTCATTAGCTTCTCAAACAACTTAGCAATGGAAGATAATAAAGATATTGGTCTATAGTTAGGCATCAATCTAGGATTGCCCTTTTTAAATAAAGGAATAACTTCTGCAGACTTTAGACCTGCTGGGAAAATGCCACTTTTCACGCTTAAATTGAATATGTGACACAATACATCGATTAGGAAATAAGAATTCTGTTTAAGTATTGTATTGGTAACGAGATCCGAGGTACTTGAATTTTTATTATCTAGAGTCTGAATCATTCTATAAGCTTCTGAAGCTGTGAAAGGCTAAAAAAAAGCTTTTTGTTTGATTTGTTTCAGTAGTTAAAAGATCGTAACTATCACACAAACATGGTCTATTGTGAGCTAGTGGTAGAGAATTAATAGCGCAATTAACAAAATAATTATTAAATTGATTAGCCATATCGGTTACATTATCTATCACATTTCCATTAATCTCAAGTTCAGTAATTGTAATGGTTTTGGATGGTTTGTTCAATATTTTGTTGACTGCCTTCCACTCACGTCTGATGTCCCCTGAACTTTTCTCAAGCTCGGTAAAGAAGTATTTGTCTCGTGTTAGTGCAATGTCATTTTTTACTTTAGCACATAGTTTATTACAATATAATATTTTTGGAGCTTAATATTCGATGGATGTTTTTTAAGTTTTTTTCGTACTGAATTTTTGATATTAATCTCCTTAAGCAAGGCAATGGACATCCAAGGTTGTAAGCGCTTAAATTGTTTATTATTTACTTGAACTTTCTCTTTACAATTATTTAACAGTTAACAAAGAATACTAGAAAAATGGTCATAAGCTATTGATGGGTCATTCACAGAGTACACCGGTTCCCAAAATTCAAATTTGAGTTGACAACTTAGTTTTGAATAATTAAAGGTTTGCCGAACTTTAAATGGAATATATTTGTCTTTGTGTTTTAATGTAGAAGCGTTATTTGTCAACGTAATATTGATCATACAATGATCAGTGATACCGTGGTCTAATATTGTACATTCAAATAGCGATTTGCTTTTTTTTTGATGACGAATAAAAACATGGTCAATGCAAGTTTTTTGTGTTAACTGTAACACGGGTAGGCTCGCTGATATATGATTTTAAACCATGAGAAGCTAACAAGAACAAATAATTATCATTATCGGAACATTTATTTCATAAGTCTAAGTTTATGTCACCTAAAACCAGGAGATTTTTAGCATTAATATTTTGTAAAAGTTTACTTAATTCATCTAAAAAAAATTCTTATGGAGGTCATACTCATGATTCATGAAACCTATATATACAAAGCACAGTGTAATTCTCATTCTCCCAGGTTAGTTCTAATTTTAAAGCATCGGCAGTTAAAAGGCTATAATTATTTGACGTGCAAGTATAAATTGATTTAGAAAAACAGCCACACCACCTGAAGCGTACGAATTATTGCAACACCCATAGAGATTGTAACCCGCCATACTATAATGTTTCAACTCCGCATCATACATCCAAATTTATGTAAGAAATATTAAATCAGGAAAATATGTAAAACTATTTAGATGTGCTACTAGTGAATGAAAGTTGCTACGCAAGCTACGTATATTTTGAAGCAGTATAACGAATTTTGATTGAGATTTACTAGGAAGAGAAGCGCTAAGAGCAGGGTTTAAAGATGAAGTGTTGTCACTATTTAAGTTATATATATATTAGTTGTAAGACTCATCTATAAAAGAGGGTATTGACGTGAATTGAACTATAAGTTCAATAAATCTTCAGTTCGCCTTAAGCGGACAACCTCTTCACCTTCAGCCCTGCGCATCAGCACCACTGAATCCTTTACCCAAACATACTTAAACTGTTTAGCAACTTTCAATTTTCGAGCGGCGTTAAAAAGCTGGCGTGTATAGGGAGATAAGCTTTCATTTATATAAATATTCCTAGTATGGTTGCTGGTTCCAAAGATCTGAGTAGTAAGCTTCGTTTTATTTCTTCGTTTTGTAAGCAAGATGTTTTGCCGAATGGTAGATGATTTAAATTTTACGCAAAGAATGTTGGTACTCTCTTGGTGCAAACTAGTTTGGTTATGGGAATGGTCCTTTTCATTTCCAATTGCAGATTTACCCGAATTCGACTTTATTGTTTTAATAGAGCAGTATTCAATATCCTCAGGCGATAAATTTACCCCAATCTCTTTGCAAACACTTAATACTTTACCAACCGCATTATCGTTGTCAACATCAGGCACATTAACAATATCAATTTTGGATCGGAAGTTAATGTGTTCAATTTGGTTGAGTTTGTATTCCAGTTGATTAATTAGATAGATTTTTGATTGACAATTTCTGCATATACCATAATATGGAGAAATAGTGATCAAATTTGCAATATGATCAATACTTGTGTATGTAGCATGCCTGAAAGAATAAAAGCTGTGATTAAAAATAAAAATCAAAACTTCAAAATTATTTAATTTTAAGCAATTAAAACCTTTAAAAAAACATCTTGTTTTTATTTATATTTTGATCAAACGCTGAAGTTTTTCTTTATATTGATAGTATAATTCAATTAACAGTGACCATTTGAAGAAAATTTACCTCTTAACGTTTGAAAATTCAAATTCAGTGAGAGCGCACTGTATTTATATGATTTTCATATACACTTTGCACTATGGTTTTTCATTTATTTTCAAACCAACATAAAATAAAAACAAAGTTATACTAGAAAATAAATGAATTCTTTGGGTAATCATCGCATTAAAAGATAGTATTGGTATACGTATATAAAATAATAAAACTAATTTTTCATACAAAATTTAAACAAACAAATAAATACAATATAATAAATCAAACTAAAATTAACTTAAACTAAAACTCTTAACAAAAAATCGATCACAAGGTGTTCAAAAAGTCAAGTTTTAACGGACTTCACAAATATTTTAGGGTCAAAAATTAATTTGTTCTCGAATAGTAAAAGGTAGTTGGTTAAAAAACTTAAGGAAATAGAGCATTGGGCGCTTTCAGGTTCGTGAACATGTTTAGTATACTAATCGGTATCATATTTTTATGAACCATTTTGCATCACAGTGATGAATGACCTGAATGACTTTGATGGATTATTTGTTAAAATTGTAAATGTCAATTAAACGTTTTCGCTAAAAACAAATAAAATGAACTTAAATCGCGATTAATTGCTTCCTTTTCTAAAATATGCGAAAAATATTTCAGTGAATGCGATGTTACAGGACTCCTTTGAAATAACATCTGGTGTTCGATAGGGAGATGCACTCGCGCCTGTGCTGTTCAATTTGGCGCTTGAGTACGTAGTGAGGAAAAGCAACATCGAAACTTCGCGCTGTATATTTAATAAATCAGGCCAAATTATTGGATATGCAGATGATATCATTCTTCTTGGCCGAAGACCTAGCGATATCAAAGACAGTTTCGTGCCGCTCGATCGCTGCGCAAGAAGACTTGGTTTGAAGATGAACAGTAGCAAAACCAAATTTGTATCAACACCCAGGAACATCTCCATGATAAATCTCGGAATTGGCGACAATAACTTTGATCGCGTTGAAAACTTCAAATACCTCGGGTCAGTTATAACATCATCAAATGACATGCAGGCAGATATAAAAGCCCGAATCGCTGCCGCACATCGAGTTGTCTACGCCCAATCAAAATTATTGCGATCTAGACATCTATCGCAGTCGTGGAAGCTCGCACTTTATAAAGCACTCATAAGACCTGTGCTGGCTTCCGGAAGCGAGAGCTGGACCATGACCACTAACGATTGTAGATTGTTATCAACTTTCGAAAGGAAGGTCATTCGTTCAATCTTTGGTCCAATTAAAGTCGCGAACAATGAATATCGGATTCGCATGAACCACGAGATAAAGCAAATTCTTGGAGGTTGCGATATTATCGGATTCATCAAATCCAATCGAGTTAGATGGCTCGGACACGTTACAAGGTCCCCACAGCAACGGATAACCAATAAAGTGTTCCATCAAAAACCAGCCGGTGTGCGTCGTAGAGGAAGACCCCGACTGCGCTGGTGTGACGACGTCGAACAAGATCTACGAACATTAGGATGTCGAAACTGGAGGACGAGAGCGATGGACCGAGACGGCTGGAGGACCATAGTGCGGGCGGCAAAATCCCTTCATGGGATGTGAAGCTAGAGAGAGAGAGAGAGATGTTACAGACATGAATTCAGTTTTAGGAGCGGTTGAAATCGCTTTAAATACGAAAAAATTTTATCAAATTTGTGGTAGCCTTTGAGAAATAAAAACTTTTTTGAGGTTATAATCTCAATGATTTTTATGAGCATTTTCGGATGCCCAAATCAACATTTGAGGTAAGATGTTAAATTTCCTATGTGATTCAGAAATTTTACGGAATCTTGCGCGGATAACTAGCGGACAAAGGAAAAATGCCATGATAACAGAAGATTCTATTGAACCTATGGATTTTAGCAAAACAATAGTTTTCTTTCAACTGGAAATCGATTTGTGTGTCAAAATTTATATAAAATACTCACCCATACATTGATACTCTCTCTCTCTCTCTCTCTCTCTGGCACTATATCCCACCAAGGAATTTGGCCGCCTTAAAAGAGGTTTCATAATCATATTTTCATTTTGAACACTGACCACTTTGCCACCGGGGCGGCACATTCATGCCCTGATAGAAAATATCAGTGAATTTGCATAGTGTAGCTGTGGTGTCATTGCTAACATTTTTGACACTACTTGTTTTTGTTTTTATTAAAGAATTTAAGGCGGCTTTATGTTAATTGTTAATGTGAGTCAAATTGTTCCATGTGCATCAACATAAAAATGAAGTAAGCTGTATATTGTTAGGTTTTTTTTGTTATTTTTAGTAAAATAATCGATAGGAATAGGAACTAACACACAAAACAAAATTTTACTTTTTGTAATAAAAATAGCCACAAATTGAAAAAATTTAAACGAAAATTCCGTATTAGGAAAAAAAAATTATAATTCATGAATTGGTACTTTTATTTCAAAATTTGATGCAATACATATAAAAATTCTTTATTTAGCATAATATGTAAAGGGGAACATTTGTTTACAAAATAAAGTATTTTGGTATGTTGATTTTACTCTCTTTCAATACTCTCAGTCAATTTATTTCGGAAAATTTAGACGCAGACTAACATAAAGTCACCTTTAACAGAACATAAATAATCAAAATTTTTTAAAAAATAACAACTAAAAGAAAAGAAGAGTGGTTGTACTCTTTTAATTTTGACGTTTACAAAAAAACTAATTTCAGACAGTTTAATTTTGGTAGCTTATGGGTGAATATTCTTGAAATCGGTGGAAATTTCCGCATGCGGAATATAATATGCTTATTATTCGAATTTTTCGCCGCCTACTTTAATTGTTTTTTCAAATTTGTTTGCAAGTTTTCTGTTATTTATTTTCCTACTAAAAAAATCGTTGGAATTATATTCCGCATGCGGAAATTTCCATCGATTTCAAGAATACGTGTGTTGGTTCGCGTAAACTGAATAAAGAGGTTAAATGTTGTATTTTATAATATATATTTAAAAGAAAATCGTTTGATTTTAATAGGGTTATTATTGCAACCCGTTTTCTTATGCCACCAAACATTTAGTGATGTTAAGCGTTTCGGATATCTATACGAATAACGTTACTCTAATAGCAAAAGCTTCTAAAAACACTCTAATTTTATATATTAATTTCTATAATTCCAGCATATCATCTTTACACAAACAGCACCAGCCGTGAAGCGGATGAAATCCTATCAGTAAAATATGAGGATGGCCGATGGTCGAAACCATATTACGACTGTGGTGGCGGAAATATATGGATGCTAACGTACACCGTCCCATTTTTTGGTTACGAAAATGGTACATATTTTTTTAAGTAAGTACCCTTCATTTATTTTATATTTATATACCAACCATACGATAAACATCATAATGAGCTTAATAAAAACAGGTAACATAAATAAAACTAAATCGAAACCTTTGAAAGTGATCCAAATCAATCATCTCGTCATCCTTTTCTTAATAAAAATTGTTGCCATATACATAAGCGTGTGTGTGTGTGTGTATTTTTAAGGCTTTATTATCTCAAAAAAGCTTATTTCTCTTAAAATGTAATATTTCGTACATTGTATCTGCTACACATGGGTTAGCTCGTCAATTTTATAAATATATACGTTTGAAGCTATATCGTGCTTTTATTTATTTAAGCTTCAATGCACAATAACAGTATAAAATACGCAACAACAAAACACTTTGATTTGATTTGCTTCAATAAAAAATATGAGAAAATTGTAAATATGGAATCAAATTAATAAAAGGAAAAAATTTGAATTGAACAAAAAACCATATTTTGTAAAACAAAATTTATGATTTTTGTGATAAGAATAGGCAGCAACAAAAAATACGGAGCATCAAATACGATAACATGATGTTTCTAAAAACAAAACTGTGGGGCCGAAGGGGGATTTTGATTTGTTTCGTATACATTTTTTTTGATGAAAAACAACATAAATTATATTATATGTAAAGTAATAAAGCGGATGCTGAGAATTTTTTATACTTGGGGAGGTATACGAATGCGAATACATCTTTATAAAATTTATTATGGTACCATTATTATAGTAATATAAAGTCTCTCAAATCCCATTTTGAGTTTGATAGAGGATGGCGTAGGTGGCTGATTTGCATGAGCAATAATTACGAATGTGTATGTGTTACGTTAGAGACGTGTGCGAAAACAATAAACTTTTTTAAATTACGTTTTATTTCTGGGAAACCGATCGTTTACTTACGACGAACGGCAATGAACATAAACTAATAATACAGGTGCGTGGTAACATTAATAAAATATTTTTTTAATACTGTGACACCCCTGATTCTAGAAATGATGTCGGTATGATGACGATGATATTTTATTTTTAGATTATTTTAAATTATTTTTAATGGAATCCTTACAGGAACTGAATCGTGGAGAAATTGAATTTCTTGGATTTTATATAATACTATTTTAATTAAGTAACCTAGATTCAATAATAATTTTGAATTTATTTATTTATTTATATATAGATGCAATAGATATAGACGCAATAGTTCTCCACTTTCAGCTACCTAGCATATACAGCCTTACAGGCTGGCTTCCTCGAAGGACTAGTGTAGAGTAGACATATTTATCGGTCCGTAGTCATGTCCAATTCACCCTCTTATTCATTCGAAACCATTAACTTACCAACTCACACAATGACGGTATGCGTAACAAAGTATTGTTGTATTCCACAATCAGAAGGAGAGCAAGTTCTAAACTACACACCTAATTCATAGTGAGAACCTTCAGCAAACAAAACAAATTCGGACACCCAGTTATAGAGGTTTTCAGGCATACATACATCAGTTTTTCAATCTTGAAAACGAATTACGGAAGTAGAATTCTAGTAGCAATTTGCCATTAATCGTGTTGTTTTCTGGGATAGATAAACTAAATAAATTACAAATTTGTCAATGTCAAAAAACATAAGAGCTAGCAGGGCGACGAGAACAAAATGGTATTCATTGCGGGGATTGAATTTAAGCACATGGCATAGGTAGAAGACTGGAAAACCGCGCCTTATAGATTGTTAAGCCCGTAGGATTTCCCAAGTGCTATTCTACGCTTCCAAAATATGGCGGTGGATTTTGAAGTTTTGTTTACGAGATTTTGATCGTTTCCTTAAAAAGAGAAAAAATCATGAATGTTTTATGTCTAGTAAAGACTAAAAAACTACTTTTAGATGGTAAAACGTAGAAATCCTTCTCAAGACTACATTTTCAAAACCTGTAGAGTATGATGCATTAAGTCCTATAATATTTAGGTGTTTCCATGACAACTATGAGCCATCACTTCTGCGCAATTTGTTGTAAAAAGGAAACCAAGCATTAATAATCCCAAGCATACCGTTAGCTCTAGCTATGCGCTGTCATCTTTCTCTTTCTCTCTGGCTTTCACATCCCATGAAAGGATTTCGCTAAGTGAGGGTTCATAACTTAACTGTTTTTATGAGGGAAGGTTGTTGGTTTGCCGCTCAACCTGCTTGTTACGTGTATGGGTCACGTACTGGTGAGAATATTAAGGCATCCAGTCCTACCTTGAACACATTTATAAAGCGAACCGATGGATACAAGACAGACGCGCGCTTCAGCCGTTCCTAACCTGGAGAAGAGAACAAACGCTGGTTTGGTATTGGTTTTGAGGCGCCAATGGTTCGTCCTGGTGCTATGTGCTGCTCCATGTCCAATAATTGAAAGATTTTCATTTATTACGGGCGGCGGTGTACTCAATGGAATTATATTGCCGTTTTTAAACTGAAGGCTTGCCCTTTGTTTTAAGAATTAATTATTTTTAATTAAACACTTCTTTGTCACTCACTTGCAATACACATTATAGTTCATACATACGGTTTCATTTTTTATAATATTGCGGATATGATATTATTTTGCTCCACGAATTACTTACACAATATATTTATATTGTAAAATATTGTATGCTACAACACAATATTTTTATTTTATTTTGTTACTTTTTTGTTGATTAAAATGTCATCTGAAAAGTAAAATCCAATAAACTTAACGCAAAATGGTTTCATTCCCTAATGAGACAATTTTTCCAATCGTTTCTTTAAGACATAACCTTACTCGATATTTGATTTAATACTTTCATTTATTTTTAAGTTGTAATTAAACACAATGAACGGGCCGATATCATTCCTCGAACCAACTTATCTCAATGACCAAAAAAATTCAACCTCGTGCATCCAAAATTTTTCTTTATTTTTTTTCTACGAAGCATAAAAAAAATTGAGCAAGCTACCAGTCCGATATAGCATAAAAAGTTAAATTACTTTAAAATAAAATATTGAAGAATCCGAGGATACAAGCAATATGAAGTTGGCCCAAAATTCTATCCCAACAGTTTTTTTTTCAACGCTGGCAACACTAAAAGTATAGTAGCTATCATGATATAAAATAAACTATCGTGATATACAATAACTTGTTTACTGTAATAGTAGTATACAAGTACAATTGTATATCGCTATAGTTTATTTTATATGGGGAATTATATTATCATTTTCTATCATAATACAATACTATAATATAGGCGGAAGGAATTTGAATATAGAAAATTTATTTATGCAAATTATAAACCATTTTAATTATAGAATTAATTATTTTGTATACTTATTATTTAACCGTTATCATTACTATGTAAGCTTCATTAACTTGTGTGCGTATAACTTAATAAAAAAGACATTTCGTTGTAAGCTGTAACAAGTAATCTAATACTCCATTCAAATTTGAAGTTTTTACAATAATAAGATATTCGATGTTAATAACATGAATGATAAATATGTATCACAAAAAAAATTACTAAATCAATAAATACTCATCAATTTTTACTCTGTAACTTTTAAGTTTTGGTATTGGCCTGAAATGCGTGAATCTTATTTTTTTGTTACGTTACTCGCTTAAACTTCCCTAACTTGAAGAGGAGGTATCATACAGAAATCACCGTGTCATTTCTAATATTTCTAAATTCTCTACTAAATATAGACAAACTTGATTGTAGGAATTAAAAATCGAGAAAATTACTTCACAATTTCAAAAATAAAAATATTTAATTTATTTTACTGCTTCTGTGACAAATTTTTTTTCAATAGCATCCTATTAATTTTAGTTAGAATACAACACAACACAAAAACTATCGTTCATTTTATTCCTCTATATACCGATTCGAATAACTGTAAAACATATACGGTAAAAATTATATGTATTTATATAAACCGGGGAAAAACCGTCGATATGTTTAGTGTTTTGAAAATGATACGTTGGCCACCAATTTAAATAATTTTTATTACACTTAAAAAAAACAAAAAAAAGCTAAATAAAATAATACAGAATTTACCATCGGAAAGTAGAGACAGTTTTGTTCAATACGAAATATTTTCGAATATTAGTTTTGTATCAGTACAAATTTAAAACAAAATGTGATCCAAGTTAAGTAAAAGCAAATATAGTAAAAGTTAAGTAAAGAATTTAAGAAGTTAAATAAAAATAATTTTGCGTGCAATTCTATTTTGTTTTCATTTTGGTTCTATTAGTTATGATTTGACGAAATACAAACTATAGAAAAAATTAGAATTATAACTGAATAAAGATAGTTATTCATTTAAAAAAAAACTAAAACTTAATAACATTTTATTGCACGATTGCGCGTTTCTCTATAAAAATTGTTTTACAAATTCATTAAAATACATAATAAATTATTACATAATTTTTGTTGTTTTAAGAATAAATTGATACTAAATCATTCATAATTTAAAGGATTTTAGCTATTCTTCGCAAGATTAGTTCTGTGATTCAAAATTTTGGTTTACTACCAACTCGAAAATTACTTATAAAAATGGATATGGAATTAAATAGTGGTCGCTCGGTGAGTTATAAAAGTTAATCAAAATAACGCAAAATTAAATGAATCTACTTTGTTTAAAATCTTAAATACGCTATGTGAAGGTGATTTAAACAATATCAATATTACGAAGCGTAATTGTACATTTATACAAAGGAAATGTGACAATTTATTTATACGAAATAGTACCACAAATCGAGCAAAAATTTATAATTTATGGAGAAGGAAAATAAGCAAACGGTTTAGTAAAATAAAACAAATAAACAACGATTTGGACAACGAGGTAGTTTTGTCGGAGGAATCTTGCTATAGTTTGGACGATGTAATCATCAACAATTAAAAAGTATCCTAATACGTTCCTCTCTTTAGTACAAGATATGCCTAATAACCTAAAACCTATTGATACTTCACAAATTTCATGTGCCTCAAAACCATTGAAAAAAAATTACACCACAATCAAAAATAGCAAAAGACAAACGTATAAGCTATCTTATATTAAACAAATTTCTTGAGATTCCTGAACAAAAATGGCAAAAGATTTTTGATACCACTTCAAGAAAGTTTGACAATACTTGCTATACGCTGGTATTTTCGGAAATATTAACAAACATAACAGGTTGCTTGATCAATATTAAAGATTGCACGATTAATAAAAATAGAATTTTAATTCAAGCCTTTTGTGGTCATGGGCAAAAAGGAATCGGCCCTACCTGTCGTTAATAGTTATATCTTGTCGAACAAACATCAGTTACAACTAAATAAATTTTCGATAAAATTTTCTACCAACCAAATTTTTCATCCTTTTATGAAAACAAAGGCTGTAATTATGTTGCACAAAATAAATCTAAAGCGACAATTATTGGAAACATCGGTGGAGCAGTTAAATGAAAAACTATTCAAAGAAGAAGACACTGATTTTTTCCAAAAAAACAAACACAATAAAAAAAATGCAAAACTTTTGATGTACTACGAAAAATCAAATCGGATGCATTAAAGGAGCAAGATAATCATGCAGATGACATAGAGGACGTTTTTGTAGAAATTAATCTCCAAAAAGCAATGCCGAAAACTCAGTATATCCAACGGCTATCTTTATGTCCATTTTACATTATTTCGTTTAGCCAAATGCAACTGGACATTTTAAAAATTGCAAAGAAAATAATGAAGAAAAAGAGCTTGTGGCCTATATGGATGCTACCGGCGGACTTGTGCGTCCTCCAAATAGACAGTTGTCCACAATTTACTATCATTCTATAGTGATACCTATATCCGCTAATTTGAATGATCCGTTCGATCTGTTTTCAATTCTAAATTTTGTCATACCTACGAGACAATATTGACTGTCCTTAACATATTCAAATTTTCGTCATTCAGGAGTCCATGAAATGGCCCATATAATGTTGTGGTAACCGATTTCAGATACCTCCAAACTAATGCCGCATTAAAAAATTTTAATGACTTAAATATTGTTCAATATTTAAAAATTTGTCATCATCGAATCGCGGGCAATAATAATAACAATAATAATTTTTCACAGTATGTTAAAGTTCACCTTTGTAATTCTCACTTGATGAAAAACATGACGAGAGATATAAATGCTCATTTTCGACTATCATCAACTCAAAATATGTAAGTACACAAAAGAGATTGTTTCATCCTTCTTTAATACAAAAAATTATCCTCAAACAAAAATTGTATTCGCCCAGTTCGTTGTCTTATTAAAATCAAAATATACTAGCCAAAATACAGTCGATGCGGTTAATACTGTTATGAAATCATACCTCGATTGGTATAACCATATAGAGTCAGATGAGTTAATTGATGGTAATCATGATGGACCCAAGAATTATTTTCGAAAACCATATATGAACGGAGTCAGTTTTTCCAAGATTTTTATAAAATTTTTAATGATTTTACACCCGAAGAAAATAATATTAAATCACCAGTTAACAGTTTTTATAACCCACCATTGTTGGAAAAATTAATTAAAAAATATCTGACTTATTTACCAATGTGGTTACAATATTTGATTGATCAAGACAGATTAAGTGATAGTCATATCGAGAACTATTTTTCCATTATTAAAAGGCGTTGTCGCGAAGCATCACATTTAGGGAAACTACCTACAAAATGTTTAAGAGTGCTAAACGAAATCCAAAAACGAAACGAGTTTATCTCCGAAAAATTTAAATCGAAGATACCAAAAAAGTCATTAAAAAATCAACGTCTTAAACATAGTAGGCGGTTCACTATATTAAGTAGTTTAAAGAAAAAAGAAGTTTGGAAAAAAGAAAACAAGATTTCGCGGTCCCAAACAAATTTTAATTTATCTAACATTAAAAATTTTAATTAAAAAACAAAAGACGAACAATTGCAAGTGGCAACGTAATTGTTAATAAATCGACAAGACCTCACATTACCAAATAAAAAAAATCGAATATTACAGAACCTCAATAGACTAGGAGAGGATTTTTACGAAATGGTTCTGTTAATAATAGTTCGGTTTATAAAAACACGTGTGCCTTTGATTCTTTTATTCAATGTATGTGCAATGTTAAATTACAGAAAACATTTTTATTGTTTTTGTGTCAAGAACACGATTTTAAAGAATTAGAAAAATTGCGGCATGATGCTTTGTATGACATAAAAAAAATTAAAATATGATTTTGGTCTTAAATCAAATTGTGAATGTAATATAACGCTTGTTTCTGATTATTTTTTTATAATTAGTACCTAGCCTTATATTAGTACTTAGCCTTATACTATTGTCCACTTTGCATGAAAGAAACGGCGGAAAATCGATGATATTTAAAACTCGACCTTCAATTACTAGAAGAAGTAGGAATTACCGAATTGCAGAAATGCATTGTTCCGTTTCCTACAAAGCCGTGTTGCTTGCGCGGAAAACATAATTTTAAGTTCTTTTGTAGTGCTCAACACAGAGCATTTAAATTGTCAAAAACAACCACAGGTATCTTTAAGCGATATTCCAGCAATGCTAGTGTTAGATGGAATCACATTTATTTTAAATTCAGTTGTGATTTTCTTGGATACCGAGGAGCATTATACGGCATACTGTAAAACAGGGAACGATTGGGAGTTGTTTAACGATTTAAAGTCAACCATTATTAAAATTAGAAGTGACTTGCATAAAGTGAAACCCCATTTAATTATATATTATAATGGAATAAGATGAAGGAGTGGAATATAAAAAACCCAAAAAAAATCTAAAAATAAAAAAAAAACACACAAAAAACAAAAAAAAATTACAAAAGCAAAAAAAATTGAAATAAATGAATTAATTTCAATGGACTAGATGAACTGGTCGAAAGGAGTGTGATTTTCTACTTACCTCCACGTGGTACACCTTGGGCAACGAGATGTGTTGGCTAAGAGTAGGATTCAAAAGAATAATAATGAGTTATTTTTAACAAAAATTTACCGAAATCAAGGGAAGGTAAGGTTTTAGTTAAGAATCGAACCACCAAAAAAATATAGAGCGTGAAGAACGCATACTACGTAGTTGGCTGGAATGGAACGACACTAAAACATTAGGAGTAGAAATCACTAAAAAGCCAATACCAAAACATAAAAGTTACAGAGTAAAAATTGATTAGTATTTATTGAGCTCTAGTTGGGCCATATATGACCACGAGAGCCATGCTAGAATCGCACACTCCGACGTACAGGTATAGATTAGGAACAGAACTATTCGAAAAATATAATGGCGTCGCGGGCCAATACCAAAACTTAAAAGTTACAGAGTAAAAATTGATGAGTATTTATTGAGCTCTATTTGGGCCATATATGACCACGAGAGCCTTGTTAGGATCGCACGCCCTGACGTCCAGGTATAGATTAGGACCAAAACTATTCGAAAAATATAATGGCATCGCGGACCAATATCAAAACTTAAAAGTTGCAGAGTAAAAATTGATGAATACTCAGCTATAATTGGGTTATTTATGACCACGACGGCCATGTTAGGCTGCTCAAATATATAGTGTTCTGGAATATAGTTGTACCAGAACCAATGGAAACTATGATGGTTCTGTTAGTTTATGCCTGAACTTTGAAGTTACAGAAATGAATTTGTTATGTGCTTACTACTTTGTCTTTAATTTGAATTGGAAATAAATTTGGTTTATTTTTTACCATTTCGTTATGAATTTTTGGGTGGACAGTATTAGATATAACTGGCAAAACAGTTTTAACTTTTGTTATAGTAAATTTTGGGCTGACTATGAGAAACTATCACGATAGTAATATTTTTTTGGCCTGAGTTCTTATAAAATGTCGTGAAATACAATTTTTTGGGCTGATACTTCTAATATTATAGAACTCATTATTTTAGTGTTGCCATTACATTTTTTTGGGTTGAAATTTGGGCCAACTTCACATACGTGAGGATACAAAAACAATCAATGTTTATTGGAGAAAAAAGTCAATACATGAATACGACATGCAAAATGTTTTTTAAAATAAACAGCACCAACGAATTGTAGAACTTTTTTTCTGGTTGTACCGCTTTTTTTATAAATGCCACATACTCTTAAAAGTTAGTTCCAAAACAGAGCTGGGCCATTCTATTGTGCTATATCACTTTTTTCTATCTCATTTAGAGACTTATTTTTGTGATATAAATGTAAATAAGGAATTCTATACGTACAACCCTACGTAATGAATTTGAGGGGAAATATTGAACTAAAAGTGATATATTGACGTTTCTATCTAAACAAAAATATGCATTAATATGAACTTTTTTATGAAGAGTATGAAACGGTTGTAATATAATTTTATTTCAAATAACATGGTAAGTTTGTAAATAAAATGCGATTAGACGTATGCGATAAAGTAAGAATTATAATTGTGAATTTCATTATATGGGTGTGATTATAAATTATAATTATATGGAATTACAAGAATGCAGCAAACTCTATTGGTTACATTGTAGGCTTCTAATTCTTCTATTAATTGTATGGTCAAAGCCTGCGTGAATCTGAAATAGCCCCTAAAATTAGCTTCTTTCATCTCATTGGAGTTCGATGGCCGTCTTTGTTTTTTTGTTGAGTTTGCTGCTCGTGCCAGTACTCAAATGCAATCTGCGTATTGCTTGAGTCCATGACCTACAATCAAATAAAATTATTATTGGTAAACACAATTAATAAAACCACGATTGATTTTATAACAAATTTCACAAGCGGCGATTTTTTATTTTTTTTTTATTTAAGTAATTAATTATTATTATAGCTCCACAAATCAATTATTTACAAGAAACATATACAAAAAACACAAACTGGAATGACGTTTAACAAACATATGTTTTAATAAAAGACTTTACACTTGCGGAAAGTAAACAGAAGTTGTTGAGGTCTCTTTCATTCACAACAATATACGACATGACGAAATTCATGCATAGTTCATCCATAATTAACCCGCAGCATGCCACGACAATTTTTTATATCACGTACCGAAGCGAAAAAATATCTCAACATGTCGGCACTGGTCTTGATTCGAAAATAGTTTTCTTAACATTAAACTCAAGCTAAACTTATTACCCATACAAAGATTTTGAAACTGATTAACTAATTAAGGCATTATTTGAACTATTCAAATAATGCACTACTAAGTTTCGGAAAACATTTAAATTTTTTGTTACTCCTTTTTCTTGAAATTTTTAAGATACCTGCAAAATAAATCAAAACAAAAAATATTCTGCTTAACCGTCAAATTTGGAAAATAAACTTATTTGCTATGTGCACTATTATGAAATTCTATTTACCAAAATTCGGAAAAAATTGATGTACATCAAACAATTTGTCAGAAAAAACTATTTTTTTTTTATGTTCATCAATTTTAAAAAATTTACATTTTATCGAATTTTTTTGATTGATGTGACTAATATGTACCACAATACAAAAAGAGAGATGTCAATTTTTACAAAAGAGTCGATTTTTGTGGAAATGTCATTTTGGTTGTGTTTTGTTTTAAAGAAAGAAAATTTGTGAATTTAAAGTTTGTAACGGAATTCTATTTAATTCCGTTCCTAACCTGTCCCAAACATAAAATTATTTTCTTATCGGCATGACTTTAGAGATAATATCTCTAACTATATCTAATGGCCCGTTCCATACATGGCTTCAAAAAACCGGCTTTACCTTCGTCTCTTTCCCCTTTTACCTATAAAATCGATGTTAACTGCGACATAAAATTTTTCGGTGAAGCACAAATAGAAATGAAAATAAAAAAATTTAAGGCCATTTTTGAGATGTAGATTTTATTTTCGAGAGAGCAGAATAAAACAATACAAAAAAAATTTCAAACAATACAAACGACTTAGTTTGAAGCCAGAAGTTGAAGCCGTGTATGGAACGGGCTTATTTATGTATTAGTCAAGCTATCTCTTCACATTTTTTTTACGTTTCTTTACTACAAGGCGATTTAACTAAATTCTTGTTAGAATTTTTGTTAATAAACTCAGTTGAGTAAGCGTAAATAGATTTATGTAGTTTGATGTCTTAATTTTCAAGTACACGATGAAGACAAGTGGTTCGTTTATATATAGCATAGATGAATTTACGAATATGTCCACAACACGCACGGTTTCTATAATTTTTTCTGGTTTATTATCAAAAAATTGTAAGTTGAGTGAGAGATCACTTTTAATGACTGTGCTAAAAATGTTAATTCCCTCTAAACAACTAATTAATTTTCAAATAAATACCACGAAATTTTCTTGGTAAAGGGGGAATTTTTGAAAATTAACTATTACGTGACGTAGCTCGAGCTCAACTGGCGTTAACTAATAAGGACAATGTTATAATTATGTATATGATTTTTAATTATGATTAATAATTTTTTTTTTTTGTTGTGTGTAAAAAATAGTTCGAGCAGTTTTAATAAAAAGGATTTTTTTTTATTGGAATTTTGGATGCGGCACACAAACTTTGATGAGTATATCCAACAACCGACTTACATTCTAGGTACCCGCAGTAATCTGTCATTTGACTGTCTCTAAGCATGGAAATTGCTGATGTTTCAACTCTTTTTCCTTCTGTCGGAAACATTTTACTGTCTAAAAACATCTTACTAACCCCAACAAAAATTAGGTATTGCTAAGCGAGTTATTAGCACTATATTTGATGTATTTAACATGTTACGGTTAAATATAAAATGTTAACGTAAAACCCCACCTTCACCATATACAACCACAGTTGGTTCAACCTTCGTCATGGGTTGGTGAAGCCAAACTTATTACTACTTCGGGGTCCGATGCCACCACTTTTCCTTTCCCATTTTTATTTTTTTCATGATGCGGTTATCAAGGCCGTTACTTGTGCATCCCCATCCCCACGACCAAGTATTGACCTCTCGGTTGAGCTACGGGTTAATGTCTCAGGGGGATGTAATACAGGTAAAAGTATATTTTCTATGAAACTAGGTTAGCCCTAGCTTTAGGTAGAGACTAACCCGTTTCAAGTTATAAAATAGAAAAATTAATAAAATTAAAGGATATTTGACAGTTCAATGAAAATGGTTTTTATCGATATATCTAACTATAGGGTTGGCCACGTTTCATTGTTTTTCAAAAAACTGTTTACAAAATACCGTTTTCAAAATCTTGTGTCCAAAATCTTGTTTTACAAAATCTTGTCACCCAAAATCTTGTTGGACAAAATCTTGTTTCCCAAAATCTTGTTTTCAAAATATTGTTTATTTATGTTTATTTATGTTAATAATGTTTTAATTAACCCGCGCGCGCGGGTTAATAAAAACATTATTAACATAAATAAAAAATATTTTTATAATCTTCTTAACATTTTGAAAGAAAAACAAAAATTTGGACACGTATTATATTTTTATAATCTTAGTAATATTTTGAAAAAAAAAAACAAAAATTTGGGCTCGTATTGTTTGTCTATTTTACAATATGGATAAAATATAGTTGCACTTTTCCTCGTACTTCTTTTATTTTGAAAAATAATAAAAATATTAACAATCAGATATTAATCAGTTTAATTGATATTTCTGAGTTGCATAGAACAAAATTATTATGAATATTTCTATTGTTAAATCCAACAAGGATAAAGATAAATTAGTTATCGACGGATACCTATTTCATTTAGAAAGAAAACACAAAGATGTTTATAGATGGGTTTGTGATAAAAATAAAGTTAATTTTTGTAAAAATCGTGTCAACTCTAAGCTGAATGAAGACGATCAACACCATTTATAAAGGGTCCAACAGAACATTGCCATCTCGAATTATAAGAAAAACGATTTTTAAGTGTGATTTGAATTTGAGGATACAGCTACCGAGTAACCACCAAGCGCAGAAAAAGAAAATTGCAAGAATACGGAAAAAATATTCATTAAAAGAACCAACGTCAATTGAGGAAATATGTATTCCAAATAATTTAAAAATTTTAGAAGGGGAACTATTTGTTTTATCTGAAAATAACTTTGGTAAGGAAAAGGGAAGGGAACAATATCACATTTGAAAATATTAAGTGAATGTGATTGTTGGTTGATGGACGGAACTTTTAAAGTTGTGCCTACAATTTTCCATCAACTTTTTTCTATTCATGGAAGAATAAATACGAAATATTTCCACTAATTTTTTGTGTAATGAGAAAAAAAAGTAAAAATTCATATTATGAGTTTTTTTATGAGCTATTCCAAATAGCTTGTTCCCATTCTATTAATTTACATCCTACAAGAATTATTTCAGATTTCGAACTAGCTTCGGTTTCTGCACTAAGAAATTTCCTGCCCGATGTAATTTTTAAGGGTTGTTTATTTCATTTTACCCAAATTATTTGGCGAAAAGTTCAGAAGGAAAAATTGGATTCTAGATATGGTAACCACGTAGATTTTAGCATTAAGATTTGAATGCTAGCTACCCTAGCATTCGTTCCACCTAATAAAATTTTTTATTATTTGTCTAAATTGGATGATTTTTTGGATGAAGATGGAAAAAGAATTGCTTCATGGATAAATACAAATTATATTTCGGGTTCTGCTGGTAAAATCATTAAACCGCCACGATACAGTCCTAATTTTTGGTCTATTGCTGACTCTTTTGAAAATAACTTTCCACGAACACAAAACAATTTAGAGGCTTGGCACAGAAGGCTACAAGTTGTTGTTGGAAAAATGCATGTTGGACTTTGTAAGCTAATAGATGAATTGGGCAAAGAACAAATATTTATTAAAAACCGAATCGATAAAATGAGGTCTGGTGAACAATTATTTCCAAAGAAAAAATATATAGAAAAAGAACAAATGCTGAACTATATAATGATAAATCGTCGGCCTGAAGAGGAAACGATTTTCCTTAAAGGCATCGCAAATAATATAACTCTTTATTGATTTTCTTGATTTATTTTCTACTCTTTTTTCAAACTTATCTCAAAGAAACCAACTTCTGAAATTATAATTTTAAATAAAATATGTGTATGTAAACTAATTACTAAAATTTGTTTTTATTAATTGAATGTGAACCATCTTAATGTATCCATAATCAGAGCCGGCATGAAAAAATGTTCTTAAAATAAAGGATATCGAAAGGTTAAAAAATAATCAAAATAATTATTTCGGAAAACAAAATTTTAAAAAACAAGATTTTGTCCAACAAAATTTTGGTAAACTATATTTTATATAGTACGATTTCAAAAAAACAAGTTTGAATGGCAAAACAAGATTTTGTCTTGCAGGCAAACACCCCGATTCCTTAACTATAATGTTTAGTTTGATAAAAACGGCTTTGTTTTTGAAAAAGGTGGTCTAACATTTCTCGAAAATAAAATAAATAAGTGATAATTAGATTATAATCGTTATATTATTGTAATATGGGTGATTTATTAATAGTTATTGAAATTGTGCAAGCAGATTGTAATGAGGTTTTGAAGCACTACTCCGCCGCAGTACAACACGGAGAATGCCAGCAAACTGCTGGAAAAGCAACGGAGTGCCACACACCAAAAGTGGACAGATGGGCAAACAAAATATATGTTGGCTATGTATGTATGCCGATTATTTTTCACAGGTTGGACCTTTTAAAAAATTCTGCAACAAAAAAATGATGTAGAATTTCGTGGCAAACGAGTTAGAAAAAGAGTTTAACGTGAAGTGGTCTGGACTTCAAGTCGACACCAGGTACAGATGTGTAATGAAAAGAACGAAAAAAGCTTCGACAACAACAAAACTAACGGTGTGGTTTATTCAGAAGAGGGGTACGAGGGAGAGGTAAATCGCATCGTTAGTATGGATAATTCTTTGGTCCCAGACTACACGATTGGTCCAAAAATAATTACAAGAAAAAAAACACTTTCATCATCCTCAACAGAATCGTCCGCACCCACAAGTTTCCGAATTACGTCATCTTTGCATCATTGGCAAAAGTGCTATCAAAAGATGCAAATACACCGGTATATCCAGAACCAGCATCACCACCCTACCAAAGATAAGAGTGAGGAAAACCAGGGTAAATATGAAAAACACTTCGCGTTGAAAGAGCAGCGGTTTCAAAGATTCCTAAAATTTGCACGCAGACCGCATGAAAAGGTTAAATGAAATTAGAGCCCAAAATAATTTAATTATTTCTAATTAATTTAAATTGAATTCACTATTAAATACATTTTTTGAATTAAATTGAACTGCTATTTTTTTTTTATTAAAACTCCTCTGCAATGGTGCTCCGCTTTATTTCTCCTATACGTGTTTTAATACTGCTTCTGATATATCTTCCACATTTTCATCTACTCCGCTCGTGTTTGGTGAAGTTTCTGTTAAGGTAGCTTCAGCAGGCAATTCTTCGTTTCGTACGCAAATTATGTAGTACGCAACATCCCAATACAAATTTACACATACGTTCTACTGCAAAAAAATCTAAACAAATGAGCCGCCTAAACCTTTGTTTGAGTAACCCAAACCACCCAAACGTATTTTCGATTTTTACCCTCGTCTGGAAATGTTTTTTTATTGTAATTTAACCGTGTCGTTGTCAAATTACCATAATCCTTGTAAGGTGTCAACAAATACTTTCGCAAAGGATACACTGCATCTCCAAGAATGTGGTATTGTTCACCGCAAATTGTTGAAATTATTTCGGATATATACGATATTTTATATATCCTACTTGGAGATCCAATAAATACATTAACTTTTTGTTGGCGTCACATATTCCTTGCAACGTAATAGATATTAAGCCGTGTCTATTCACGTAAGTATGTAGAATGTATCTTATTGACTGGTTACAACCGATTACGTTAATAAAAATAAAACGTCCAATTAAATTTTAATTATTTTTTGTATTAGCTCCTCAAATGTTCTCGACTTTTCAAGCTGCACACTATCTGTAGTTGGGAAGTGAATAAGTTGATCCGACATGTCGAACAGGAATTCCAAGAAGTTGGTAAAATGTCTGTGAGTAGCTGACTCGGAGGCGTCAAACAGATTCACGACTTCTCTATTTGTCTCCTTGTTACGAGCAAACCTATAAACAATTTTAAGGTATTATTTTATAAAATGTAAGTATTTTGGAAATGTATCGTTACCACAAAGAACGCTAAACATTGTGACTCAGCGGTTACACTCACTCTTCCAGAAGGTTTAGATCAATTTAGTTACAAAAAAATACAAATTTGTCCACAACTTCCTTCTTCATCTAAATATTTCGCCACTTCATCGTTCACAAATTTTTTACTCGACTTTTTGCGCCCGTTCAAATAATGTGCACTGCATCCTAATAAATTCATCATCATCCGATGAAGAATAATATAACAAAGAATCATTTGACGATGACGAGGAAGCCAACGCCAATTCGTCGACAAATTGCATTATGTTCATAAATTTATCACAATTCACAACCAAACGCTTTAAAACTGAAACAACAAATGTCATGATTAATGTGATTCTAACGTCAAACGATTACCAATACCAACATAAAAGCAAAATAATTTTGTTTAGTTCTATTGGAACCATTATTTTCACATTTATTTGGAAAAGTAAATAGAATTTCGTATATGTTTATACGATTCCATTTCCGAAAATTCAAGACAAGGAAAACAAATATTTACTTTCTCTGTCGCACAGAAGCAAACTTTTTTCCTTCTTTTTCGTTTTTTCTTCTACCACGAATGTTTGCCTAAGTCGTCTCCATGTATTTATCTCAATGGTTTTAAATTTTAATTGATAACATAAGACTTTGAACAAAAAGGGATGTCAACAAAACTAATTCGAAAAACGAGTTTTTAAAGGGTGCGACATCGTTTGGTTCTAATGTCAACTGTCAAGTAACAAAAATTCAGTATTTTATTACCGGTGAATGAAATAAATCGATATAGACGATTGGTAGAAATAAAGCGACAACTGAGAACATTGTGAGGAAATTTGTGAGTAAATTTCGGTCGACTTGCATGTTAATATATTGCTTTATTGACCTGTGTATACACCTACCAAGACCAATTAGTACAAGAATTGAAGGCAGTTGACCATCTATTGTGCTTTTACTTTGCTGAAACAGCCAATTCTCGGTTGGAAGAAGTTGAGTATTTTTACCATCACAATCATCTTTTCCCACGAATCTTATTCCTCGGCGGTGATTTAAACAAGCAAAAGTGCCGTATTTGGGGCACGGAAAATCCACATGTGACAATTGAGAAGGTAATAGCTCCCAAAACAAGTAACTGCTTGGTATGTACTTTGGTCCTAAGGTGTCATAGGGCCGCATTAACAGTCAATGGTGGTCGATATCGTGCGATGTTAACTGCCCACACACCGAACAATACAATATATGTTTTGCGGCCTATTTTTGAAAATCTCATTGTCAGCCGAAATGGCGATGACAACTGTTCGCTAGCGAGTAGCGAACGGTATTTTAATATTTTTCCCCAATTGGTTGAACTCCGACGTTATTGCCGATGAATTACCGAACAATTATATAATTCCCATTTCAAAGCAACTCGAGCAACGCAACTTTGAATTTTGATCAAATTATTTGAAGTTAAATTTTTGGCCCTTAGGGCCGATATGTTGAACATCACTTAGAATTAATTAGTTAATTAAATTTGGGGGAAAAATATTAAAATAGAAAATTTAAATTACTTGCCCAGTGTGAATGAGATGAAAGTTTTTGAGAATAAATTTAGTGAGTTATCTTATCATATACACAATAAAAAAAAATTGTACGTGATTTATGGAAATTTACATACATTTAATGGTAAAATAATTACATTATTTATGTAAAAAAAATTTATTTCCATAACAAGTAACGGAATATTCAGTAACCAGTATGTAAATTAAATAACTCCACAGAATATACTGAAAAAGTTTTTATTTTATGTAGAGATTAGTAACCTGTCTATGTAATTTTAAGTATATCATAGAATTTTACGACATTTTGTATAAAAATTACATTCTTGCCAAAAATAGTCCATAGTTACTATGTGAACATTGTCGGAGATAAATATGACAAATGAGAAATCTGCGAGTAAGAATAATTGTGACGCGTAGAGAATCTTTTGTTTAATGTGATTTAATTCGCCAAATCGATATGTTCGCTTGTTATAGTATAAAGCAAGATTTGATATTTTACAGTTTGGTCGTTGCAACCTGATGGTGATGAGTATTGAGTAGACGAGACCAACTTTATATCAGTACGAAACCAAACTGACAAGGAAGAACTTGTGAAGGTTCTTATGTATTGTAAGGGTTGTGTGTATTTTTACACAATGACCCTGGGGGTGAAAATATCGAAGGGGCGGGGGGGTGTACATTTTCTACTTTTTGTGATAGATACATATATTATGAGCAGATGATCCCTTTGTTTTTTTTACCGAAAAAAAAACTAAATAAAAATTAACTTCCCATATCGGAATGAAATTCTTCATAGTTTATATGATTTTTAAGCAAATTCGCTTCTAAGTTTATAAATTTCAAAATTAAAATATGGGATCATATTACCCTTACATAGTATACAAAATTACATAATGGTTTATAAAAATTACATATCTGCACTGTTGAATTTTACATAAATCGGAAAATGAAAATTACATGTCTTATGTACAGTACATTGACATACATTTAAGAGGCATTTTGTTTACCCTTAAAGATATGTATTTTTTTTACTGTGGAATTCACTAGAGTTAGTGCTACACGGGTGCTCTACATATATTGAACACAAAGTGTGATTATAGTATTTTTTCGGGCTTTAGTAACCTCTTTTCTGGTATATAGCCCTTTTTTATTTATTTATATTTTTATTTTACGACGTTTCGAACAAAATTTATGTTCATCATCAGGTAATATAATGTAAGTATGGTACTAAAAATATGTTAAGTAAAAGTTAAAAAAAACATAAAATAGTTAGCACAAAAACAGAAAACTTACAATAATAAATTAATAAAATAATTAATTAAATTAATTTAAAAAATATTTAAAAGAAATACAAAAAATAATTTTATAACACTATACTGTCACTCAATAGAGGAAAAAATTAAAACAAGAAATACTATTTTTGTAAACATTTAAAGAAAAGCAGTATAGATTTAATAAGGCAAAAACATGTAGAAAAAATAAATATAATGAAAGTGTTAGCCCAAAAAATGAGTTTTGATGATATTTTGAAAAGAAATTGCCAAATTAAAATTTAATTAATAAACTCTTACAAAAGTGAAAAATACAATAAAATGTCAATTTTTACAAAAATTTGTTGTAAAAATCTTGAAGATATGCACAATCACTCTGTTTATTTAGACTTGTTGGATTTGTCTTGATGTGCATCATCTCCAAAACTCGCCTAGTATTTAATTTACTTTCTTTTTCGATTACCTGAACGTTGTCTAAATAAATATTGTGTTGGGTATCATAAAGATGTCTTGATAAGGCACTAATTCCATCACGATGAACAGTTTTTTGTTGTAATTTTTTAGCATCCCGTTTATGTTGACAAAATCTTTCACTTAAACGTTGCTGCGTATGCCCAATGTAAATTTTGTCACATTCACAAACAATCTTATAAACTACATTTGTATTATCACCTAAAATTGTACGATCTTTGAGGTTTGAAAATATTCGCGTTTTTAGACTATTTTAGACCTTTACCCACTATTTTAAAATTGTATTTATTAAGACAAAAACTTATTTTTTCATAAAGAAACTTTACATATACAATTGATATATACTTAAAATTGTTATTGGCCACTATTGGAACATTTTCGACAGATTGGCCGTTATTAGAAAATTTGTACTGATAAGAATTTAATATTGGATTCAAAACTGAATTTGGATAATTATTTTTTAAAAGAGTTGTTTTAAGAAGCCGAAAATTGTTTTTGTGAAAAACAGGGTCAGATAATTGAATTATTTTTTGAGATAATAATTTAACAGTAATGCGTTTATACGAAATAGGTAAATGAGAATCAAAATTAAGGTATTTGCCAGACCAAGTCGATTTGTGAAACCAATCTGTCGAAAGTGAACCATCCGCATTATGAATAACCATTACATCTAAAAATGGTAATCTATTATTTGACTCTAACTCCATAGTAAACTTTATATGGTTATTAAACGAATTAAATTTTTGTATAAAAACATCAATTTTTTCTAGGGGAATTGCTGTGATGATGTCATCTACAAACCGATAGAAAAAAGATGGCTGGAAATTGAGTGAGTTAAGTACATTTGATTCAACATATTCCATCACGAGATCGGCAATTGCAGGACTTGTAGGTGAACCCATCGGTGAACCAAATAATTGCTTATAAATTTGATTATTAAAGAAATGTATTGTTACAAAGTGTGATCATTGTGATGTAATATTCAGCCACCAAGGACTGATTAGATGATTGAATTTTTGAAACTGGGTATTACTTCTGTTACAAAATCTTTGAGTTGATTGCTGCAAGACGCAAGACCACTTCAGCCGCCCATAACGGGAAGAAAAACAGTGTTTTGATTTTGATTTTATTATACCAATAACTTGCCATGGGTGTCATTGACTATATATACATAATTTCCTCTACTTGCCTCCACTAAACCGTCTTACCCATTTGGAATTATTTTCTTAAATCAAATTTATTTAATACTTCTCGAGTTGTACCAAATAGGATCGAAACAAATAAGAGAAGCACTTATTAAAATTATGTGAAAAGTAACAAATTAAACTTAACATTTTGTTGTTTATTATATCAAGGGTAAACGATTAGTTAAACCACAGACAATCAAATTAGATTTTTCATTTGAACTAAAAAATGAAAACAAAACAAACTTCTGATAATTAGAATGTCATCGTTGTATTTGTGATTTTTCGATAAACTGCGTATACGTATACGCAAAAAAACAAAATATTTTTGATTGTATGCGGCTATTTAGAGAAAATGAAATCGCAGTTTAAATTTTTACGTTTACATAGGATGAAATATCTCTTTTAGGTTGTCTCATGTTAAACTGAACAATAATAAAATCGTTCTTAATTTCGCTATCGTCTCCAATAGAATGCTGTGTGCGCCTATATGCTGTAAGTTTACGGTAAGATTTACGGTATTGGCAAACATTTTCGAATTCCCGGAATTTACTTATAAGCTTATTTTCCCATGGTAACTCGTAAAATGTTATTTAGATGAAAGCGTTTAGTCGTGTTCGGCGTTGTGCAAGAATAACTCACTCCAAAGCTTGTGATGTTCTCAGTAGCACTTCTCACAAATTTCATTATAATTTAAACTATGTTAACTTAACTATTTTAACGTACATGGTGATCTTTTCCGTTATTGATTGTGTAAGCATACGGCATTCAATTTATCAGAAATTTCATCCATTCCCTACCCCTTTGAGAATATGTAATATAATAATTTTGTTTGCACGTTTTAGGTTACCGCACCATACATTTCATATTTGAAAATAATCATCTAACTTTACCATTAAGGTACCGGACAAGTGGTGCAGTGGTTAAAGCTTCGGCACTTGGACCGGGAGGTACTGGGTTTGAATCCCATCAGAGGCTAGATGCAAATCGAATTTTCATCATCAATTACAATCGGTGATGTTAATAAACACAACTATGACCCTCTGATGGAGTGCAGAATTCAGCGCCGACCCACCGTCCATGTTAATGTACAGGTTGACATGGAGCTTGCAATGTGCAGGTGGTATACTGTAGTTGTGTGAGTAGGTGAATAGGTGAATGGGTTAATGATGTGGCGTGAATGCGTGGTATCACAATGGGCCAAACAAATGGCCTAAGTGTCAACCACTGAAACCTAAAACCAGAACCTACCATTAAGGTGAAAGTTTAGAAACTATTAAAAACTTCTAAAAAATGTAACTGTTATAATAATCAGTTTTAAAATATTCATGACTTTTTTTTTTAATTTCCTGAACGGAAGCAAACGGTAATTTTTAAATGGCCTTCCTAAGAAAAAGTTAAAATACATGTGCATTATAAAAAAAATTTCAATTTGTGTCTTTGTCCGTCGAATAATACCGCTTCACACTCCATAACTTTCTTCATTTGCATTAGTCTCGGAATTTCTTTTCGAGAAATTCGTGTTTTCTACGTAGGAAAGATTGCGCCACAATTCAATGATAATTGATGATTATTTATAAACAAGAATAGTTAATAGAATTGGTCAGATTAAAATTAATTCGTTGAACAATAACACTTTTATATGTCTAAAACAGGGTACAAGGCACTGCATCCAGTTGCCTTCTTTGGATGATTATAATGGGCCCCAACAATAAAGCCACTTAATACGTTTGCTGGATTTAAATGAAAAATAGTTCTCACGATGCTAATTAAGGCAAAATTGTTACTACGAACGAACTGTATGAAGAATTTCTGTTGAAGCGTCAAAATCCAGTCAAGTGTTGTAGCGTAAAATAAAGTCAATCGTAAATTCAAGTAATCAGAATTCAGGCAAATGAATTCCAATTTATTTTATAGTCTCTTAATTGTTTATTAATAACCAAATATAGTCATGGTGTTATTGTACTATAGAGCTGTCACAATTGCAAAATAATGGAGCAAATTAATTAAATAAATTGGAAAAATATCAATCCTGTTTATTGCCATAAAAATATATTATCACTTCCTCATGGCAATGAAAACAATTTTCCATGTTGTAATATAATTAAACAGATGGGTGATTAATACAAATATAAAACTCCAGGCGTGTTTTACGTGCCCATAAAAAAAATCTCATTTTGATGATATTTGCATTTAAATCATGCGCCCCAATTACTACGCAAAATACATTTTCTATCTCTTTCTTTCCACCATACTATAACGCACATAAACCACAGGCATAACAATAATTTTAATTCTGTTTTCAATCATAATGGTGATTTTATTGACGATTTCATCGTAAACCGTATAAAATAAAATTATTTCAAAATCATCATAATTTAATTTAGTTAAATTGTATACTGATGTAAAGTAGTCATCATTTTTATTATGGTTAGTACCCTTCAGGCTCCACAAAATACATATATTAGAAAAATATAAATAAATTACCATTTGAAACCGCAAAGCATATGCTGTTACGTTAGTAACTTGTACCATGGAATGGTAAAAAAAATAATTCCCCTAGCTGAACGGCAACAATACAACACAGAAGAAGCCAGTTTTGAATAGAAATCATACTCATATATGTATGTATGCAAGGAAGATGTAGATTTACCAATCTTTTCATTTTCTGCAGAGATGATTTTTTTATTATCCTGTTTACGTAACAATGAAAGATAGACACAAAAAACATACACAAATAAAATTATTTGGTAATATATCAAATTCGTGTGACAGGATAATTTATGTTTGTAAAATTATCTAATTTTTGTCTATCTAAAATTCTAAAAATAAAAAATCCATCGAATATCCACTTCTGCTAGCCATAAATGAGCATCGGTATTAACTCATTCGCATTATAAAATAATATTGAGTGTAATATCCCAACTAGATCCCAGGCCTAGCAGCTAGACGTAGGACGAAATTCATACATAGCTATATACAAGAAAAATTGAAACACAAAACTGATTGTAAACTTGATTAAAATTGATGGTACATATACGTATTATGGTCGTAATGGAATTATTGTCGTATTTGGGTGAGATACTATCATTCATTTTAATTTAGATTTATGTTGCGTATAGGCGAGAGTATACTATATACCTACGTTTATCTAGATGTGCTATTTTTGCGTAATGAAAAAGATTTTGATGAAGTTGTTTTGTAAAAATGGACATCAATAAATTATTTACGCAATATAGATGACATACGAGTACAGGTAGACAAAACCTGCTCTACAAAAAATATTGCTTCCATTATAAAGTAATCGAATTAAATTACTTTGGCCGAGGTTAGGTATATCAAGATAAATAAATTCGTCCTTTTTCGATAACATGTCAAATTGATGAATCCATTTCATTTAGACATTTTATAACAATATCTAGAAGACCGAGCTGAACTATTTAATAAAATACATCGTACAGTGAGTTGGAATTTTGGTTTTACAATGTAAAAGGTAGTATCGTTTACATGAACATTTTTAGCTAAAAGATTTTTGCTTTATAATAAAACTGGGCAATTCACGTGAAAATAAATGATAATGAATATTTACTATAGCGGAATATATGTATTAATATCGAAAACTAAATTTGTAAACTAAATTATTACATTAAAGATTAAAGGAAACTGTAAAACATACATTATATGTTATAATAAAGTTGGTAATGGTTTAGGGCTCGTTTTTTATTTTAAATAAAATAAAACAAATTTAAAGACTGAGCTTTCGATGTCTCATCGACATCATTTTCAAAGATAATGAAAATGTTTATATAAATTTCTTAGAAACAAATATAAAAAGAGTATACAGTAAATACAATTTTTTCAAATAGCAAATACAAAGTAAATTTTAGAGTAAATTTTACAAACAAGTATATAAAATATGAATATGATTTAAAATTATAAAAAAATATAAATGAAAATTGTATATATAAATTAAACAATGAAATAAATTTAGGAAAGAAATAAAGTAGACAAAAAACGAAATTAGACAAAATAATTGTAGCAATTGCCAATGTAGGCGCAATCACTATTTATATTTATAGAATTAATGCTAGATTTAATAAATAGCATCTCTAAAATTGATCTTTTCCTAAAATTTCGTTCTTTTTCTAATATTTTATAATTATTTAGGCTAATTATGTGACCTGAATTCTTTAAATGTGTAGAAAGTGCACTAGTACCTTGTTCTTCATCTTTATTTACACCATTTTTATGTTGATAAATCCTTTTTTCCAAAAATTGGTTTGTTTGACCCGTATAAACAACATTACAGTCACATTTAACTTCATAAATTAAATTTGACTGATTTTTGAGTTGTATAGGATCTTTAAGTTTAGAAAAAAGACAATCATTTAAACAAGATGAAGATTTACCGACAATTTTGAAATTATAATTTTTGAACAAGTGTTTTATTTTTTCAAATAAATGTTTAATATAAGGAATTGAAAAATAATTTTTATCATTGTTAATGGGCCGAATTTCAAAATTTGTAATACATTTTTTTTGTTTCCGAATACACTGATTTATTAATTTGGCGGGATAATGATTAGTTAACAATGTTTCTTTTAATATGTTAAAATTTTTATTGTGAAATTTGAGATAGTACAATATTAAAATTTTTTGAGCCAAAATGTTTACTGTATTAATTTTATAGGAAGTAGGAAGCCAAGAATGAAAATGTAAGTATCTACCAGACCAACTATCTTTGTGGTACCAATCAAATGAAATTTTGCCATCAGGCTCATGGATCAAAAGTAAATCTAAAAATGGAATTTTGTAGACAACTTCCTTTTCCAAAGTAAATTTTATTCGATTAAAAATTTTGTTAAAACTGTTCAAAATATATCAATTTTGTTTTCAGGAATAGCCGTTATAATATCATCAACATATCGATAGTAAAATAATGGCTGAAAATCTAAAGAATTTAATGCCAAATATTCCAAATTTTCCATTAATAAATTTGCTAATATAGGGCTTATGGGAGAACCCATTGGAAAACCAAAAATTTGTTTATAATTTTTATTGTCATAAGAAAATTCCGAATTATCTAAAACAATACTTAAACCATCAAGAAATTGGACTTTCGTCAATTTTGATTTTGCGTTCTTTTTAATGTCTCTCCAATTTTTCTTGATAATTTCCGAAACTATATGACTATCTACATTAGTAAATAACGAAATCACGTCTAAACAAAAAATTTCGGGGTATAATGAAATTTTGAATTTTTTGTTTAAAATCTTCGGAATTTAGAACAAAAGAATTATTTTTTCCTACACTAAATTTAAGAATGTTACCTAAAAATGCCGATAAACCGTATGTGGGACCATCTATTGAGCTCACAATAGGCCTGTAGGGTATATTTGGTTTATGGATTCTAGGTAAACCATATAATTTAGGAACTACTGGAATATAACTAGTTAATTTTTTCTTTGTAAATTCATCAATGTTGCCAGATTTTTGCCAATTGTTTACTAAAGTGTTTATCGTAGTTTGCATTGGAGTAGAATTATTTTTTATCAATTGTCTATAAGTTGTATCGTCATTTAATAGGCTATTCATTTTGTCAATATAATCATTACGTGTGGTTAATACGGTTATATTGCCTTTGTCTGCTCGAGTCACCATAATATTTGGATTATTTTTCAAATTTTAGGAAAAGATCAATTTTAGAGATGCTATTTATTAAATCTAGCATTAATTCTATAAATATAAATAGTGATTGCGCTTACATTGACAATTGCTACAATTATTTTGTCTAATTCGTTTTTTGTCTACTTTATTTCTTTTCTAAATTTATTACATTGTTTAATTTACATATACATATATACAATTTTCATTTATATTTTTTTAATAATTTTAAATCATATTCATATTTTATATACTTGTTTGTAAAATTTACTTTGAATTTGCTATTTGAAAAAATTGTATTTACTGTATAGGCTTTTTATATTTGTTTTTAAGAAATTTATATAAAAATGTTTGATTAGCTTTGAAAATGATGTCGATGAGACATCGAAAGCTCAGTATTTAAATTTGTTTTATTTTATTTAGAATAAAAAACGAGCCCTAAACCATTACCAACTTTATTATAGTTATTATTGGCTCAATAAATAATTTTTAATTACATAAACATCTCCGGTTGAAAAAATGGAGACAATTAATGGAAATTATACTAGAGGTTTTTTCCAAATAATAAAAGCTGAATACGGTAATACCACAGTGCAAAAAACCAAAAAATTTATGAACGAGAAATATAGACTGGCTAAATTAATTAATAATCAACATTTCCTGCTAAACTGCCGTAAAGAGCATGTTTATCCAAAAACAAGAAAATTAAAAAATGTGTTCAACATTAACAATGAAGTTTTTACCCAACTTCAAAACCAATTCATTTTTGGAGTAATCAATGAAGAAATTAAAGTTACGATAAAAGCCATCAATTCAACAAAAAATATGTTGGCAATTATTAAGCAAAACTTAGAAGATATTGTTCCATCCAATCTTATCCAGGAATTTGTCCAGCACTAGGAATTTACTTTTAACTTCCATTTCAATGAAATTAAGGTAAGGCAAATTGCGAAATTTGATAACATTTTTGTAGACAGTATCAACTTTTTAACAGAAGATTCGGTTATTGCTAGTGAAAATTGGTTAGTAAATCTCTCTAATATTGATCTTCCAATTAAAGTTAAATTTATTTTAAGTTTAGGTAATAAATTTTGTTCACCAACTGTTGGTAGTTATGTACCTTATTTCAAAATTATAAATTGTGTTGAAAGTGCAATTTTTAGTTTTCCGGAAAATAGTCGTACCCAAATTCGTAATCAATTTGTTAATGTTTTGACTAATTCTAAAAATAGTTCATCGTTGCAGAGACTTTCACCAGTTGAAAAACGTATTTTATCTTGCCTTAAACAAGCAAAAACGTTATTGAAAAATAATCTAAATATTATGGTGACTCGAGCAGACAAAGGCAATATAACCGTATTAACCACACGTAATGATTATATTGACAAAATGAATAGCCTATTAAATGACGATACAACTTATAGACAATTGATAAAAAATAATTCTACTCCAATGCAAACTACGATAAACACTTTAGTAAACAATTGGCAAAAATCTGGCAACATTGATGAATTTACAAAGAAAAAATTAACTAGTTATATTCCAGTAGTTCCTAAATTATATGGTTTACCTAGAATCCATAAACCAAATATACCCTACAGGCCTATTGTGAGCTCAATAGATGGTCCCACATACGGTTTAGTAGTCCCATAGTCCCATATCGGCATTTTTAGGTAACATTCTTAAATTTAGTGTAGGAAAAAACAATTCTTTTGTTCTAAATTCCGAAGATTTTAAACAAAAAATTCAAAATTTCATTATACCCCGAAATTTTTTGTTTAGACGTGATTTCGTTATTTACTAATGTAGATAGTCATATAGTTTCGGAAATTATCAAGAAAAATTGGAGAGACATTAAAAAGAACGCAAAATCAAAATTGACGAAAGTCCAATTTCTTGATGGTTTAAGTATTGTTTTAGATAATTCGGAATTTTCTTATGACAATAAAAATTATAAACAAATTTTTGGTTTTCCAATGGGTTCTCCCATAAGCCCTATATTAGCAAATTTATTAATGGAAAATTTGGAATATTTGGCATTAAATTCTTTAGATTTTCAGCCATTATTTTACTATCGATATGTTGATGATATTATAACGGCTATTCCTGAAAACAAAATTGATATATTTTGAACAGTTTTAACAAAATTTTTAATCGAATAAAATTTACTTTGGAAAAGGAAGTTGTCTACAAAATTCCATTTTTAGATTTACTTTTGATCCATGAGCCTGATGGCAAAATTTCATTTGATTGGTACCACAAAGATAGTTGGTCTGGTAGATACTTACATTTTCATTCTTGGCTTCCTACTTCCTATAAAATTAATACAGTAAACATTTTGGCTCAAAAAATTTTAATATTGTACTATCTCAAATTTCACAATAAAAATTTTAACATATTAAAAGAAACATTGTTAACTAATCATTATCCCGCCAAATTAATAAATCAGTGTATTCGGAAACAAAAAAAATGTATTACAAATTTTGAAATTCGGCCCATTAACAATGATAAAAATTATTTTTCAATTCCTTATGTTAAACATTTATTTGAAAAAATAAAGTACTTGTTCAAAAATTATAATTTCAAAATTGTCGGTAATTCTTCATCTTGTTTAAATGATTGTCTTTTTTCTAAACTTAAAGATAGAGAACCTATACCACTCAATAAGCAGTCAAATTTAATTTATGAAGTTAAATGTGACTGTAATGTTGTTTATACGGGTCAAACAAACCAATTTTTGGAAAAAAGGATTTATCAACATAAAAATGGTGTAAATAAAGATGAAGAACAAGGTACTAGTGCACTTTCTACACATTTAAAGAATTCAGGTCACATAATTAGCCTAAATAATTTTTTTTTTTTTTTTTTTTTTTTTAGTCCATGCCATCTGTTTTGGGGCCGAAGCACTCCCTGCTCTTTCGCGGTTTATTTTTCCGTCTTACTTTACGCATAATTTGCCAAATCGAAGACGTACGGCTATAGGTCCGATTTTTATAACCATCTGCACATTGCAACCTCCATGCCAGCCCATACTGGCATGGAAGATGGGTCGGCCCATGAGTTTTGCACTCCGACAGGGGGTCATATATGTGTTCCATTTCATCACAGATCGTAATCTGTAGATGAAAATTCCCTTTGCATCCTGCCCCTATCGGGATTCGAACCCGGTACCTCCCGATCCAAACGCCAAAGCTTTAACCACTGTGCCATTTGGTCGGTCTAAATAATTTTAAAATATTAGAAAAAGAACGAAATTTTAGGAAAAGATCAATTTTAGAGATGCTATATATTAAATCTAGCATTAATTCTATAAATATAAATAGTGATTGCGCTTACATTGGCAATTGCTACAATTATTTTGTCTAATTTCGTTTTTTGTCTACTTTATTTCTTTTCTAAATTTATTTCATTGTTTAATTTATATATAAAATTTTCATTTATATTTTTTTAATAATTTTAAATCATATTCATATTTTATATACTTGTTTGTAAAATTTACTCTAAAATTTACTTTGTATTTGCTATTTGACAATTTATTTACTGTATTTACTGTATAGGCTTTTTATATTTGTTTTTAAGAAATTTATATAAAAATGTTTGATTAGCTTTGAAAATGATGTCGATGAGACATCGAAAGCTCAGACTTTAAATTTGTTTTATTTCATTTAAAATAAAAAACGAGCCCTAAACCATTACCAACTTTATTATAGTTATTATTGGCTCAATAAATAATTTTTAATTACATATTATGTTGTGGCCAATATAACATTTTCATTACCGAGAATGTATTTGAAGATTACATTATAAAAAAACCATAAACAGCCATCTCAAATATCGAAAATCTCAGTTGAGCGACAATTCACTAAAAAGTAATTAACTGAATATCATATATCATTTCAAAATAAGAATTATGTGTCCCATGAATATTAATAGTAATCATCCGAAAATGATAGTTTACCGAATACAACGATTTAATGAAATTAATATTTCACTGAAATCGGCATTTCACCAGAAACCCCTAATTCAACGAAAACTTATTAATCGAACACAGCTCTACGAGTACCCCAAAATCAACAATATTTGTTAGGGTGTATTTGTTAATTTACTATCTTTCAAATGTCCAAATATCTTGGTAGGCCGACGATTTACCGAAAATGGAAATTAAACGAAAATATGTTTAATGGGTACTCAGAGTTCACATTTTGGACAATATGGCTAGAGAAATCAACGATAAAATCGACTAGGAGGTCATTCTTTCGTACAAAGGTCCCGTTTTTTCTCGGCTTAGATTTTTTTTTTTCTTGGCTAAATGTCGGTTTGTATGGCAAACATTGAATTCGAATTTAGTTGAAGCAAGCTAGTTCTTAACCGATTGAGATGAGATTTCAAAATGGCCAATTTGAATTGTGCTATATAGTCTATTTGTCAATATATTGGGATAGAACTTAACCAATTGCGTTAAAACTGGGTTTTTAAGATGAAAATGAAATTCAATTTGATAAATCGATGGGGTTTTGCAAAATTACCAACTTATACGGAACCAAGATATTCTCCAACTTTTTGAAATAAAACACATTAGTAGTGTTGCTTTCGCTAATCCGCTTAGCTTGGCTAAGAAATGTGAAAGAAACAACTTTTGGCTTTAATTTTTTAATGCGTTTTAATTTTTCTGTGTTGGTTCATTTTCTTAATATTTATTTTAGTTTTTTTTATTTTATGAAATAGAACAAATTAAATTCGGTATTTTGCTATCATATAACAAATGCTAAATTATTCTACAAGATAAATTTTTCGAGAAAAATAGAAAAAATAACGCCTTGCGGTAAACAGCATAACCATGAAATGATTTTGTTTCCCCTAATCCTAAAAAAAATTTTCTTAACATTCTAAAACAATCGGCTTGAATACAATGCAATTGTTGCTGTAATCTTTTGAAAGCAACACAGCTATTTTAAATGTCGAAAAAATGATTTCAATCACCTCGGAAATCATCGAGTATAATTCTGGAAAATTCCCTGGACTTAGGCGAAACATTTGATTACAACGTGAACGGATGTGAGTCCGAATCCGGATCTGATACTAAAAAATTATAAGTATTCTGGAAAATAAGCCATTTTTTAGTAAATTAAGGTTAATTTTGGTTTCTATGATGAAGTTGGGATTCCTATAAGAGTCGCGGTGTGGTTCTGGATCATGGACGGTTTGATTATTAGTTTCGAAAAGAATTCTGGAAAATGGCAAATTTGAGTTTGACATTTTGAAATTAGAGAGTTTGAGTAGAAACTAATCCATTTTGATTGAGATGAAGCTTGATTTGTACTTAAAAATGTGTAAATGAGTTCCGAATTTGTTTTGAGAAGATTTGGAAATGAGCCAATAATTCCTCAACCCGATTGATATGGAATTTTATTTTATGATAAAAATGTGATTTGGTCACACCTAGTCAATTCCCAACAAATTGGTATAAATTTTCATTTGCAAAACGAAAATGGAATATGGAGAATAGAATTTGACGTTTGAACAAACAAACTGATTTTAGTCAATATCCGAGTGCTATTCATCATAGCCTATTTCGAAAAAATCGGCCATTCTTATCCTATTCTGGAAACCGAATATATTATTAATCCAACACTCATGCTACATTTACATGGATTGTTTTCGTCGTTGTTTTCGAGGTTGTTTTGGTACATTGTGAAACAACAATAACATTTTAATATTTTTTTAAAGTGATCGTTTTTGATTATATTTTGAAAACATATTTTGTGTCAACTGTCATCTTTAATTTTGTTAATATGTACAAAAATGTATAGTGTGAATATTTTAGTGGCATGAAATATAATTGATTTGAAGTGTAAACCTCGAATTTTAAATTAAAATACAGATTAATATTAATTGTAAATTAAAATATTAATTACTAGAAATTTGTATTAATACGTAAATCGTGGATTTTTTTTGTGTTTTATATATAATTGAATAGTGTGAATTATAAGTGAATAATTATTATTTCTATATCATTATTCAAAGGGCAAAAGCAATAAAATAAATATGGTGCGATGCATACTGAAATATTTGCTACCATTACCACTGCGACCATTCTCTTACTAAGCCAACACCGGTCAATTTCAGTACGTAAAGTATGTACGAAAAAACATGAAGAAATCGTAAACGAAGGTGGTGAGTACAACCATCTTTTACTGAGGGTAAACGAGATACACTGGGAACTGGAACTTAATTAAATGAGATGCGGTTAAATGATCTGGAGTCTTTTTTCAATTACACTCGAATGAATCCAGCTACATTTGATAAGCTTTTGAGTTTCGTAGGGCCACACATAACAAAACAAAACATAGTGAGATGTTCAATTTCTCCTTCTATTAAACTAGGTTGACCTTAATATAAATAAACCAATAATCATTTTGAAAAATTCATAAATTTATTATAAATTTAATGTATATATCTTGCTAGTGGCGGCAGCCAAGCTTCCATCATGTTCCTTACGTGTTAATTAATTAAAAATTTGAACATAGGAGGTTACAATGCAACTGCATCAGCTACTGAAAATAGAGACACTTTGGCCGAAAATTGCATGACGGATGGCTCAATTCCTTAGCAGTGGTCAATGGTAGGTTAGCATGACTGATTTAATCGAGCAATTTATCAAAATGCTTTGGCATTAATTTTTGGGAAGCACCAGACCCACTTGGTATTTTTATTGCCCCTGTGTTAAACCTAATATTTTGTTGGACCGCTTTTTGTTTTTATTACACCAGTACAACCCCGCAACTGATGTGCAAAAGGATTGGCCAAGCATTAAGGTGCAGACTCCAATTTGCAATAAAATATGTTTGCCTAATTTCTTTTTCCCAGCACTGTATATTATGCAAAACACAACACACATTTACAATTTGGCAACCTTTTTCTGGAGTATAATGTAGCTGCCTTGCATAGAGTAGGGCTCTAAATATAATTTTCAACAGCATCGAGCATCTTTCAACTAGATTACGTGCTTTTGAATGCAATTTATTAAACCTTGCTTCAGGTGAACCGTCAGCAGCTGCTCTAAACGAAGTTATAATTTATTGCTCTAATGGATAGCCAGAGTCCGCTATAACAACAAATTTTAGCTTGTATATAAAATATTTACTTTGGAAATCTTTACCTATCTGCCTTGAATTTGTATCGCCAGCTTGTCACTGACGCTATAAATGTTCTCTGTCGCTGCTGAGGCTCCAAATCATTGAGCCATGGCAGGACCCACCATAACGGGCATTAATTGCTTTGATCCGCAGTTTAAGGTCACAAATCTTAAAATTAAGTAAACATATTGGTACAAAAACAAAATAAATATGTACTATATTTAATAAAAATTGAAGTATTAAATCTTATCAACATAATATTTAAGCTATGATATCCTTTCCGATTAAAATAAATACGTTCAGAAATGGATGGTTTCTAAGATACTAATATGACTTCCATCGATGTACCCGATTACACCAGGGTACCCAGTTTTTTCATAAAATCCTTTCTTAGTTCCTGTTTTTTCGACCTCAGTTATATCCAGTGATATCCATTTAGAACATATTTTTTTCTATTATTTTGATCGTTTCCTCGAAAAATTTACTTACAGATAGTTGTGCCAGCCCAATATTGTAGTCTTGGCCTACACCTCGTTGATAAGAGCCTTCTGCAAGAAAAAGTGTTGCAGCCAATTTTGTATTAGTGGAATGCAATTGCTGTTATTTATTTTAAAATCTTCCGATATTCTTTCTTCTTCCTTCGATAGTCGAAATAATTGACTAAAACTATTATAATAAATGTTGAGTAATAAAATGTAAAATATCAGTAATTTTATACTAACGTTGTTTCTGGAAGAGTAAGAGGAGACGAAGTGGCTCTTACGCTCCTCCGATCAATTTCATCTTTTCTGTTGTTTTTCATAAAATAATGGGAAATTGAATCCATATTGTGAATTTAAATGTTGACTTTTTTTAACCTCAAACTTTATATATTAGACAGGTAATTTCGCGTACAGTCGTGCGTTGTTTGTGGTGTGGTATCATTAGGCGAAGCGGAAATGTAAAAGCGAAGAACAACGAATGGCGGCGGATTCGGTGGTAACGCCTCTGTTCTCTAGATGCTGACAACAGAAATCATCAAAACAAGATTGATATTTTACTAATTTTTATAACATACTGTATAAGTATCAGCACCGAAAATAACGTGCTGCTATTAAACGATTAGACTAAGGTCAAATGATAGAAGAATATCTAAAGTAATTTCTGCGATTTAAAAAAAATTGTTAGGTGGAGTTAAACATTCGTTGGCCGGATTATCGGCTTATATGATTTTGGTAAATATCCATTTTTGGTGCACTTTTATCACTAAGTTATATTTTTGTTTTATGAGAATAAATTTATTTAGCTATTTTGCTCGATTTTGGATTTGGGTTCTTCTGGTGGAATGACGTGTTCAGTTATATTTTCCATTCTTCCATCATTCGATCGCCATGCAGGCTTGTGGATTTTCTAATGTTGAAAGAAAGTACACAATACGACTAGGTTATACATTATAGCAAGTTCGGCGTTTACATTTTTATAGCGTTGTTTTTTTTTTTTTTTTTTTTTTTTTTTTTTTTTTTTTTAATATAAGAAAGTATTAATCATCCAATGGATTTAATGTCCTTTTAAGGTCAATTAATACTCTCCTTTTCATTCACGCACTCATCCACCCATTCACCTACTCACACATTTACAGTATACCACCTGCACGTTGCAAGCTCCATGTCAACCTGCACACTGACATGGACGGTGGGTCGGCGCTGAATTCTGCACTCCAACAGAGGGTCTAAGTTGTGTTTATTAACATCACCAATCGTAATCGATGAAGAAAATTCGCTTTACATCCTGCCTCTGTTGGGATTCGAACCCAGTACCTCCCGGTCCAAGTGCCGAAGCTTTAACCACTGCGCCACTTGTACGGTAAACGTACGGTTTGTGTTCATTTTCCGAGGTCGCCATTCTTATGAATCCGAAAAATTAAACCGAGGCCTTTGTATATGGTTCATAACTTGATTGGTTTTGCGAAAGTTGGTTTACGAGGTATGTTCAATAAATACTGTAAATCTATGTGAAATAACGGTTTCTCTTGTGTTTGTACATCGAAACGCACTAACTTTTATTTCCCCTTTCATATTTACAACAAAAATACATTTTCTCAGAAATTGTGTTTCAGTTCACCTTTAGATCTCGCCATGGCATGTTAACCTGGACAAAAACAGTAGTAAACATTTTTAAATTAGTTTTTTTATTCCTCTATTTAGTCTCTCTACAGAACAATTAATTTAATTGTTGCAAATGATTTAATGAATACGTGTTTTGATAATTAAAAAAATTAAAAATGTTTAACATCGTGCTGTGATTTTAAGACGCGATCTAGCGATTCGAAATTACTGGCAGGCCGATGTATGTGAAGTTGGCCCGAAAAGTAGTCCGAAAAAATGTGTCTTTGCTACATCTTTAATATTTTCGGGCCAACCCGAAAATTTTATAAAAACTGCCGCAGTAGTCGAAAATCCCTGTGGAATCTGCTACAGAATAAAATGTAGCAGTGAAAATTCGAATTTTTGTGCTCCGATCATTATGTGCGGACTCAGGCTAATATGAACCTTCTATCCCACTGATATGATAATTAATGTATATATTTATATTCGTGGTTTTGATCACTTTTTCGTAGCACTTGCAGTAGTTTTTGGAAATTTCTGTGAGGGCGACCACGTAACCATATATTTAGTATAGATTTTCAATGATCATTTATGATTTTGGTTTAATTATTATTACTATAATATTTTTTTGATAAATTTGCATGGTGGCAAACAAAATGTTTATTTATTGTGTTTTATTATATTATTTAATTTTTCACAAATCAAATAGCTTAGTATACGATGAAAAAATTATTTCGGGATGAGAATTTAAGATAATGCAGTTTTTATAAAATTTTCGGGCTGGTCCGAATAACTCGCCGTGGCATGTATCGCCGTGTCTATACGAGTATGTATATCTTTCTAAATTTTTCAAACCCTGGTTGTAGGCTTTTCTAATAAAAACAAAAAAAACCTGTAGTATCTTAGAATAAAGGCAGAATTCCTCTGCGTCGCCTCAACGAAATCGCTTGATTCATTTGGAGTTACTCCCCCCCCCTTTGTAATCTCAACTTCGAATTATGTAAAAAATCTTTGAAGAAACGTTAAACATTTTAAATGTGTTCTTTGTGTGTCCTAGACAGCTACTAGAGATATAATTACACAAAGTACTTTTGGGTAATTGGGCATCATCATTAATAATAAAGAATATTTTTTGTTAAATTTGTCCTTTCTGAGAATAACAAGTAAATGATGAGGAAGTATTCATAAACATAAATTACAAAATGCCCTTAGCTTTTTTTCGAACATGAAAAGGAAAGTAAAATGTGTGAAACTAAAGATAATAATATTATGGAACGTCCTTTTTCACAGAATTATAGTTTTAAATAACAAAATTTATATTTTTTGCAAAATAGTTTATATTTTTAAATAATTACAAGCGTAAACATTAATGTTTGACTACAAAAGAATTAGGCGAAAATAATCCAGATTTAAGTTAATTCATTACTTCGTTTCAAACTTAGTGACTAAGAACCACACTCATCCTTTCCCTCGTCATCGGAATCAATTAAGTAAATTTTTACGTTTAGTAAAAAACTTTCAGTTTATGATTTGCCAAGGTATGATTAAATACAAGATTTTTAGCAGTACCAAACAACCTAATTGTATAGCCGTTGGTTTACTACATAACCGCATCGCTAAATCATTTCATTATATGTTTTGATATATGGGATATAATTCCCTAGTTAAGAATGAAGATAAACACAAAAGGTATATTCACGTTAGGCATTTTCAGAAGGGAACGTAACTAGACTATACTAAGAATAGTTTACAGTACTCAAATCATTTTCATTATCTTTCTCTTAAGTATCTGTTGCCCTCCAAAAGACACTATCCATGAAGTACGTTGCGTCCAGTTTTTTAGTACATAGATATATCCTACGATGACTATATTTGGGAATATTATTACCTGTCAGTTTTGTTATGGAAAAATTTTTGTAAAGAGGTGTTACGGAATGGTTCAACACCATTCCGCAGATGTCATCTGAGCCACGCAGAGGCCTCCACGGTGATTTTTCCGGCTAAATCTCATGGAGAAATGTAATGGATCGTGGGGTTTGAGGCTTGCGTGGCTCCTGCCCTACACCGTGATTACAGATAGTCCAAAATAAAAGACAATGCAAATTTAAATTTAAATAAACCGGAGGTTCCACAGAAATCCACCGTCTAAACTTGAGGAACGATCACATTCATTATATCCCCGTAGCAACACCAGCACAGAGTGGAGTCTCCCCTCCCATCATACCCAAATTCGAAAAATTAGCAATTCATTTTTTTTATTTAATCAACGCTGATGAAAGGGAAAACAAAAACCGGCCAGCGAAAAAAATCAAATACAATAAATAAAAAAAAAATATCCTCAAAAAATTTTTTGGGGCGAGACCAACATGCACTCCCGGTCACGTGTACGAACACCGTTATTTATATAGTGCTCGATTACAATATGTATAGAGAAAATTTTGGGAAATCTTGGAAATCGACAAATATTAATATTTAAAAAATTTAAGAATATGGATTTTAAATAAATATAAAAAAAATATAATATAATATAACGGAACCTCAACTGTTGAGGCCTTGGTGCCGCCATGCCAAGGGTTATTTGCCACACCCGGACCGATACGGTGCCTTTCACCGATAACCAAAAATACCACTAGCCGGTCGGCCACCTGTAAGTTGAGCGTCCTTCACTTTAAACAGTTAAATGTTGCCTGGTTGGGCAATCCAAAGTTGAGTGTCCTTCGCCTTAAACCGTTGACTGTTGCCTGGTTGGGCAATATCAAGTTGGGCGTCTTTTGCCTTAAATCGTTAACCACATTGGGCGTTGGTTCGCTTTAACCGTTAAATCGACGAGATAACCTCAACTGGCCACCTGTAACTAATATTGGGCTTTCTCCGCCTTAAAAATGTTAAACAATACGAATGGCGAATTTCACCTGGCCAACCTTAAACCGTAGATAAATTTTTGTGCGTTATGTCACCAAAAATATCGCCAAAAAGGATAAGGGTCTCAACTGGCCTCGCTTTGAAAAAAAAACGTTGACTAATGAGAGGCGTCCTTCCGCCTTACACCACCGTATATAAATTGAAGAGGCCTCAACGTGCCACCTGTAAACAAATGGCTGGGTGTTGTCTCACCGAACCGTTTTAACTATAGTGGCATCACCTGGCCACGTGTGTGCACGATGTTATGCAGTGGTTGAGAATTAACCTGTTCGGATAAATTGTCAGCAACACAAGACACTATTCCGACTAATATCAACTTAACGCGAATTCAGCCAAGCACCCAATGTGCGGCTCACAACATACCACAAATAAAAATTTCCCGATGCCCGACACCCTTTATATATAAAATTCACAAATTACGTATAATTTTACATATTTATTCACATCATACATAATTAATTTATTAAATTTTTAATGTTTTACTAATTTTAACACTAATAATTTTAGTGTTATCTTAATTTTTAATAAAGTTTTTCGACTTTTCACAATTATTGGCCGAATCTCGCTCAAAATATAAATATATCCGATTAATTTTTTTTTTTTTTTTTTTTATTACAAACCAACCAACTACAATACTAATTTTAACAAAATTCCAATCGAGACTCAAAAAAACTAACCAAATTTCTAGCACCACACAAAAAAACTTCTAGAATGTTTTCTTTGTTGCGGTCCTACTCTCTTATACGTACAATCTGATGCTCGTTGGAGGGAGTGCGAAAGTGAGGCGTACGAAAAAGAGAACCACAACAAAGGAAACATTCTATCCCGTCGTGCGATCGCACACACATACTCGGTGCACATTGGTCTCGCTCCATCGTTTATTCGTTGAACAATACAAAATAAAAGGGATGTACAAAATGCTAAATACGACGTGATATACGTAATTTTAGACATACTAAACAACCGGTTACCATGAAATTAAGTAAAGACACCAACCAACCGATTACAATGAAATTAAAATACGAAACAAGGTGTGCGAAGCCTTGTTATGACCGTGAAGAAAAAGAAAACAGATTTTGATAAAAAAAACTATCTAATTCTTTCCACAGTTTCCTATTCCCAAGAAATTGCAAGAATAGTACCACAGTCAAACAAAATAATACATTTATTCGACAAACGCTATTAAAGATCGGCCTTTTAAAGCATGTTTCTCCAACACAAAATTATTGTTATTAATTATACAATTAAAACAAATTTTCCTTTCCCAAGTTTCACTTTATCAAAATACAATTTGATATTTTACTTTATACAACCAGTTTTGTATTTGACCACGTGGCTACGAGTAACCAGTCAAAAAAATGGAGTGGTGTAATTGTGGTGGCCAACACCCGAATTTATTTTGCGATAACTTTATATAGATCTCGAATACACCACACTTACTTTTTAAATCGAAAATTGAACCTATACCCGTTTTTTTATAAACAATACCTTCTGGAATCAAAGAAAAATAGTTATTCCTGCTAATATTTCACTACAACATTCACTACAAACATCGAAACCACACGGAAGCTGTCACTTCCGGTATACAGATGACCACCACATTTCTGGTGTAAAGTTTGAATATGGAATTTCATCCCGATCAATCAATTCGCCTGCATTGATTGATACACCGAATTTTTCTTGAAAAATAGATTTTTATCAAAAATCGTCATTTTCGCTTAAATCATAGAAAACTGATCTGGACAGATCTCTATTGTTGCAAATTAAATTGAGTCTTATAGATCATAGTCGCTTTTCTGGTAAATGATATATACTTTCCAAAATATTTGCAAAAAACGGAAAAGCTCCTATGGAATCTGGCGCTTTCGGTGGATCAATTTTGACCATAATTGACTGGAATCTCCCAATTTGTGAAAAAAGCTTCATCCCAATAAATTAATCCGTCTGGGTTATGTAGGGCCGAATTTTTGTTTTTTGTCAAAAAACATCTTTTCCGCTTAAATTTTTGAAAAACTATCTGGGCCGGTATTGTTATTAATTTAATTTAAAATCTTTTAATTAGCAAGTAAAAAATAAACAAGTTCATATGGAATATGTCACATAATTTACTGAGATCTGCCGATTTGTAGAAAAAGCTTAAGTATGAACCATGTTCACGATATAGCGAATGGTAAGTCGGATATTTACGATTTTAATTCTTGTTCCAAGAGTTTTATCAATAGTTGCAGCTTATCAATTTATGTTTTCTGAAAAACTCACCACATGACCGTAAGCCGACCAATCAATTTTTTGTTGATAGAATTTAAATATTTCCTAGTTTATGCGTAAAATAAACTCTACCATTTAGGAGCAAAAAAAACGCAATCAACAACCAGCACATATTAAATGATAGATGAAAGCTATTCTGTACGATTGTCTTGTGATATCTGAATGTACTAGAATATAAACCCAGTGTGTGTGTGTGTGTGTTTTCATTTTATCATCGTAAATTCACAGAACTGGGATTATAAAAATTGTTTTAATTTTTATGCTGGGCAAATATGATATGAATTGAAAATAGAAAAGCAGACCAACATCATACTAATATAATACAATTTGTATAAAAAATTGTGTTTTTCAAGCTTTTGGTGTGCACAGCCATAATGGTTAAAATTTTATTTACTAAGTTAATGCAGGATTAAAGTTTTAAATAATATTTTTATCTTTATATTTTTGCAGAGGAACATCCGGCATCGACATAGATTTGCGTCGTGTTGATATTGACCAGTGCCCGCAAAGAAATACTGGACAAGCAAAACCGTTGAACATTTTCGCTGGCACCGACAAATGTAAACAGAAAACAACCGAATGTGTAGCAATCCCGGGACTTGGATTTCGTCGCGGTTCATATCGATGTGTGTGTCGCCGTGGTTTTTATTTTCCGGACATAAATTCACCAATAAAATATTTTAATGGTAGCACCTTAGAAGAAGAATATGAAAAATTTATGCTGGTAAGTGAAAAAGCTTCTTAAAATTTATTTTTTACGTTTGCTATGTATAAAAATCGGTTGAAAGCAAATATGGAAACGCAATCTTCGTAGATTTCATTTTAATGATGTTAATAATTCCGAATCATTTATTATGAGGAAGCAAAAAAAAAATAATGATAATACGAATACGAATAAAACTTAAGAAAAGCTCTTTTGTTGTATCACAATTTTATTGTCTGGAATATGGTTAAAATATATTTTTATATAAATTATTTTTTTATATTATTTTGTGATTTCATGTTTTGATTCAGAAATAATTGGTTTGGGAATTGTTTTATGACAAATTCTTTCGTAATTTTTGTGTGTGTATAAACTATATATAATATATAAGCCATTTAATTGGAATGACGCAATTGTATACAGAACACGAAATGAAAATAGCTGACTAAACGATAAAGGAAATCGCCACGTGCTGATTTTTTTTTTCATTATGTGCAATGCGAAAATTTATCCCCTCAAAATTTATTTGAAAATTTAAAGCATGTTATAGCTTCAACCAAGAATATCGTTAGATATGATTATTTTGTGAAAATGTTCTTACTTGTATATTCTTTTTACAAAATAAATAAATAATTTTCCCGTTACCTATTTTAAATCGCTAATAATAGATACAATGTAAATATTACCGGGTGTTTATTATAACTTGACGTTAGGGGGAAATATGTCGCTAATATCAGAATATGATTCTACATTAAAAATAGAAAACTTTTACTTACCAATTTTGTGCATAAAGGTAGCAACGACACAGGCAAGCAAACTACAACTTAAAATGATAAAATACATCAAAATACAAATTTTTGAAAATCATGTTTTGAACGTGTAGTACTGGATGTCAAATTTTAAGAAAAATGATGAACAGGATATGGCCATATAAAGAGAAAAATAATTGTCCAATAAATAAAAAACATAAATTTTAAAGATAAATGAATAGGTAATATAAAAAATATAAAAATGCTACCATGTTTAATCTCTTCCGTTTTAAAGTGGCCGCCAAAATTTTTGGAATTTTCCCGATGAACGTCCAATTTTTTATTTTAATTCTTTTGAACATTACAAAAATGTTACTGGAAAATTCTTAAATGCTTGAGGATTTCTGACGATCTTCTGCAAGGCATCAAAAATCGATCGGTAAATTAGTTATGTGAAGACTGTAGAACAACATCGAACCAATCTATTATGGATGATGATCAGGTTTTGTCAGATTCTGGAAATACTAATGTAATTTGTCCGACGTCATGATCTAGCTTAAACGTATGGGAAAAAACTCTCCGCTCTGGAAGACTTGAAGACCAGTGTAGCATCGTTAAAGTATAAAAATGATGAAATTAAGTCCAGGATGTGTCTTTTGGAGGAACCTGCTTAAACGAGCATCAAAACTACATCAATTAGAAGTGGATGTGGATAAACCGATTCAACAACAAAATATTTCCAGCATCGTGATTAGTGGCCTGCCATCTAACCATGAAGACATTCGTGGTCTAATCATTTGTGCTATTAAAAAATTCGGGGTTAATTTGAGTAGTGATGACATAGTATCCGTTGAGGCAATCCATAAAAAAATTATGTTGGCTTCAGCAAATCAAAACAAATCAAAGCTTTTGCGAAAAGATTTCTTTATAGTGAAACTAAATTCTACTCAACTTAAAAACAACCTTTTGACACAAACTCGAAAACACAAATCACTATCAACAGCAGATTTGGATGTCCCTCTACCAATAAATCACCCTGTACAGCGCATCTACATAATGCATAAACTGTCTGTCGTTCAATCAGTCCAGATTATACCGGAAAGCTAATAATATCAGAACACTGTATAAGTATAATTATTTGTGGTGTAAAACTGGACAAATTACGGAAATCGGCGGAGTCCGATGTTCATCGAATTTATTCGTTAAATGATATTTTTCGTATTAAAAATATCCACAATCCTATTGATGGCAATATATCTACTTGATCTACCTGTGAATCTGCAATTATATAGTTTGTTAAGTATTACAATTTATTTACCTGTAAAAGCTCAAGTTTTAATTTTTGTTTGTTTACATTTTGTGTTGTTTATTTACATTTCTTTGTTTATTTACATTTTTTGACGGATCTTACTCGTATTTTTATCTTGCGTTTTATTGCTTTAAAGTTGGTAACATTGAATATTAATGCTATGAATAATAAACGTAATGGAAGTTATTTTTTAGTGCGTTGCACATTTTCTAATTTTCTCAATGCTTTAAATTTTTTTAATCTATATGTATATACTCTCTGATCTTTAACCCATTCCCGCAAATGACCGCTATAGCCGTCATATTTTTGATGATATATAGGCAAATGACGGCTATAGCCGTCCTGCATGTTTTAATTAATAAAAAGGGAACATCATTCTTACGAAGTGTACTAATGCATTATTTTGTTAATTATTCAGTAATACATCAAAGAAAAAAAGATGTAACATTCCAGATAACATATCAATTGTTTTTTGTGCGATTTTTATGATTAGCAATTCGATATATTTCCGCCTACATAAACAAATGACGGCTATAGCCGTCCTATTATGTTCGCGCAAATGACGGCTAAAGCCGTCATTTGTCTATATATCACAAATGATGTGATGAGCAAATGACGGCTATAGCCGTCGAGAGTTTTCATGGGAAAACTGTGAGAAAATGTGATAATTTTCACTTCCAAACATATAAATGACGCTCAATTTCATATGGCAGTCATAAACAATTGAAAAACAAAAGTGTGTTTCTGAGCACGGTCGTCAATTAAAAAGTGTGCGGCAATGGGTTAAGATTGTACTGTATTTGACATTCTATTTTTATGATTATTGTTCAAATTGGATATATTATATTGGTTCACTTTATCATTATCATTGTATTTGTATGTTATATATTTTTGATTATCGCCTTTGACAATGTTAAATCGGTATAGTATATTACATCAAAACATTCGGAGTTTAAGAGCAAATTTTGATTTTTTTTAATACGTTTATAGCCAGTCTGAAAACCCAACCAGATTTAATTTTTGTTACTGAAATTTGGATTTATTCACACGAAAGTACCGAATTCGACTTACCTAATTATTATTTTAAAGCATGCTGTAACGATAATTACCGTGCCGGTGGTGTTAGTGTATTTATAAATAAAAATCTGAAAACTGGATCATGTTATAATTGTAATTGGAGCTCAGCTGATGTTCTTAGGTTGGACATTCAACTAGATACAAATGTTTGAACGTTTCTATGTTTTTACCGTTTTTGTAACAGTGACCTTAACGTTTTTTATGATGATTTGGATAATTTGCTCGCAACAATTAGCAATAACAATATAGTTATCTTAGGTGATCTCAATATCAACTTGTTAAACAACGTAAGCAGTTTTAACTACCAAACATTGCTTGCATCATATGGATTCCTGAGTATTTCTAATAACCCAACCAGGAATTTATCATGTTTAGATCATATGTTCGTTAGATCCAGTAATACATATAACTTTACGATTGATAATTTACCAATTCAATTTTCGGATCATAATTTAATTTCACTAAATATCCGGGTGGTTTCGAACAGACAAGTAATATACAATAGTGATTATATCTCAAAAGTCAATTACGATAAGCTTAGGGATCGCCTACTAGTTGAAAACTGGGACCTTGTTTATAGTGAAAATAATTGTAACACAGCATTCAACAATTTCTTAAAAATTTTAAATTATCATATTGATTTTTGCAAAGACACAATTACTGTTGAAAACAACAAGAAATTAAAACCCTGGATGAATTCCTATCTTGTAGGTCAAATCAATAAACTTGAAAAAATTTCTAAAAAATTAAGAAGGTATCCAAATAATGTGCGGTTAGAAAATTATATCTGAAAATTTTCTAAATACGTGAATAACAATGTCAAACGGGTCAAAAGATTGTATTACAAAGATAAGTTCGAATCAGTAGGAGACAAGTCTAAGCTTATGTGGAAGGAAATTGATATTATTTTGGGACGTAATACATTCACAAACCAATTAACGCAAATTTATAAAAATAAGTCTGAGCATGTTCTTACGGATAATCAACATATTTGTGATGAATTAGCTTATTGTAAGTGGATGAAATTTGAAATTCCTTTAACTTTGAAAATTATATTGGTTGAAATTGGTCACGTCAGTTAGCGGCTTAAATTAAAAATATCATCTTGCATCTTTTGAACGACTTTGTAGAAAGGTTTGCTGACTTTGGAAAATGTAATGATTTCGAACCTGTTCTGAGAAACCATTCCTCTTAGTTAGTAACCACTTCTCTTACTTTCTTTGTTTTTTCCATTGTTGCACGAACTTAGTCACCGTCATTATGGGTGTATGCTTTAGTTAAGTAACTCAGTAGGCATTTGATTTTACTGGGTTCATCACAAAATAAAACTTTGGTTCGTCGACGCAAATTGCAGTTTAATGATCAACGAAAATGAGTAATAATTTCATTATATATTGGAAATTTCTGCCTTAGTTTTCAAATAATTATCGGTTTTGCTTCATAAACCAGGCTAATTAAGCTACCTTACTTAAATGACCGGAAATATAAATATTTTAAAAAATTAAACTAAATGAATGACAAAAAATACAGTCATTGAACCAGAATTCATGCCCAGGGTAGTTATTTAATAGTGGTTATATCACGAATTTATATCACCATTAGAACATTTTTTTTTCTGATATAGTTCAAAGCAAAATAGTCTACAAACACAACCCTGCAAAATGAATTTTAAGAGGAAAGCATGAACGAAAAATGAAAAGCTGACGTTTCGTCTTATGAATGGTTTTGGTTTCATTTAGCTAATGATTCATTTTGAGGTATTTTTTCAAAAAAAAAAAATCAATTTTATCGAATCATAAAAAGTCGAATCATAAAAAATTTATTTTTTCAAGATTATTTCTTTCAAATGTTGTCCGTAACTGCGGCTAACATGGTTCATTCTGAAGTTCCAATAGTTGTACAATGATGCGACTAATGTTGGCTTCTAATTCCTCAATCGTAACCGGCTTATCCAAGTAAACTTTCGACTTTACGTAGCCCCAAAGGAAAAAGTCTAAAGGTGTGATATTACATGATCTAGGTGGCCAATTCACTGGACCGAAGCGTGAAATTAACTGTTTACCGAATTGGCCGCCACCTGCCGGATTGTTGGGACCAAATGTCGTCAAGATCACAGGCTTCAATTTCAGGTAGCAAATAGTCCGTTATCATAGCACGATAACGGGTGCCATTCACAGTTACGTTTTGGCTGGCCTCATTTTGGAAAAATATGGACCGATGATTCCACTAGTCCATAAACTACACCAAACCTTTGTTTTGTCTAAATATAATGGTGGCTCTTGAACCTCTTCGGGTTGCTCTTCAGCCCAAATACGGTAATGTTGCTTATTATCGTAGCCATTAAGCCAGAAATTGACCTCTTCGCTAACAAATTCCTTACGTAAAATACACCAATTTGTTGTATATGACAAGCTGTTGATCGCGTACACTCTCAGCTACCTCCGCTATATTTTCTCCACTACGTGCTGGATGTGGTCGATTTGGTCGCGTATTATCCAATAATGAAAATTGGGTTTCAAAAGTTTCGATGGTATAGCGAATTATGCGTTCGGTAGGCCGATTATGTGGACCATAAGTTGATCTAAGCGCACGAAATCCATTCTACGTAGAACGCTGCTTTTCGTAATACAGCTGAATAATTTATGTTTCTGCACGTTGATAGATTTTCAACAAGAACGACTCTACGTAGTTGTTGCAACCTAACATTTAAAATTATGATGTCCAAAATATTTAATGAAGGTTTACTGAACGATGGTTCTTATAACAATGATAATGTAAATTTATAACGAAATTAGAATTCGAAATTCTTTTTCAAATAATTTTATCTTTGAGATTTGAATACGGTTGGATTAAAAATAATATCTACGTTGGAATTGGATTACATACATATATTACATTTGTATAATAGGCATTGTGTACAAAAGCCTAAATCTCTAAAATATTCTAAGAATGAAAATACAAAGATGAAATTATTTCCAAATGAAAAACTTCTTTCACTTTGAAAATTAAATCCATTTGTCTTATTTTTTTTAATAAATTAAATAATGTATATAAGTATGTGTGAATAAATGTGTAAGATTTCTAAGAACAAGCCGGCAAATTGAAAGAAATGATAAATTTGTTGGGAAAATTGTTGATGCATTTCATATACAGAATCGAAACATGTTTTATGCGTGTACATACATATTATGTATATATTCGTACATATTAACGCTAAAATAAAACCTACATTTATAATCATTTTTACATATACAATAAATAACATTATACATACTCGTATACATATACTCCCACTTGCGGTACGAAGCGAAAAAGTAATTTTAATTTCCCGTTCCTAATCGCGTACCTTTATATTATTACCTCGATTTTATGTAGAGCATAACCTGCCTCATCTTTATTAAAATTTTCCATCAAAAAAAAAGTTTCTAAAATAATATCCAACAACAAATTTCCTACCATCATGACTGATTGAAATTCTCATCTTTCGTATTTCCCGAATATTCGAGAAAACGGAAACTTTTTTTTTTGTTTTTCCCACCAAATCAAAATTTAAACAAACAAATTAATCTTTCTGATATAAAAGATAAGCGTGAGAACAAGAATCAAGGGAATGAATTTTTTTATGTTGTGTAGATTATGTGGTGGCGAATTGGGAGTACGCAGCAGCAATGCGAGCGGAATATGGAAAACAGTAAGTTTTTTTTATATGAATACGTCTTTCGGGTGTGTTCCCGGAAAAAATAAATTAAGAGTAAGGTGTTTGCGTGTTATGTTTATCGTTATTATTGTACAATGAGGTTATTTTTTATTAATACAAGTCGGAAAAATTACGCCATATTCAATCAAGCAGTATGCAAAGTTAAGTTCTTCATATTTTAGGTATTGAGCTGAAATAGCTAGTTAAGTATTTTAACCCGAGTGATAAGCATTTAATAAACTAATTATTATAGTAATCCGTACCTGTATACTTTTTCTCGTTAATATTGATTGATTAACTAATTTCAAAGAATGGTTACATTTTAAACAGTCAATCATTACCAATTTTCATAGTATTTACTATTGCAACGCGAACAGAGTTGTAGTAGACGCTTGAGTTACATCACCAGAATGATGATGACCTGTAGGAGCATACGGCGATCAACATGCATTTTAAAGTCTTTCAATGCAAATATCTTGGGTGACATTTCGCAATTCGTACGAATAGCATCTCTCTTGTAACGTAAATACTTATGATTTTATTTTTATCAAATTGCATTCTACAATTCGCGAGAATCGCATGATAAGCATTTTACTTATACGTTAATTGTAAATTATTATATACACATTTTTGTCAAACTAAAATAGATTCAATTTGAACTCTGTAATAACAATATCAGTGTACTAACTAAAAAATTTAAATAACACGAACTAAATAATAAAACGTAAAGTTAGAAACAGCACTTAAAACATTTTTTTTGACGTTTCTACGAATAGAAACGTAACTCTTGTGTAGACAACGGTTGTGTTGTTTTTAAAAAAATTTTGTTCATATAAAATATCCACGTACACCGGATAAAAGAAAGCATAATCTGAAGTTAGATCAGTTTTTATCCCAGTAAAAAAACACCATTGCCGGCAAATCATATTCCTATGATAATAGCAAATCTAAATTTGTATATTGCACAGTAGGTTCAACAAGAGCGTATATGGCATGTAGTGATTGCAACCCCGGGATCCCCGGTCCGGGATCTCAGGATCCTGTCTCATATTTGAATCCCATAATCCCGGGATGTTTTTAAACGAATCCCGGGATTTCATAAAAGTATAAATATAATTTAATAATTCGCTTAAATTCATTAATTTACAACTGCCCATTAACAATTTTAGTTTATTCCTTTCATTTATATTCTCCTACAGTGGTGTGCAGTATAATAGGTAATTCTATGAAATTTTTAAGTAATACATTTTTTTTAAGAAAATCAACAATATCAAAAATTGAAACATGTTTTTTTTTAATTGACAGTCTCTTGTAGAAAACAAAACATTTATTACATTATAACTTAATTGTGATCACAGATCGAGCAAATTAATAGGGAAATTTAAGCAATCTTGTTAAAAAAGTTAGTTATTCGTTGGAATAATTTGATTTTTACATAAAAATTTAATATTTGGTGATGTACTCGTTATTTTTAAGCACCACATTACATCGCCTCGTCTTAGAATCTACCAGTGATTGACATCTTTCAACTGGAATACTCCATCAACCGTTTTGAACGTTTTCTCAACATTCATTTACAGTTTTTGGCCTCGGCAATTTACTTAAACCACGTTTTAACTCAGCCCAGAGGTTTTCTATTGGGTTTAGATCAGGGGACTGGGCTGGCCATTTCATTACATTAATTTTATGTGGAGCAAACCAGTCTTTAACAACATTCGGCGTGTGCTTCGGATCATTGTCCTGTTGAAACACCCAGCGAAGGAGCATGTTTTCATCAGCATACGAAAGCATGGTATCCGTTAGAAGTCCTCCATATAACATTTTCTACCAAGCGTTCAAGTTACGCGTGTAATTTACAAAACTAGATAAAACTGTATTTCTCCGTTATTTTTAACAAATTCAACACCATACGAGTATTTTCTTTTCCTTTTTATATAAAGCTAAAACATTCATTCGCGTGTAACTTCGCGTGTGTCTTAATTGCAATTCCGCCGACAAGTGTAGAATCGAAGCAGGAAATTCCGCATCCACCGTACAGTCCAGACTTGGCACCCAGTGACTACTTTCTGTTTCCCAATTTAAAAAAACACTAAGGGGCCGGAAATTTTCCAGTGACTATGAAGTACAGTCTGTTGTAAATGAATATTTTATGGAGCAAAAGAAATCTTTTTTTTAGAGGGTTAAGGCAAGTTAATTGATCGATGTGACAAATGTATAAACTTTAAATGAGATTATGTCGAAAAATAAAAATATTGCTGTCTCACTCACTCTTTTTTTTCATATGATATTGCAAGACTTTTTGATTTGCCCTCGTATCTTCGTTTACGATTTTTGTCTGCCTTCATACGTTTCGATTTCTGCTTTTCTTTTTTAATTTCTGGTTATTTGGCTCCAGCCAAATATCCGGGACGCGCTTTCTTACGCTAGGACAAGAGGAATCGCTTATCGTTTTCACTGGTCATCAAGGACAAGGCATTGGTATGTACGATATCGAAAATATTATCCCGTTTACTATTATTAAAGGTTTATTTTTATTCTTTAGAAGATTTTCCACTCATCATGCAATTGTTTCAATTTTTCAATGTAATGTTTTTCTTTCTTTCACTGGAATTGGTACTTTTGACCTAAAAATAGACACTTCCTGGATTGTCCGAGCTGCACTTTCACGAATAGTTAATTTTACAGTACGGTGATTGTAAAAAAAGACACAACACTTGCTTTTTTGAGGGTAAATTTGCGGCCATTTTATCACTTTAGTAACACTTTCTTAAAAATATTAATAAAACTGTGTGTGTCCTTTTTCGAGAGATTTGGATTTAAACTGAAATTAATTTGCATTTATTTTGTTTATATTTTATATGATACAATGAAATATATTGGCCATAACAGGTCATAATTAATGGGGTAGGGGGATTTAAATACAATAACTAATGATACGAATGAGTCATATGGACTTAAAATAGTTGTGTTTTATGATAATGACATCATAAAACACAACTATGTTAAGTCCTCATGACTGATGCGGTTGTTTATGACATCCTTAAACATTCTATTGTTTATTCGTTATACCTTATTTTTATTTATTTTTTTTATTTTGAATATAAATTACAGGATTTAAAAAAACCTTTTGTTATTTGGGTTTTTATTAGTTTCGAAAATTAACAATAAACTCGGTATTTGTTAGCCGATTTTCGATATCTTTCATGTTTTGGAAAGGTAATTATCTCCTCTATTCATCACAATTTTTACTTAGTCAGAGAAAATTTTTTAAATAATTTTTCTGTTCGTTTGTAGGTGAAAAATTGAAAAAATACCGTTTTTATTGAAATTCGTACTCAAGTCGCGACCACTAAACCATCTTCAATTGTCCCAATATTTTTTCTATTCAAGTTTTTAGCATACCGACCAAATGGCACAGTGGTTAAAGCTTTGGCGTTTGGATCGGGAGGTACCGGGTTCGAATCCCGATAGGGGCAGGATGCAAAATGAAATTCAACAGATCAATCATCAACAGATTTCGATCTGTGGTGAAATGTAACACATCTATGACCCCCTGTCGGTGTGCAAAACCCATGGGCCGACCCATCTTCCATGCCGGTATAGGCTAGCATGGAGCTTGCAATGTGCAGATGGTCTTAAATCGGTCCTATAGCCGTACGTTCTCGAGTTGGCTGGAAGGCGTAAAGTAAGGACGTAAAAAGCATAATCGCGGAAGAGCAGGGTGAGCCTTGAGCCTCAAAACAGATCGCATAGTTACCAATAAAAAAAAAAAAAAATAAAAAAAAAAAAATAAAATAAAAAAGTTTTTAGCATAACCTTACATTTTTAGGGGTGGCCAGTTAGATATCTCAACATTTTTTTCGCCTCATACCAACAAGGACCACCTTAATTAAAATACAGTGTTTTTCACTTATAACGCCTTCGGATATAACGTAATTTCGCTTAAAACGTCTAAAATTGTAAGTTAAAATTAGTTTCTACACGATTCTCATTTACAAACATTCGCTTACAACGATTGCGTTTATTACGACATTTCTGATAGAACGACCTATTTTCTACCAAACTATTGCGAAATGTTCGTATATTTCGACCAAAAAATAAACAAAAACAAAATTTTTTACGTAAAACGAAAAATTAGTGTTACCAATCATCAATTTGTGTTGGTGAATTTTGCTGTTTTTTTATCTATGTGGTACTACTTATTACAGCAGTTCATCAGGTATCTCGATATAAACGCCATATTTGTTTCTTTAATTTTGTGTATGTCTATTACGGGGAAGAACGATTTGTATTTTCTTTCAATTTGAAACTGTAATTTTAACGTGAATAATTTATTTTTTACAGTGAAATTGTAAATTCATTAATTTTGTGTATCTTTATACATACCAATTGACATATCGCAGTTATTTTTGGTCGTCTTCAAATTTTGACAATTTGTAATTTGTTGCCTATGCGTAAGTAAACAAAATTATCGACTGAAATTAAATTGTTTATTAACATTGAAGTTCATATCTAAATGTCTTAGTACGAGTGTGTGTTTATGGAAATGGAACCATGTGCATAAAAAAAACGAAAATGCTTTTCTATTGAGCAAAAGTCAAAAATCATTTCTAAAATTGAAAATGGTTTCACTAATTCAGAACTGGCTAAAGAATTTATGGTTTCTCACTCAACTATAAGCACCATATGGAAGAATAGAGAAACAATCCAAAAAGCTTTTCTTACACAAGCAGTTAAAACGAAAAGATTGCGGTATTCAAAAGACTGTGACATAGAAGATGCATTATTAAAATGGTTCATCCAACAAAGAAACAGAAACCTTGCAATTTCTGGACCAATTTTGCAAACAAAAGCAAATGAAATAGGTAAGCTCTTCAACAAGGATTTCAAATGCTCAGACAGCTGGATTTTTCGTTTTCGCAAAAGACACAACATTGTGCTGGGAAAAATATCTGGAGAATCGGCTAGTGTTGGGATCGTTGAATGTAATGAATGGGTAACTTCAGTGTGGCCGAAACTTCGCGACGGGTATGAGACGAGCGAAATATACAACGTAGACGAGACTGGTCTGTTTTTTAGATTGACACCAGACAAAACATTTAAGTTTCGTGGAGAAAAATGTATTGGTGGTAAAATGTCAAAAGACAGAATAACGGTGCTCGTAGGAGCGAATATGGACGGTTCCGATAAAAGAAAATTGCTCGTAATTGGCAAAAGCAAGTCGCCAAGATGTTTTAAACACATAAAAGCAGTGCCTGTAGATTATACATGGAATAAGAAAGCCTGGATGACCTCAGAAGTTTTTGAAGGTTTTTTACGAAAATGGGACGCAGAATTAAAAAAAACGTAAAAAAAAAATTTTGTTGCTACTTGACAATTGTCCCGCACATCCCCGTATCAAAAACTTACAATCAATTAAACTGGTATTTTTACCACCAAATACCTCAATTCTCCAACCAATGGACCAAGGAGTGATTAAAAGTCTTAAAGGTCACTACAGACGGAATATGTTGTTAAAGATGGTAAGAAATGCAGACAACAACAAACCGACGACAATTTCTTTATTGGATGCAATTGAAATGATTGCTACAGCATGGAATAGAGTTACCTCAGAAACAATTGTAAATTGTTTTCGACATTCTGGTTTGTGTACTGTAAATGAATTAGATTCCCTAGACGATTTAATTTTCAATGAAGATGATGAGATTCCGCTCATTGAATGGGCTAGGCACATATCAAATCTTTAAAGCAACGAAGATTGGAATGAATTTGTTGAGGTTGATAATTTGGTATTAACCGACGAAGATTTGACTCTACAAGATATAGTGAGCGACGTGGTTGACATTTCTAACAATCATAGTTTAAATGAAGCTGATGGAGAGAATGACGACAGCGAGGAATTTTTACCACCCTCAATCATTGAAGCAATTGATGCACTTGCAACTGTCAAAAAATTTGTGCAATTTAATAATTGGTCAACAGAACTAAATGAAAGCGTCCTTTTTGTTGAGAGAAAAATCGAACAGGAATATATTAAAACAAAATGTAATAAACAAACTGTTTTAACTGATTTTTTTTCTAAAATGCAGCACTAATTCGAGTTTTAAATGACTGTGGTATTTTTATTTTATTATTTATTATTTACGTAACTAAGAATATGTAACGACATATATTATTTGAGTTTAAGTACATATTTAAGTATGTATGCATGTACCTAGTAGAATTTAATATGTATGTAAAAATTAAAAAATAAAATGAATTAAAAATGTTTCAAAATTGCACCATTATTTTTTTCGCATTTAGTTGGTTATTACGACATTCGGTTAGAACGGCGAACTTCTGGTGCCATTTTCAATGTCGTTATAAGCGAAATTCACTGTATATAGTATATACGTAAAAAACTAACGGACTAGTACAGTTAGGTTTCCTATTTTCCGTATTAATCGTTTGTGCGACTTCATTTGCAGTCGTAATTTTATTTGGTGAACATTTACGAATAAACTTATTCGATCAATTTTTTGAGTTTAATAGCGGATATAGCAGGTGTGTGATTCGGTGTACAAAACCAGAAAAGCATTGGTATTTTATTATATTTATTATATTTCAATTGAGAGGTTCTTCACTTTTATTTCAGTATTCTTCACTTTTATCAAACTACTTTTATTATTCTTGATACAAATCTTAAAAAGAATGTTTCGATTTTTAGATGAAACCAATCTCAAGGGAAACTGCTAATTTAATAGAAAAGTTCCTACGGGACGGCCACTTCCTACATGAGGTCGCTCGTAGGGTAAGTTGTTCTACCTCCACAATTAGTATGGTTTGAAAAGAACTAGATAATTTGCCAGAGAAACGCTCACCAGAGTGCAGATTTTGTTCAAAAAATGAGACTTGAGAGTTTTGCTGCTATTTCGCTAATCTGCTAGATATATAAAACTAATATCATAGAAAAATAAGTTTTACATAGATTTCTCATTTGTATAAAACGAAAGATAAAAATGAAATTCCAATGTCATGATTGTATTTGTGATTTTACATTGTGCGCAATAGACATTGTGCGCATTCAAGACATTGGAATTTAATTCGTTTTATACAAATGAGAAATCTATGTAAAACTTATTTTTCTATGCTAATATTATTGTTGATTGATGTAAATAACAATTAAATTGTATATTTAAATCGAGTGTGCTGTTGAAACAACAGAAAAACTCCCAAGTTTCAAGTCGCGGTTTTCGAACATAATTCATATACAGGACGAAAATCTGCGCTCCCTAATTCATTGAAACGGAAGATAGTCATGCAAATAAAAGTTGGCGCATGTGATAATACAGTAAAAATCAATAAACAACTTAAAACAATTGATAATGTTTATGTTTGTGATGAAACAATTCGGAATGTTCTCCGAGAAAATGGTTTAAGAGGTCGCTCCCCAAGGCTAAGAAAACTCTTTTGACAAAGCACCATAGAAAACTGAGGCTTCAATTCGCGAGGGCGCATAAAAATTATTCAATTGAAGATTGGAAGAATGTAGTGTGGTCGGACGAGACCAAAATAAACAGATTTGGTTCAGAAGGGAGGCAGTGGGTTTGGCGCGGAGGAGGTGAGGGATTAGCTGCAAGATACGTGCCGCCAACGCTCAAGTTTGGCGGCGAATCGTTGATGCTGTGGTGATGTATGACCTAGAATGGAGTTGGAAAATGTCACAGGATTGAGGGACGAATGATTGCGAAGGACTACATAAACATTTTGATCCACAATCTTCTTGAGAACTGGGGTCTTTTCATTGAAAAAACGACTTTTCAACAGGATAATGATCCAAAGCATACCGCTAGGATTACAAAAACATGGTTCCAAGAAAACGATATCCGAGTTCTCGATTGGCCCCCTCAGTCCCCGGACCTCAATCCCATAGGGCACTTATGAAGTGTGCTCAAAAGAGCCATGACTGCTAGCGCTAATTTTCCGCACCCTTGATGAATTATGGTAAAAAATAGAAATGCAGTGGTATAAAATTGCAACAGAAATTTACTAATTTTCACTAATAAGCAGCATGCTCTCTAGAATAAACGCAGTTTTCAGAGCAAAAGGTGGCTACACGAAATATTGACGTTCAAACTCAAAAAAAATTATCGAATTGCCTCATCTTGGTTTTATTTTACAGATAATTTGAAAATATTTAAAAGTGAATTTCTTTTTAGTTTTTAAAAATGTTAACAATTGCTCTTGTGAATAAACATCTTTCTAATTTGGTTTAGCTATTATTTTTGATTTAAAATGCAAATATGTTTGCGCATAACCAACACTCGATCAATATTTTGAGCATGTATATACAATTATTTTTACGAGTATATGCGTATAGTTACAATTAAATGAAAAAAAAATTTGGGTGGTCACTGGTCATATGATGGATCACGAATTTTTGTCACTAATGTAGATTTTTTTGTGATATAATTTAAAACAAAAATTCTACAAACACAACCCTGTCAAATGAATTTTAACGGGAAATAATGAATTAAAACTGATAATTTAACCTTTTCGTACATATTTCTTTATATCACAGTTTATATCACGAAACCTGTGGCCCTATTCTGGCTTTCCCTGGGAATAGGGAATTGGGAAAAATATTTTCATATCATTTTTGCTAAAATTATACTTTTCTGGCCTACTGAAAGAATAAGTTTAGTGCAAAAATTTTCAAAACAAAGTGATTTGGGAAACTTTTGTTCCATAAAATTTTTGTAGAGAAACTTTTTTTTTCCCATTTAACATTGTTTCGAAAATATTCGCACAGATCATGTTCCTTCAGCAGGCCAGAAAAATACAATTTAGACAAAAATGCTATGAACATATTTTTTCCAAATTCCGTATTCCCAGGGAAAGCCAGAATAGGGCCACTGATAAAAAATTGTAAAAAAAATCAAACATTAAAACCACCATAAAAGACCAAGCTGGATAGGATATTTTGTCACTAAGTATATGAGTTTAAAATGTTTTTTTTTCGTTTGTCGAAATTTTATATTTTCTGGGATGAACAACTTGGCTACTTCATATGCTTGATAGGAGGCCGTTAGGTAACCAAATTGTGAATGAAATTGCTGTCATGTTATAACAATTAACAAAAATCTAGGAGTCTTCAGAGCATTAAACATTACAGTACATCGGGATAGGAGAGCATCCTGATGTCGCTATGGGGTTATTTTCTTTTTTAATTATTCAAATTTTGACACTACAAAAATACAATTTTGGTATAATTTCTGAAATTCAAGTAGGCATTGGAAAAACAAAATGGAAATACATTTTGGTTTTTTTCCGGTCGCAAGCTAGCTATTTGCGACTAAAATATGGCTACTAGATTTGATAAATTTAAACCAAATTCGTTTAGAGTGTTTATTAGTATTGTCATGTAATGCGAATTACATACATGGAAAAATGCTACTATACGGGGTAGCGGATTATTCATATATATATTAAGCCAAAATAATTAATACGGTAGAACAAAATTAAGTCGTAAAACTTATAGTTTCTCATTTAAAGTTGCGCGAGTTATCGCGATAAAATTGTATATTTTTAATTTTTTTTTAAATTATGTAGGTCCTTGGAGCACAGAGTGTCACTCTGCCAAATTTGATTAAATTGAAAGTTTTCGTGCCACTAAGTATTTTAACATCGCGTGATAATAAGAACGTTAGGATGCATTAAGGGTTGGTCGAAAGAATTTCTTGACCATCATCTTTCAAAATAACTACTTTTACGTGCTGCGGTATGTGCCCTACCAGGGTAGGGTGCACTACTGAATAAAAGGCGTGATATTCACTCGGAGCAGTTTAACTTTATTTCTTTGCATAGTTTCCTATTGGATACTTGTATGCTGTTATTATAAAGGAATTTAAAAGAAAGTTGTAAATTGTGATATTCTGCAAACAAGGGTATAATTTTTTTGTGTTTAGAAAGAAATTCGGTTCTCACAGCCGTAACAGAACTTGTTCAAAAATCTCGTACAATTATTACACCACAAATACGTTCATACCAATAAAAATGATATTATTTTAAATATAACTGATGGTGCTCGGATTGCACAACCAGAAGGTTTGCCAGAAAATATAAGAAACCAAACTAAAAGAAATAATTTAAAAATATTTATAATAATAAAAAAATTGTTCCGATTTTTACCAAAATTCAACAAGCCAGTTTTCCGGAAAATTCAGTTTTAAAGTGTCATATCGCACATCACACCGGTAAGACCCAAAAAACTAGTTTCAAAATTCACCACAAAATTGTTTAATTCTAGTTTTATTAAAATAATATAAATAAAATTTAACAAAATAATTTTATAATTCTTATTTCATAAATAAAAATCATATGTTTATCACAAAGCTCATGATATTCTTGTACTTCAGTCATTGGTAAAATAAAATTAATTATCTTTAAACTAAACTAATAAAAGAGTATATTGTTATCTGAATTATTTATGGAAATTATAGAAGCATTTGAAATTGTTTTGTCAATTTGTCATGCTGTGCGAGCAACAAGTACTTGGTCGTTCGTTCCTCTTCTAAACAAGCGTAAAAGTTAATTGTTTACTTGGATAAACAAAACATCGTAAACAGTCGTTTTCCGATTTTAGGTTAGTACGCAGCTCGGACAAAGCCAAATTTTCCATACAATCTTACATACAATTTAGCAAGGTAAATATATTTAGCTTGTAATTTCGCTGATCGCGGATGCTGCTCCAGCTCCAGTACTAAAAATTCGGTTTACGGATTCTAATCTAGATCGCAGGATTCATCGTATGCTTTTGAAGACCGCGTTAAAATTTAATTTACCTCGATTTGCATACCTAGCTTTAAGTTTCATGCTCCAGAGCCTACTTTTCATGGTAGTCTAAGTCAAATATGTTTTTGAAACGTCATGCCAATTGCTTTTCTCAGTGTAGTAATCGGCACAATTTGTGATCAACTGAGTCGTTTTTCGTAGTATTTCATTGCTCAGGCTTAAAAAAACCACATGAAAGCTGCGTGTGGTTAACGCAAATGCAGGCAACTTCGAACTCCTATACAAATCTACGATCACAAGGGAGCTTTGATTACATTATATAACACTTCGCAACTTTTAATTTATTGCATTGATTCATTCATTGGAAAATCATCTAAGCCAGATTTATAAACGCAACCTTAACGTCATGATCCCTTTTTCATTAATTAACTAAGTCACACGTGTTTGAATGTCGACCTTGTATATAACCATTCGGTTATTTAAAAATAATAATAAAACTAAATGGTGACTCTCCTCGTGCGATTATGGAGGGATTTATGGTTACGTGGGGTTGCTATTATTATTTTCAACATCATATCCCAACAGAACAAAAGTAAAAACGTATTTGTACCTCGGTTATTATTAGAGATTAAAAACCATTAGCAATTTCCTAAATAGTACATTTCTATGAAAATAATAACTGTATGATGATATCGATTTCAAACTGGCAGATTTGATAACTTTAGTAATGAATTTCTTCGAAAAGTTTAAATATTTTGCTATTTTTTCACTTGTTTTTTCTTTTGACAATCACGCATAAATAAAATCTTAAAATGCTTCGTTTGTTTAACTATGATTTGAAATCATAATGCATCATCTGTAAAATTAAATCACGTAAATTTCTAATAAAATCACATCACAAGTTTTTTAGTACATGGCTGATTTGGACGTGTGTTTTTCATTGCGATAGTAATAAATTCGGTGGATAGGGTAAATTTTAGCCCGTTGTTCACGATATAAAAATACTCGCATATTATAACAAAATATCATCGCTTGTAGTTTTAATTAAAAAACGTAAATATATTTAAAAAGTTTTTACATATTTTGTGCTTCAAGAATATTTTGAAAGCTTTTTAAAACACGAATCATCCAACAGAATGAACGGCATTTTAATCAATTTTCATTATCCTGTGCGCACTCAAAATTCATTTAAAAAATCTGTTGTATAGTAAACCGTGTTCTTTGTTATATTTCATGCAAATGTCAACAAACCTATATCAAAGCTTTACCATATAGTTAATCTCAATTTTTTGTGTTTTGTTTGAAATTTTATTTTGTATTTGCTGTGTTATTTGTCATACATTTATTATTATTTTACCAACATTTTATTTCATTTATTTGTTAAAGTACTACAACGTTCGCATTCGAGTATGTGCACAAGAAAAGCTCGTCGGGAAAACATGAATTTAATAACTAAAATTAAATAAATTCAAAAATCATAAAATAAAACTACGTTATGACCGAATATAAGTATGAGTTCTATGGTACCATATGAAATGTAAAAAATAAAAAAGTTTACAATTCATCCCTCGTCAGGAAAGGGAAAAAAATTTGATTTTTAATTTTAGATAAAAAAAATTTCTGTTTTAAAATTTTTTTGTTCGATGATTTCATAATTTGTTTAACATTCATATTTTTCGTTTGTTATACTTGCAGGGCGAGCTGACAATTTACAACGCAGCAAAGGCGTACGAATGTTTACCCTGCGCCGAGGGATGTGATCAATGTATCGATGCGTCGCCGTGCGTTGCTGCGCTCAATTGGCCAATGCGAACTAGTATTTTAGTCTTAGCTTGCACAATTATTGGATTATTACCGCCCGCCGTCCTCTTTACATTCAAGTATCAGCGTGTTAAGGTAAGAGTTATGAACAGATTTGTAAAAAATCGCAAAGAAATAATTGGCACATCCTAGAAACCAATATTACCGAATTGTAAATAAAATAAAAATGAAATAAAATACGAACTCATAATATCATAACATTTAATGCAAATAATTCAGATTTTAAAATCGCAAATATCTTCGATTTGAATTATTTGCAGGAAAATGAAATTTATGTTGGATTTTGTTACCGGCTGGCTACTGCCAACCTGCAGATTTTCACTAAGCGCATGCAGTTTGAGGTTTGCATGTGCTTTTGGCTTACACCGTGATTAACAGAAAGTTGGGGGGAACGCAAATAGCAAATAATAATAAAAAACCGGATGTTCCGCCGAAATTCGTCGGTCGGAACTTGAAGAACGAACAGCAGATAATCAAATAAATAATAAAAAAAAAAATAATAATAACGGAAGAGGTGCCTTGGTGTGCGCATCCATTCGAATTCAAACAAGGCCAAGCCTTGGTTACGAAATTGGATGCGGGCACCAAGGGACCGCAAACACTATGCTGACACAGAGGGAGTCTCCGCTCCCATCACACCACACCGAAAAATTTAATAATTCATTTTATTTTAAACGAAAAAAACAGAGAAAAACGAAGAGACAACTTCCCCCTCCACCCGCACCACGACAAGAGAGAACGAGAGAGAGAGAGAAGAGAGAGAGCAATGCGCACCGAGCGTTCGATTACAAATCGCTGCGGCGCTCGATTACAAATCCAAAATTTAAAATTTAATCAGAAAAAAAAAAATTAAAATATATATAAAAGTAAACAAAAAAATTTAAATAAAATTAACCAAAAAGCAAAAAAATACCTTGATTATTAAAAAATAAGCTGTTGCGGCCTTGCGCGGCCGTCATGCCACACCCGGACCGTTGCGGCTTTATGTGCCGTTACGCCACCGTTGCGATTCCAATTAAAATACCAGTGGCCGGTTGGCTACCCGTATTGTTGCGGGGCCTCTCCCCGATACCAATACCAAATAGATATAACGAACGGCCGGATGGCCACCCGTAAATAATTGGTTGGGTGTTACTTCGAAAAAATGTTGGCCTTGATCGGCCGCTAAAAATAAAAATATCACGGCCGGCCTCAACTTGCCACCCGTTAACCGTCCAACGATGCGGCACTTCCGCCGGTATATCAAAATAGAATGGCCTTGATTGACCACGTGGATGTTGCGGTATCTTACCGATCAAACAACAAAACTCGTGAATGGCCACGTTGCTGGCCCCTCGTACGTTGGTACTTTCACCGTTTATATAAATAAATAAAAAAAAAATCAGCGAGCCGCCGTAATAAAGCGGCACCCGTAATTAATGCGGCACCCGTTGAATCCACCACACAGTTGGGCGTTGTCTCGCCTTAACCACGCTGCCGCTGTGCCCACCCGACACAGGTGCTTAACACTGTTTGATATTTTCCTTTGTTCCAATTTATGCACTCACTGACTTTGTTTAAGTTATTTATCACCAGCACAAATTTGTTATGGATGCGTATATATCGACTCTTTTGTCCAATCAAATACGTCATTAACACAATATTTAATAAAAAGGAAAAAAAGGGCAACTCCCTTCGATTTATTTATTGATTCAAAAAAAAAACATTTACACAAAGTTTTATTATTATAAAACAATTTTTGTTTATTACTTTTAGAATTAGGCTCGTGCCCGTACAATCAACAATCACTTCTGGATTTTATCGCCAATCTTAAAATCGCAAAACTACAATATTAATCAAAATTTTATTTCACACCAATCTTTAAAATGCTTGAGTGCCAAAATTTTACTCTACTGAATCAAATTCCAAACTCCAATTACCAAAAAAATCAAAATTTATTTTCTTAACAAAATCACAAACTCGAATCAGCACAAGAAAAAAATTCTTGCGCCACACAGCGACGCGAAAGAAATGTTCTAGAAAAAACATCTCTCTTCTCTGTTTTTCATTTATATCAATTCGCATTGATATAAAAGAGAAGCATATAAGAAAAACATTTTTCTAAAACATTTTACATTGTACACACTCGGCGCGCACTGCTCTCTCTCTCTCTCTCTCTCTCCCATTTTCGTATAATTACCAACCAAACAGAAAGAAACACACAGGAATCCATCCACCATTAACCGCGTTTAGACATCAAAAACCCGGACGCAAAAATCCGAGGAGAATAGAAAGACACAAATTTACAAAAATGGTCTTGTTAAGACAACACAGCCGTAAAAATTTACACTGCATCCCCAATAGAATTCCTTATGACTTTTTACTTACAGAAAAGTATGAAAAAAAAACTTGACAAAAAAATATTTTTTTTGTCAAGTTTTTTTTTTCATACTTTTCTGTAAGTAAAAAGTCATAAGAAATTCTATTGGGGATGCAGTGTTAATTGTATAATTGCAAAGAAGCATTATCAATGTGACAAGAAAATATGTAAATAAAATTTTCAACGAAAATATTTGTAAAAACCCAAAAACAGTAAATGTTAGTTTATTTTGCTGATATTTCATAAAATATAGGGTTGAGTTGGGAGAAAAGTAATCCATTATTTCTTAGCAAGTGGCTTTAGTGACAAAATCTTGTGATGTATTTATCACAGTAGGCCATACTTATACTCGTTGGAAAGGGGGATTCATTTAATAAAAAATTCTTTTGTCATTGTTTTGATTGATCGATTCAGGTTATAGCAATAAAGGCGAAAACTCAAACCAGGCGGCTTAAATTGTGAATAGTGTCTATGGTCCCGATACTGCCACAGCAAATTTCGCGCAATTTCGGTTTCGTCCGTTCCGTTTCTGAATAGAATAAAATTTGTCTATGGAATAAAATTTGTCTACAGAGCAGTCTTTTGGTTTTTTTAGAACAAAATGTTTCATTGCTCGTTATTTATGTGGTCTAGTCAATGGGCGCTTTCAGGGCACCCAACAGTTGGGAACATGTTGAGTAAAATCGCGGCCAACGCTATGAAAATGTTTAGTACTATGAATTTTTCAAATCATATTGGCGATGATTTTACTAATCATGATAGGGGCCCTGAAAGCGCCCAATGTATCGATTATTTGTCATTTTGTACCATTTTCAAACCATTGCCATTATAGAAATTCTTATAAGAATAACAAATTTGAAAATTAACTCTCTGAATTAATTTTATCAAAGCGTACCATTTTTTTTTGTTGTATATTTTACATACTTAATTTTTCTCATTTTTCGCTGTTTTTTGTGTCAGCTACATTAGGAGCACAAATTACCACTATGTCTATATAGTTATCCAAATACGAATATTTGGTATTTGTTAGGAAATTAATTATTTTTCTTTAACTACAGGTAACCCTCCAAGAACACGGTATTCGAGGATCACCGTTTCGAAGAGCACAGATACCAATTTCCTCAAATTACACGGCTTCAAACAACACGATTTTCGTTATTCTCTTTTATTTTTTGTATATCATAACAAAAAATAAAATAAAAACTTCAATGTAGTTCCGAACAACTCGGTTTTAAAGAACACCGAACGAATTATTCGTGTTGTAGGAAGGTTTCCTGTACTCTTACCTTTAAAGGTCGTTTTATTTTAACAGATTAACAAAACAGAATAATTTATAGTCCACATACAATTATTTAAGCTTGATCCAAAGCATATTTCTGTTAGGAGCTTTTTAAGTGCACTTTTACTCTCTATCTGTAATTTGCTAAATTTGGTATTAGTAGAGGATTTTTTTTTCAAATAAACGGTATTATTGTACTGTTACTTTGTCAGCTGGGCTTCTTACGACCAGCCTTTATTTTTTTCTGTTTGTTCAAAAAAAAAACACGCTCTTATAGAATAATTATACGTTTTATTATAAAGAATTTATAGGTAAACCATCAGTTGCCATAAAAATGTTTATTTCGCTTTTATATTATAAAATAATATGATATACTCGTATAATGTATTATAAATTTACAAAGAAGCAAAACCCAGCAAACATTTCCCAGTAAAAATTAACTCAGAAAATAATAAATTTCTTCAACTCCTTGTTTCTTTACTAGCATGTTCTTCAAATAAACATTGTCGCAACTATAACTACAACATTTTAGTTTGTTACACATTTTCCATTATATTTTTATGTTTCACTTATCGTAAAAAGTTTTAATGCTATTAATACAAAAATAACTTGAAAAGAAAATTAGGGAAGGAATTGATTTGATAAAATACCGAGCTTCATTTTACTTCCCTAGACATGCATTATATCATATCGTCTTTCATCTTGATTTAGTTTCCCCTGCAGTGTGTGCTGCCCCTACTGATTCTGTTATTGCAGTTTCAGAATTATAAAAATATTTTATATTTTCGTCTTTGTTCTTGGGTAAAAATGGAAAAGAGTTAGTTTCTGAATAAACTAAGGCAAAATCATGTTTGTATTTCAATTTTGCAAGATCAGTTGTAATCAAATTAAACGCGTGTCTCGATCGACGTTGATACATTTATACGTAATTTTTTTTTCTTTCGTTTTTTTAAGTTTCTGGGCGCACATTAATTCATTTATTCTGGGCGCCTCATATTGTTTTCAATTTAGTTATAAGTTGTAACTGATTACTCTCATTGCGTGCCTAATTAAATAAACAAATTACAGTAGAATTTAGATCACAATTAAATTTTATTTAATTTTAACCAACGTAATTTAGCTGTAGATTACATACTTTTTGAGCTTCAAAGTTGTATTCAACGAGCGCCAAAACGATGCTTAAGCTCAGTGAATAATTCAAACTGTGTGTCTGATCGGTCGTTAAATGATAGTCGGTATCTGAAAATGTAGTTTTTGAAGTGTAAGTAAGAGCTTGCCGATCGTGAGTGATTGTTTCCCAGTATAATTGTTGATCGTGGCTAGTTCCCGATATTAGTTATGTTCGTTCCAACCAGTCGGCTTATAACCCGTTCATAAAATTTTGCACACGTTCGATGCCACATCGCCATTCATTACACATGGCAGATAAAAACTAAATTTTATTAAATTAAATATTTAAAATAAAATTTTAATAAAAAAATAAATAAAATAAACTTTTGACGTCCTTACTTTACGTCTCTCGGCCAACTCGAGGATGTACGGCTATAGGACCGATTTAAGACTATCTGTACATTGCAAGCTCCATGCCAGCATTTACTGGCATGGAAAATGGGTCGGCCCATGGGTTTTGCACACCGACAGGGGGTCATAGATGGGAAATGTAACACTATCGGTGTGCAAAACCCTTGAGCCGACCCATCTTCCTTGCCAGTATAGGCTGCAATGTGCAGATAGTCTTAAATCGGTCCTATAGCCGTACGTCCTCGAGTTGGCCGAGAGGCGTAAAGTAAGGACGTCAAAAGCATAACCGGAGAAGAGCAGGGTGAGCCTAGAGCCCCAAAACAGATCGCAAAGTTAAAAAAAAATAAAAAAAGTAAACGTTAATAAACTATTGCATCAGCAAATGATTCATTGAGAAAATATAACATCATGTCTGCCTCCAACCGCTAAAATAATAATTTTACTGCAACTGTCACCGTACCATTTGATGACACTTCTATGTAAAAATAGCGAATTATACGTTGTGACAATGATATGTATTTAGCATGATAAGTTTTGAAGCATCATTAGTGCATCATCATACACGCGCATTCTTTAACATTGTAACCGCGGATCCATTATGAATTAATCGTTATAAGTCTAGAAACAATACTTTGCAGAAATTTTTGAATTTCAATTATTACTAGATATATAAAAAACTTGTTTAGCACTTTTGACAAAAAATTCTAGTTTTGTAATATAATACTTGCGCTGAACAGCTTTCAGTTCCTGTTACATATAAGCGATCGGATGATCCTCTCCATCATATCTTTTTTAAGAGTGAAGTAACACGCTCCCTTTCACATCACACTGGATCACAAAAGGCTTACTAAAATTTGGATGTACAAGTACAGGTGCGTTCGTCAAAGCTAGCTTGATTTTATCAAACGCCGGGTTGATACAAATGAAAGAATAATTTGCGATATCATCCCGCCAGACCCAAGAAACGATGCTTGATAGTGGATGAGATAGAATAATCGTTAACATCTCCAATCACATCCAAACGCTGTCTTATCGCCAGACTCTTCATTCAGTGGAATTTGGCATAAAACATCCTTTAAGTCTAAGCTTGAATTAATTTGGTATTCACCAACCGGCTCAAGAGTTCGTCGATTATAGGCAGTGAATAAGCGGCCGTTTTTGTTACTTCGTTCACGCGTCTGACTTCTAAAAAAAGACGAGCTATGCCATTTGCTTTCGGTACTAATTTCACAGTTCACCTGGAAGAACTTCTAGATACTTCAATTACTCCCAAAGACATCATCCGATTCAACTCTTCGGCCCAGTATTCTTACGAGTGCAAGAATTTTATAAAAACATAATTGTCCCCGATAAACTCAGTTGTTTAGGTGTGGGATACATTTTGCCCTATATAACAATAATTTGAGGATTCAGCCAACAACCGACAATACGGATATCCCGTTTACCAGGATATTCATTCAATTAAATTAAATCTATACATAATTAAACAATATCGCACCGCTCAATTAATACTATAGGTTCATCAACTTTACAGGAGACAATATTTTTGTTATCTTCGAAGACGTTCAATTGATTTAAAATTAAGTGAATATATATATTTCAATATGCACATTAGCCTTGTTTATAACTTAACATTAATTGTTAATTGGTTTTCTTTAAAATCAGTTTAACCGTTTGAGTCCCAGGGGGTATTGAGAAAACACTGTCGAAGAATCCCAAACAGCGCAATCGCGTTTTCTCTAAATGAGTACGAAAAGACCCATGCAGGGCGATAGCGCTTGTTTTATTTTATGTCAAAAAATATTAAAAATTTTGTTATTTGTTAAAAATAGTTTAATAAGTTCGTTATTGTGCGTACTTCATTTTATTGAATATTAAAAAATGAACTTTTGTTTTTTTTTTCTCATTATTGTATAAAACTGTGTGCAAGAAAGAAGAAACATTCATTAATTAAAAAAAAAAAAAAAAAATTTAAATTAGATTAATAATTTTAAATCACAGTTTGTTTTCACAATATGAATATCATACACAATCGTTGATATTAATGCAAAACAACAAAGAACATTCGTAAAAATTGGGTTTTCTTTTTCTGTTGGGTTTTCTCGACATAAAATCTCAATAGCGCGATCGCACTGTTTGGGACTCAGTAAAATAATATTTTAAATAAAATAAAACTGTTTTATTCATCCTCATTACCATTGGCAATCGTTTGTTAAAATGGTAATCTTTTATAAAAATTGTGATATTTGAGTTACAAAGAGAATTCAGATCATTCCACTTTGCTTCCGATATTGATCGAAATTTTAAAATGTATCAGGCTTTTTTAATGCCTTCCGATCACGACTTTCCCCTTCACTGACTAATACGATTTGCTGTTCCAAATTATTCCAATCAGTTTTACATTCAACAATTAGTAGATTTGCACTTAAAAACGTTAGTTTCATTAATTTTGATATTTGATAATTAGTATGGACAAAATTTGCTATTTCGCTTAAAGGTTAAAAATTAAAAACATCCGTGATAGACATTTCTATTACCCGATAAAAAGGTTCGGTTACTTTCGCAAATCGTACAAATCATATAATTTCCTACCACTCTTATGGTATCATAACATCTCGTTTCTTTTTACGTTTTTCTATTGTTGTTTGCACGGAATCCCCTTCATTTTGTGTGTGTCCTTTCGTTAAATAACGTTGAACGATTTTTAAATTATACTTCTTGGAAGCCCATGAATAGAAACAAAGTAATATTTTGTTTTTGTTTTAGTGATAACAATTATCCGATCAGAACCTAATTTCCGACAAATTTTGATTTTTATTAACTTCAAGTTGAATAAATTATTCTAAGCAGCTCACAACTTGGCTTGGTTCTCGCTTTGCAATACACTCATGCCAAATGATGCAGTAATCTTCTTTCGTATTTGCTTGTATACTGTAAAGTTGTTAAAATTTCGCAGTTAAAAGCAATTAAAGTATCGCTTGTAATAAAAAGTCGAAATTTTCTGAAAATCTAAAACTGTTGCAATTATTGTGCCATGGCTTTCTAAAGCTTCTTGTTTGGCTTGGTTCTTTATAGATCGTGCAAATTTTGCCTCGTTTAAATGACATGCAAATTCACTCTCCTCTGTTAATATCTCGATTTGTAAATGAGGTGCAGTCGTTGCACTGATCTTTCTTTGGTACAAAAAACGATATATTAAAGCTATTATTGAAGAGGTCAGTGTAAAGCCGCTTTCTTGCCGGAACTACCCAATAATTTTCCACATCAATCCACAAAATATATAATCTATACATAGATATGATGTTTAGGTCGCCTAACAAATATTCGCGCTCAGCGCGCTTTCTTAAATAATACGACTCAATTCTCGGGAAACTATTAATGTGATTTTTCACAGACTGAATTGTACTTGCTTGAGATTTCGAAATTGTTCTGCAATGCTTTCCTCGCATGTTCATTTTTAAAGTTTCGTTTTTTAACTTTAAAAAATTATGCAAATCCACTGTCGATTTATTCCTAAAATGTAGAAAATCTTTTATATTTTAAGTTATTGAAATTAGGCTTACCGAAACAATCCATAAACATTGTTTTGCAAACTCTTGTCAGTTCGTTTGAAGAGCATCCTGCGGCTAAAAAGTACAGTTGATGCATTCGTTCAAACTTTTTATCAGTTTTTGTTAGTTTTGTAGTTGTTGCAGTCATATGCCTTAGTAGGTATTCCCTTTAAAGAGTAACATCACCCAATGCCCAGAATCTGTTAAACATTTTTTGCCGATTTTATAAGGTAAATTTTTGCTGATAATTTAGTCTGCAAGTGGTTTTACACCCAAGCCCAATTCGACGCGCGTCTATAAGCTTACTCTTAAGATTTATATGTTCAACACCTGCATTATGTGCCGCCAACTTTATTATTATTAAATCTTTTAAGTACATTTTTTAACATACCTGAAGGTCAGGGAAGGTTGTGATTGCAACATTCTTGATCAGGGGGTCTATTTAATTGAGAATAAACTCAATGCCATTAAATATGTTATCGATCCAAAGACCTTTTGCTATGGAATGTTGTTTTTCGACGATCTTTCTGGTTGAATGCAGGTTATGTTTTAGTGTAGTTGTGTGAATGTTAGATATAAATCAACCCTGTTGGATGAATTTAAATATAGGTAGCTAAATGACAATACCGAATTTAAATTAAATTGTTTACAATATGAACGGAATAGTTAAGTCATCATATGTATGATAATGCTGTCGAGTCATTATGAACGTGAAGTCCGTCGGTTAGGTGGTGTTGGGTGGGAAGATAGGCCAAAATAAGGTTACAAACAGCATATGATGAGATGACCCGTAGATGTGAATTAAATAATCTAACCAGTCTATTATGATTGTTGCCGAATACATATGATGAATATTAGTATCATTTACCTCAACCACAACTAATCCAAATTAATAAACTAACAAAATCTATTCTAGAGTGTGAATTTATTTGAGACTAACATTTTAATATATTTAAGTAGTTAGAAAATGACTTTGCTGCGGTTCGCCCTAGTTGTTTCTGTGACTAACATCCTTTCCTAAATAACCTTATTTGTTAAGGATGCAGGCAGGGCCTGGACCCGCATGATGCTGAAATATTATTTGCATTCAGATATAATTTGTTATTTTATTGTTGATATTTCAGGATTATGGTAACGTCCGTAGGATCGCCGTTATGGTTGGCCTGTACGCCTCTATCATCATATCATATCATATCAACACCAGCATTATGTGCCGCCTTAATTTTTTTGGTTTTCCATTTTTTTTTGTGGCTTCCGTTTTCGGCCGGGTTCGTTATTAATTTCGTTTTATTCCGTTTCACTTTCAAAAATTGGTGTTGTTTCAATATCTCTATTGTTACAGTTTACCATGCTCATACATATTTGATGGAATGTATATGAAGTTGGCCCGAAAAGTAGCCCAAAAAAAATGCATCTTTGCTTAATCGGTAATATTTTTGGGCTGGCCCGAAAAATTTAGAAAAACTGCATTACCTTTAATTCTCATCCCGAAATTTTCTTTTCTTCGACATACTACGACAAGATTTAATTTTACAAGCCAACACGAAAAAATAGAAAAAAAATTGTTCAATAAATATACAATACGTATGTAGATATGTATGTATATAAAAAGCAAATTTAGTGAAAATTTCAAAAAAAAAAAATCTCAAAAATACGAGTTAAAGATATTACGTAAGATTTAAAAAAATACCAAAACGTTTTGAAATAAGGCGTTTAAACAGGGATTGCCTGAAACTTCGGCGACTGTCGAGAATTAGTGTAGGCCATTTGGAATCCAAATAATGTAGCCCCATTTCTGTACGAGGTGGAAAGGAGGTTCGTACCAGTCTCAGTATGTAACGATTTTGAGCAAAAAAATTTCTAAGAAATTTTCTTCCGTTGCGGTTTTCACAGGGATTACCTTAAACTTCGGCAACTGTCGAAAATTAGTGTAGGCCATCTGAAATCCAAATAATGTAGCCCCATTTCTGTACGAGGTGGAAAGGAGGTTCGTACCAGTCTCAGTATGTAACGATTTTCAACAAAAAAATTACTAAGAAATTTTCTTCTGTGGCGGTTTTCACAGGGATTACCTGAAACTTTGACGACTGTCGAAAATTAGTGTAGGCCATCTGGAATCCAAATAATGTAGCCCCATTTCTGTACGAAAAACAGTGCTACATTATTTGGATTCCAAATGGCCTACACTAATTCTCGACAGTCGGTGAAGTTTCAGGTAATCCCTGTGAAAACCGCCACAGAAGAAAATTTCTTAGTAATTTTTTTGTTGAAAATCGTTACATACTGAGACTGCCACGCACTTCTTTTATAGTGCGTTCATGACATAGTGAGTTAGTTTGGAAAAAATTCTATGGAAACACACAAAATGTATTAAAATAACAACAAAAATAAAATAATTTTAACTCGAGTTCGGAACTAGTAGGCGTGGTATAAAGCATTTCAAATAATTTGATTGGTTTGAGTTCGTTAGCGAGTATGGAAATATTTGTTTCCGATGTCATGTACGCAACATTAACCTCGTATAGAAATAAGGGCCCCCTATTTCAGTTTCGATTAATTTAAACGTATTTTTTTTTTGCAAAATTTTACGTATAATTATTATACTCGTATTTTTATTACACATTTATTTTTTGAAGCTACCACTAAATTTGCTCATCATAAACATATTTGTTTATTTATTAAATTTTTTTTTATTTTTTAGTATTGGTTTGCAAAATCAAATATGGTTGTAGAATGTTAATGCAAAAAAAAACGAGATAAGAAGTAAAGGTAATGCAGTTTTTCTAAATATTTCGGGCCAGCCCGAAAATATTACAGATTAAGCAGACACATTTTTCGGACTACTTTTCGGGCCAGTTTCACATCGGTTTTGATGGACCCGTTTTATGGTCCTCCAACTGCTGCTAGATACGCTTTTGGATTCTAGTTTGAATCCGCTTTTAGGTCACCATTGATTTCAGAAATTATTTGTTCGTGGATATTGATAAATGTCGTATCAGATGTATCCGTTTAACAATGATTATAACACTTTTTATATTTTTATTTTAACACATATAGATATTTATTTATTCAATTGTCTTTTTTAACATTAAATTATCTTGGATTTTTAATTATACTTTTATGTTGATGACAATTTTAAGAATTTAATACTGAGTAACATGATTTTTTTGAATGCCTTCATTTGCAGAAAGCACAAAAGTACATTAAAAATGAAAAAACAAAAACTATTCGTAACTTCGAACAGCCTTCAATATTTTATTAACACTTGCCTAGTTATCCGCGATACTGTCGATAAACGCTACACATAACTGTGGGTCCGGCACTGAACAAGTTGCAGATGATTCCACGCCAAAGTTTCTTGATCCAGGTGGCGTAAATATGCTGAAATCTGGTGATGCTTCAGTGGAATCTGATGATTCGCTTTTCGGAACGTACTCTGTACCGTTGTCTTCAAAATCTTAATTATAAAATAAATTATTAACGTGTAACTAAATGCGTTATGTATTGTTTTATAGTATTAACCTGAAAACTCATGAAGTTCTATATTTTCATTATTTTGTAACTCTTTTGATGGTTCGTTGTCGGAAATAGGCGTAGTAACAAATGTTTCGATATATAGATTTGCACCAATGACACTCGAAAATAGAGAAAACAATGCGCGCGGATTTGGTGTTGCTAAGTTATTTGCTGGTGGTTTACTTTCAGATACATTCCTCGGGGCCATCAGTAAAATTATCATCTAAAATAATTTTTGGTAAGGAAACGATAAAAAACGTTTTATAAAAATATTTAAATATTTTTCCCTTGCCAATTAATACAGAATTAATTAATAAATTCAAGCGATTATCGAATATATCGGCCCTAAGGCCATATAAAAACGCCCAAAATAAAAAAAGTTTTATAAAAATAACAGCTAAATATTTACCAACAGATCATCTAATTTTTTATTATCACTTTCATTTTTATTTATGAATTTCATTTTGTATTTTGATTGTATGTTAATTTCACTATTTTTCATAAATTTTTGTAATTATTATTAATAAAACAAAATTGGAAATAAATATTAAATATTTTAATTTTCCTTATTGGAATTGGTTTTTATTCGATTTTATTTCGATTTCGATGTATATACATACATATCATCTTCAGTAATTTATTTAATACAATATGAAAATTTTTCAAATATTTTCGTTTCCTACGGAAAACATTTTCTACTTAGCTAACGTTGTTTTCAATATTTTATTTGTTACGTACTTGCAATTTGTAAAATAAAAACAATTGATAAATAAATAAAAACATATCAGAGGCACAATTATACATTTGTATCTAAATATTCCGGAAGACTATGACAAGTAGTTTTGTTTTCTATATATTTTATACAGGAAACCCGCCAAGAACACGATTGATTCGTTCCATGTTCTTTAAAACCGTGCTGTTCGAAACTACAAAAAAGAAAATAAAAAAACTATTTTTTTTTGTTATGGCATACAAAAAACAAAATAAAAGAGAATAAAGAAAATCGTGTTACTTGAAAACGTGTAATTTAGGGTGTCTGTGTTCTTCGAAACCGTGTTCTTCGAATAAGGTATTCTTGGAGGGTTACCTGTTTTGTTATTACTAAACTAAAACAAAATCAAATAATATAGTATTTCAAATTTATCGGTTTAAAAACGAACAGATAAAATTATGTCAAAAAAAAAATGTTTTGGTTATAACTTTCTCAATATTAAAGCTAGAGAAAGGAAATTTATCATTTTATCGAGTAATTATAGAACTATTGATTAGTCAAACAAAAACAAACTATGACAATTTGACTAGTCATAGTATTAATTGGGCGGTAAATCGATATCTATGCAATGGAAGAGTAAGCAAAAAAAAAGAAATCAGGTACAAATAAAATTAAGATTAAAAGTTTTAACCAAAAAAAATAATACTTTAGAAAAAAAATGTGTTACAATTTTGATATTTTAAAAAAATCAAAAAATTAATAGTTATTAAATTTATAATAATAAACAAACAACAAAATTACTTATAATGTACACGAGCACCCAGCAACCAGCAATCCTCAGCTCACTTTAAAAACAAAACCTACTGTCAGCACACACAAATACATATATCTAAATAACCACCACTGTTGTACAGAAAATATATACAGAAAATAAAACCACAAAACCATGGTGGCGATAGGAGAAGTCGTGACATGGTTGAAGCATAACATGGTATCCGTTAGGGATATCGCGATTTATGTGGACAGTCAAGCGCCGCTCAGGTCACTAGAGGCGATTTCTCTGAAGTCACGGGTGGCGCTGGATTGCCGATCATCTCTTAATGAGTTGAGCAAATATTTCAGTATTCAAATAATCTGGTTTCCTGGGCACTCGGACGTCACGGGAAACTGCAGGGCAGACGAACTAGCAAGGTACGGTACGACTCTCCAGATGCAACCGGAAAGGGCAGGCCTGAGAAGGCCTATAGAATCGCTCAAATCGGCGTTCAGTAAAAAAGCAATCGCTTTAACAGATGAGAGGTGAACCAACACTCTCACGCGAAGGGTAGCAAAACAGGTTGGGCCAAAACTGGACCTGCGGCGCTCCAAGGCACTAGTATCTCTGGGAAAACGAGAGGAAGGATTGGTCGTAGGGATACTGACAGGACACTGCCTTTTTGGGGAACATGCTAGAAGGCTGGGCCTACAGACGAATGACTTTTGTAGAAGTTGTATGGACGAAGTGGAGAAAGAGATGTTAGATCACGTCCTATGCTCGTGTCTGGCACTGACATACAAAAGACATAAGTACTTGGGTATGTACGATATGGACAGCCTTTTTGAACTCGGGGACTGTGGGGTGCGAGATATTTTACGCTACATAAGTAGCTCTGGTTGGTTTCAGCGGGATTAAGGAGAGATTGATCCTGTGGTATCACAATGGGCCATTGTTGGCCTAAGTGTGAGTTAGCAGCAACTCTAACCTAACCACAAAATCATCTTTTTTTATATTTTTTTCAAATTTATATTTTATTTTTTTAAATGTTGTACAATTTTTTTTTATAATATACATTTCCTTTTTCAAAATGTATTTCTTATAATCCTAAGGAAAAATTACGAAAAGCAAAATCGCAAATTGTTTATGCCTAAATATATAGGAAAAGGAGAAACCTTCACCTTCCGAACGGTGGGTCACAAATCTTTATGGATTGGTACCTGTGCCCTCTGAGAGCGTAGTGATGTCCCAGAAAAGTAAATTCTAAGGATACGAAATCCCATAAAGTATAATAAACAAAATGAAAAACCCAAATACGGAAAACCCTATAAATTCAAAAAAGCAGAAATCCCAAATTTGATGATCCTAACATTTCAAAAAATACCCAAAATTAATAAAGAACGGACATTAAAAACTTATTTATTTCAAATTTGTGAAACATTTATTATGCAAAACATGTAAATATACAAAACAAAATTAATGAGGAAGATGAATATTGTGAGAAATATTTTTTTACATATTCCAGTTCTGTAGTTGAAAGTTTACTTTTTATAACTCGTTTAATGGTTTTATATTTGTTAATATTTTGTTTCTTTTTCGAAAATTGTTGTTCGGTATTAATCTTTTCAATAATGGTTTTAGAAACAATAATTTCCTTTCCAAGGTGGGATATCATTTTGTACAACCCACTGTTCTGCTTTCCCAGAATAACCTTAAGCCGGCGTTGCAACGCCTCGACGCTGTTTTGAGTACGAAGGAAATTACTTTTTGCAGCGTTTACGAGGACCAAAAACTAGGTTCATAACGTGGTTTCTTGTAAGAGCTGCTCCTGGTTATGTAATTACATTTACCTCTGTAGCAATTTATTTTGCATTGTTATCTTTAAGATTATTAGACAATGAAGTATAATAAAGAGACATTTTATCACGAGGATGGAATGCGCGGCTTTTTATCTTCCTAGCTTGGAGACTAAAAACTTCAAATTTTCCTTATTTACGCGCGCGTGCGTGTGTTAATAAATGGGTTGGGTACGATTTGCCAAAAACGAAATTCCAAAATCAAAATTCCACAAAAAACCAAAATTCCAGAAACAAAAATTCTAATAAAAACAATTCCTAAAAACAAAATTCAAAAAAAAAAACAAAATTCCTATACAAAATGCCAAATTTCAAAATTCCAATATACAAAATTCCAAAAATACCCATTTTATGGCCATGGAAATGTGAAAGAAGCATGTATGACAAAATTTTCCTTCACCAAAATGTATCGCTGACTGATGGATACGTGGAATTTTATGCATATAAAATAAAATTTATAAGAACTTCATTTGTTTAATAAAAAAAAATTTACAAAATATTCCATAAAACAATAAATTTAAATAAATTTAAAAAATTACTTCGACTCATTCGGCCCTTCGACATTCGGCCTTTCGACATTCGGCCCTTCGACATATTCGGCTCTTCGACATTCGGCCCTTCGACATTCGTCTCTTTATACCCATTCCTTTTATAGAGTTACACAAGTTTAAATTATAATAAAATAAAGAAATATATTTTGAATATCAATGAAACGGGCTCTATTGGATAGAAAATTATATGACATACGGTTTAAATATGATTTCGGCCATATGGCCGCCACGTCTAGCGCGTACAAGGCGCAATCTGGAACACCAATTTTCACAAACTTTTCACAGCATTTGCGGCCGTATTTCGTCAATAACTCTTCGAATGTTGATTTCCAGGTGTTCAATTGTCTCTGGTTTATCGACGTAGACAAGTAACTTTACATAATCCCAAAGAAAATAATCCAATGGGGCTTAAATCACACGATCTTGGTGGTCAATTAATTGGACCATTATGCGAAATTATTCTTTCATCAAAAGCTTCTTTGAGTAAAAAAATTGTAGCGCGCGCTGTGTGGCATGTGTCTCCATCCTGTTGGAACCAAATGTCACCAAGGTTGATGTAGGTCTATACATAATGAAATGTCAAACCAAACTAAACAAAAAGCAACTATCAGCTACTAAGTGGGTTGTCAAATAAAACAGTGTTGCCAACTCAAAGTTGTGAACCTCTAAAAAACACCCTTTATATACTGGTATGTTTGTAGGGGAACGGTTCGGTATTCCAATAAAACCCAACCCTGTTTTCAACAAGCGTTAATCACTCTGGTAACCAATGGGAATCATGTTTGAGTAATAATTTTTAAGAACAATTAAATAAAATTTAATTAATTGAAATAATTAAATAGTAATAATTAAATTAATTGAAATAAATCAATTATAATTTTTGCGAAATGCTGGAAATATTATTAAACTAATGAAAAAAATGGAATTTTTATTCTAAAGTAAATAAATTTTGGAATTTTCTCAGTTGGATTGGTATTTTGTATAATGCAATTTTATATTTTCGTTAATTGAAATTTTGGAAATTTAGGTCAGTTGGAATTTTTTTGGATAACCGACCCGTTTCCTTAATAAATATTCTTCTTCAACGGGATTTTATAATTTGGGATTTAAAAATTTGGGATTTTGAAATTCCGGTTTTTTTATTTTGGGATTTTATAATTTTAGGATTTTTGGGATTTTCAATATGGGATTCTGTAATTGGGATTACGTACCCAACCCGTGCCCTCTACAGGTGAAAACTCTTAAAATTGAATGAAATTCAGTGAAATTGTTTATTGAATAATTTAAAATCATCTAAGGTGTTTCTAAAATAATACTACTTTTAATGATACCTTCAGTAGAACCGGAAATATACTACTTCAATGTAACCTCTAAAAAAAGTTATTAAAATGGGAAAAACCGACCACTTTACGGGACAACTGAAGGTCACAAAAATTAACAAGAAAATAAGTGTCTGTTTTTTTTTTGTTCAAGCAGCACGATAAAAGTAACAAAATTTAAATCGGTGAGATGAATACGTAACCGATGCTGAAATATTATGGAACGACCCATTTAAATATTTTTTTATTATTCGCCAGTATTTTTATTTTATTGTCTTAAAGAATATAATTTTAAGGAATTAACCCAACACTTAACACAAAAAATCTTTACTCGTATTACTTTATTCAAAGACACAAAAAAAAAATAATTTTAAGTTTTGAATTATAATTGCTGTATGATCCTTTTACTTTCAAAGAATTTTTCCGAATCCCAATTCTCGCAAAAACAATTTTTTACCAAAATTTTATTTTTCAAGGCTAAATGATACCGAAAATTATGATCTAAAATTTGACCACTGCGCTTTTTCTTTTTTCTTATAAACGCCTAAGTGTATATGTATATTATTTCTTACTTCTTTTGTTTTTATTTTTCATTAAAAAAGTAAATAGTTTCTTGCAAAATAATATGAGTACAAACTAGGTACCCACCCATTCCAGTATGCTAAGTAAGTGACATTTTAGGGCCTTTTAATTAAGAATTTGAATAGTTTTCACTATTTCTTTTGTGTTCAACAACTTTAAAAATGTCTACAGAAACGTACAATTTAGAATGCAGCGTGACACGAATTAGATATAAGGTTTATCACATAACCATAAAAAGTTTATGTATCAAAATAATTCTGACATAATGTGTGGTGTATGTGTTTCATTGTACAATGGATATGTACAACAATCACAATATCAAAACAGTAAACATTAACATTTCCAAATTGGTTTTATGCTTATTCGCCTGTCCACCCATATAAATTCGTAGTACATTCTGAGATGAAAACATTTATTTGGAACATACAATAACAAGTATGTATTACATTTTTCTTATGTGCCGTAAAGGCGTAAAGTGTTTATGATTTTCTAGTTCAACACATAAACACATTTTCTCGAGTGGCTGGATACAGCAAGTAGAAAATGTTTACGACTATGAGGAAACAATTATTTATTTTCAAACAACTTACAACGTTTATGATCAATTATTTTGGTTTTTATTAATTAAATATATTCAGTAAAATGATGTAGCCGTACGTTTCCAAATCAATCACAAAGACGAGAAAAAAATGTCAATAAAAACCATTAAATAACCTAAACAAAAAATTTATTTTTCAAATTCAATTAACTTATATGTAGTATGTATATGAAAAAAAAAGGTTGATAAATTTAAATAAAATAAAAGCTCGCACATATTACATGTACGTATATACAAACCAGCAACAGCAATTTGTACTCCAACTAACTGAAAATGTAAATTAAAACCATCAATTACTTTGGTTATGTGATATGAATTTTATATTTTTTCCCAATATACTCGTCGTACACATAAAGATAATATATTAATGTAGAGCAAAAACATGAAAAATAACGAACTCGTAGCAACGGCATAAAAAAACTTCGAAATCTGGGCCTTGCCGATAGCATAATTTATACGATGTACCAGTGATAGGGTTAAGTTGTAAGCCATCCAAACAATAAACGAAAATATCTATAAATAAAATTAAAATCCTCAGGCGACAGTAATAACTATTAACGGAAATTGATTTTCATTCCAATCTATCCATTTATGGGTTGCGTACTATTTCCAGTGTAATAATTTCCACCCAAAGAGAGCGGCAACGATAGTAACATTATTTCCAGCGACGAGACAAATTAGAATGTATAAATCAGTTTTCTTTTATATCGTTATACGTATCGATAAAAGAAAATTGATTTTACAATTTTCTACATATGTACATAAACATTCATATGTATGTGAAAATTAAATTATTTTTCATCATACGCGGAGCAAGATGAATCGAGTATTGACTCGTTGTGTGTATATATTTAATCAAATTCAGAACCAAGCTGGTATACTATGCGCTTTTTTTTGCAGGTTGCTCTATTTCCATTTCATTATAATTTCTACGTGAATTGAATTAAATTTATTACAGCACACGAGATGTGACAAGCTCAAATACGTATTATAGCGCAGATGGCTTGATTGATTTATTGAACGCAGATATAAAAGTTAATTTGATTTAGGCTTTTCCTTTTATACATGGTACCGATATACGAGTATATGATAGTTGTTCCTGTGGCACCATTTTTATATGAACTGGTAGGATTGTTGTTATAAAATTCGAGTTAACGTCTTGAACATCGTAAAATACGGTGATACCGAACGTTAAACGAAATTATATTTTCAATAATAAATCGATGCTTGATGTTACTGGTTACTAATAGGGCTATTTTATTATGTATTTACAATGATGACATTAAATTGTACTATTAACGATTTATATCTTTGATTTTATTATCTTTGTAATTATTATTGTCCTTCTTAATACATAATAAAATCAATTTTAGAACAGAAAATGATTTAAGATGGTACTTGGAAATTAAGATACTCTGATCTGAAAATATCTTAATGTTGCCTTTAGCAGGCTAATTTTGGAAAATGCCACGGTTATATCGCGTCCATTCTATCGGATCCATGCTGATAGAATTGAAAGCTTTCAAAAACAGTTCTTGGTTTATTTAGGATTTGCATGAACCGCACTGGAATCGCCTTTTAATGTTTAATTTACAAAGTCTAGATCGTAGACGCGAAATAGTCTGTGTTGTATTTAACCCTCGTCCGGCGGCCTAATTTTACAACGCTAAAAGGCGGCAGACGTACAATTGTACTTTCATATATTATATATGAAAATCGTCACTGTAGGCATAATTTTTGTATAAAGATAATATTTGGAATTTAAACATTATTAAAATGTAAAGATCTCACAAAGCTTTAACTCGCTCCGGCTTCTACAAGAAGACTTATTAGTATTTAAAAACAGAAAATGTACAATTGTACCTATGCCGCCTGACGAGGGTTAATCGCGTAATATTCTGTGTTCTATAGAATTGATTGCTGGAGTTGTTTGGAAAGTTTACATATTTAAGTTTGTGGCCCGGTTTTCTTCGAATGCCGTTTTGTACCAGTAACTTTAACAACCGAGCGACCGTTAAATGAAGATTGTACCACCTTTGACAAGAGTAAAATTACTTCAAATTTGACATTTCGAGAGGATATTTCAAAAAACGTTTATAATTTATTTTGTTTTGTTTTATATTTAAAATTTTTAAATTTTACTATGGTGGGGTTGTGAGCAGTCAAACCATATATTTTACATGTTTGGTGAAATAAATAAATAAATATAGCATTTCGCTTATGTTGCGGCTAATTTCTCGTTACCGGTTGTTTTGTTACTGGCACTCGAACTTGGATCAGGTGCGGTTGTTAGTTTCTTCGTCTTTGGCACTAGTGATTTCCTTAGTATTTCTAACACTTCTGAAGTTTTGGTCAAATTTAACTTTATTGAAAATATAATTGTGACGAGGATTAAATATCGAAATATTCGCCATTACTATCTGTCATTTATCAGGTATATGATGAACGTTTTCGCGATAGAAACTTTGTGGTTTCAAAACAAAATAGTCATCGAGTCATTTTTGCACATTTTCAGCTTTCGTGAATCGCTGGTCTTTCAAATATGATGACATCGATCTGAATAGGTGGTAATCAGAGGAATACAAGTATCGAGAATAGGTCGAATGGTGTAAAACTTCCCAGCCTAACGAGAATATGACTTCTTGGGTTGATTTGGCTGTGTGTGGACGAGCGTTGTCATGCAGCACTATAACCTTGCGCCTTCAATGGTTTTTTTCCCCCGTACCATCACTTAATTTAATCAATTGGACCTGGTAACGTTCAGCTGTAATAATTTGACCAGGTTCCAGAAGCTTGTAAAGGACTCTTTCTCAATCCCACGAGGCGCACAGTATTATAGAATTAACCCATGGTTTTCTGCGTTTAGGATTATCGTACAAAATCCTCTTTTCATCACCCGTAATGACTTTGTACAAACAATTCTTTCTTTCAGTTTATGAGTTACACAATTTCCTTCCTTCTGTATTTTTTCAATTACATGCAATTGAAGTGGTATTGCTTGATGAGTAACTATAGTAACTGTTCTGCAAGCTCTTTCTGAGTTTGACATGGATTCTCATCCAGTAAAACTTTAAGTTCTTCGTCTTTAAATTGTTTTATTGTACTTGTACGTTAATCGTCCTCAAGACTACAATTACCATCACGAAATCTTGGAAACCACTTTTTTACTGCCGCGAATGACTCACTCAAAATGACATATTCACTCAAAGTGGGATTAATCAATTCCACAGCTTGAGAAGTAGTTTTTTTTAGAGAAAACAGAATAGAATTCCATGTCGTAAATGTTGTTTATCGACATCCATCTCTTAAAGTTGATCCACAAAGGGATATATAAATATAGGCTCGTCCATTATTCTAATAAATTACTAAAGTTATTATCATTTATTACCACTTATTCGAAAATTTTTAACGTGTTTTTTATTTATTTATTTTCAATTATAAAAATGTTTATGTCTGTACGTAAATAAATTCATATTTAAATTAATAGTTCGCATGAGCTACGAGTTTCCTGACCGAACTCTTTTGATGTTGACACTATATCTTCTATTTTATATAAAACTAGCTGTAGCATGCCCGCTTTGTCGGTCGTGTGATTTTAAATGAAAGATTATTTTTAATTTTTGTATTTTATTGAATTAAATAAAACTGAAAAATTAAATTAAAAGTATTTTAATTTTATAATGAGCATGGTTTTCCTACAAGTGAGCATCCAACATATAATTGAGCGTGTGAGAAGCATGAATGTTCCAAATTTAAACCACAAACGAAGTGACCGACCTTCTGATTGTTAATGGCCATAGCAAATTAAATAGCATTTCTGATGAAATTATTGGAAAGCGTGGGATTAAATCTTTTTCACCTTTGTATATTTGCCAGTTAATATGGTTGCTCCAATTAAATTTGTCATTAGTTTTGCAAGTCGTGTTCAATTACAAAGTTTTGTTTCGTTTTATTTCGTAATAAAATGATTGCTACACCAATTTTTAATTGAAGAATATGTGGTGGTGTTCACATCGACTTTATAAAATTTGTACGATTACACCGAAAAAAATAAAAAATAAGAATAAATTATAAATAAAATTTTAATATACTAAAATACAAAGCATAACATTCAAATTTAACAATAAATTACTGTATATCTTCTTTATTGCTTCGAGCGGATTGATTTTTATTTTTCTGGAAGTTCTGAAAAGTGTGCATTACTAAAAGTTGCCCTGGAGTTAAATGTGGAATTTGTGCTAGTGTGCTGATATCACGGACGAGTTTCTTAAGGACTTCAAAGCTGGACCAACAACATGGCTTTGTCCAGATTGTCGTGCACACTCGAACACGATGCCTAAATTAGCAGGCGTTGTTACTATACTGAGATGCATTCCAAGTTAACTGGACTCATTGAATTCTGTAAATTTCTTGAGCCACTCACTGGATGATATGAAACTCGTTGATTCTGATCTGACTAAGGATGCCCATCGTTCAAACCACAGACTTGAGCTTCTTAAATAAAAAACCGAAGCACAGACCGAAAAAATCAACAATATGGAAGCTCTCTGTTAGATCGTCCTACTCAAGAGCTAAATAAAAACTTTATCATTTTATGCGGCATTCCATCAAACTATGTAGACCTTCTGAGTATAATAATGGACATTGGTAACTTAGTCGGTGTTATAATCACAAAAGAGGATTTAATAACTATCAATGTCACATATTAAACAAACAACTTCATTATTAAAAAATGCATTTATTGTAACCCTTAAAACAGTTGAACTTAAACATATGTTACTGAATTCTTTTCGGAAAAGGAAAACAATATTCTTTCACGAGCTGGGAACTGACTTTTCCACTGCACTTCAAAATCATAGGATTTTTAAATTGCGCCATCTTTAAAAATTCCAGTCACGATTATATAACGCAGCGAAAATTGATAAAAATAAGCTCAATTTCAAATATCTGTGTCGTAAAAAAAAATTTAATACCTACGTAAAACAGCTGATTCAAGAATTTATCGAATTGACTCATTTAATCAAATTCATCAGTTTGATAAATTTCATCAACCAATTTGATTCTTCAGGTATCAGGATACCAAAATCACCACTGGCTGCTGCTTTCGGGACACAGGTGTTGGCTTAATTCACATCTGCAATTCGAAAAAGCTTCATCACAATTACATTACACATCTACAATTACACTATATGGTAAAGTTCTTTTTACTGAAATTATAATTATATTTTTATTAAGTACAACGGTACTTTTGGTACAAGTATGTTTTTGTTTACAAATAATTTTGACAATTCGCACTTTCCAGTTTTTTATTTTTTCACATTTTGTTAAGGTGGTATATAAATTCTATATTTTAAAGGTAACAGTACACTACCGTGATTTATTATTTTTGATCTAGAGTCTTCACCAATAATTTCGGTTTTAATGCATGAATTTTTTTCTTTTATTATTGTCACATTTTATTGTAGCTTTACGTTCAGTTTTATATTTTTGTTTTCATATTTTTTTTACATCCCAGTAAACAAAAGCACGTTTAAGTTAAGTGTAAGTAACGTGATTACTAAACGTTTACTTTTCGTTACCAAACAATTTACTTTTTAAGAACGATTACCTACGGCTGTTACGTGTAAGTAAACGTTTACCGATAACGTTTAATAATTGTTAATTTTTTATGTTTATGTAACAGTAATTATGCAACGTTTAAATATTGTTAATTATTAACGTTTATTTATTGTTACAAATTCAACGTTTAATTACCGGTATCTTAAAATATAAAAACACCGTTGAATCAAAACTGAAAATTAATAAGTAATATTAATTTAAATAAAAACGTAATTTCAACGAATAGAGAAATTGTATTTTTTATAAAATATATTTATTATTTCATTGTAAATGAATTCAAATAAAGACAAAAAATATGGAAACTATATATAAACTATTTTTGTTGTTTTTTTGTTGTTGTTTAAATCTCCTCATTCGGGCGGTGTACATCTGTGCCCTTATCGATTTGATTTAATCATTGAAGTCTTTTATTAATTCTCCTTTCCAAGCCTCTGAAATGAAAAAAATATATTCAAATATTATCAATTAATTTTATTTAGTTATAGTCCCAATTGCCTCTCTTTCTTAAATGTGATCTAAATATGTTGTTAAAAATTGTTTATGTTTCAACGTTGTTCAACGGTTAAAGGTGTTACGTTTGCGTAACGGTTATTATTATTGATTTTTTTAACGTTTATAAATGATTAAATGAGTTACGATTAAATAATGTTAAAAAATAATGCAGACGAAACGTTGAAATACGGTTTACTGGGTTACGTTTAAAATTATTTTGCTTTCAACGTTATCACATTTTTTACTGGGATATTTTTAAAATTTTCTATTTTATATATCTTTTTAGATCTTTTATCAGTTTTTTATTGAATGACTTTTTAATCTTTAAAAGCAAAATATTTTAACAATTATTTTTCAAATATTGATGATTTCTCATTGGATCATATTGATATGAACCTTTCTTCCAAAAGCTTGCGGGTACTTCAATTTAATATATGGGGCTTTGTAACGAATACCGCATTTCGTTCCACCGCGTTGCAATAATTGTGAGTTGCGAGTGGGATGAGGGGCTTATCCCTGATTTAGTTGTAATATTTAATTTATTGAAAATCTTGACTGCCGATAATGTTATCAACTAACAATATACACCGACCAAAATAATTTGATTACTACTGTTAAGGTGGAATATGTATGTATTGATTTTATTTCTAATATTGTACAATTGTTTTGATGGTATATTACAACGGTATGGCACGATCGTACGATGGATGGATGAGTTGATGAGGGACGATGGAAAATTTTTTTGAGATCAGTCGCTCACAGCTTGTGAATACAACCTTAATTGTGACACGAGGGGTACAAATAACTCAATGTATCTTCTGCTGTCTGAAGCCATGCATTTAACTGTTTTCGATTACCGTCGTATTCCGGTATCGATTTTATTGGATCAGGGATCCTGAATGCATCGAACGTCGTTTGCTGTGCTTCTGCACCTCTTGTTGCAAAATCGTTCGTTTGTTGTTTACTGCAAAAATGCCAGAGTTCGGTCTTGTTCTTCCGATCTGGTTGCCATTTTTTGCACCTGTTCAACTACAGCTTTTATTTGCTCTGTGAGCTGGTTTATCGCTGCTGTTGTTTCGAGATTCATTCTGTGAAATGAGTTATTGTCTTCGAAATTACGATTTTCGTCAAATCTTCGTTCTGACTTTTTTGCCATTCACCAGAATTTATTTTATTAAATTTTGTACTGTACCTATCTCGTAGTATACAGAGGGCAGTTCTGTGCCTATCTCGTAGTACACAATTTAGCCAATGGTGGTAACACAAATATTATATAAAAAATTTAAACGAAATATATAATAATAATAAAAAATTTGTTACCTTATGTAGTCGTGTCCTATAGGTTCTCGTGAGGTCAAGTGATGCGACGCGACGTATTTCTCGAATCGCCTGGGCGGATAAAATCCTTTAGCCTGAGATGTCACGGTTTTTATTTTATTTTTTTTCAAACCCACCACTCGTTAAAATAACACAGTAAAAGAGGGTATATTGTACCCTGAAAGGAACTTGAAAAACACTAATTTTTGTTAAAAAAAAAAAACCTAACGGAAATCACTTTAGGTTAGTTTTTATTTGCTAACCTTCGCACTGTTTACACTTCACTATGTCTTTCACGTACCGGACGGCTGCGCCAGTTATATTTCTCGTAAATAAAACTTTAAAAAAAATTATTTTCCAAATTTATTTAACATTTTTATTTGACTTGTTACAACTTTGAGTTAGATCTTAAAACTAAAAACTTAATATAAAATTTACTTTAACGTTCTAAACAAAAATTGCTAGCTAAGGATAATTATAATTATGTTGTTTCCAACTTATAAAGTGCTTACAAGAAATATGACAATGTTTGTGCGTCTACATATTTCTCTAGTAAATGCGATATGGCTCCGATTGCAATGATGGGGGCAATGTTCGACACCTCGTGAGAACATTGTAGCCTTGAGTTATTTCTTTGATGTAGTAATTTACGTAATTATAACTATATATTATACATATATACGTTCTACCCAATTTCACGCGGGACCATTTACAAATTAATATTTAAAACACTAGGTGTACGTCACATCTTTTAATCACTTATTTTATAATGTAAAAAAACACATTCATGGTTATTATTAATAATTATTTTATTGATTATTTACATACAAAAAAAATATTTAAGATAAATGAAGGAGCGACAACAAAACACGTCTACTCCGTTTCACATCACTTTTCGCCCCCCTAAATAAAATTAAAAGTTAAATTGTAAAAAAATTAAAAAAAAAAAAAAATATAAAATAAAAATTGATAAAAAAAAAGTTTTGTGTTATACGAGATACAAATATTAGTTCGATCACGGTGTCTTAAGTAGAGTGTTCGGTAAACTTTAAATAGTGCTATAGCGCGTTAATAAAAGAACAAATTTGTGAATGGTAATTGAACTTCACGAACATAAAAGTATAAAAAATAAAATAAAAAAAAAGATAAATTCAAAATTTGGTGGACAAGTTTAAGTTCAGAAAAACATAAAATGGTGGAAAATAATTGTACGGACTTTTTATTTATGATAACTGAGTGGTAATCTCTGTGTATGGTTTTCTTGATAACGCGAAAAAAATGCGTTACTAAACATTTGTTAATAATAAAATACTAATAAATAATTTATTAAAAGTAGTAATCAAATTATTTTGGTCGGTGTATATTGTTAGTTGATAACATTATCGGCAGTCAAGATTTTCAATAAATTAAATATTACAACTAAATCAGGGATAAGCCCCTCATCCCACTCGCAACTCACAATTATTGCAACGCGGTGGAACGAAATGCGGTATTCGTTACAATCGTGCGTGGGGACGTCCCTGCCCCTGAAATAGTCTCATTGCCGGGCCTATAATTTAAAAAAATGAAAATTATATGAGAGTAGCGAGAAACTACAAATTCTAAGGACCTCAAATAGTAATGGAATATTTAAAGCTCAATATCCTTGAAGTGATAGATTCCCAGAGATTTTCCGACGTCATCAGTTACTACACATGAAACATTTCCTACAAACCGTATTATTTTCGCCTTTAAATATTTAGGTGCCAGTTTAGCGGAATTGTGGGCCAGGGCATTACTTTGCGTGAAGTTTTTTACGTGAACAGTCTGGCTTATCATATATTTCGGAGGTCTGCTGCGAAAATTGTAAGGGGAGCAGGCTTTTAATTGAGCATTATGAAGGTTCGTTTGGATCTTGGCAGAAATGGTATATAAATCTTCCGGTTTATTGTCTAAGAAAAGGTGATTGCCACTATATTCATAAATGTCTTTTAACAATTTATACGAAGAACCATGTGTTATGGGATGATGTCCAAATACTAAAAAGTAGGGAGGGTATTTTGTAGGCTTGTGTATAGCGTTCCGTAAAGCATGTATTATGGCGTCTAAATGACTATACCATGTGCGTTGGTCTTCCTTTATATACGCCTTAATAGACGCCAACAGAGTACGATTGACCCGTTCTGAGGCATTGCCTTGAGGCGAGTATTTCGCGGTAAACATGTGTTGTACCCCGTATTTTCGAAGCAGTCGGTCAAGAATTTTCGACTCAAATATGTTGTCTCTGGTACCCCAAATACAAGAAAGATACTATTTTCTAGAAATTTTACTACTTCTTGCGTAGTAGCTTGTCGTATCGCACGAGTGAGAACAAACTTAGAGAAATGGTCTACAGCAATTAAAATGCACGTATTGCCCGTCCGAGTTCGAGGATACGGTCCCATAAAGTCTAAATAAATTCGTTGGAATGGGCGAAATGTTACTGGTAAACTACTAAGAGGTGGTTGGTTTATGCAGTTCGGCGCCTTTATACTTTTGCATGTCTCGCAAGAAGTAACAAAGTTATGTACGTCCTTTCCCAACGTTGGCCAGTAATAATAGCGTCTTAATATTTCGGAGGTCTTAATTATTCCAAGAAGCGCAGATGTAGTCGGACAATGAGCAGAGTTGATTAGATCTAAGCGAATACTTTCAGGCACGATCAGTTTTAAATCAGGATAATCAGGCCTTAGAGAATCATTTGAAACAGGTAACCGAATATAGACCCTGTTGTTAATGATTTGAAGATTCGACTTAATTGGACTCTCTCGCACGCTTTCTAACATTTTGAGATACTCCGGTCCATTAAAAGCATCAGAATGAAGGTCAAGATTGATCAAGTCGGTGTCTGAAACAGAAATTTCAGATTTTTTTCGAAGTCCAAGAATTTCATCCATATATGTACGAGATAGAGCATCAGGTACACTGTTTTAGGATCCTTTGCGGTATTCTATTTGGAAATTAAATCCCTGAAGTTTAAGACTCCACCGAGTCAATCTACATGACAAGTCCTTTTGGGACATTAGGCAGGTGAGGCTCGCCTGGTCCGTTATCGCAGTAAAAGGTAATCCCTCTACAAATGCCCGAAATTTTTTTATTGCGAGGACAGCCGCGAGACATTCCAACTCCGTCACACTATAGTTGCGTTGTTCTGCATTGAGTTTTTGTGACATAAACGCGATGGAGTTGTCTTGTCCCGCGTCCGACTTCTGAAATAAAACCGCCTCGATGCCGGTAGAACTGGCATCGCATTGGATATAAAATCTTTTGAAAAAATCGGGATTTGTAAGTACTGGAGCTGTGATAAGTGCGAACCTCAGACCGTCAAAGGATTCCTGTGCTTCATCGGCCAATCAAATCGTCTACCTTTCTTTAATAGATCAGTAAGAGGAGCAGAGAGAGTAGAGTATCCTTCGATAAATCGGCGATACCACCCAGATATGCCAAGGAATCTTCGTACCTGCCTTACAGTTTTGGGAACAGGAAACTCTGCAATGGCCCGAACCTTATCGGGATTGGGACGCAAGGAACCCCCACTCACCACATAACCGAGACATTCAATCTCCTTCAGTAAAAAGTGACTTTTTTCTACATTAATTGTGAGACCCGCCTTTGTTAGCCGAGATGCTATCTCAGACAACAAAGAAAGATGCTCATCAAATGTAGATGTCGTTATGAGTAGATCATCAAGATAGACGAAAACTCGGTCATGTAGGTGGTTAGGGATTACCTTATGCATCAACCTGCATAAGGTTTGAGGCGCATTACAGAGTTCGAGCGGCATAACGGTAAAGTGGTATAAAGGACGCCCAGCACCGTGAATGCGGTTTTTTCTCAGCTATCCGGGTGTAACGGAATTTGCCAGAAGGCGTCCTTCAAATCGATACTAGACATATATTGGGCTCTATCCAACCGAATAAGTAGACCTTCTATTAATGGGAGAGGATAAGCATCTTTACGAGTTATCTCATTGAGTTTGCGCGCATCCAAACACAACCGTGTCTTACCATTTGCCTTACGTACTCTTGCCATTGGAGAGCACCACGGACTTTGACTCTCTTCTCTGACCGCGAGTTGCAACATTCGATCTAATTCGGAGTAAATTTCTTTTTGAATTGCAAGGGACACAGAATAATAACGCTGTTTTACCGGAAGTGCATCTCCTACGTCCAGTGAGATTCGCGCAAGACCTAATCTTTCGAAGCTTGGAAATTGTTCGATGATAACTTGGAGTTGTTGCTTCTGAGCCTCACTGAGTGGATGTTTCTTTGAGTCCACGGTTGTGCTTGTAGCGGGTAGGTTATTAATTTCCTCAACCATTACGGGTCTTAAACCAAAAGCCTCCCAGAAATCGCATCCCAAATACAATTCCGGTTGCAAGCCAGGAATAACAAAAATTTGCATTTGGACCGATTTTTCCTCGTAGGTAATAGTCGTGTTTATATACCCAATAACTGATTGGAGTGCTCCATTAACCGTTTGAATGGTATGTCGAAGTGGGTGTACAAATAAATTATGTTTGGACAGAAAGTCGTCTGCGTTTTTACCAAGAGCACTTATATTAGCGCCGCTGTCTAATAATCCTTGAAGCTGGATTCCTGCTAAAGTTACCAATGCGTAAGGCCGGTTATCTTTCATTTCATTCTCGTTCACTACTGCTTCTAAGATCGACTTTGACAATTTTTGTTTAATTTGCCGTTTGTTTCGAAAGTATTGGCCAACTCTACTAGGGCTGAGGAAAAGCGAGCTATTGTAAGTAGGTTTGTATAGGACGGTAGGATTATTGGAAAAAGTTACGTGCTTTTTGTTCGTGCATTCAGCTCTGGGTCCGTATTGGACGCTGAGTCCATTCTTTTCGGTCTGGGTCGAGGTGGAGTAGGTGGTCGGAAATGACAAGTCCCAGACTCCCAGGAGTTCTCATTCCCGATTGCAAGTTGACCGCCCGTCGCGTACAATTTTGGCAATGTGGCTTCAAAACATTCGCAGCACCACATCCATAACAAAATAGGTGTTGAGGAGGTATTGGACAATCTGTAAAAGGGTGGCCAATATCGCGGCAATTCCAGCAAGTGGGCATAATTTTGAAATTATTCGCATTCGTTGTTGGCTGCTTTGATAATCTTGAATTATGGGATACGTACGCCTCAATATTCACAGGATAATTAACATTGTTTTGTGGCTGAGTCATGGTCTGCGGCTGCAAATCTTGGTTCGAAACTGGGTAAGAGGCTTTTGGAGCTTGGCTCTTAGCTTGTAGTTACCTTCAAAATCGTAAACAATTTGTGGCTTTAGATTTATTTATTATTATTTTTTTCGCGACGTTCCTCAGGGTAGTGTACTTGGCCCTATTCTATTTTTGATTTTCATAAATGATATATCCCACCTACCTCTAGCTGCAAAAATTAGAATATTTGCTGATGATAACACAATATTATATAACTCTACAGACTGTTCCCAAGCCATGACTATCCTGGAAACGACGTTACTATACTTATAGAATATTTCAATTTCAATAAAATATCTGTAAAACTCAATAAAATCAAATTTATTATCTTTCAATCCCCATTTCTGCCTCAGTGTGATTTCCAACCATTGCAAATTTCAAATGGTATTATCGACGGAGTTGACAAACTGAAATATCTCGGGAGTTTTACTTGATAAGGACATATCTTGGAATTCATACGTTGAGTTTAAAAGTCAGTACATTTATTTATTTATGTAGAAAGCTTGTTTCCTTTGTTCAACAACATATTCTAACAATGATTCGTTCTTCATTTATTCATACCAGATTCTATTTTGCGATTGCTGGTTTTGGGAATACTGGGAAATTAAAGATAAAAAGGTTGTAAATTTTGAAAAACAAGGGCTGCAAAGCTATCTATAGGCTTCCACACTTGTTTCCCTCCGTTGCGTTGTATAAGAATGTAACTGAACGCATCCTGCCAATAAACGCATTATCCCAATTTCATGTCTCACTGTATATATAAATATAAATGTTTGCGGATGTCGTCAACGTTATTAAACATTGAGTTCCAGTATGTAAATCATAGCCATACAACCCGTCGTTCTAATCTTTTAATATGCTATAAAAAACTGAATTTGGTAGAAAATCCATATCATACATTGGTCCATACGTATATAACCATTTACCGAATATTATTACAAGATCTGTGAATGTTTACAATTTCAAGAAAACTTTTTTGGCAAAACTGGTAGAAGATTATCTGTAATGTATATTTGTTATCTGTATCTTTCACACCTGTTTATTCACCCCTATTTTATTTTATTTTATTTTAATTTTTTTTTTATTATATTTTTAACTTATAAGCTTATTACTATATTGGTATTATATGTATTATACTATACTAGCGACCCATGTAAGCATGGGTCGGAATTTATGATTTGATTAGAAATAAAAGATCGACGGTCAAAGAGTGAATGACGATAAAATATCAATCATTTGACACAGTTAAATAATAAATAAAAAAAATATATGCGAAATATAGAAATTAATATACCTCTAAACATTGTAATAAGTACATAGTATTTTATGTTGCAAAATTTAAAAATATAAATTTTTTGAATCCCATGTATTTTCAATGACAAGTTTCTAAAACATTGACCCGCTACAGCTCAGCCCAGGAAGAACCTATCGGTGTAATTCCAACGGATAAACTTTTCTCATCGAACCCTAAAATCATGCCGAATATCAACTTTCTACCTATTACCCTTCTCGAGTTGAAAAAAGCTACGGACATTTGTGCATTATTAATAAGATTATGTTATACTATACTTTGTACATTATTTTAAAACACATTTTACATTAAAACTATTAGCTTTAATTTTAGTTTTAGTGTTTAAACTATTAATAAAAAAAAATCGAATGAATTTAAAAATTTTGTGGGATAATTTACCTCTTCGTTTTTATCTATAACACAATCAATTGATTTGTATGCAAATGTTTCACCAAAATTTTTAATTTGAATGGCAGTGTTTATATCAATGACGTGCTTGTTTTCTGCTGGCAATATTTCTCGTTCAATTAACCAATTATGATTTCCGAGTTGTTGTACAATATTTAGCATTTAAACTTAGACAATAACTCCATTTTGACTTTTTGTTACTTTTATTTGTATTTCACTTTTTATATGTAGAGATGTTTTTTTAAATACATATTTGTTGTCTTTTAAATTTACTTATAAATGTTTGTTTTTAAATTAAACCACTTCACTAATGATTTTCTGTAATAAAAAGTATAATATATTTCGCGTACATGTTGATAAGAATAAAACTAACTCAAAAAAGTCAAATCGAAAAATTTTTCAAGTGAAAAGATTTTAGCAACGTACCTGTTTGAAATTTTTGGTAACACAAAAGGAGAAGGTTACACTTAAGGAAATAAGAGAAAATTAACTTTCCTAGAAGCAGAATCCCCAATTAAAAAACCTCCATCTCGATTTGCAAAAACTGTAAGTCAATAACGTAGTTAGCCCAGAAAATGTCCACCATATCCACATTACAGGCGTATATAGAAGGTAGGTGTCAAAATTGATAGCGCCTTCCTCCATCACACCTTGCGAAAAACGAACGTGAGTAATCGGTACCACGAAAACCCCCAAAATTACTCTCATATCGACATACATAGTAGTTAGGTACCAAAACAACACGGTCAACCCGTCCTTTCATCACGACTTGCGAAAAACAAAAGTCAGTAACAACCAGTACCTCGGAAATCCCGAAAATTATACACATATCGACATTATAGGCGTAGATATTAGTAGGTACCAAAAATGACACCGCCCTCATATTGCCTTGCATTAAACAAAATTTCGCCATCTCGGATCTTAAAACGGATGCTATATTCCTAATTACCACTCGCTAAAACCGCGAAAAGGACATCATTGAAAAAAGAAAAATCATGGGCCGAATTTTTGTTGAAAAACAGTTTTCTGTTAAAGATCGTCATTTCCGCTTAAATTTAATAAAACCGATCTGCACCGGTATCGTTGCAAAATTAATTTAGAATCTTTTAGCTCTTAGTAGTTTTCCATGGAAGCTGCCACTCCCGATGGACGGTTTTTGGTCAAAAATTACAGAATCACTCCTCACGACCCATAGAACGAACATATAAGTATAAAAAAATTATTGAAACTGGTGCAGTAGTCTTTGAGTTTATCGATCGAGAATGCTTTTATGGAAGCTGCAACTTCCGATGGACCATTTTCAGCCATAAACAATTCACATTACTCATAGAACATATACACAAATTTTTATCAAAATCGGCAAAGCAGTTCTTGAGTTTTAATGTTACAAACACACACGTTATTATACAATTAAGATTCAAACGAATATTTCCCTGGTTTATATTCTACTAGCTGAGTTACCCGGCGTCGCACGGGAGGTATATAAGCATGAGTTGTATTTTCGAATATTTTGTAGAAAATGTTTGGATAACTTAGTAGTTCCAGAGAAGTAAGCTAGAAGAGGTTCAGGTGGATCATCCAGAGGAGGCAAATTCACTTTTCCATTTGAACAACACATTCCAGGCGATTCATTGTGAAACTTTAAAGCATGACAATACAAACAAATAATTTCCATTTGCCCAATTGAAACATTGTAGTCATAGTATTTCTCGTAATTGAATGCTGCTAACTTTAAATCCTTCAGCCGGGCCTCATGATGTTCAATGGTTTCAGTAGAAGAAGACATCCTGATTCGAACATTTTCAAGTAGTGTTTCACGCTGTTCAGTTGTTTCATTAGGTCTAGAAGAAGATGTATTGCTTCGAACGTTTGCAAATCGTGTTTAATACTGTTTGCTTGATTCAGCCACCCTTGCGGCTCTAATCTTCTTCGACTTTTCAGTTACCTGCCCAATTGATCTTCTTTTCGGTGGCATTTTTAAGCAAAAATGAAACGTGTAGCTAATTAATCAGGAATGATGGGCATTCGAAACAGAAATTAGTATTAATTTATCAAAACAATTTTAATGTTCCCTTCGATACGTTTTACCGCGAACTATGGTTGAAAATGACATTTCGAAAAAAAAGAAGTTTTTTCAAACTAAGGCAATTTTACACATACAATAATTTGAATCCAAGGATGTTTCTTGTATAAGATGCTATTTTCAAATATAAAACGCTAGTACTTTTCAAAGTAAATTAGTTTATACGTACAATATTTTTAGTACCTTTCCTAGAATTGATTTGATGAAACAATCATTGATTATTTAACCCCTGAGATATACTCGACGCGACCGACGTGACTAACAAAAAATAAAAAGTTGAGATTTATGATTTTGTACCAAAGCGATTATACTCGACGCGACTCAGAAGTAACAAAAAAAAAGTTGATTCAACTTTAATATTTTGTTGTTGTACAATAAAAAGTGACAACTTACGGCAATTTTTTAATAAACATTCTACTACAATTTTTTTCTATTCATGCCATTTTTGCTTGTCAAAAAAACATTCGATTACCCAAATTCAAACTAAAAATGGCTTTTGAGGAAAAATTAATTTCTCTAGTGCAAAAAAACACTATTTTATATGATAAATCCTCAAGGGGTTATAAAAATGTACAAAAGAAATTTGAGGTTTGGAAGAAAATTAGAGAGGAACTAGAAGAAACAGGTAAAACTATAAATTTATGACCTCAAATTTAATATAATATATTTTCTTTGTCTCTACAATTATATTATAGATCAAACTTGTATCCAAAGATGGAAAAACCTAAGAGACAGATTTTGTCGGGAATTAAAGGCCAAAAATCAGCCTTCAGGAAGTTCCGCAAATTTAAAAGAAAATTGGGAATATTTTGAACAAATGTTGTTCCTAACCGACTTTATAAAAAATAGAAAGTAAGTTTAAGTTTTATTCATATACACACTTTGCATTTTTATATATTATATTGTTCTTTTAGTTCAGTTACCAACCTCAGCGATCGTCAATCTGACTCACTGTCACAAGTCGATTTTGATTCCACTGCCACATCTGACGATTTAGATATACAACACGAGACTTTTCCTCGTAAAAGAAAAAATACTTTTCAAGAAGATGATATTGAAACGTCTATAAAGGTTACATTAGGCGAGATTACCAATTTATTAAAGAACGAAAGTGTTCCCGAGCCGAGACAACCGAACGATGAGGCGTTTAAAAGAATTCGCAGTTTGTATGACGGACTGACAGTACCTTCAAAGGCAGAGGCAATCCAAAGCATAACAAAATATTTATGTGAACTACAAATCAGAGATTTGGAAAATAATATAGCAGTTGGAGTGGTATATAATCTTGGTGATAATTAGTCTAATAAAAAATATTCTAGATGATATTCCTGCTATGATGAATTGATGGGATAAATAACGTCCCCGTTTGTGATACCGTAAATATTACGGATTATGTTATGAATTAGTCATTTTTCTTTTATTAAAATAATAGTTTTTTTTTATTAGTTTTTAATTATTAAAATATTATTATTACATTTATGTATAGATTGAAATATATGAGTCTGAATTTACTACGTAATCTTTTTTTGGAGCAATATTGCCCCTTCGTTATTAAAATAATCTTTCAAATTATCGCGCATTCTAAAATTGATTCTGGTGGTATTGTTTGAGCCAAGCCTTAAATTATGTCCCGTGAAAGTGTTAGATTCAATATCTTTCCTCCATTGCCCTGGAATGACGTTGCCAGCATGATCTTCACCATCTACAAATAATGGTGGACAATATGTGGATGCACTTAATTTATTTAGCATTAGAAAATTGTGCAGTGCAACGGTTGCTAAGACAATCTGGAAATAAAATAATATTTTAATAAGTTTGGTTCAATTCATACCTGCGTAGGTCATATTTACTTTTTCTACATTTCCTGGTAAACAATTTATAGTTGTGCGCAATATCCTCCATCTTGCTACTAGGATCCCAAAAGAATTCTCAATAGTAACTCTTCCTCGTGATAGCCTGTAGTTAAATATTTTCTTTTCCCGGGTAAGATTTTTGCCTGGATAAGGTCTCATTAAATTGGCTTTTAATGGAAACGCCGGATCTCCTACAACATAGTACGGAAATTTGTGTTGTGAGTTTGGCAATTCTGTTTCGCTCGGCAATGGTAATTTCCCCGAATCAAGTTTTTTACCAAAAATACTTTTCGATAAAATGCCTTAAATATAAATTAGTAAATTTAGAGTTCTTAAAGGGTAGGCCTTTATTATATTTACCGCCGTCGCTTTGACTTCCGTACGCGCCTATATCCACCATTGTAAATGTATACCGTGCATCACACACCGCCAGCATTACCACGCTATAGAATTTTTTATAGTTAAAAAATTCAAAACCACTGTGTGGGGGACACTGAAGGGAAATATGTTTGCCCTCAATGGCCCCAACACAGTTTGGCAAATTCCACTTCTGGTAAAATTCGTTTGAAATTTGGTGGTAATCTTCTTCGTTTGGCTTAGACACATAGAAGGGCGATAAATTTTCATAAACTATCTCGCAAGTTTCAAGTATGATCACTCGAGCTGTTGACCTACCTATTTTAAAGCTCCACCCAAGGAATTGATGTGATACGGCCTGAGACAGGTATCTAAAAATAAACGTGCAAGTATGTACATAAACATAAAATCGAAAGCAGACCAATAATACTCACGATAGGGTAATAACTAAACGCTCTTCACAACTTATGGTGTGTTTAGTATTCCGCTTAATTAAGGCACTTTTCTAAATTGAAAGCAGAAAATCAAAAATTGGTCCGGTCATTCGAGTGTGCTTAAAGAATTCTTCTTCATTTTTTTAATGTTTTTAAACGCCACCTCATAGAAGCCATGGAGCTCTTTATTTGAGTTATCCGGCCTTCTGAAATACCGACGGTTTCGTTTACGGATTTTATTATTTCTTTTAAATAATTGGTGAGCTAATAAGCAAGCCAATAACCCGGCCTTAATTAATTTTAATTTTCTTATTTTTTCTTTATTCATTATACGAGTTTTATGATTTACCGATAATAGAAACACTACTAAAATCAGCTTACGTCAAAATGTATGTCAAAATGTCAAAACGCGATTCGAAATTATTGACTTTATCTTGCGTGTAAAAGTAAAACTTTTTTGACATAAAGCAACGTCTGAGTAACGTCGAGTTTATCTCTAGCATAAGTAATAAACTAAATAAAGTAATAAACTATTGGCGTTTAGTGTGAAACTACTATTTTCATTAAAAGCCGCCGGTTGCAATAGTGGATTAAAATAGAATGTTAATTATTTCTGAAGTTATGTGGAAATAAGAACTCGCTGACTTTGGTACATTTCAAAACAGGATATGATAAATAGGATATCACTAAACAGTACATGTCAAACCAGTAAAAATGGATTACTAGTATGGATAATATAAGTGTTCAGAGATTTGTCTTCAGTTAAAGTGATGAAAGATTGTCTTAAATTTAAATTAATAAAATTAATTTGAATAATTAAATCAATTATAGTAGAGGTATGATTTGTGTATAACAATCGCACGCTTAATATCCTTTTTGGTGTCTAAATTTGCGGCTAAGGCTCTATTTCAGAACATTTAAATAATTGTATCTATACATGTAAAAATGAATTCTTGATCCAGGGTAGACTTCCGGATTGGAACATGTCACTAATTTCATATAACCCCTTTCCTAAAGTCATTCCCGTCAAAAATCTTAAAAAAATTGAAATTTGAGAAAAAATTTGTACCATGGCCACTAGACTCCGGGGTCCAGCCCCTTCAAAAGTATCATGGGCTTGGTCCTGAACATGTAACATATACATGGTAAAAATTTCATGGCGATCGGTAAAGCGGCTAAGGCGTTATTTCAGAACAATCAAATAATTGTATGTTTACATGTAAAAATGAATTTTTGATCCAGGGGCAGACCCCCCGAATTCGAACATGTCTCTTATTTCAAAAAAAAACCCTTTCCAAAACTCATTCTCGTAAAAAAATTTAAATTTTTGAAAAAATTTGTGCCATGGCCCCTAGACTTCGGGGTCCAGCCCCTTCAAAAATATCGTAAGATTGGTCCTGAACATGCAACTTGTACATGGTAAAAATTTCATGGCGATCGGTTGAGCGGCTGAGAAGTCATTTTGGAATAATCAAATATTTGTATCTTTATATGTAAAAATTAATTTTTGATCCAGGGCTGGGCCCCTCAAATTCGAACATGTCACTAATTTCATATAACCAGCCCCATAAACTCATTTTCGTGGAAAAATTTATTGAAAATTATAATTTTCGGAAAACTTTGTACCGCAGCCCCTTGACCCCGGGGTCCAGCCCCTTCCAAAATATCGTAAGGTTGGTTCTGGATATGCAACTTGTACATCGTAAAAGTTACATGGCGATCGGTTGAGCGGCTGAGAAGTCATTTTGTAATAATCAAATATTTGTATCTTTACATGTTGTAACCTTCGTGTAACCTGGAGAATCGACGCGAATGAAAATAAACTAAAAAATTTAAAGAACAACCAAAAAAAACGCAAAAGAAGGAATGTAGAATTTAAACGAAATAGATTCTCCAAATTACACCAGTGCTATAGAAATTGGGTCACTCAGGGACTCTTCCGCGGTCGTTGCCGGCTAAGCTTATGCCACATATTTTAGCACTTTAACACTTCACAAAAAAAAACATCATTGCACATTTTACCAAATTAAATTGAACGACCAAGAGAACCAAGTAAAGAAGAAAAGAAGAAAAAAAATCGAATCTTGAATTTTGATTGATTAACAATAAAAAAAATTTATTTAACATTTACGTTAAATTTTGATGAGAAACTTTTGTAAATAGGGTTAGTAGAATTAGTATTTATTTAAGTTGATAAATTTTTAATAAATATAAATTCATAAGCAAACTATTCTAACACCAAGAACTTATTATCTGCTGATCGATAATAAATATACCACAAAAATAAACTAGTTGGAATAATTTACCTAGCTAAACCAAAAGTTAATTTGAATAAAAATTAGAAAAAAATTATATCTAATAAAATAAAATGACTTCACCGTTACTGCCGCAGCTAAGATGTTAACTCCGGAGTTAAATTGGATATGCATATCAACGATGTACACTTAGGTATTATTTAACAGTTTAACTATACTGATAAATATCGCACTCAATATATTAATATTGGTCTTTTCACTGTAATTGATTGTTCTGTGTCGGTTCACTGTACACCCGTACACACTTTCTTAGTAAATATTATTTTTATCCAAATCGATTTCTGGAGGATCATAAATCGTTTATTTGACAAAGAAAAACAGATATTTATTTATTTTTTTCTTTTACTATGCACCATAGAAATCATTTGGATCACTTTATAGCTTATTCCACTTTTTTTTTTGTTTTTATTATTTACACAAATAGTTCGTATCTTTGCAAATTTTATTTGCGCACAATTTACAGGTGGTTTCGCAGTACCGTTTTAATTAGGTGTGGTCCCACCATACGACGTTTTACCGTTTAGGAATTATTAGCACAACCAAAATGTTATAGTTCTACACAAATTAGGTTTTTTTTTCTATTATTATCATCACCAATTTATTATTATAAAAGTTTATTCATTAAACAGAATTAGTTTTATTGGTTTTTTTTCTTAACTCAACGAACTTCCACTTACTTTTATCTTCCACTTATGCTAGTATCGCGGTACAGCAGAGTGCTATGCGACCATTCGGTAGTTTTTCGTTCGCTGACATTTAGGGGATTAATTATTCGCATACATAATTCGCACAGTATTTTGGTATGGACAGTAATCAAAATATTGACGTTCGTGTAACGGACGCGAGGCACCGTTACAATGTAAAAATTAATTTTTGATCCCGGGCTGGGCCCCTCAGATTCGAACATGTTAGTAATTTCATATAACCAGCCCCATAAACTCATTTTCGTGGAAAAATTTAAAGAAAATTATAATTTTCGGAAAAATTTGTACTGCAGCCCCTTGACCCCGGGGTCCAGCCCCTTCCAAAATATCGTAAGGTTGATTCTGAATATGCAACTTGTACATGGTAAAAATTTCATGGCGATCGGTTGAACGGTGTTGGAGTGAAACGGTAACATATATAAATATACATATATACAAACATCCATTTTTATATATATAGATATATATAGATTGGATCGATCAAATTGATATAAACTTGATTCGATTTTGTACATTGTTCTAATATAAGCTTCATCAACAATATGATTATTCTTAAATTGTTCCTACAATTTTTTTCTTATCTGGCTTGTCAACGTTCGTTGTACGATCTAACGTACGTACGAGTACCATGGGATTTACTGTTTAAGTGGTTTTTTAAAATGTTGATCCGATCCAGTTAAAGATAGTTTTTATAAATGTTTATTGAGTTCTTTTTTTGATGCGAGTATAAATTTCGTAATATCAACCAACACGTCAACCATAAAATCTCTGCATTGTATCGTTGATCGTTCTTATATGATGTTCTAGGTTTGTTTGAAAAAATTAAATAAATCCGCCGTTGAAATATTAAATACTTATGCGAGTTACTGTTTTGAATCATAACATTTTATATTACAGACATACGTATATTACATATCATACAACGCCCTTTTACCTCTCGCTCATGGTGTCATCCCTTCATTAGTACGAATAAAAACATATTAAGATTTCAATCCATAAAAATGTGATGTTGATGATTGTGAAGCAAAAAAAAAAAAAAAATTATATGTATGTATATTCTTGTTGTATAAAACCAACATCTGTTTTAATACTTTTTTATTTTTGATTTCCCACAGGAAATATAAAATAAATACGAGAAATATAATTATTTGTAATAATACGAGGGAAGACCCGAAAGCTTTTTTGAATGAGCCTAGAATAAAATAACGTACTGTGTGCCTGTGCCGTACGTATACAAAAAATAATATTTCTCATTAATTCGATTATAATTACACACATATTTGAAAGACACAGCATCAACAGTAACAGTATAATACTCAACAGCAAAGCTTTTTATACAGACACAGAAATAAGCTTATCCTGATTATAAAACGATTTCATAAGAAAACTTAAAGCTTTATATGGAATTAGGGAAGATTAAATCTATTATCTTTTCAATGAGACCGAAATGTATAGAAATATCTGTTTTTATCGTAACATCTTAATATCTCCTTTTATTATATGCCGTGAGTGCGGTGAAATTGTCTTCATATAGGCGAATATGGGTAACATTTTCTAAAAATTATTGCATTTGCTGTTTGTGAATATTACCCTTAAAGATAATCATCTGTTGATCTTAATCTCGAATTGTTTGTAGAGTATATTTTTGAATATTAATTATTTGATTACTGAAATTACTATACTCGTACAGAGAGACACAATATTCGTACATTGCTAATTTACTATAGTATATCGATAAAGAAAATAGCATATCTGCCATCATAAATATGTCTGCCCTTTTAGAAAAATGTTATGTTTCAGTTCCATTTAATTAGCTAAGAATAGTAAAAAAAAATAATTTTCATGTCATCATACTGCATTTTAATTTTTTGGTAAGGACGAGCTATATAATAGTCAAAAATTAACGTTCAAGCTACTGTAAATACACTGTCCTTATAGCACTTATTGGTACACCAGAGTGTTTTTTTTATTCATTCCAAAGAAGGAATAGAAAGAATAGAATACTGATCACGTGAACTTAAAATATTCCAAACAGAATGTAATAAAAAATTTGGAAGGAATGGAATAGATATTTGACAATCATTTTTTTAGTTGTCTATTATTTACAGTGTTGTGTATGTACTACATTAAAAAACAAACAAACAACCCTTCAAAACAAAGAATATGGCGACTAAGATTAAAAATATTCCTTTCGTTCTACCTTTTCATCCAGTACGAAAAGAATACGTTCCGAACGTCTAGAATAAATAAAAAAATAACAAAAAAAAGGAATAGAAGGAATGGAATGAATAAAAAAACAAAATATGTCATGTTCGAAACGTCCGGAATATTTGGAATGAATAAAAAAAAAACACTCCTAATAGTCATTTAAACCGAAATATAGAACGATCTAGTAGTTGACGAAAATCAAAAAATACTTCACTTTTCAGCGAATCAATATTACTTTAAATATTGCTAAGCTTATTTCCAAGCTGCACGCATGTTTTATTCAATTACATTTACAATTGAGTTAGTTTTCAAATATATAATGTAAAACTCAGGTTATTGTATTCTTGTTAATATCCCTAAGACTATCCCTCTAGTTCTTAGGTTGTGTTTTTTATATTTTGTAGATTGAAATTGAAATTTCGTTTGTTTCCTATATATTAGTTCAAATTTGGCAGGTTCCGACAATTAATTAAGAATCCTCTAAGTTCATAATCGTTTTTATCGAAAATGATATACTTTTCAAAATACATGTGAATATTGAAAAAAAAACTCCTAATGAATCTGCCCCATAGTGGAAAACCTAGAAACCTGGAGCCTTCCAATTCCGATGGACCGATTTCAACCAAAATTCACTGGGATCTCCCAAGTTGCGGAAAGAGCTTATGCTAAATATTTTCCTAATGTAGTTCTGGAGAAACATTCGCCCTTTATCACACTTACTGGCGAAACTATTTAATGTGGTTTTACAAACCGGTATATATCTCAATTGTCTGAAATTTACTAACCACCGATCTTTAAACCTGACGATTCGAAATCCATTAATAACTATCGACCGATCTCTGTCTTATCGGTATTTGACAAAATTATAGAAAAAACTATTGCAAATAGGATGCTTGAATTTTTAAATAAATCGATTTTTTTCTATGAACGCCAATACGGATTTCGACAAAGTTCTGGCACCGATTTATCCTTAACTGAAATTACAGATTTTATTTATCGAAATGTTGATGGTCGTAAATATATTATTGGTCTGTTTCTAGAACGTCCGAAAACTTTGACTGTTTTGATCAACCTCTACTTCTAGAAATTACATTTTTACGGATTCCGTTGCTTAAAATGCAACCATATAAAAAGTTGCACTTTAGAAGCTACTGTGGCTTACCTGATGGAAGGGTCAATCGGCCTCCATTACTTCTCATAATCTCTTAAAATTGTAATTAATTTCAGTACAATGAAATTTATAACTTTTCATTCTCAACATCTACCACATTGTGACTGGCCACCACTCCAAGTAGCAAATCGTACTATCGACAGTGTGGATAGTTTTAGGTATCTTGGATTAATTCTTCACATGCATATGACCTGGGTTTATCAAATCAACCGAATATGCTTAAAAGATAGCTTTCTATTTGTTTGATTATCAAACGAAACATTTACCCAACCATTAATTAATATCTCTACCGAAGTGAGAAAAAATAAGCCCCGCAAAAAAATATCTACATAAATTTTACCTGGAACGTCCACCACCAAAGAAATCTCTTCCTACGTACTGCAAGAATTCTAAAAAATAAATTTACTAAAAAAATTAAAACATATTAGTTATCTTAAACTTAATAAACAAAGTTAAAGTTAAGCAAAAAGAAATAAAGAAATTTATTTAAGAAAAATTAGTGTTTCAAACAATACTAAGTATAGGAAATAAGATATGTAAAATTTGCGAAAATAAGTCTCGTTTAGTGAATATAACAGTCACCCATGTGATCACTCAAAAACATTGTTGGATTGTTTTTTTAGCGTTACAACTTCAGCCGCCAACAAAATCTGGGTTTAGGAACCAGGTACGCCGAATTGTATTAGAAATTTAAATACGATTAGGCAATATTTGGCCAGTGCGTTAATAGAAAGCTACTACACACTGAAACCTGTTTTTGTGCGGTGGATAGGGACCGCATAAAAAAACGTATAAAAAAATGTTCCAAAACTTCAGGAATAGCTATAGAAAATATTTTTCGAAACACATTTAAAAGGTTATTTTTAGTGAATAGGGACCGCTTAAAAATAGTCTCACTTAGAAAATAACTCAAAACATTACGCAATACGTATACGCAGTATAATGAAATATCAAAATCGAAAATACTGAATGGCCAACTTAAATTAACTAATTAGATTAATCACATTCAATTATGTTCTAATTTGATTAAAATTTTGAAAGTACAAGTAGATTGTACTAAATTTTTTTTTCATATACCCCATAAAATAAATCCACAAAAAAACCGCACACAAACAGGTTTGAGTGTATAATGTCGATAATTCGGAAAATCGGATGATTGCGGGCTGTTAAATTCCACATACTATGTCGTAATACCGCGACTCATCAAATACTGTACACACACACCGGCTCGTATCGCTTGCAAAATAATCACCGTGCCACCTGATTTGTAACTGTACCGGATTATTTTCTAATTTTTAAAGCTGTATCTTGAGAAAACACGCCACAGAAGGAAAATTATGTGAGACAGACTAATGATTATTCTACTAGCCTCTTTCCTTGTTTTGGTGTGGTTGGGCTTCATTTGTTCATCCTGCCAAGTATTTGTATAAGAAAGAAACTATAAATTAATAAGTTTATTTTTTTTTAATTGCTCTTGGAATTCTCGTTCTAGGAGAGTCTAGTCTTGTTCAAATCGTGTATCGGTGGAATGGGTGAACTAAATAAATCATGTGATTCTGTCATTTTTCTGTTTCAATAATTCAAAATAGAGGTGTGTTTTATTATAAATTTGAAGATGATATTAAAATAATTTTGCAAATGTAAAATTGGAATGAAAAAACACAAAATAGGGTACACTACGTGATATTTAGTTCACTCGAATATATAATATATTAGCTATACCCACCAATTTATATTTGTGAAATCTTTTCGTAAATTTGTAAAACATCAATGATTTAACTTTAATTTTAACCGGTATTATATATAATTACGAAACCCCTTTGGTTAAAATGATAAATATTTTTTTATTTTCTTTTTATTTGTTTAAATTATTTCAACTGAATAAGTGAATACAATTCATCTAGTAATTATTCTTTCTTAATTTAGTCACTTGTGAATGAGAAGAAGCCCATTACGTTAACCATGGTTAACTCCCGCTGCGCTTTTTAACTTCAAACATTTCGATAATATTAATACAGGTATTTCTTCAGTTCGTCGAGGATCAGTGAAAAATTATTACAACATTTAAAATTTTTCAAACCACAAACAAAAAATAACTGGATGGATGAAGAATCAACCAAAGCGTTTTGGGATAAAAATTGAGCACGTCAGTGAAATCTATCTCAAAATTACAAAATAACTTCACCAAGACTGCATGACCGCGTTGAAATTGTCTAACCGATTGCGCAGGTAGAAATGAAACAATTAACAAGCACTTCACATCGAAAATCTGAAGATTAGATATCGTGTTGAAAAATAATTTCGCTATATTTCGAGGACGAAGGAAATTGTCATTGATAATAATAAATATAGAACGATTTCGTTCGTTCTCGAAATATGGCTAATTAATTTTTCAACACTTTTTGACAGACATACAACTAATGAACGAACGCTTCTTCAGTTCGATATCAATTTCAAGATGGCTGCTCCATCATATGACGAAGTGCACTGCATGACATTGTTGCGAAAAATTAAAACGTTGGGTGACTAGGAACCAGTATCAGATTTTACCAATAATTTAGACATATGTTGCTTGAGATTAGTCGCCGTTGTTTCAATACTCGAACAATTATGATTGAAAATAGCAGTGTTTTAATACTCGAGCACTATCCGGCACCGAATGGAAAATTTCTACTAATACTGTAACTATTATTCACTGACGTTGCTGTACTATAAAAATTAGAACTAAGTTCATCCATAAAACAAACATTTAACGGCTTGAAATATACGAATTCACATTTTTTTGACATGACGTTTTAAACCAGTATTCATTTTGCTGCGTTTTTAATTTTTATTGTCGGCTAAGAAACTACCGAGTTCCGTCCCACATGGCCATATTCCAGAGCTTCTTCCAAAAATCATTCAATAATCCCATTTCCATCCAACATACCAAATCCCATCATAATCGGTTAAGAAACTACCGAGTTCCGTCCCACATGGCCATATTCCAGAACTTCTTCCAAGAATCATTCAATAATCCCATTTCCATCCAACATACCCAATCCCATCATAATCGGTTAAGAAACTACCGAGTTCCGTCCCACATGGCCATATTCCAGAACTTCTTCCAAGAATCATTCAATAATCCCATTTCCATCCAACATACCCAATCCCATCATAATCGGTTAAGAAAATACCGAGTTCCGTCCCACATGGCCAGATTCCAGAACTTCTTCCAAAAACCATTAAAGAATCCCACTAACTTTGATATACCACGCATAAAACTGTTCTACGATAAATTATCCACGATAATCTGTTCTACGATAAATTGTCCACGAAAAACTGTTATACGATAAATTGTCCACGATAAATTGTTCTACGATAAATTGTCCACGAAAAACTGTTCTACGATAAATTGTCCACGATAAACTGTTCTACGATAAATTGTTCCACGATAAATTGATTCCACGATAAATTGTTTCCACGATAAATTGTTCTACGATAAATTGTTCAACGATAAATTGCTCACGATAAATTGTTCACGATAAACTAACAGTAAATCGTTTATTAGTCTATCTATGAGTGAGTGGAAAGCTGACATCTTAATATTATGGGGATGGTTTAGAACTAGGTACAACAGCGTCTGTGTACGTGGGTTTCCGATAAATTTTGAAGTCTAAAGAAGAATTAATCCTGGTTATTGTTATATCTAGAAAAATAATATAAATGTATTAATTTTCTAGATATGACAATAACCAGGATTAATTCTTCTTTCAGAGTTAGAGCTAAGGAACATTTATCTGGTTGCAATCAATCAACTTTCCATAACCATTTAACTTCAGAAAATCATACAGTTAGCTTGAACAATTTAGACATATTACATATACAACCCAAAGGCAGACGTTTAGATACCTTAGAATCTTACGAAATTCGAAAATCAATATTTAAAATGTTTTTTTCCGGCCTACTGAGGAAAAAAGTTTAATGTAAATATTTATAAATTGGGAATAATTTTTCCATATCTAAATTGGTAGGGAAAATTATTCCCAATTTAACTTTGTTTTCAAAAAAATTAACACTAACTTTTTACCTCAGTATGCCAGAAAAAAACATTTTAAATACTGTTCAATCATGAACAGTTTATTTCACACGATAACAGGAAACAATGTAAAGCGTGTGAGCGGATGATCATTTGATATGCATAGACAGCGCAACACGTATATGTGAAAATGACACATCCGCTTGCATTCTTTGCAGTTTCTTGTTATCGTGTTCTATTATAAGTTATTCATAATTTAGGTTTTCTTTTGTGTATAAAAACCTAGAAATTAAAAAATAAATGGTTAGTCAATTTCAACAACACATCGAAATAGCACGGAGATTTTTAATATTCTATTTTTGTCTAACATAATTCTAAACAGTTTGTTTAGAATTTACAAATACAAATTACATATAAAATCTTTCCTCAATTCCCCATTCCCAGGGAATTACCAGAATAGTGCCACTGATGATGACCTAACAAGTCGAAATTGATCGAGTGATTTTTTAAACTTTTTGAAAATATTCAAAATAATTTTGCGAAATAAAAAACAAGTGGTTAATAAAAATGTGTTTATTAAGTACATTTTTCAATATTTGATATTCAATATTTGCTCATCTTTTTTCTTTTTAACGTGCTCTTTCCATCTGAGCCTGGTATCTAAGGTCATCCCTAGATATTTAGCATTATTTGCATACGGAATTTGCTGACCATTAATGATTACAGGTTTAAAATTGACTTTTAGATTGGTGAAATTCACATATGTGGATTTCGATTCATTCAGCCCGAAATTTCTACTAATACTGTAACTATTATTCACTGACGTTGCTGTACTATAAAAATTAGAACTAAGTTCATCCATAAAACAAACATTTAACGGCTTGAAATATACGAATTCACATTTTTTTGACATGACGTTTTAAATCAGTATTCATTTTGCTGCGTTTTTAATTTTTATTGTCGGCTAAGAAACTACCGAGTTCCGTCCCACATGGCCATATTCCAGAGCTTCTTCCAAAAATCATTCAATAATCCCATTTCCATCCAACATACCAAATCCCATCATAATCGGTTAAGAAACTACCGAGTTCCGTCCCACATGGCCATATTCCAGAACTTCTTCCAAGAATCATTCAATAATCCCATTTCCATCCAACATACCCAATCCCATCATAATCGGTTAAGAAACTACCGAGTTCCGTCCCACATGGCCATATTCCAGAACTTCTTCCAAGAATCATTCAATAATCCCATTTCCATCCAACATACCCAATCCCATCATAATCGGTTAAGAAAATACCGAGTTCCGTCCCACATGGCCAGATTCCAGAACTTCTTCCAAAAACCATTAAAGAATCCCACTAACTTTGATATACCACGCATAAAACTTTTCTACGATAAATTATCCACGATAATCTGTTCTACGATAAATTGTCCACGATAAACTGTTATACGATAAATTGTCCACGATAAATTGTTCTACGATAAATTGTCCACGAAAAACTGTTCTACGATAAATTGTCCACGATAAACTGTTCTACGATAAATTGTTCCACGATAAATTGATTCCACGATAAATTGTTTCCACGATAAATTGTTCTACGATAAATTGTTCAACGATAAATTGCTCACGATAAATTGTTCACGGTAAACTAACAGTAAATCGTTTATTAGTCTATCTATGAGTGAGTGGAAAGCTGACATCTTAATATTATGGGGATGGTTTAGAACTAGGTATAACAGCGTCTGTGTACGTGGGTTTCCGATAAATTTTGAAGTCTAAAGAAGAATTAATCCTGGTTATTGTTATATCTAGAAAAATAATATAAATGTATTAATTTTCTAGATATGACAATAACCAGGATTAATTCTTCTTTCAGAGTTAGAGCTAAGGAACATTTATCTGGTTGCAATCAATCAACTTTCCATAACCATTTAACTTCAGAAAATCATACAGTTAGCTTGAACAATTTAGACATATTACATATACAACCCAAAGGCAGACGTTTAGATACCTTAGAATCTTACGAAATTCGAAAATCAATATTTCTTAACCAAAATATCCTTAACGGATTTAACGGAGAGAAATACGGTTCTCACCAATTACAGACCCCGCCCTTTTCTATTCTCACGTACGCAATGATTTGACTAATACGTCGGGTAATTAAATGTACTTCCAGTGCCTATGTATGTGTATACGGCCGTCTTTCATTATATACGCTTTGTATGTATGCAGGCCCAAATAATGTAAACACGAAAAAACACTTTCATACGAATGCTATGAAAATTTTCTGTTCAATATTTTTTTTTCGACTTTATTTATCTATATCTCGTAATGGCGGCAAAAAATTAAATTTTCATTCCCCTGAGCACGAACTTTGTTTATTTTCCATTATTTTTGGTAAATTGTTTTTTAATTTTAAGGTAAATTTCATTTAGAATTTTACCATTTTCCGGCATGATGCCTTTTATTTGTTGAACGTCGTATAACACACGATTCAAAGTATGTGTGTATGCAAGAAGAGTATTCAACAATCAACCATAGTGCCTATGTTTGTACATAAACGCAGTGATTTTTGAATACTCTTCTTCCATACACACAAACTTTGAATCGTGTGTTATACGACGTTCAACAAATAAAAGGCAGCATGCCGGAAAATGGTAAAATTCTAAATGAAATCTATCTTAAAATTAAAAAACAATTTGCCAAAATCAATGAAAAATAAACAAAGTTCGTGCTCAGGGGAATGAAAGTTTAATTTTCTGCTGCAATTACGAGATATAGATAAATAAAATCAAAAATAAAAAATTGAACAGAAAATTTTCATAGCATTCGTATGAAAGTGTTTTTTCGTGTTTACGTTATTTGGGCCTGCATACATATAAACCGTATTTTTTATATTTTTCTTCTACTTGGCCGTATACATACACGCAGTGGTACTTCAATATACCTTGAATTTTGTTACTCAGCCGATGACTAATCGCCTTATTGCTTATTTTTTGTCCCTCCTTCTTTTATTTAGTTTTTGCTTTTTTTTCTATATATAACAAAATTTTTACTTTTACAAATCAGTAGACACTCCTGTGGCACTATTCTGGTAATTCCCTGGGAATAGGGAATTGAGGAAAGATTTTATATGTAATTTCTATTTAAAATGTTTTTTTCCGGCCTACTGAGGAAAAAAGTTTAATGTAAATATTTATAAATTGGGAATAATTTTTCCATATCTAAATTGGTAGGGAAAATTATTCCCAATTTAACTTTGTTTTCAAAAAAATTAACACTAACTTTTTACCTCAGTATGCCAGAAAAAAACATTTTAAATACTGTTCAATCATGAACAGTTTATTTCACACGATAACAGGAAACAATGTAAAGCGTGTGAGCGGATGATCATTTGATATGCATAGACAGCGCAACACGTATATGTGAAAATGACACATCCGCTTGCATTCTTTGCAGTTTCTTGTTATCGTGTTCTATTATAAGTTAGTCATAATTTAGGTTTTCTTTTGTGTATAAAAACCTAGAAATTAAAAAATAAATGGTTAGTCAATTTCAACAACACATCGAAATAGCACGGAGATTTTTAATATTCTATTTTTGTCTAACATAATTCTAAACAGTTTGTTTAGAATTTACAAATACAAATTACATATAAAATCTTTCCTCAATTCCCTATTCCCAGGGAATTACCAGAATAGTGCCACTGATGATGACCTAACAAGTCGAAATTGATCGAGTGATTTTTTAAACTTTTTGAAAATATTCAAAATAATTTTGCGAAATAAAAAACAAGTGGTTAATAAAAATGTGTTTATTAAGTACATTTTTCAATATTTGATATTCAATATTTGCTCATCTTTTTTCTTTTTAACGTGCTCTTTCCATCTGAGCCTGGTATCTAAGGTCATCCCTAGATATTTAGCATTATTTGCATACGGAATTTGCTGACCATTAATGATTACAGGTTTAAAATTGACTTTTAGATTGGTGAAATTCACATATGTGGATTTCGATTCATTCAGCCCGATAAGCCATATTTTTGTCCATTTATGATTTTGTCACATGCTTCTTGAAGTTTCGTTGTCGATTCCTCGAATGTGTCTCCTACTGAGAGAACTGTAGTGTCATCAGCAAATGTTGCAACGGTAACATCGTTTAATTGAGATAAACCTCAGGTGTAGAGCAGGTAAAGAATAGGTCCCAAAACGCTACCGTGTGGAACTCCTGCCCAAATCCTTTTTGCTCGGAATATTGATCTTCATATTTCACCATAAAGTGGCGATTCTCTATTGTTTTGGTAAATCTCTATGTAGTTTGAAGAGTAAACCTCTGTGCCACACTTAATCGAAGGCCTGCGCCACATCTAAGAAGATACTAGAACAAACCTTTCTAATATATTCTCAATGACATCTGTACGCTTATAAACCTGCTCAATAGTTGAGTGTTTCTCTCTGAAACCAAACTGATATTCTGGGATAAGGTTTCTTTGTTCTATGGTTCTTTTCAATTTTTTGAGCAACAGTCTCTCAAACAATTTCGCTGGTGTTGGTACAAGTTAAATTGGCCGGTAAGATTTTCTATCATTCGCTGGCTAGCCCGGTTTCGGAATCATTATTACTTCTGCTACTTTCCACTGCATTGTCATATGCTTTTTCCTGAGGATCGCATTGTTTATATGCAGTATTTTACGGGTACATTTTTCCGGCAGCTTCTTTATTATTTGCTTTGTTATCAGATCGTAATCAGGAGCTTTCTTTACTGTTATGTCCTTAATTTTAGCTTTTAGTTCTTTCAATGTTACAGGCCTGATCTCTTCGAAATCAGATGTTCTGGGCGTATCAGCATTGTTTTCGTTACTGGTCTGCCGACCTAGAGGTTGAAATGTTTCTTCAAGATGTTCAGCAAACAGGTCAGCTTTATCTTTCGCACGTATAGCCCATGTCCCATCGTCTGTTTTGATTAGGGGGATCTGCGTTTTTGGTCGTTTTAACCCTTTTGTTGCTTTCCAGAGGAAATAACGGAGTTAGAGTTAGGAGCTAGGTAACAAAGGTATTTTGCAATTGTTTCATTTTTCACTTTTTTTATGAGTGCCTTAAGTTTGATGCACGAGTTATTTAGATGGTTTTATCTTGCGGGACACGCGTAGTCTTCCATTTCTTTCGGGCTTTTCGTTTTTCCTGCACTAGTTCTCTTACTTCTGTTGGGTAAACAATGGAGTTTTCTTTCTTGGATGATAATTTGGGGATGCATTCTCAAGCCAACCATTGTATGACATCAAGGAGCTTGTCTAATTCCTCTTCTATTTCATTTTCACTTTTGATTGGATCTTGAAGTTCTATTTTTACCTCTACCAAATACTTAAACAGTTCCCGATTTGTTTTGTTGTTTGTGAGCTGTGGTGAATTTGTTTTTTCTATTACATTTTCACTAACCGTCAAAATAGCAGGAGAAGGGTCAGATGTTAGACTTTCATCATTTTCTAAGAAGATGTAGCGTCCTGTATGCCTTTAGTGATGTAGAAATCTATAAGATCTTGGATTTTTTAGGATCAGTTGGCCAGTACGTTGGTTTCCCTCCTGAGTAAAATTCACAGTTTGAGTATTGGCCAGCTGCAAGAAATTCTTTGCCTTTTAGAGAGGTTATTCTTGAACCCCAGAAGGTATTTTTTGCAATAAAGTCACCTCCAATAATAAAGTTACTTCCTAATTTCTAGAACAAGTTAATGTAGTATTCTTTCTTTAGGTTATACCGTGGGGGGCAATATATCGCAAATATATTGTAGGTGTTGTGATAACCAAATTTAACCGTCACGGTGGTTACTTGCATGGATTCTTTTTCTATTTTTAATTCTTCATGATGTTTGATATTATCCCTAATAAATATAGCTGACCTCCTCTTGCTCGTTCTGCAGGATGTGTGGTATGGTAACAAGTATATCTCCCTATTGAAACATAGGAGCTGCTGGTAAGATGTGTTTCTGATATTAAGCATATATCAATTTTCTCGGTTTTTTAAAATAGTTCTAATTCTTCTAGGTGTTGTGTTAATCCATTTGCATTCCTCATGGCTATTCGTAATGAGTAGTTTTGATGTCTGGTTTCTGCTCCGGAATTATGAACTGAACTATGTATTGCATACATTATTTACGTTTAACTATTTTGGAACTTGGTATTTCCAGCAGATTAAGTCGATCCAGAATTAACTTATTTAGTTAATTCTGTTCTTCAAGGCTCTTTAAAATTGCTTGGATAGTGTTTTTGAAATTTTCGGTACCGTTCGTCTCATTTTTCTCGAATTTGATGCGGCCTGAGCATATGTGTAATTCTCCCTTCGCATAGATGCTTCATTTCTTGCTGATCTTTGTTTGGATGACTTAGAGGGGGTTTGCGTGCCTAATCCCTCATTTTCTGTAGCTGCTTGGCAACCTCACATCCTCTGTAGCTAGCTGGATGCTGTCCATAACAATTTTTTACAGTTTGCTGGTTCTTCTTTAGATAGTTTGCTAGTTTGTGTTGGGTGATTTTCTGCATATTTCACACATCATGGTTCGCGCGCCCAATATCGTTGCGTATGGTTAAAGCCTTGGCATTTTTTATTTGAAGTGTTAATCTTCCATACATTATTGTTCAGAGCAGTAATTTTATACTCTTGTTCCGTAACACTACTCATTACACTTTCGATTTCTGAGTAGTTGGTTACTCCTACTATAAAAATCGGTGGTGGGGCATTTACCTTTGGCTGTGCTTCATTTTGTTGAGCTGGTTGCCGTTCGGGTAATTTTTCTACCTCGTGTGAGGACTCAGCGACATTTATTGGTGGAGGTCATTTCTTTCTTTGGTTTAGCTGGTTGTTGTTCTAGAGCTAGTTGTTTCTTGATAATTAACTGTTTTCTAGAAACCTCTTTTGAAGTTGATGGTAAAGTTAACTGCCGTTTCTGGTGAGTGTTGAGCTTTACTTTTCTTACTTGTTCTTTTACTCCGTTTCAACATCCAATTTGTTTCTCTTTCTAATTCTTCTTCATCCGTATGGAATGGATTAATGTCATCATCGATTGTAGGGCTAGGTGTCGTCCCAAGTTCTGCACGTGTTTCAACTGCTTTTTTGAGTTCTTCATTCTCTTTCTTTAAAATTGTGAATTCTTCTTTCAATTTAGTTGTAAATTTCCTTATTTCTCTTAGTTATTCACGGAGTTCGGCATTATCCTTCTCGTACTGAAATATATTTTCAGTTGAAGATCTTGGTAATTTGGAACTTCATCCAAATGGGTTAAACAATGATTGGCCCACCTCAGAATCTATTGAGCCTGTCTGCGAAGAGCGTGGATTTGTCAGCATATCTGCTGCTGTACCACCTGAGGTATTACTTACCGTATTTGTTGTACTCATTGTTTGTTTTAGCCAATTCATACCAATGGCGTTTGGTCCCCGGTAGCACTTTGCTACTGCCGAAGCAGTACCCGCCCCCCACGACGAGGATGCGGCTACCTTGGTGTTACCTAGAATTGTACATAATTTCTGGAAAAGGTGGTTTGAGGCAGGCGGCTCTCCATCTTCTAAGGTATATACAACGAATTAAAATTACATTAAAAAAAGATTTTATATTTACGAATGTTGATTTATTTTACATTTGTGGCACTATCAGAAGGATTGATAAGAGCAATAAAAACTCTTTTTTTTTATTGTTAACTATGCGATCTATTTTGGGGCGCAAGGCTCATCGTGCTCTTCCGCGGTTATGCGACCGATTTAAGACCATCTGTATATTGCAAGTTTCATACCAGCCTATACTGGCAAGGAAGATGGGGCAGCCCATAGGTTTTGCACACCGATAGGGGGTCGTGTTACATTTCACCAGAACCAACAACTTTTTGATCTGTTTCTGCAAGGTTGACGAAGCAATTAAAATTAATAAAAATAAATAAAATAAAAAATAGTTTATTCATTTGTATTAAGGTTGTGATCCTCGTCAGGAGTTTCAAGAATGTTGCTCGCATGTTTCATGAAAATTGAATAATTCACCTCAGTTTAGTGTTGATGAATGGATACAGCAAAAATAGATACAACATCGAACGAACGTTACAACCTATCTATTACTCCGAGTTTTGTAAATAAATTCTTCAGAATAAGCAAGGTAAACTGAGCGCCATTGTCGTAACCGACTCTAAAACTGAATATACAAAAAAGAATTCCATTTCCAGGCAACTAACAGCTGCTGAAGCCACAGCTTGCTTCATCGACCTAAGAAATATGAAGATAAAAGAATAAGTAAGCGTTCTCGTTAGTAGATCTGAGTTAAAGCGCTAAAAGTCCAAGCACAGATACTGCATTGGTCTAAAGCTATAATTTGGTAGGCCCTCGGTGGTTAAGTCATGTAGTTTAGTGCCTTTGATTCTTTCTAAATTTGGCAGTTTCTTGGCAGAAAGTTTTAGCTATTCCTAGATGGGATGACGAAGGTGGTCATGTGCTGACCTAACTCTTCCGTTAATTCTTCTGAGATATAGAGTTTCCACAGTGGAATGGCACGACTGGGATTTTCACAAAAATTAGAGGGGTTTATATAAAATTTATCATTTGCCTCTCGTCGAGAAAACGATTTTTGTAGTTTACATTACGATTTAGTAGTGTAGTACCCCGAACAGAAATCATTTAATTTAAAACAAAAGATGTTACTCCTAAAAATATTACGTCTGATTTGTTTTGATTTCAAGAAACTTAAAAAATATGGCAAAGTCTTTGGTGGAGTGTGATAGTGCAAGAAGAAGGAAAAAATTCAACCCATTAAACCCATCAACCCATCAAAAGCTACGTAAGTAGCTTACAGTAAGAATTCTGTGTGTTGATTACTCGGGAATGAAAATTTAAATTAATAATGCTCATGAAGTATGGAATTTTAAAGTTTTTAAAACATGTTTGTAACTAATTATTAATGGCTTTAATAAATTTTAACTAATTATCTATAATAAATTAGTTATGTACTAGAATTGCCCACATATCGAAGAAATTGCGCATCCAAATAGTAGTTTTGGCCGCCTCCAAAAAGCTATATTAAAATTTCTACGTTAACTATTAAGATACGAGTATATTATTAGAAAGTTTGTAAAGTACTATTACTTGTCAATTTAATTAAACGAGTCCTCCTTTACTACAAGACAGGCTCATAATTGTTTGTAAAAGCAGCGTTTTGGGGTGCTGGATCAAATTTTATTAATGTTTTAGCGCTTCTGAAGATGCGCTAGCGCAAGTAGGCAATTGGTGGGTTATATTATTAACTTTGCACTCCTCAACAAAATTACCTCGTTAGTTAATGTGTCCCGTAGCAAAGAAGGTTCTCTCAGAATATATTTTTAATGTAAACCTCATATGCAAAAGGTTTGGCGATTCGCTTACTGCCCAGGAAGAATTAATTTAAATTTTGTTTACAAACGTCATATTGTGGGATCAAAATTAAATTTAACAACGAATTGCCTAATTCAAAGAAGCAGTATGGCAGTATGGCTTATTTGGCTAAAGGAATCAAGTAAGCCATTCCCCAGGTTATAATAATTTTCTTGTCGGCACACATTTTGCAAATATTACTCAAACGCAAACTATTTTTTTTAACTGTATCTACATTCTACATAGATCCAATCAGAATGTTTTACCCTTTTCAATAAAAACCATCGGATTATAATAATCTCATTAATTTTTATGAACAAAATTATTTTATTTGTTTACCCCTGTTTAAACCTTATACCACCTCCACCCGCAACCAAATACAACTAAATTTTTTATAGTTATATTTTAATACGCAAAAGGTGTTTTTATTTCCTATTTCCCCTCTTAGAATATAATTAAAAGTTAAATGAACAGAAATTATCTATCCTATCTATATGATATACCATAAAGAAAATCACTTATAAACTCTCGTGTATCGCTCCGAGATACCTCCCTGACGTATAATCAAATTCGTTTCAATGTAGATTCTATAGGGAAAAAATGTAGATTCTATAAAAACTGATGTCTTTCTCCCACTCCTTGCGATGTATATCCATACGTAAATTTGTTGACAAGAATTATAATACAAACAATGAATATTGTTTCCATTAATTTTGTGTTCGTTAAGTGCAGTACGTCGGGGAAGAGGTATAAATGCAAATTTCATCTAACAAAATAAAATGGAAATGTAGAAAAATTTTCCAAGTTCTGGAAAATCACTTTAAATATTTTTTTGTTTATGTCTCGGTCTTATCATGTACGTTCATGCTATCGTTTCGTTTTCATATGGCCATAAAACACATTACCGAATATTATTAATCGATTTATGAAGACGATGGAAATTAAATAGAATTTAAATGTTTTTGTTGAGCTCGTAATATACGGGTAATAAAAATGGAAATGTTGATTTAAGTCGTCATCCATAGTTGTATGTATGTCAATGCAGAACAAAACTTCTTTTATGCGGTATATTATCAAATCGTTTTACATTAACTTCATGCGACACAACCATAACAACCATCAAACATATAAAACATAATCCACCACAATTTTAAAATTATTACCTCGGTGTACTGTATAAAAAAGAGCTTTTTATAAATTCCGTATTATAATAATACTATACTGAGTGATGTAACATCCACTATCCGCCAACCACGCCACAAATCCACCCCATATTCAATAAAATTCACCTACAGTTTTATTTGAATATAAAAACACTTTACGCAAATTGCGAGAGAAATTGAATGAACAAAATCTCAATGATACACACATAAAGAACTACTTTACTGTAACGAATTGTTTATTGGTTTCAAGGATATTTTCCACCTTGTTGGGTTTGTTTTTCAGTTTTCCAAATAAAATTTGTATATAATATAATACGCGTATATACATACGATGGAAAGGATGAGTTATCAAATTAAATATGTACTATATTTCCATTTTTTTGTGTTTTGCAGGTTGTTCGTGCCGCCAGTCCAGCGTTACTGCGAGTTATTGCACTGGGAGCATTTAGTATTTACTGCACGGTATGTATTATTCATATTTGTATTAACGCGATCAATAAATTTTATTATATCTGCTTGAAGAATTGAGAAATATTTCAATATTAGTCGCCGTTGTGACATAACAAATATTAGGTAAATGTTCAATATCGTTACACAGCAATATGTTTGACATATTTAACCGTTTGAGTCCCAAGCAGCGCGATCGCGCTGTTGGGATTTTATGTCGATAAAACCCATCACATTTCGAACATTGTCGACAACTGACGGTGCGTTACAGATTGTTGTAGCCGCGCGCTCGGATTTAATGAAGCAAGTACTTCAAACAGCTCATTTTAATGTAAATAGTACATTTTACAATATGTTTGTCTCAATATATTGCCTTTTCATCTCATTAATTTCATCTTCCTCTCTCATTTAGAGAAAGCGCGGTCACGCTGTTTGGGATTCTTCGACAGGGTTTTTTCAATACACTCTGGGACTCAAACGGTTAAATTCGTATTTGACTTGTAACAATTGCTAAGTGGCTTACTAAAGATTTTGTAAAAGCGACTGTTTTAATGATTTTTAAGCATTTTTGTTAAAAAAATGCTGTATGGTTTCGGTTTGCCGTCTGTCCGTCTGTGTCTACGATAACTTGAGAACGGATAGAGATATCAAGTTAATTTTTGCACTAACAGTTCAAGCAATTCATGGGAATGTGCCCTATTGGTTTGGACATTTTTGTGTTCAGGATGTTCGGAGATACGAAGGGTTTTGTTAACCCCCCTCCTTAAAATTGAAAGAATTGTTTTTTAATTTTCCATACTATTTTGATTTTATAGAGCATGTGAATGTGGAATAAAAATATAACCCTTGTGGATATGGGTTTGTGTGGATGGTGTGGTTATGGGGTGGTAGGAATAGTGGTATGGGAGTGGAGGGGCGGATGGGATGAGGTGTTTTGGGTTTGGTGTAGGAATTGGGATTTGATGGATGAGGGTTTGTGTGGTGTGTGTGTGGGAGATGGAGGTGTTGTTGATATGGATAGTGTGGTATAGGGTGAGTTTTAGGGGTTGAATAGTGGGTGGGGGTGGTAGTAATTTTTAGGTGTGGTGGTTTGCGATTGATTGGGGTCGGTTGAGTTACGGTGGGTTGAGGTCGGTTGGGCTGGGTTTAAGGGGGTTAGGTGGGTGTGGTTGGATGTGGGTGGGCGTGATATTTGAAATACGCAAATCACACATCACATCTTTATAGACAACAAAAATGCTTATAGAGTTCGGTTCCGAACCTTCCCCGTCTGTTTTTTTGATATGTACTTACAAATTTCAAGAATTTTAATTACCGATTTGCTTAGGCGCCAGCCCATTTTAATAATTGTAATTATACACGATAGATATGGAGACGGTTGATACGCTAGTTTTAACTAAACGTCCCTTTTGACATCAAATTTACTTGACAACACAATCGTGGCACAATCTACTACACAGTTTTTATAATTGAACGGCTATTTTATACCCTGTCTCTATTTTTATATCTTCGAACCTACATATGTTCACCGGATAGCCCAGTCAAAACCCTATAACTTATACATCGACATTTTTATATACTTATATGGTTATACCACCTATTCCGGTAATGTTCACGGGTTCTCAAGGTAACGAGGACCAAATATGATGAAGTTCGCCGTGGTTTACAAAATGTAAAACTTAATTCGCCTATTGGAAATTGACAGTTCTAAAAAAGCAACAGACCCTACTTTGAATAGTGGTTTAGGAATTGGCGTTTGCTATGCTGTACTGTATGGAGTCGTTATTTGTTCTCGAACCAGTAGTTTGATCGTCATTTCCGCTTAACTACTACGAAACTACTTACTACTATAAAAAATCGTCGTTTCGGCTTAACTAACAGAAAATCAACAAAACCTACTTTTTATCAAAACTCAATTTGTAAAAATACCAACTGGCTATCAATCCAGAATAACCCAAAATTTCATATAGAAATCGCATGTATGCGTTAAATAAAATAAAATTCGAGGTTACCAAGGGGTTGGCAATTGCGTAGCGAATCATTAAAATTCGCTAAGGCATTGTGATTATACTTTGTATGAAAGTTCAAAGTATTTTCAATATTTTTGTAGTTTGGTCATTGCAGTCTGATGAGACGACCGAATTTTTTAATACAAAAAATTCAATGTTTCATTAGTTCGAAACCAAACTTCCATCATCTTGATAACCTCACCTTGATGTAAAAATACCATCTGGCTATCAATCCAGAATAACCCAAAATTACAAAAAAATAAAATGTGTGGCAAAAATTGTTCTCCAGAGATATTTATTACTACGACCTCCATGACACTTTAAACGTTTAATTTTTAGACATTTTTCGATTGGCTATTTCTACAAATCTGTTTTACCAACCTTTACCCTTTTACCAATAAAATCGGTTTGTATTGAGACGCATTTTTCACAAATTTTCGTTTAAGCCGTACAACACATACATAAATTAAATAAAAAAAATTATAAAACTTAATAAAATATAAGGTTTTAAAGTAGTAATAAAAATATTTTCAATTCAAGTACAAATTTTTGGCTTGTATATTATAACTAAATAATTAATTATTTTTATTCGTATCAAACGATAAGACATTTCAAAAATGTTTTTTTCAGGAGCCGGCTTCAAAAATAAACCGCATGTGGAACGGACCATTTCCTTTTGATTATTTTAAATCTGCATTATCTGTATTATTCCGCTAACATAATTTTGGTACATACAATTCTGCATTATTGACATTTTTCGGTTGGAGCGTTTCGACTAACTTTAAGGGTGTCCAATTTTGATAAAAATCGTGCGAACCGAAACAAAATTAGAGAAAGGGACCCGGGGCCACCAGATGACCCTTTGTACGAATTTTCCCGAAATCTGAACCAATCGAAATCGATTACTGGCAATTGAAAACCACCTTCACCAATTTTTGTCAAAATTGTGACAACTTAAACCAAAATTAAAATTGAGACCCGGGTCCCACGGAATGACCTAAATGAATTTTTCCGAATGCAGGACATCGTAAACGATCCTGATTTTCAAAAAACCCTCGTTAGCAACTTTCACCAATGTCGTTTGAGCTGAGAAAAAAATTAGAAAAAGAACCCGGGCCCACATGTATATAAAGTTAGCCTAGGATTCATCCAGGATATTACTGTCAGCCCAGAAATTTTACCATCCTAGAATATTTCATCACAGGAAAAATTATAATGAGAGAAAACTAGCATCCCAGAAAATGAAGTTAGCCTAGCTATCACTATAGCCAAAGTTCACCATCCGATCACTATCAGCCCGGAAATTACACTCATTGCATAAAAACTATAGCAACTACATAGTAACTAAAGTAATAAAATTTTATTAGTGGGATGACAGTACATAATACAGGACATAATACGAACTTATTCTACCTCTCCGCTTAAACATCCCAATCTACAAGAGTGTCGGATTAGGATGAATAATTTGTAGATGCAATTAGGACGAATTCCTTTTAGATGCAGCACATTAACATCTTCGTACAGGATCAGTTTCATGAAACTTCTATGCGCCCAAGCAACGCGGTGCAATTGAATTATTAAATTACTTAATCTTTTGATGCTCAATCGCTTCCACCGCCCATTCTATAAAAGTGTCGGATTAGGACGAATGCTTTTTAGATTCGGCACATTATCATTTTCATTCCGGATCATTTTCATGAAACTGATCCTGTATGAATTACAAAAGTGTGATCGGAGGTCCGGGTTCGATTCCCGGTAGTGACATGGAAAAAATTTCTTGGTTTAGGATCAATGAATTAATCACTCATATCCGAAATGAAAATATGATTATGATACCTCATATGAAGCGGCCAAATCCTTTGATGGGATATAGAGCCAGAGAGAGAGAGAGAGAGAGAGATCCTGTATGAAGAAATTAGTGTGCCGCATCTAAAAAACTTTCGTCCTAATCCGACACTTTTATAGAATGGGATGTGGAAGCGATTGAGTATTAAAAGATTGAGTTATTTAATTGGTTTCGGAATTTTAAATTTAATTGCGCCACTTGGACGCATAGAAGTTTCATGAATCTGATCCTGTTTGAAGAATTAGGTGTGCCGCATCTAAAAAGCATTCGTTCTAATCCGACACTTTTATAGAATGGGCTGTGGGGGCGATTGAGCATCAAAAGATTGAGTAATTTATTGATTTTCTAAATTTTATATTTAATTACGTCGCTTAGGCCAACACACTTTTGCTGAACATATTATATTATATTATTATATTGAAATACAGTCAAACCTGTTTTTGTGTTTTCGCAACACGTTTAAAACCGCATACAAAACTTTCATGTAGAAAAGAACTTAAAACATTACGCAACCTGACGCAATATTTACTTTCATTGCCAAATGTGATGAAATATCAAAAATCGAAAAACAAAATGACCACCGTCAATTAGCTAATTAGATTAATCACATTCAATTATGTTCTAATTTGTTTGAAATTTTGAAAGAATTTATATAAATTGTACTGAATAATTTTTTTTCATATCACATAAAAAAAAACGCACAAACCAAAGCGCACAAAAAAATCGGACAAAACAGGTTTGATTGTATTTCGGTTCATTTTTGATTTCTAGATAGAATAATATATATACATAACTTAATATTAGGATAGTTTTGTTAGTATTGCCTCAAGCGTATATTTGAATTTTATGGGATGAAAGTCTGGGATAACTTTTTTACCTCGGGCCCACTGGAGAAGCTCTAACCGAAAACACTTCTGTTCTTCTTATATACTAAAATTTATATCTTGTTCACGTCCGTAGTGTAGTGTAATATCTCACCACGTGAACAGGCAAAAAACAGTACCAAAGTGTATTATTAACTACGGTCAAAATGCTGTAGTGTAGTATAGTGTATTTTGTAACTACGCACCACGTGAAACTTTGCGTAGTGTAGTGTACTTAGTTTTGACAGTTGTGTTTCTCATGATTTTGAATTCAAAATCATTCGGTTTTCCAGTTCTTTGTGTACTTAATATTTTACTTTCTCAGAACGAAACAAGAACACGCCAACGCCAAACACAATTTGTCAATATACAAATTAAAAAAAAAACGTCGAGAAATGTCAAATATTTGCAAGGTTGCATTTGCATATTTTCAATACTGTTGTTTTTATTTTGGTACAATTTTTTGACCTTACCAAACAATGCGGAATTAGAACCCGATTAGTTTGATAAATATTTGAATATCTGCAGTTTTCGAAAGTTTCACAGGATTACTTTTGAATAGTTGAAACTTTCGACTATCGTGCTGGGTAGCGTGAGGTCTATTGTGATGAGTAGTACTATTTTATCAGAATTAAGAAACTTTCACGGATTTTCGCAATTTTCAAATTACGAACTCACTATGTCGGAAAACGATGATGAAATACAACTTATGTGACGTCTTTCCACAGTATTGATAGGAAATATTTTAATCTATCCAAATATGTTAACGAGAACTCGTGAACATTTCAAGGACATAATTCAGCCAACATCTAAAACTGTCTTTAACATCAAGAAAAAGCAAACCGATAACAATGCATACACACATCAATATACTCACGTACGATCCAACGAAAACATATCAAAACGAAATTGAACAACTTTCCGATTGTCTTGTCATTGCAACAGAGTCACGGTTATCTGGATGGCTCATTTTTACATCACGTAAGGCTACAAAGTTGTGCGAACGGTTTAATTTATCTATTGATATCTAGTCAGTTATTAAAGTCAATAAGCATTTTAAGAACCTCATGGCGAATTTGCTCCATCATTAACTGTAAAAAATCACAGGATCAAACATTTGAAGTTTGACAGGAATTCAAGGAAAACAACACAGCGTATGTATACAAATTTACAAAAAATCATTTAAATCCCTGGGTATCGCATCATGTGCTAGTAGAGTTGTAAAGTATTGCCAAGTATCAGACACGTTTTCAACGTCAATAATTTCGTTATAAAAATATTCTATAACAAATAAATAATTCGTTCAGCACCGTTCCCTCCCTCAATTTAAGCGATTAAATTTAGAATAATAAACATCAATTAATTATATTTTCATCACATCTTAAAATTGTCGGTGATCACTTTACTTTAGAATACAAAATCGAATCGTTTTTCCGTTCCAAACATCTTTTTTGAGCAAGGGTGTGATATAAACTTATTTTATAGTGACATCCAGAGACGCGAAAAAATTGGGAAATTTTTCATTTATTTTAATACAAGATTTTCATTTTAAAAGGCGTTTTTTTTCATATTATCGTTGTTGCCGTGGGTTGTCTTATGTTGTGTGCTTTCGTTTATTATTTATTGTTATGTGATGTAAATTTGGAAGGACCAAGAATTATACATTATTTTACTCGTATTTTTACGTCAGTGCTGTGGATAATATCCGTCTTCTTGTTCGTTCGTTTTGTGTTTTGAATTTTTAATTAATACAAAACTTCTTGTAAATTGATTTAGACTGACATTTAAAATTAATTATACCTCAAATTGATTTTATTTTGCTGTATATTTTGACAGGGCACGAGGTGTCATTTAGAGTGTAAAGGTATATATGGTATTAATAAAATATGACAGGTCTTTTTATGTTTACGAGTATGAACGTAATGATTTAAGATGAGAATGTTAATTTATGTTTTACTTGTCGTTTAAATTATTTTAATTTTGGATTTTATTTTATATATGTGTGTATCACGAAAAGCTCTTATTATATTGTGTACTATAAAGACGTTTCATGAATTTATATGAGAAATTTGAATTATGAAGATTGTTTAAGATTAATTAGGCAACACTGAAAGATTTTTATTATTAAAATGTGACGCGTTAATGCTCGGGATTGATGTTTACGAGATGCCGTCTTATTTAAATGGATTATGATGACTCATTAGATACGAGGATGTAAATCGTAGAAATTTTTTGAAAGTTATAAAGTTATATTGTATCATACAAATCAATTGTTTCATCTAATTTGTGTGAATGATTTAACAAACACGTATTTTAAAAATTAGATAAAAAAGTGGAAATTACTAAATGTCGTCCTGTGATTTTAATTTGCAAATAAATGCAAGCTTACCGTTCAGAATTAAAGTCAGGTGGTACTCATACCACCTGAGAGTAATTTAGAATTACAAGATCGCGTTTTAAAATCGCAGCAAGATGTTTAACATTGTTTCGAATTTGCCTTGTCAAATCCGGTTCGTATTATTGGATCGTAAATACAACTATATAATTTGACGGTTACAATATGAACTCTCGTAATTCACACCACTTCCGAAATATTCCCTAAAATATCGGAAATAACTTCTCATACGCTTACACCACTATTGTAAAAATTGCACCACTAGAATGTTCCTGAAATATTCCCACAATAATTTTCTCAAAATCCACTAGCACTAGAATGCCACAACAAATAATTTCCACAATTATTTACTAATTTACTATTTACACCATTTAAAATTTTTAACTTCCCACTATTTTTACTTTAGACCACTTATTATTTTTCCCACATCTCCCAAATTAATGACTTGTTGTGTTCATTACACCCGTATTTATCTACAGCGCTGAATTCAATAACTGATCACTAACTCTGCTTACTGCCATAATCAACAACAACCTAAAACAATTATAAAACTATCTATAATGCTACTACTAATCACACACACAAATGTTCATTTCATCGACATTTTTTAAACTATCCCAATTCTGCAGTGATTCAAACTCTGTCCCGTTGTCTGATCGAAATCTGCGCACCTTCTGTCGATTCTGTTTCTGCTTTCGCATTACAACAAATTTGACCTTTGTTGTGACCTTTAATCGACGAATTTCGCCATATTCCTTTGAAAATGTTCTCTTCACGAAATTTATAACTTCTACTAGTCGTTTATGACATGCGTGAAGTGAAATTTTCCTGATCGCGACATTTGCAGTTGCCTCATCGACCTCCGGTGATTCCTCAACTTTGACCAGCATTTAAAAAACCTGTCGCGTCGAACTCCCATTGCAAAAATGTTTCCATCCTTCAGTAGTTCTCAGCGCTTGCTTTTCGATTCCAACCAATAGCTACGATCCATGGTGTTTCCCCACGATATTAAATTTCCGGCACATACAGCATATTCACCATGCGTCTACGAATTCATGAATCACCGGTTGAACGCAAGAATGTTAATGTCGCCTTTTCCTCGAGCCATGGTCCTTTCATCATTATGCTCACCGTTACGTGTGACGATGCCTCCGCAAAGATGGACACAGAAATACACCGTTTAAAATATTTTTATATTTCTTCTTCTCCGAATTGTTCTTCTTAATCTTCTGTGTAAGTTGCTTTCTTAATGATTACTCTCGCCACGACGAAATTTTTTTTATTTTGGCTAGCTACTACCGTCATTTGCTTTTCCTTATTGTTGTTCTGTTCTTACAAGATACCTTTTTCTAATTGGAATTCTTCTAATTACTTTAATTGATGCAAGACTTCCATGAGCTTTGACATACACGCTGTAATATTATCGCTCGACTCTTGTTAAACTGTAGTACCGCTGTTGTAAGTACATACATTTGTCTTCGATGTTTGCTCAGACGTATTTTGCGTCGCTCACATCGAAACAGATCTGAACTAACACATCAACAGCTGACGGCTCCGTTTGATTGTGTCTCAGTCTCTTTATTAAGTTGCTAAAGGTTGCAAAAGTGTAGTATTTTTTACTATTGCTATGGTTCTTGAAAATCAATGAACTTTTAGTTAAATTTTAACAGCCTAGTTTTATGCTGATGTCCTAATTATAACTGTCTCAAGGAAACATCGAAATATGACATGTGATCTAAACGGATTTACCTATACTTGATCACCAAATCATCATGAATATGTTCCAATTGTGACTGCTATATTTAATGATACTTTATTTATTAACTAAAACCATTAGTTTCCTTGCTCATACCATCGAAAGAAGGGTACTCTCAGATCAGCGGAAAATTTGCAACAACTTCTGCTCATTAATACCCGAATTTAATAAGGTAAACAGATTACTGCATACTGACCAAAAATTGTTAGATGCTGTAAGCCTTTCAAGATAAGATCACAGCCCTGACGCTATGAGTATTTAATTAACTCTTTCATTAATTCTGTAAAGGCAAGCTTCTCAACAGGTCAACGAGCTCTTCAACAATTGTACGTAATACAACAATTCAATTAGATGTAAAATAAAATTGCTGTCTCAGCGTAAATGTAATGACTGGTCAATAGCTTTTATCATTTTACACACGATGCATAAAATTAATGCATATGAATTATAATTGTTGTACTTGTAAATTATGTACTTATAAAACTTATATAAAGCGGGTTCACTAATAAAATAAATCATAACGAAAAAACTGAGTTGTTCTCATTTATAATTAAAATTATAAAGTTTTATTAATTGAAAATTGGTCCAAGCCCCCACCGGGAAGCGGACTACTCATTAAATAAAATCACCTGATTTTTTTTTTTTTTTTTTTTTTTAAAGGAAGTATTAATTGTCCAGTGGATTTAATGTCCTTTGAAGGTCAATTAATACCCCCTTTCATTCACGCACAGACCACCCATTCACACAATTACAGTATACCACCTGCACATTGCATGCTCCATGTCAACCTGTACACTGACATGGACGGTGGGTCGGCGCTGAATTCTGCACTCCAACAGAGGGTCTTAGTTGTGTTTATTAACATTACCGATCGTAATCGATGACGAAAATTCGCTTTGCATCCAGCCTCTGATGGGATTCGAACCCAGTACCTCCCGGTCCAAGTGTCGAAGCTTTAACCACTGCACCACTTGTCCGATAAAAAAAAATCTAATTCCAATCTGTGGTTGGAATTATACATGGTCCTTCGAGCCACCACAACAACCGGCATCCTATAAAACTCATCACTTTATAAAGGGATTAGCATTGGTCCTTTGAGCGCTGGCAACAACCGAACTAGCAAATAAGTCAACAAAACTCAACAAGTGAACAACGAGATTAAATTTTAATATCAACATTTTAAGTTTGAACAATTAATTTGAATACGTTTGGCTTTACAACCAAAACAGACCTGTTAAAATTAAAACAAGTTGAGAGCCACATCAGATCATCAAAACAGAAATGGTGAAATTGCTGAAGGAACAAGAGGAGATAGGCGAAAAAATGTTGGCTGAAGCGAAAAATTACAACAAAGACGGAGGTAGTCGAAAGACGAAAACCTATCTCGAAAAGTGGATAAAAGCGCGGAAAAAGCTATTTGCAGATTTTCTTGCCAGAGAGGACGAGATAATAACGATGACTTCTACATTAAAAGAGGATCATCAGTATAGAACAACAAGAAAAACAGTTGCCGAAACTAACGACGAATTACTCACCATCACCATTGTCCAGTACGGACAACCAGCAGCAACTCGAATACCATATCAAAACGCAGTCAAAAACAATGGACCGCTAATAACACCAACAACATTATTAAGTAGAGACTACCAGCAACAGTTTGACAATTCCAGCAAAGGGGTGGCCCACATCAACCAAAAGCTGCTCAAGAAGCAAGATGTCATAAAGCTGAAAATGGATCAATTTTCCCAAGAAATATGGTCAATTGATACATTACACATAGAGTTCTTAGTAGAAATGGAAGAACAAGAGCAGACAGCTCCCTACCTCAAAAACAACTACTATGAGACTCTCAAGGGTAGAATAGATTCGATAATATTGCGATGGCAGCGCAAGCAGGAAGAAGAAACAACGAAACCTTCTGGAGAAGACAGGGTACACTTACCAAAAAAAAAAATACAATTACCAACGTTTAATGGCGAGTAGGAGCAGTGGAATACTTTCAAAGACATTTTCACAGAGCTCGTCCACAACAACAACCAACTATCCAACACAATAAAAATGACATATATACAGTCAAACTTACAAAAAGGTGCGGCTCACTTAATAATTCATCTCTCAACAACTTGTGATAAATATACAAAAGTCTGGGAAATATTGCAAGCAAGATACAACAACACCAGGTTACTGGCAAATAAGTACTACAGCTCCCTGGTACATCTACCAACAATACATGTAGCATCTGCGGGGGCAATTCGATCCTTGCATGATACCGCAATCGAAATGCAATACAACATCAACAAGCTAAAGATGAACTCTCCCTTCGAAGCACTAGTAATGTTCATTCTAGGCAAAACACTAGACCCTGAATCCACTAGGTTATACGAAACAACGTTAGGAAAACTAAGATAAATTTCACAAATGAAGGAATTCTTTGACTTCCTAGAAAACAGATTTCAAAGCAGTAGAGGCCATGGGTATCACCAAAGTAATAAACACACTACAGCAACAAATGGTGCCAGTAATACAGGTACATGTCACAACGGTAAGCCAGTGTCTAATACAAGGATGCCAAGGAAGGCATTAATTGCGATCAATTCAAGCTGATGTCTACGTTTTTTGTGCGTTTATGGTTGAAATCCAATTTTTAGCCTTACTGTTTTAGCCTTACTTTTGTCACTTATAAAATTGAATTAAATTGCTTAAATGAAAAACACTTGTAAAATTTTCTTAGGGTGACAATATTTATTTGTTTTAATAACCAATCATTAGTTGTAAAAAAGGAACTGAAGAAGAAATTTAATTTTCGAAATCGATATTCCTAAAAACAAATAAATATTGTCACTCTAAGGAAATTTTACAAGTGTTTCTCATTAAAACAATTTAATTTAATTGTGTACGTTGGTATACAACGTCCAGACAAGGTCCAGTACTACTACCGACAGCTGTAGTCTGAGTGGCTACGGGCAATGGACAACTCACCACAATGAAGACACTAATTGATTCGGGGTCACAGGCAACACTAATATCGTGGAAAGCTGCCAATATACTGAACATCAGTATACGAATTTTGTCCCGAAATGTGTGAAACGAAATGAGTGTAACCGGAATGATATAGTAGTAGCATATGTGTTTGTGTTAGTTTCGTGCGTATGATTGTTTTTCTGCATATGCAAGTCACGTGTCATTCTTTTTTTGTTTATTCATATTAACTCTTTGAGTGCAAACATGATTTCGGCTAGTGTATTGAGGAAAAGGATTGCGCTTTTTGGCACTCAAAGGGTTAACCATTGTAAACGCCATATTTTTGCCATTTTGTTTATGTATTTTCGATTTTTTTATAATTAACATTTTATTTTTAAAATTTATGGAATTTAAAATAAATTTACTTATAAAATTTTATTAATAGATGTACAATTAATTTATGATAATAGAAAATATAAAATACATTGGCATGTTAAATAATGACACTCCACAGCTCGAGAGCAGACGTAATGTGCTGAGAAAAGGAAATAAGCACCATACAAATTAAACCGATTCGCCCGGATCGCGTTATTTTGGTGCTGTTCATCTTACAAATGACACAAATACGAACAAAAGAAAAATACAAATACAAAGACATAATTGTGTATTATACACTGTGTACGTATTCGATTTTTTTTGCTTCACTCATTTTAAATGAGTAACTCACGAGACAAAATCGATATACAGGAAGGAGAAAACAAATATCAACATTTCAAGCATAGATGGAAACGTGGCAGGAATATGAAAACTCACAATCAACATAAAGGTATTGCTAAGATTCGATGGAGACTTTAGCTTAGACATCGAAGCTTTAATATTCGACAAGCTAGCACAACAACTACCTGAAACTAATATAGAACATTTGGCGGATCCACACTATGATCAATCACATCCGATTGACCTCATAATTGGAACAGATTACTAACCATTGATAATAACTAATAGGATTATCAAGGGTAGCCAGTGAGAACCAATGACACAAAACACGGAGTTTGGGTGGATCATAATTGGCAGCCTGAGTAACATAAACAGGAGAGCGTGAAAACCATGGTGACAACCAAATCAATCGGAGAACAAGTAAAATTATTTGTAGAGACTGGCAACATGCCTGAAAAAAGAAGCGGCACGGAAGAAGAAAAACAGATGGAAAACACGTTACAAACAACACTGAGGCGCAATGCTGACGGACGATATAACGTAAGAATTCCTTTTATGGACAATCACGCCAAGCTTGGAGAATCCCGCAGAAGAGCCTCAGCCAGTCTTTTGCCAATCGAGAAAAGATTAGCAAAAGACACAGCATACAAGCAGTTATATCAAGAATTCATGCAATAATATTTCGATCTAAACCACATGGAGTTAACACAAGAAAACCCAGAAGATGAACTTGTCGAAAATATGTACTACATACCTGGTGTTATCAAACCAGACAGCACAACAACCAAGCTTCGAGTGGTTTTTGATGCATCATCAATAACAACTACTGGAGTCTCACTAAACGACATTATGAAGAGAATGATCCCAAACTACAAAATTTAGCCGACATACTATGTACTACGATGGCGAAAACACAAAATCGTCATCACAGCCGACATTGAGAAATTCATCAATTTTGGCTTAACACAGAAGATCAAGACTACCAACTGTGGAGAAATAAGCCCCCCGAGCCCATTAAGGCGTATAAGCTAAAGACTATAACTTATATGGTACTACCATCGCCAATTATCTACAATGGATCAAAAATAAAGTCGGATACCTACCATTTAATTCTTTATCACAGAATAAATAGTAAAATAGAAACTTTTTAAAAAAGTCGAATATTTTGTTTAAAAGCTCTATTCATTACCTTACAAAAACACCAAAATAAAAAACAAAATTTTATTTCATTATAACAAAAAAAATCAATAATATAAAAAAGTAAAAAAAAACTCAAAAAAGAACTCGGACAGATAACAATACCTACTATGTTCAGGGCAATTTTGATAAAACAAAAAGGGAAAATCCCCAAAATCAACATGCAATGAAAATATGTATCTACAATTCGAAGAAAATATTTAGTCATATTGTGATATCAACACCGACCAGTTGCATTTTTACTATTAAAATAAATATGGGAAGACAACGTGGCCAAACATCTGTAGAAGTTAGAGAACTGGCTATTAAATACTACAACGACCATAAATCTGTTAGAAAAATAGCAAAAATAATAAATAGGCCACACTCGGTTCATGACATAATTCGACGATTTAATTTATCGAAATCTCTGGAAAATAAACCAAAATCTGGTAGACCGAAAATATTTTCGTCAGCAGATGAGCGATGGATCGTCCACCAAATTAAAAAAGGATCCGAAACTTAATGCTCCGACGCTTACCAAACAAGTTTCCATGGAGCTGGGAAAAAGTGTAAACCCAGAAACGATAAGATTAGTACTGAGGAGGCAAAACTTTCATGGAAGAGTACCTCGTAAAAAACCTTTCATTAGTAACTACTCCACAAGTAAGCGAAACCGCAAAAAACGTTTACAATTTGCAAAAACATATAAAAGTGCCAATTTAGAATTATGGAGCAAAGTAATTTATTCAGACGAAAGTAAATTTAATTTATTCCGATCAGATGACCAATGTTATATATGGAGACAACCAAACGAAGAACTACGAAAAAAAAACTTACAAGCTACTGTTAAACATGGTGGTGGTTCGGTGATGATGTGGGGGTGTATGTCAGCTGCTGGGCCAGATAAATTATGAATTATTGATGGCATCATGGATCAAACGAAATATTTTAACATTTTGAAGCAAAATTTAGTGCAGAGCGCTGAGCAATTGGGAATAAAAGAAAACTTTTATTTCTACCAGGATAACGACCCAAATCACAAAGCTCAAAATGTTCGACTTTGGTTGCTTTACAATTGCACACATGTTATAGACACGCCTCCACAATCACCGGATCTTAATGTGATTGAACATTTATGGGCTGTTTTAGAAAATAAATTAAAAAAGCACGTGATTTCGAATAAAGAACAGCTGAAACGTATTCTCAAGGAGGAATGGGCCAAAATTGATCCTTCTGTATGTCGAAATTTAGTAGAATCCATGCCTAGGAGGCTTCTGGCGGTGACCAAAAACAAGGGCTTACCAACAAAATATTGAATTATGCATATTTGAAAACATTTCAAGACATAGTCTTAACTTAAATGAATTAAATTATAACACTGTCCGAGTTCTTTTTTGAGTTTTTTTTTTATTTTTTTTATATTATTGATTTTTTTGTTATGATGAAATAAAATTTTGTTTTTGTAAGGTAGGTTTCAGTGGTTGATACTTAGGCCATTTTTGGCCCATTGTGATACCACGCATTTACTCCACATCATTAACTCTCTCTCTGTCTGGCACTATACATCCCATCAAGGGATTTGGCCGCCTCAAATGAGGTTTCATAATCATATTTTCATTTCGGATAATGAGTGATTAATTCATTGATCCTGAACCAGCCGTGAAATTTTTCCTTGTCACCACCGAGGAATCGAACCCGGGACCTCCGGTCGCTGGAGCGAGCATGCTAACCACTTTGCCACCGGGGCGGCCAACATCATTAACCCATTCACCTATTCACCTTCTCACACAACTACAGTATACCACCTGTACATTGCAAGCTCCATGTCAACCTGTACATTGACCACTGCACCACATGTCCGTTTTTTTGTAAGGTAATGAATAGAACTTTTAAACAAAGTATTGAACTTTTTTAAAAAAAGCTTCTATTTTAGCGCTTTCTGGCGAGCAACAAGCTAAAGCACACATTCAAATAAAGCTAAATGAGTGCATCAAAACGTTGGGAATTCGTTCGAAAATAGTATATAAAGCGGGTCCACTAAGAAAATAAATCAGAATGAATTAAAAAACCAACTGTTGTTCTCATTAATATTTAAAATTATAAAGTTTTATTGATTGAAAGGTGGTCAAAGCTTCCACCAAAGGTAAGCGCACTTTTCATTAAATAAAACCATCTGATAAAAAGATAGAATAAAAGATAAGTTTCTAATTCCAATCTGTGACTGGATTTATACAAATTCTAAAAATGGATAATCTACCAATTTCCGTTGTAATTCTGACGGGATTAGTCATTTTAGGAATAGAGAACTTTCTTTCGCATGCGTATGTACTGCCATATGCGTTCTAGCCATATAAAAACATGTAGTATTTGATCTACATTCGCGCCGTACTCCTAATACGAAACACACTTACACAGACACTTAATAAACACATTTTAGTATCCAGTTGTTTTTTATTTCGCAGAATTAGATTTTTTGGTTATTTTCAAAAGGTTTAAAAAATCACTTGATCGATTTCGACTTGTTGATGACCTAACAAGTCGAAATCGATCGAGTGATTTTTTATTTTTTTTTTTTTTGATCGAGTGATCAGGAGTATCTACCTACTGATTTGTAAAAGTAAAAATAATGTAATATATAGAAGAAAAAAGCAAAAACTAAATAAAAGAAGGAGGGACAAAAAATAGGCAATAAAAATTAATCTAGGATAACAGGTAGGCAATTAGTCATAGTCGCATTAGTCAAATTATTACAAACGTCCAAACTAAATTGTTCAATCATACAGCTAGCTTGAGCAATTTAGACATATTACATATACAACCCAAAGGCAGACGTTAAGATACCTTAGAATCTTACGAAATTCGAAAATCAATATTTCTTAACCAAAATATTACATACGTGATAATTTTAGAGGATCGAAGCTGTTTACGTACTTTACTTGTAATGTTAATAAATAAATAAATAAATAGGGGCACACCAAGTTGAAAGCTTTACTTGCTATGTGGAGAGCGGGTCCATTTTAGATGTTGTGATTTGACAACATCTTGGCACTTACTTTTTTATATAATCGGTGAAACTTTTCGTAATCGGAATACAATTTGCTATGCATTATATATTATAAACGTCTATGTCACTGACTCACTCGAGAACGCACAGGGTGAACAACAATTTTTTTTTTCTATTTTATAACGTCTATGTCACTCACTCATGACTACTGCTATTCAAAAAAATCTTTTATGCTATACTTGCTACTAAAGTAAAACATTTTGCGTTTTTTTCTCGCAACGGAATTTTTTAACATTCACACTACCAGGTCACCTTTCACCTTCCAAATCAGCAACAAGTTGTTTTTGAAGAAGGTCATGAAGAAAAAGCACTTTTGGCTGCGCGTACTAAAAAGACCAAGCTTGAATCTTGGTTTCTGCTTAACACGAAAGACGCAACTGCACGAGTTCACCTTTACACCGATATCACTCACAAATTGGACAATTTTGAATATAAGCGACGTCAATGGCAAGAGCGACACAGAGGAGACGAAAGAATTTATCTACGATTACTGCTACTACATGTTCCTGGTGCAACTAGTTTTGAGTTTTTGCGTACGGTAGATGACAATTTCGGATGATGAATGAGAGCGATGCTTTACAGACAGTGGAACATACTTGATGCCTAAGCAATTGCGAGAGATGTTCGCTTACATTGGTATGTTTTGCCAACCCGCTCAATCCCTCAAATTATGGCACGATCATCTGCCATAACTTGGCTATTCATCATATCAATTTTGTTCTCAAACTGCACGGAATGTCATGCGGAGCAGTTGGTTTGCCTGTTCCAAGCGGTATCCCACCCGAAGAAGATCAAATTTATGATCAACAAGAAGAAGCACGATTGGCAGTCGAACAAATTGGAAAGCTGAACGAAGCCCGGCTTGCGGCATACGTCAAAATTATGATTGCAGTTGAAAATAGTCACGCACAATGTAAACTCTTTTTTATCGATGGTCCCGGTGGCTCAGGCAAGATCCCCTTATACACAACTTTAATGGCAAACTTTCGAGGTGAAAAAAAAATTGTGGTGCCATTTGCAACAACCGGAATAGCAGCCACTTTGCTTAAGGGATGACGCACGATTTATTGTGGGTTTAAACTTCCAGTGCCACTTCTTGATAAGTCAATCTCATCAAAGCAAATGATATCTGCAGCTTCTAGCAGATTTGTATGAGGCTATTCTTATTGATATCGATTCTAAGAATGGTCTCTGCTGCATAATAAGCTCTTGTGAGAGGTGATGGGAAATGACACTAGCTTCGCGAGGTAAAGTTTTCAAAGAGGAACGCGCATTGAAATCATCGAATGCTGCATTAAATTATACCCTTTATGGAACCAGTTTTAACAACTTTCTTTGACCACCAATATGCGCAGCGAAGATCAACACGAGCACAATGAATGGCTTCTGCAAGTCGGATCAGGAACTTTGCCTGCAACACCTGGCATTTATGAGCAGGACACAATTCCAACTGAAATGATCACAAGCCAAGATCTAATCAGTGTCATTTTTAATAATATTGAGCAAATGCCAACAGATGAGCTCTCAGAAAGAGTTATTGCTCAGACGCTTGAGATGAATCGAAGAATAATCGACTTGATTCATGGTGATGCAGAAATTTACTACAGCGCAGATTTGTTAGTAAGCAAGTATTCTAGCGATTCACTCACCTTTCCCGTTGAATTCCGCAATGAACAGAATCCATTCGGCATGCCCCTCACGTATTGCTTTTGAAAAAGGGTGTTATCATAATGCTCCTACGAAATCTAAATCCTAAGAAAGGTATGTGCAATGGAACGCATTTTCAAATATAAAACGCTAGTACTTTTCAAAGTGAATCAGTTTATACGTACAATATTTTTTAGTACCTTTCCTAGAATTGATTTTATGAAACAATCATTGATTATTTAAGTAATAAACTAAATAAAATAATAAACTATTGGCGTTTAGTATGAAACTACTTTTTTCATTAAAAGCCGCCGGTTGCAATAGTGGATTAAAATAGAATGTTAATTATTTCTGAAGTTATATGGAAATTAGAACTCGCTGACTATGGTACATTTCAAAAAAGTATATGATAAACAGGATATCACTAAACAGTACATGTCAAACCAGTAAAAATGGATTAGTAGTATGGATAGTATAAGTGTTCAGAGATTTGTCTTCAGTTAAAGTGATGAAAGATTGTCTTAAATTTAAATTAATAAAATTAATTTGAATAATTAAATCAATTATAGTAGAGGTATGATTTGTGTATAACAATCGCAAGCTAAATACCCTTTTTGGTGTCTAAATTTGCGGCTAAGGCGCTATTTCGGAACATTTAAATAATTGTATCTATACATGTAAACATGAATTCTTGATCCAGGGCAGACTTCCGGATTGGAGCATGTCACTAATTTCATATAACCTCTTTCTTAAAGTCATCCCCGTCAAAAATCTTAAAAAAATGAAATTTGAGAAAAAAATTGTACCACAGCCCTTAGACCCCGGGGTCCAGTCTCTTCAAAAGTATCGTGGGCTTGGTCCTGAACATGCAACATGTACATGGTAAAAATTTCATGGCGATCGGTAAAGCGGCTAAGGCGTTATTTCAGAACAATCAAATAATTGTATCGTTACATGTAAAAATGAATTTTTGATCCAGAGACGGACCCCCCGAATTCGAACATGTCTGTTATTTCATATAACCTCTTTCCAAAACCCATTCTCGTAAAAAAATTAAATTTTTGAAAAAATTTGTAACATGGCCCCTAGACTTCGGGGTCCAGCCCCTTTCACAATATCGTAAGATTGGTCCTGAACATGCAACATTTGCATGGTAAACATTTCATGGCGATCGGTTGAGCGACTGAGAAGTCATTTTGGAATAATCAAATATTTGTATCTATACATGTAAAAATTAATTTTTGATCCAGGACTTGGTCCCTTGGATTCGAACATGTCAGTAATTTCATATAACCAGCCCCATAAACTCATTTTCGTTGAAAAATTTAAAGAAAATTAAAATTTTCGAAAAAAATTTACCGCACCCCTAGACACTGGGGTCCAGCCCCTTCCAAAATATCGTAAGATTAGTCCTGAACATGCAACATTTGCATGGTAAACATTTCATGGCGATCGGTTGAGCGACTAAGAAGTCATTTTGAAATAATCAAATATTTGTATCTATACATGTAAAAATTAATTTTTGATCCAGGGCTGGGCCCCTCGGATTCGAACATGTCAGTAATTTCATATAAGCAGCCCCATAAACTCATTTTCGAGTGGCTGAGTCGCCCATTCGGAACAAACAAACAAACAGACAAACAAACAAACAGGAATGCATTTTTTTATAATAGATTGTGCGTACCAATAATTACAGTTTTTTTTGATTTTGTATTCTTACATGTTGTCTATTTAAAAAATATTTAACTACACTTTGCTGGGAATAAACGGGCGCGAAACGCCTTAGAACAAAGTAGTTCTTTATATTACTAAAAGATTTCGCCGACTACTTTAATCATTTTTTAAATTTTTTGACTTTTTTTAAATTAAGAAACATATTTTTTCCCCCTACTAAGGAAAAAGTTCCGACTGGGTAAATCGATACGGAATTATTCGTTTAGTAGGTAAATAAACAATAGAAAACTTGCATACAAATTTGAAAAAATGATTAAAGAAGGCGGCGAAAAATTTTAGTAATATAAAGAATTGGATAACAAATTGTATTCCGATTACGAAAATTTCCACCGATTTCAAGAATAGGGCGCCAGGTGTAGTATTTAAATTGTATAGTGTAAATTTTTTTTTCTAAATATTCTGTTTTGAAACTTGAGCACCAATAGGTAGAGCTTGCTTTATTTATGTAAACGATCACGTGCTTGATTAATTTTATTGATTTATACACATACCGATTTGAAAACGAGTTCAGTTTCCAAAATGTAAAAATTAGTTAGAACTTTAATTATAGTTTTTCTACTATCCTACAACTAAACTATACATTTTTCCATTGTTACTTTATCAGGATTAATTTCCCCCCCCCCCCCCCCCCCCCAACATTTAATTATGATAATTATCATAGAAATAGTAAACCAAAATGCCTCCTATTACATCCATGAAATAAAATTAATCACACCATCATGTGCTTTAATACTGCTTTAGTCATGCTTTTATTAAATTGATAATTTTTTTTACTTACCATAATTTAAACAAAATTAATCAAAAACTTTCAAAAATTAAATGTAACGCTTACAGAACCAAATTAAAATCACCTAGAAGCGTTAAAAATTTGTTAAAATATTTTTTTTCCAAGAAGGTTTCACACAAGACACAACTCCATCATAAAATAATTTAAAAATTCTAAATTTTTCTTGTTCGCAAAAAATCACCTCCCCAGAGGTTTTCAACAAACTTTTTCCGTTAAAAAAGTGAAACGTAAAAAAAAATACAAATATAACTGTGTTAAGAAGCCACCATTCCCAAAATTAATAAGAGAAAAAAAAAGAAAATTAATTAAATGAAGAAAACACGAAAATCAAAACTTTTTATGAAAAGATTTTTTATTCTCGTTGCTTTGGTGGATTTTTGTTTTTCACAATTCAAGTTTTATAATTCTGTTTTGTTTTTTTTCCTTATTTTCAGTCGATTGTTATGTATCCGCCACCTTCGATATACACATGTACGGCACGTGTTTGGTTACGCGAAATTGGGTTTTCGTTAACATATGGTGCGCTTATGCTGAAGACTTGGAGGTAAGTTAACACTTCTGTGCACATAAAAACATGTTTACCTAAAAACACAACTAAATTTAATTCTGGGCTAAATTTTATTTCAATTTATGACAAGTATAATGTTGTTTAATTGTTTTATGGTATCAAATCCCTTGAAACCAAAGTATAAATAATAAAAGTTAGGAAAAATATTACCATTATTTTCAAAATAATCATAAAAATAAACAGCCCCAAAGTGGATTAAGGTGTTTATAGCACTCCCACATTTAATTCTAAATTCCCAAGAAAGTCTAAAAAGAAATTTTCATTCCATTTAAAGTTTTAATTTGTGGGTAACCTAGTAGTTAATATGTATGGTATTTAAAATCGATTTTGAATTTAAATTAAAAATCAATCAGAATTTTCTAAATGCAAATAAACCTAGAAATAATTACGTTCCATTCCTTACATATATTATTAACTATGTATACATATTTATGTTTTATGTACAATAGATGTACAAATATTTAATTGTATAAATATAATAAATAATTTAATGTTCATTAAAAAATAAATCGTAATATTTATGCAAATTAAAAATATAAATAAAATTTTAATTAAATATTTGTCAGATCAACATACATACATATCGATAATCTAGAAACGAATTAATTTTATGTATTTTATTTGAACAACTTGTTGATTGATTGTGTTACTAATGGCATATTTTTAAAATTCTATTTTACAGGATATCTGTAATATTTCGCGTCCGATCGGCTAAAGCAGTAAAAATTACCGATGCATCGCTCCTAAAACGATTGGGTGTTTTGTGCTGCGTTGTTGGTGTTGCGCTATTAGTGCGTACGATAGTGGCGCCACCATTAGTTGTTGTTGGCCGAACAAAAGATGACCTGAAAGCGTTTTTGTGTAAAACCGACTGGTGGGACCATACGTTTACATCAAGTAAGTAACAGTTTAAAGATTTATAAACCATAATCTACTCTCAAACGAGACGACTTTTAATTCGATAATAGAATTTTACTGTGGTAATTTTGTGGTTTTATTTTTAATTTAATATATCAAGGTTTACGTCTAAAAGAACTTTGTATTCCGAGAATCCATTCAGAGAAAATTATATTTAATATAAACCATTAATTTCGGTAAATTTTGGAAAATGGGAGGCTTAATTAGAAAACAATTAATTTCTTAGAATAAACATGCTATATATTACATCATATACACGTTTTAATAATATGTTGTATCATATTAAAACCAAAGGCAAGTTATACAGGGTGTATGGCGCGTGGACCGATAAATTGTTTTGGCAGATTCGGGGGGTCATTTGATAGCTTTCATCCCATAGAACTGATGTTCTGAGTACCACGACAACTGTGATATTTTTTAGTTTTTTTTAAATTACCCAAAATCTAACTTTTTTATTTGTAGTCGTAAAGACACGAAATAACTTTTATTGTATTTTGCAATGCGATTTTATTTAAATAAATCATTATTTAATACAATTGGTTTCAGAAAAATCACTTATGGACTTCCAAATCCTAAAAAATGTGTAAACGCATGAAAAATATCACCTAAATTAATTTGATTAAAAACTAAAGGTTATTTTGAAACTGTTTTAAAAAATTCTCTAGTTTATACCCTTTCCAATGCTACACTGCATGCCATAGAAATCACTCATTTTGTGGTCAAAATAAGAGATATTATTTTGCCGGGATCAGGGTTAAGAAAATACCCTTTCACGCTAAGCCCATGAGCCATTTTCCTAAAATAAAATCACATTGTAAATACAATAAAAGTTATTTCGTGCCTTTACGACTGTAAACAAAAAAGTTAGTTGCCAAAAAATTGTGTCGGTCCGCGCACCACACACCCTGTATATGTACGGCTGTACAGTATTAGTGTAGTCTTCTATCAATATATATAGGGGACAACTTCATGATTCTGTTTGTTTCGAATAGGCGCATTAGCCGCTCAACTGATCGTCATGAAATTTTTCATGACTAGGACAAAGCTACGAAATGTTTTTTTTTTTTTCAAAATTTTGTTTACAAAAGTTCGGACTTTTGGGTAAACTGTCTTGTATAATCAAAAAACAGTATCCCTGCTTAAATTTCAGAAAACTAACAATGACAACCCTGGTTGGTTGACATTTTAATATTTAAATTTATTTAAATCTTTTCATTCTTTGTCGTGTTTTGTAAGTGCTGAAACTTTTCAACATCATCGCAAAAATCATCGCAACTATCGAGATGCTGAATTTTGGTGAAATAATTTTTTTGACAAAACTCGTCATTTCCGGGAAAATTTTAAAAATTATCTTAACTTATTTGGTTTGAAATTTTATTTACAATCTTTATGTTCTTAATCGTTAAATGCTGTATACTTTTCACAATATTTACAAAGAACGAAAATGTTCTTATGGAAGCTGCCACTTCCGGTGGACCGATGTTTGCCAAAAACCACTACGATCGCTATTCGCTATGTATGGAAAAGCTTAAGGTTTCATCCCGATCAATCAATTCGTACGCCTGAAAATGAACCGAATGTTTGCTGAAAAACAGTTTAATGTCAAAAATCAATATTTCTGCTTAAATTTTGGGAACTGATCGGGACCGGTACTATTGCAAAATTAAAAATTGATTTTCTCATAAATAAACGATTCACTTTTCAAAATATTTTCATAAAACGAAAAAGCTACTACGAAAGCTGCCACTTCCGGTGGCCCAATTTTGGCCAAACATCACTGGAATCTCTCAATGCTTCCGAGAAGTTGTTTTATCTCGTGGTTCCTACGAATGGGATATTAGTTTTGGGCAACATTAATGACCTGACGAATGACTTGCCCTTCAAAAGTAGATAATAATTTACACTCGTTAGAGAGCAAGATTTCGCTCTCGGAACGAGCGTAGGTCTAATGGATGCTGTATAAACTGCAAGCTTCAACGAATGCAAAAGATGTATGATCGCGTCCGGCATTAATTAGGACTTTTATTTCTACCTGCATTTGAGGTTGTTGTTATTAACACACGGATCGAGATATATGACATCTTATTTACGCTATCACAATTATGGTAGTTGATTCCGAGATTTGCCATGGAGATGCTATTTGTATTTGCTTTTATAAGTTACGACTAATACATAAACCTTAATTGGATCGTTCAAACTTGCTGGCCACGTTATCGGTTGCAACCGTGTTTCTCTACTATTTATTTTAATCTGTCGATACATTTTCGTTATGTCGCATGACACAGTAAATCTGTGCACGTTAAATCTTAAAATTACATCAAATAGTTTATCCTGTACCGTACAACCGATAAGCGTTAATTCACTACGAAATTTAGTAGATGACATTTTCGCAAGCACATGCAAAAAATTACGCTAAGTATTATTGAGATTGACAAAGGTCTTAGTACTACGTGCTGGGGCCATCTAAAAGGCGGATTCGTTATTACAATTGTCATTGAGGTAGTTTTCATCGTGAAAAAATTTAGTGGACTGACCTAAAGAGTGACCTATTTTAGGCTACTTAGCAACCGTTTACATCGCAAAAATTATAGGTCACACAACAAGGTTTGGGTCATATAACAAGATTTATGTGCGACATCTATTGAAACACTAAAAGTATGGCTTATGTTCTCATCGCAGTTCATGTTTTTCTCATAAATAATTCCAGTAACATTTACGAGATTAAATTCATTCACGACAATCCTTTAGGTCGTTTACATCACAGTTTTGATCGACCTAATTTGGGTCAGTCCATACAAAAAGGTTACCCAACCTAATCAGAATAGCTAGCGTTTACATCAAGTATTTAGGTCAGATATAGTGTATAGTCCGTGGACTAAATATGACAATGTAAACTACGTCATTTATTGCATGGCTGCGTAAGGTTAGCCCGAAACATATTCGAAGAAATGCGATATATCGCGACATTTTTCAGTGGAATCTCGAAAAAATTACTATATAACGCTAATTTTGAATGTCATCTCGAAAAGTTTTTATAATTATCACATTCCTTTGGCCAATACGAAAAACAAGCCGAGGCCAATTTTTTGTGCCATCCGGAGAAAAAAAAATTCCAAAATAGCGAATTCCAATGAAAATCGCGACAGTTGTTCGAACGATCCCAAAATCGAAAACAAGTCTTCTCGAAAAAGGTCAAAATACAAAAAAAAAAACTTCAAAAATCTCGAGAAAACAGCTTTAGAAATTGAAAATGCAGCGTTAAGAACCAACGTGCAACACCAATAATAACTTAGGACAGTTGTCGCTGATGAAATTAAAATCAAAACGTTTGCTCCAAATAATTAGAATACATCGAAAACAAAAATTTTGAAAACTATCAACACAAAATTGATCGAAAACAACGCATTAACGCAACAGCAGACGAAGGTAATGCGGTTATAATCACGGCTGGTTTGCAACATACGCATTCTTAGTCATGATCTTGTTAAAAACTATTTAAAATCCGTCAAACAGGTCATAATTATGGAGATCCATATTAAAAGAGTCAATAGGTATGGTCAAGTAAAATGAGAAAATCACAGGATGACCAAAACTTCATAAAAGCAATACAACGATTCATCCATTGATTAACTTCACCACATCTACATCTTTCAAATTTGCAAAAGTTCTCAATAAATGGCTAATAGAAAATACAAAGCAACAAGATAATTCATCTCTAAAAAGCAACCAAGAGTTAATGGATAAAATAAAATCAGTTAACATACCAAGCGGAGTAAAACCTGCATTTTTGACGTCACCAGTCCGTATACCAATATACTAGTTATAGATATAGTACGTACTACAAATTATAAAAGATTTATCAACCCAAAACCATAATATAAACAAGGAAAAGATAACACAGATAATGATGTGGTAGATCAAACCATTCATGAAACCTCGAATCACACCCATTTAAACATAAAATAGCAGCATACAATCATTATAAATAAATAATAGATGTCCAATTTATGTGGTTGCGGTTGGCGCCGTGGCTTTTTCATAATTTTATACTATTATTTTGTATTATATTTTAATTTTTCGTTATAAAAAATATACTACATTAAATATACATTATTTTTTATTAATAAAAACTTTAAAAAACTTCACAAATATAAAAATCAACATTTATTAAAAAACAAAATAATTCTTTTTGTGATAGTCAATATTTTTCTTTCTGGAAGACCAGTTTCGGACATTCGTCCTCAAGATGAGTTCCTTCCATAACTAATTTGTTTTACGTAATCGGTAGTCGTTGTTATTAAAAAAAATTTTTTGAACCAATAATAACTATTTTAATAAAGTTGTTAATGGTTAGGGCTCGTTTTTTATTTTAAATAAAATAAAACAATTTATTGACTGAGCTTTCGATGTCTCATCGACATCATTTTCAAAGCTAATGATATTTTTTGTATAATTTCTCAAAAACAAATATAAAAAGTCTGTACAGTAAATACAATTTTTCAAATACAAAGTAAATTTTACAGTAAATTTTTAAAACAGGTATATAAAATATGAATATGATTTTAAAAATATAATATTAAAAAAATATAAATGAAAATTGTATATATAAATTGAGCAGTTTTAGCAAAATTTAGCAAGGAAATAAAGTAGATAAAAAACGAAATTAAACAAAATAATTATAGCAATTGCCAATTTGCGATCATTATTTTATATTTATAGAATTAATGCTAGATTTAATATATATATAGCAGCTCTAAAATTGATATTTTCCTAAAATTTCGTTTTTTCTAATATTTTGACATTATTTAGGCTAATTATGTGACTTGAATGTGTTGTAAATGAACTAATACCTTGTTCTTCATCTTTATTTATACCATTTTTATGTTGATTAATCCTTTTCCAAAAATTGTTTCGTTTGACCCGTATAAGCAACATTACAATCACATTTAACTTGATAAATTAAATTTGACTGCTTATTGAGTGGTATAGGATCTTTAAGTTTTGAAAAAAGACAATCATTTAAACAAATTGAAGAATTACCGACAATTTTTAAATTATAATTTTATGCTTATCTCATAAGTACTAATGTCAACCTTACTAATGAATTAATAATGTTTAAGATTGTAGTAGCCATATCAATAAAGTTATCATTAAAAACAAAAAAAAAAATAAATATAAGGAATTGAAAAATAATTTTTATCATGGGTCGAATTTCAGAACTTCTAATAAAAAATTTTTGTTTCCAAATATGTACATTGATTTATTAAAATTGCGGGATAATGTTTAGTTAACAATGTTTGTCTAAATATTTTAATTTTTTTTTTTGTGAAATTTGTGATCTGAAAGTTTTAAATTTTTTTGAGCCAAAATGTTTACTGTATTAATTTTATAGGAAGTAGGAAGCCAAGAATTAAAATTTAGATATCTACCAGACCATCTATCTGTGTGATACCAATCGAAAGAAATTTTGACATAAGGCTCGTGGATCAAAAGTAAATCTAAAAATGGAATTTTTTGTCAACTTCCTTTTTCAAAATAAATTTTATTCGATTAAAAATTTTATTAAAACTGTTCAAACATATATCAATTTTGTTTTCAGGAATAGCCGTTATGATATCATCAACATATCGATAGTAAAATAATGGCTGAAAATCTAAAGAATTTAATGCCTAACATTCCAAATTTTACATTAATAAATTTGCTAAAAGAAAATTCCGAATTATTTAAAACAATGCTTAAACCTTCAAAAAATTGGACTTTCGTCAATTTTTGATTTTGCGTTCTTTTTAATGTCTTTCCAATTTTTCCTGATAATATCCGAAACTATATGACTATCTACATTATTAAATAACGAAATCACGTCTAAACAAAAAATTTCGGGGTATAATGAAATTTTTTGTTTAAAATCTTTGGAATTTAGAACAAAAGAATTAGTTTTTCCTACACTAAATTTAATAATATTACCTAAAAATCCCGATAAACCGTATGTGGGACCATCTATTCAGCTCACGATGGTCTATATGGTATATTTGGTTTATGGATTTTAGGTAAACCATATAATTTATGAACTACTGAAATATAACTAGTTAATTTTTTCTTTCTAGATTCATCAATGTTACCAGATTTTTGCCAATTCTTTACTAAAGTGTTTATCGTAGTTTGCATTGGAGTAGAATTATTTTTATCAACTGTCTATAAGTTATGTCGTCATTTAATAGGCTCTTTATTTTTTCAACATAATCATTACGTGTGGTTAATACGGTTACATTGCCTTTGTCTGCTCGAGTCACCATAATGTTCAGATTACTTCTCAAAAACGTTTTTGCTTGTTTAATGCAAGATTTATCAGTTTATAGATTTTTCAACAGGTGAAAGACTCTGCCGTTGCAGAGTATAAACCGATAAATCTTGCATTAAACAAGCAAAAACGTTTTTGAAAAGTAATCTGAACATTATGGTGACTCGAGCAGATAAAGGCAATAATTTTAAAAATAGTTCATCGTTATGAACTATTTTTAAAATTATTCAAAACATTAACAAATTGATTACGAATTTGGGTACGACTATTTTCCGGAAAACTAAAAATTACTTTTTCAACACAAGATATAATTTTGAAATAAGGTACATAGCTACCAACGGTTGGTGGACAAAATTTATTACCTAAACTTAAAATAAATTTAACTTTAGTTGGAAGATCAATATTAGAGAGATTTACTAACCATTTATCACTAGCATTAACCGAATCATCTGTTAAAATGTTGATACTATCTACAAGAATATGTTATCAAATTTCGCAATTTGCCTTTCCTTAATTTTATTGAAATGGAAGTTAAAAGTAAATTCCGCGTGCTGGACAAATTCCTGGATAAGGAATAATTTTGCTTAATGGATTCCAAAATATTTTTTGTTGAATTGATGGCTTTTATTGTAACTTTAATTTCCTCGTTGATTATTCCAAAAATGAATTGGTTTTGAAGTCGGGTAAAAACTTCATTATTAATGATAATGGGGTCGATTCCGGGATCTAAAATGTCATGTTATGTTATGTTATTTTTATTTTTTCAATACAAATTCCAATAGGAAGCGGGGAAATAAAAAAACATAAAAGCAATTTTAAACCACGAGAATCGGGCCCATTGTCGGGTTATTTCTGTTTTTGTATATTTCAATACGTTCACCCACACGGGATGTCATGAAGTCGGTTTCAATCTTCGTTTCTTTCCCCTTTACATATAAAAGCGCTTTCTGAAAACATCCCGTGCGGATGCACGGAATTTCTTTCAATCTGTCCATTCTCTTGCTCTTTCTAGTATTGTGTATGATGTGAAGATTCGAGTCCATGTTTGTATAGTTTTCACTGATTATGTGTTGAGCGTAATTCGATTTTATGTTAATGTAAATGTGTGTATGTCTTATTTCGTTTATGTGTGCTTCAAAACGTTTTTTGAATGTTCGGCCGGTTTGCCCGTTGTAAAATTTATGGCAATCATTACATGTTAATCTGTAAACACCACATTCATCTTTTTGACATGATTTGTCTGAAATGTTTTTTAAACTTTTGACATGTTCTATGTGCGATGGTATAATTGTATTTGTTTAAAGTTATAACCACCCTGTGTAGCGAAATATCCCTTTTTCAACCAAGAAAACAAAAAAATTGGCTCAGTTTTAGTCCAACCCACACAAATGTGTGAGTAAAAAACCATAGTATTGTTACGGTGACACCTAGAATAGGATAGAATAAGTTAATTTCATTAATTGTTCAATTGCATTTATGATTTATACTCAACATTTAGGCGTCATTTCTATACTAACATATTTGCTGCGCATTTAGGATTATTCTAGAAACAAATATTTTGGTATATAAGGGCGCGCGTTGACGTGGAATGCTGAGTATTATTTTAAACGTGATACAGTGAAGGTTAAATAGAAAGATTATTAAAATGATTATTAAAGCGATAATTAAAGTGGTAATTAAAAAGTGTGTTATAATTATAATAATTAATTGTGAATTTTGTGTTGTATAATACATTGTGTTGTGTAAATAAATTGTGTGAGTTCAAATTTGAAGCAGTGTATTTATTCACAATCCAGTGATTCGAACCTTGATTGACAAGGCAAAATCGTAACAATTGGTGACAGCGGTGGGATTGTGAATAATAAGAAAAATGATTCTCTACGAATTAAAGCTTGCGCAATTAAAGGAGCAACTGAAGCAGCGAGGTTTGGCTAGTGAAGGCACAAAAGCTAGTTTGGTGGAGCGACTACGTGAGGCCATGGAGAAGGACGGTTTAAATCCAGATGTGTATGATTTCGAGGAGGACAACACGGATGAGATTAGTGTGGACAAGAAAGAAAAGGAAGAACAAACGATGGTCGGAACAACACAAAACCCATCCGGAAATTTCGATTTATCGCAGTTGATGGCTGCTATGAATCAAATGATGGGACAACAGTTGAAGCTACAAGGGGCGGACATTAAACATCAAATGAAACAGCAGATGTTACAAGTGGAGCAACAAGGGGCGGACATTAAACAATCAAACAAGGAAATGAAACAGCAGATGGAGCAGCAAGGGGCGGACATTAAAAACCAAATAGAAGATAGTCAAAAGAAAATGGACGAGAGGTTTCTGGAGTTATCTTCTACACTACACGGTAAAGTGGAAAAACTGCAAACAGAAGTACACGCAGAAATTCAAAATGTGAAACTAGATCTACAAACGGAAGTTAAACGTCTCGAGAAGGAGCTCCAAGATGTCAAGTCAAATGGAACAACAGGTCAAGTGATCCAGACGGTTAATGCAGTTAAGATAAAACCACCAACATTTGATGGAACAACATCCTTCAGTATTTTTAAGTTCTAATTCGAAACGGCGATTAAGCAAAATCAGTGGACTGAAGAACAATGTGTTGCAGCATTAATTGTGGCTCTTAAAGGCGAAGCGGCAGAAATATTACAAATCATTCCCGAGCAGGAACGGAACGTTTACATGGGAATTATGAAGGCGTTAGATCGGAAATACGGAAGTGACCACAACCGAGAAATCTATCGCATGGAATTGAAGGGTCGATACCAAAAAGGAGGAGAATCGCTTCAGGAATTTTCATCGGCAATTGAGCGGCTCGCGCATTTAGCCCATTCAAATATGTCGGCCGATTACATGGAGCGAATTAAAATAGATGCGTTTATTGACGGTATTCGAGATCGTGAGGCGCGCAGAGCGGTGATGTTGTCACCTAAGGCAACTTTCACGGAAACCATCGCTTGTGCGTTAACAAACGAAACTGCGCAAACCATCATCAAACCAGCAATGAAAATTCGTCGAGTGGAGATTGATTCCAGGATAGACACCGAGTGGATTACGCCAAGGTTCAGAGATGGAAGTGGCAGGATTAAATGCTGGGTATGTGATAGAATGGGTCACATTTCACGGGACTGTTGGGAGATTAAGAAGAAACGAGCAAGGTCGCCATCTCCTATGAAGCGCAGATCAAACGAGGAGCAGATAGAATCCAGAAAGGCGGGTCAGACGACAGCGGAGTCGTTAAACTAAAAAGAGTCAGTTTGCAGGGGCAGAAGCTAACTCCCATAACCGATTGCCCCACAACCTCCATCCATGTTTCGAGAATAGCAAGGAACGGTGACAGCTTAACAATTGAAGCCGATATTGATGGGAAGAAATGCTTGATCACGCTGGATACGGGAGCAACACATACGATTGTTCGTGAGGGTATTATCGATGGAATTATGGAACCAGCTAATGGAATGAAGTTACGAACGGCGACTGGAGAAAATTCATCAATAAAAGGGAAAAAGGTCGTAAAAATAAGGATTGGGCGAAATCACTTTCAACACGAGGTGCTGGTTGCAGATATTGTAGACGAAGTCATCTTGGGGATGGACTTTATGAGAACGAATGGCTTTGTGGTGGATGTTGGACGGGGTGTATTAACCTACGATAATATCGAGTTGCCACTTCACGTTAGCGCCGCTATAGCAGAAACGAGCATGCAAATTATAATGGATCATCGGGAGAAGCTGCCACCGAACTCGGAAACAATAGTATTGGCAAGATTGGAGGGAGGTTCTGGGCCACCCAGGTTGTGGGTTGTGGAAGCCAATGAAGCGGAGAGCGGAGCCAGAGAAATTATGATCGGAAAAGTCCTGGTGAAACCAGACAGCGATAATAGAGTACCAATTAGGACTCTAAATCTCTCGGATAAGACGAAAACCATCAAGAAAGGGACAATAATCGGAAAATGCGAAGAAATATCTGCGATTGTGAAGTGCGAGCAGAAAAATCCGATTAATACGACTGACTCGCAAGGGCAGAAAGAGGTTGTAGCACAACTCATGGAGAAATGGACCGAAGATCTTACTAAGGGACAGAAAAATTTGGCAAAACAATTGCTCGAGCGGTACATGCCAATATTCTGCAGTACACCGGACAATAATGGGAGAACCACAATGGTAAAACATCGAATAGATACAGGAGCAGAAATGCCGATTCGCCAACCACCCAGGAGATTACCATTGGCAAAGCAAGGAGAAGTGGATCGAATGGTAAAAGATATGCAAGCAGCAGGGGTAATCGAAACATCAAGCAGTCCATGGAGTTCACCAGTGGTGTTAGTCGAGAAAAAAGATGGTACCATGAGATTCTGCGTGGATTACCGAAAATTAAATGCTGTGACGAAAAAGGATAGTTACCCATTGCCAAGGATCGATGACACGTTAGACACATTATCGGGAGCTCCAATATTTTCAACATTAGATCTGCAAAGCGGCTATTGGCAAGTGGAAGTCCAGGAGGAAGATCGCGAGAAAACGGCATTCAGTGTGGGTAACGGATTATGGCAATTTAACGTTATGCCATTCGGATTATGTAACGCCCCTGCGACTTTTGAACGGCTAATGGAGCGCGTGCTAAAGGGATTACATTGGAGGACGTGCCTCGTATATTTGGACGACATCATCGTTATGGGCAAGGATTTCGACGAGCATTTAAGGAATTTGGCAGAGGTTTTGGATCGGATACAAGCCGCCGGATTGAAGCTAAGCCCAAAGAAATGCAAACTATTTAGAACGGAAGTAAAATATTTGGGTCATAAGGTAACAACCAATGGAATCCATACCGATGAAGACAAGATCGCAGCAGTGAAGGAATGGCCACGACCTAAAAACTTACATGAATTACGGAGCTTCCTTGGATTGTGTACCTATTATAGACGATTCGTGCCAGGATTCGCCAATATTGCAAAGAGTTTACACGAGTTAACCAGGAAGAACAAGGCATTCGAATGGAAGGATGATCAAGAAGAGGCATTTGTGGAACTAAGACGTCGATTATGCGAAGCACCAATCCTCGCATACCCTATACCCAACGTTAAATTCATTTTGGACACAGATGCAAGTAATGATGGTATAGGAGGAGTATTATCACAGGCAACAAATGGTGAGGAGCGAGTTATTGCATATTACTCCAAGATGTTATCAAAACCGGAACGGAATTATTGTGTAACACGGAAAGAGTTGTTGGCTATAGTGGAATGTGTTAAGCACTTCCATAAGTACCTCTATGGCCAAAAATTTCTTCTACGGACGGATCATGGAGCTTTGCGCTGGTTGTTACAATTCAAAAATCCAGAGGGACAAGTAGCATGTTGGATCGAACGTTTGCAAAGCTACGATTTCCAAATTGAACATCGAAAGGGAACCGCACATGGAAATGCCGACGCGTTATCAAGAAGACCATGTCCCGTGGAATGCAAGCATTGTGGGCGTGTGGAGGGTAAGGAAAACATCATTGATATTCGGCTTATGCAAGTGCTACCTGATGAGGAATGGACTGATGAAATGATCAAGAAGGAACAATTATGGGATGCTGACCTGTCATTCATCAAAGAACATAAGGAAAAGGAACACCGGCCCACATGGAGTGAGATAGCTGACAAAACTCCCATTGTAAAAGCATATTGGGCTCAATGGGATAGCCTCCACATAGAAAATGGATGTTTAAAAAGAAAGTGGGAAAGCACGGATGATAAAGTAAAACAATTGTTGGTAGTGGTGCCAAAAGATCGGATAACGGAAATCCTCAAGGAGTATCATGGAGGAGCAAGTGGAGGTCACCTAGGGATTAATAAAACATTAGCCAAAATTCGACAACGTTTCTACTGGTCCGGATGTAGACAATCAGTAGTAGAATGGTGTCGAAGATGTGACCAATGTGCGGCAGTAAAGGGACCAGCACGAAAAAGCCGTGGAACCATGAAACTATATAATGTCGGGGCACCATTTGAGAGAATTGCAATGGACGTGGCGGGGCCATTTCCGACCACCGAGAGCGGAAATAAATATGTGCTAGTAATAATGGATTATTTCAGCAAATGGCCGGAAGTGTACCCCATACCCAATCAGGAGACAACAACAATAGCTGATGCCGTGGTCAACAATTGGATTAGCAGATTTGGTGTACCGATGGAAATTCACACGGATCAAGGAAGGAATTTCGAATCGGTGGTATTTCAGGAGATATGTCAGATGCTTGGAATCAATAAAACGAGAACGACGCCTTTACACCCACAGTCGGACGGTATGGTGGAAAGATTCAATGGCACATTGGAGGAATATCTAGCAAAGGTTGTGGAAAGGAACCAACGTAGCTGGGATCGACATATACCAATGTTCCTGATGGCCTACCGATCAGCGGTACATAACACAACAGGAGTGACACCAGCTAAAACCCTATTTGGGAACAATCTGCGATTACCGGGAGATTTGAAATTTGGGGCTGTTCCATCAGCAGCTCTATGCGGACAGGATTATGTCGACCGAATGAAAGAGGAACTCAATGAAATACATCAATTTGTACGGGAGAAAATTCGGATAACAAGTGATCGAATGAAAGCTCGATATGACATACGAGCAAACAATCAAGGCTTCGAGGAAGGGCAATTGGTATGGCTTCACAACCCGCAACGGCACAAGGGATTATCACCGAAGTTGCAACCCACATGGGAAGGCCCTTACACTGTCATTAAAAGGTTGAACGACGTGGTTTATCGCATACAGAAAGGACGGAAAGGTAAACCAAAGGTGGTGCATTTGGAGCGTTTGGCGCTCTACAGAGGAGGTGATCTGGATCCTGTTCGGGACGAACAGGCTTAGGTGGGGGGTAGTGTTACGGTGACACCTAGAATAGGATAGAATAAGTTAATTTCATTAATTGTTCAATTGCATTTATGATTTATACTCAACATTTAGGCGTCATTTCTATACTAACATATTTGCTGCGCATTTAGGATTATTCTAGAAACAAATATTTTGGTATATAAGGGCGCGCGTTGACGTGGAATGCTGAGTATTATTTTAAACGTGATACAGTGAAGGTTAAATAGAAAGATTATTAAAATGATTATTAAAGCGATAATTAAAGTGGTAATTAAATAGTGTGTTATAATTATAATAATTAATTGTGAATTTTGTGTTGTATAATAAATTGTGTTGTGTAAATAAATTGTGTGAGTTCAAATTTGAAGCAGTGTATTTATTCACAATCCAGTGATTCGAACCTTGATTGACAAGGCAAAATCGTAACAGTATGTAATGGCATTGTTGATAAAAAAATTCGTTTTATTTGTAGTAAAACCAACACAATTGCGTGTAACGATATAGTGTTTTTTTCGGACGAAAATAAATTAAAAAGGAATTCACAAATGTGTAAGTTGGTTCAACTAACTGGTTGATGCCCTACCCGCACAATTGTGTTAGTAAATCACTAAAGGGATATATGATGGTATTGTGAGGTTGATGAGGTTTAGCCTATTTTGCCATTCTACACTTTGAATCTTTCCTCGTTTCCTTCCGCTTTACCTACAAACTGTTGTTAGTTTGAGGAAACGAGGATAGAATCAAGTGTGGAACGGCGGGTAAAGCATAAAAATATATGCTGAAAGTTTGTGTTGCGTAGGATGATATGACGTTTGGTGTATTGTATGGCAGGTCTAAGTGGGCTTTCTTTATATTTTGAAATGATGTGTTTTATTTAAATTTTTTTATAGTTAAGTCCAGAAAATTAATTGATTTTTCGGGCTCAATTTCTATGTTATTGATGTAATTGTGTAAAGGCGACTGTTCGAGTGCGAATATTTAGAATCACACTTTTCCACCAATTTTTTAGGCAAAATGTAGTTCATATTTTTTTTTATGATTTTTTTATGTCGTCTGCGAATATTTTGCTTAAAGTTAAAAATATTTTACCTTTTGTGGGCGTAATTTGATTGGTGGAAATGTGTGATTCTAAATATTCGCACTCGAACAGTCGCCTCGAGTGATTTAATTGGCTGCTGGTTCCTCTAAAAACCAATAGAATATCGTCGACATATCGAAACCAGTATAAATATTGTTACGATATTTGTTTTTTGGCCTGTTGATGTTTAACATTTCTTTTCTATAAAAGGCCAAATAAATTTGGATGCTGGGCAGTAAATTTTTGATTATTCGGTTATTTTTTTCTTGGAAAGATCATGCTTATAAATTACTTTGCATGGCGAAATTCTTATTAGTAATTTTTTTTTTTTTGCATAAGCGGTTTTTAATTTTTTACTGTGCAAAAATTATAAATTAATTATTAGTTCTGACTAATTATATTGTATATAGTGCAGTCGAATAGTGACTATAAATTATATTGTAAAAACAATGTTTTTAATTAAAATTAATTAATAGTAAATATCAATAGTGCAAAAAAATGTACGTTTAAAATTATAGACAAAAAAAAAAAAAAATTATAAACTTTAATATGTTACAAAAATAAAATTTAAATAAAAATTTAAAAAAATTTAAATAAAAAAATTAATAAAAAAAATACGTCATAATAATAGGGTGTGTGATACGCGCCAAAAAAACAAATGTTATTTACCAAAACAAACATAATACGAAAAATAAACCGATAATAATATTAATCTATATTGCATTACAATGAAACATAAGGTGACCACATACTATGAAACATAAGGTGATCACATGTAAGGAATAATTTTTTTTTGTGTGCGGTGCAATTAAATACAGTAACATAAAACAAAAACTTTATTTTTTTTTTTCAATTTTTACTGTATAGACTGTAAGTGTGAAAATTATAAAAAAGTGACAACAAAACTATAAACAGTCTATTAGTGCAAATAAAAAAACTGGTATAAAAATATACGAAAATTTTAAACAGTGAAAACGAAACTATAAATGGACTATTATAAATGTGCAACAGAAAAAAAAATTAAAAAATTTTTAAAAGAAAATATAATTCTACGGTTTATACGTACTGTTATTCTGGTCACACTTCGAAGATAACGGCCGCGGCCATTAGGTATTGTAGGCGTTTCTTTTTTATTTTTATTTAATTTTAATATTATATAATTTAATTTACATTTATTTGATTATATCATCTTTATATAAATTTCTATTAATATTATTCAAAATCTTCTTTTATCTTTAATTTAGTTGGTGATAGTAAATATTTTTGTTATTATTCGTTAATTTTGAGTTTCCATATTATTATTTTATTGCAGGGAGAACAGAAATATTTACTATTACGATGACATCAATAATAAATAAATAAGTATTAGTTAAGCAACCAACATTTATTATTTTATAGAATATCTATCGTATCTTTTCGAAAATTTCCTAAATCAAATTTTCTTTTCATTAGTTCTGTTATAAAACTAAATATGTTTACAATGATTTTGAACTTTAATAATTTGCCTTTTGATGATTATTATTTATTTATTGGGTTTCACCAAATTCACTTTGTTTCGACATGGTTAGTAGTTTCTTTACAGAGATGAGAAACTAAAAGCTGTTTTGTTTGGATGAGGTAGTAAGTTTCCGATCACATGTTTTGGTAAGTTGTTCCAAGCCTTGTTTCCTATCCCAGCCATATTTCATTCCTTCTTTTATTTTTTTTGTTCCCTATCCTGCTGTCTAGCACGATTCATTCATGTTTAGGGAAACCCCACGCCAATCCCCTGAGCTTTAGCCGGCCTTTGATGACCGCCCCAAAACCTCTGGATGGATGATAAAAATTTCTGTTAACGAACCAATTCAACCATTCCGTTGGTCCCGTTACAGCTTTCAGTAAATTTTCTAAAGCTTGGGCTTCCTTGAAGCAGCCAATTTTGTTAAAATTTCTTATTGAAAACGAAGATAGATTGGTTTCCACACTTTTGCCTTGCTTTACACATCCACCCTTTATTAAACGCTCAATATGCGTGAAAATTTTGCCAAATTCATTTGCTTTTTTATTTCGTTCAACTCATCTATAATTAACTGTTGATTTTTGCTCATATTAACCTGGTTAGATATAATATTTTCTCACGTAGTGCTATTGGTGGCATTTAGGAAATTGGCATCGTGCAACACGTACACATTATCATTATTATTCGCGGCTACGTTGTTGTGACTAATGTCTCATAAATTTTCATTTTTCAAAGATTCTTCCACATTTTCTACGTTTACTAAAATCGGCCTGCAGATGTTGGTAGAGCCCTCATTTTCTAAACAATCTTCAGCTATTTGCTCAAAATTTGGTTGAGGTGATCTGGCGCTGTATGGATTCCGATACCGGGTTGTTTTCGGATCATTACAATCACTTTCATCCCGTTCAGTTTCTGTGGCTGTCGTTACGATTTTGGCCAATAATTCCTCTTCATGTTATTTCGCGATTTGGACGATTTTATGTTTTTCCGTTTGACCTTAAATGACCGAGCAATCCATGTGGCCTTCTCTGGTTGAGCAAACGCGTTTTTTACTATTGCATTGCGGCTTTTAATACTTAAATTTGACGGGGGTGCCGAAAGACATTTTTCTCTTCAAATGCCTCTGGGATGATTACGAGAACGTATCCCCGTTTTACAGTTTCTTGCACAATTTTAAACGACATCCTCATTTGCTTTATTGAAATTTGTTTTCGAAAAAATAAAATAAATGTACCATTAACTATGTAGAATTTAAATAATGTTTGTGATGTCTTACTTACCACCAATAAACACTACACGAGACTGTCATTTAATTTGTAAACAATTTAATATTATCACTAATCAGTACTATAGCAGTATTCAAAAACTGTGCTGCAACTATTTTATTGTGAAATAGAGCTATTAATTTTATTTATCAATCGACTTTCTATGTAATTCAGCTAATAGCTCTAATACAGAAAATATACCGTTACGTGCTATATATAAACTACAAACGAAAACACATTATTAACTTTCAGAGCGCAAAGTTGAACAACAGAATAGAGAGATGCAGAATGCTCTGATATAGGATATGGTGCTCTAATATAGGCTTTTTGGTGATGTGTAGGCAAATCACGGTTATAGCCGTCCTGCATATTTTAATAAATAAAAAAAGGAACATCATTCGTACGAAGTGTACTAATGCATTTATTTGTTGATTATTCCGTAATACTTCGGAAAGAAAATGATGTAACATTCCAGATAACATATCAATTTCGTTTTTGCGCGATTTTTCATGTTTAACAATCCGATATACTCCCGCCTACAAAGACAAATGACGGCTATAGCCGTCATTTGAATACATATCACCAAAAATCTGATGGCTATTGCTCTGAGAAGAGAAAAAAAATGTTGTGATAAGCAAATGACGGCTATGACCGTCGAAGTTTTCATGGAAAAAATGTGAGAAAATCTGATAATTTTCACTTTCAAACATATAATTGACGCACAATTTCATATGGCAGTCATAAACATTTGAAAACAAAAAAGTGTGTTTCTGAGCACGGTCGTCAATTTAAAAGTGCGCGGCAACGGGTTAATAACCCATTTTTATTGAAATAAAATAACATAAAAATTGGCCTCCATCTTTAAATAGTATTGTTTCCAATAAAAATATATGGTTAAATTTTTATGACGCACATGTGCAAAATCAAGAAATTGCTATAAAATTATGTTAAATTATGTTAAAACGACATAAGAAATTTTTTGAAGATGTAAAATTCAATTTTTCAAGAAAATCTGAAACATTGCATTTCCAATAAATATTTATTTTATTATTAAGTATTTATGATTTGAGTAGTCCATTCAAAATTTATTAGGTATCATACTAGATTTAATTTTAAATATTTCACTATTTACAAATTTAAATACCATTAGAAAAATATTACAGATAAAAAAATGATGAATGTCTAAATTCGGCATAATTCGATTCCTCCGAAATTGTTCATTTTAGTTTCTCTATACAGAATACCTCGCATAGTACTGCTTCGATCAGTACGGTTTCTCTATAGTACGGTTTTGAAATTTTCAAAATAAAAAATTGTTCTAAAAAAAATAATAAAATTTTCAAAATTTTTTTTTTTACCCTACAACAAAACGATATTGTCGAGAAAATGGGTTGGATTTTAAGATTTTTTTAATTTTGGATAATGCTCCAGGTCATCCCACCGGTCTTAGCGATTTAAATGAAAATGTTCAAATAACATTTCTTCCACCAAATACAACATCGTTACTTCAACCGATGCATCAAGGTGTTATTGCAACATTTAAGAGCTATTGTTTATGCCACACTTTTTCACAAACCTTTAAAGCAACAACAGTAGAAAATGCACTTACTTTAACAGAATGTTGGAAGAGTTACAAAATTAAAAATGATATCTAAAATATAGGCGAAGCATGGCATGAAGTGACACCAAACAATATGAGAGACGTTTGGAAACATATCTCGCATTGTGCTAATGATTTCATTGGTTTTGAGACGCATTTTTTGGAAGTTACCAATAACATAGTGGAGCTTGGACATCAACTTGGTTTCGAATATCTGGATTCTGACAACGTAATTGAATGCATTCAATCTTGCACGAACGAGCTCGATAATGAAACACTTATTAAGATATACGAGCAACGAACTTATGAAGAACAGAATGACAACTCAGACAACGATGACTGTGATGAAATGTCTACAGAAGATTTAACGGCTGAACAGCTTTCAAAAATGATTGGAATGGTCGAAAAAGTTTCAGATCATATAATGGAAGTTGATCCTAATATCGAACGTAGCATTACAAAGAATTGTATGAGGAGAAACGACCAAAAAAGATCCAGACATCGTTATTGCGATTTTTTGGCAATAAATAATGGATTAAAACATTAGAATTTAAAGTGAATTGTTTTTGTTTATCTTGTTTAAATTAACTTGTTTTACTTATTTAATTTTATTTACTTGTTTTTTTGTTCAGTTATTTTTAATAATTTTAAAATGAAATGAAATGTTTTTGTTGGTTTAGTTATTTTAAATAAAAATATGTTTGAATTTATGTACTACATACTCTCGCTTTTTTATTGAAAAGCAGAAAAACAAATTATCGTTTTTTAACTCGATTATCATCATCATGTCCTTTAACCTCCTTCATAGAGGTATAGGGCATGTAAATAGGCGCATAGGGCGCGAGTGTCTCGATTAGTCCGGTTTCAAATAGTACGGCAAAATGGTGGAACAGATTAACCCTACTATGCGAGGTATTCCATTAGGAATTTGTTCGATAACTTTTTTCCAAATTTAAAGTTACTCTATTTAAAAGTAACCAGCTTCAAAATTTAACATTTTATAGAGCTGCATGCTCTATATTAAAAAATACAGATGAACTTATTTAAGTACTATATAGAGCAAGGTACTTCATAAAAGCTGCAAAATCAATGATTATGGGGCTTGTAAAATAAATATTTGTGATCTAAGACCGTTACTTTCCGCTCTATATAAACTTTATAACAGTTCTAAGAGCGCTTTCAGAGTTAAAATTAGCGCACGCCGCCAAATATAATATTGCCGATCTCATATACATTTTTTCGCCAATTTTTTTTTTAAAAGATGGAACCAATGCACACTAACCCACCATACGGACACTTTTTTCATTAAAAAGTTTAGCTAAGACAACAATTTTTGTGAGACCTAACGTTACATGAACAACATTTTACGAACTTTAAATTTTTTTATCGATCTTTATTTTCGACGATTTGCACATGCTGGATGCACATAGTATGACGATTTGCACATGCTGGATGCACGAAGTATGTGCATATACTTGTTGAAAAAAAACGTAAACAAGAAGCAAGGCAAGATCAAGTTTGAATTTCTACAATGGTTTTTGTTTTTCGTAAAATATTATTATTTTTTTTGTGTCCTTTTAAAACAAAATTATGTTTTGTGTCCTATATTACCAACGAGTATGTACCTTATGAATGAACTGTGAAAATATTTTATGATACGAGAGACTCCATTAAAAAGAAGTTATTGTAAATAAGACTTATTATTATCGTTTTAAATTTAATCAAAATAATTTTTTTCGAGTAATGTATATGTAACATTGTTATTCGTATTATTAAGCGATAATTTGTTATCCGTGGATAATTGATAGTAGGGATAATAAATATGTAGATTATATTTTTTTAATATTAAATCTAAGGAAGCATACACGTGTTAATTTTATCTTGTCTTTATGAGTGTGTATTTTAAAAACGCATATGAACAAAATCGACCTTGAACTAGTGTATGAACTAGACATTTTTGTTTTATAAACTTATTCTTAGTGTGGAATACCGTCGATGAGGTAAACTAGTTCAGCGTTGCACTTTTTTATTTATTTATTCTTGCATCGATTGGTTTTGATATCGAAAAAATCTGAGAATGATAAAATTTTATAAAAGGGCCCCAATTTATAAATATAGTCTAGGAAGTAAGAATATTATTAAATTATAGGAGCCTATTATAATGTAAAATATTATTTCGTTAAAGAAACAGCAGCAGATAATTTTTTTTTATGAAAGCTGATATTCGATAGGAACTAGAAGAAACTCGCGTTTATAGTTGATAAATTTGAATTTAGTTTGATTTCGGTTTGTTACTTATTTAGTAGAAATGTGGAAATGGGAATTGAAGGAAGACGAACAAATATGAATATTTATACAAAATATTTTTTTTATTTTTTCCTGTGATGTATGTGCAATAAACTTTTATTTAAAAAAGTCGAATATTATAAATGTATTGTTTCTCCAAAATTATTTTTCCGAGGAATTAAATTATTTTTCCTTTAAATATTATAAACTTTTAACAGGAGAAGCTGCCACATTAGTTCGTCATATCGCAGTTACTGAGGCAAACATAGTGCGGCTACGGAGAAGATTAAATAGAGATACGATAAAAAAAGGCTCGTGATGACAAATCTCATAAAGCAGTTTGTTAAACAAATTGGATAGTGTGACTAAGGGCAAATGAGATAACTGTAGAGGATTTCCCTACAATGAGAAGATTTTTCCGATTTTTAAGCAAACGAAGTGATTTATTGGATGCTATAGAAGTCAATAAAGTGTCGACCAGCAATCGAGTTAACTCCTTCCAATCAACTGCAGAGCCTTTGTGCCTTAAATGCTCGCAAGCCCATTACCTCAGTAAATGTGACCAGTTTCTTTCCCTAAGCATTAATGATAGACGAGGTTTTGTGCCTGAGAGAAAGCTGTGCTTAAACTGTTTCACTCCAAGCCATCAGTCAATCGTATGCAGATCGAGTTATACATGTGGTAAATGCCACAGAAAACACCATCTTATGCTACACACCGAAGATGCAGTCAGGCCAACAGCGAACACGGCTACTAGAAAAAACATAGAAGAGGCTATGACTCATGTCGTTGTCAAATGCAGCAACCATATCAAGTTTCCAATCATTATTACCAACAGCAGTAGTTCGAGTTCCAATCTGGAAATCTACAAATATATGCAGAATGTTGCTGGACTTGGGATCTCAAGCGTTATTCATTACCGAGGAATGTATGCAGCGATTAAAACCTACGAGATCAAAGGCAAACTTCGCAATATGGGGCTTGGCACCGAGAAAGGTCACTACGAGAGTTTCAGCTTGTGTCACACTGAAATCCTTACACTCGACAAAGAACGAGGTGCTGATTTTTTTTTTTAAATTTTACTGTTACATTTTTGGTTTTGCGCAGCAGTGTCTAATAAAGAAACTACAACATTTTCATTGTGAACTTTTAATTTTTTAGGTAACATAAAATAGCAAATATGATTAACAATTAGCTTTTCTGAGATTCTGAAATTTTCATCAAAAAATATTTACTGACGTAAAGTAATGTTAAGAGTTAAATGATACAGAAAGAAAATAATTTCTTTAAAAAAATAGAATTCTAAAAGTTTTGTTTAAATTTGAAATACTTTTTAACTAAATATTAATAATTATTATACCTTATTTAAAAGAGAATAGTATCAGCTTTTTAAAGAAATTAATACTTGGAAATAAAAATAGTTATTTCTCAAGATATTGAAGTTTCTTTAATACAAGGTGCTGCGTTGGAAGGCTGCTCTTTAAACATGTATAACTTGAAAGGGGGGCTTTAACGTGCAAAGTGACAGAAGTAACCTTACCTTCGTTTTGATCAAGGAATCCAACGGTACCATTCGTGTTAGCTACTTTAGGGACACCCTGTATGTATAGATGATAATTAATATAAATATGGGCAAATATTTAAATAATAAAAATTTAAGATTTATTTACTTAAATTTTTGATATTTCTTAATAAATTTTGAGTTTCAGTTTCTTGTATTTTTTAAGTTCTGGAATACGATTCCAAATTAACCAGAAACTTGAATATTGCTTAAAGAAATTAAATGAAATTTGCTATGATCTGCGGGAATTGGATTCTAAAATTAATTGTTTTTGAAGTTGTTACATTGTATTGGAGTGAAACTTCATACTTAAGCTTTTCTCATAAATTAGGAGATCCCAGTTATTTTTAGCCGAAAGTCCGGAAGTGGCGTAGGAGCCTTTTCGGTTTGTGCAAATATTTTGCAAAGTGTATTATTATAATTAGAAAAAACATTATGAACTAAAAGATTCTAAATTAAATTCACAATAATATTGGCTAAAATCAGTGTTTCAATGGAAATGGTAATTTTAACAGAAAACTGTTTATCAACAAAATTAAGGCTTTGTACAGCCAGACTTTACTATAAATAAAGAGACCGCGTTAATTTTAGAAGTGGCAGCAATATTATATACATACTTTTATATAACATTCACGAAAGAACCATTAAAAACCAAAAGATTGTAAATTAAATTTGAAACAAAATTTGTTCAGATCATTTTAATTTATTTTACGTATTAAAATAAAGTAAAGTAACCATGAAACATGTTGATCTTGCGATTTTTGTCATTTTCTCACAGAAAAGCAAGGTCTGATGAAAACATCGCTGCTGTGCGAGCTGCGAGAGTGTACGGGAAACTCCTTGGCAGTTAAATTTCTCGTCATTCACAAGATCTTGCCCCGCGACTTCAGCTTGGCAAATTTAGTGTAGAGGCTTGGGGCTACACCCGTATAAAATCCAACTGACCTAAGAACTTAAGGTAAACGACCATAGACAACGCCGTAAGCTAGCTGGTTTAACTCTGGAGCAGTTAGAAGTTAACCCAAATTTCGCTAAAAAATAATCTTTATCGACTTCTTCCTTTGGGGCTACCTTAAATTGCAGATCTATGCGAGTAAATCGCAAACAATTGATGCTCTCAAAGTAAACAAACCGAACGCCATCCAGCAAATTCAGCGAGATTTATTCGATTCATTGAAAATTGTACCTTCCCAATACGTCCCACCAAGCAAAACCCCAACGGACATTTGAATGACGTTATATTCCAAGCTTAAATACCATAAAATATTATTACAAACAAAAAATTTCACACAACATGTTTTATTTACAATTAAAAATCGAGCATCCTCGTAAATTTAATTTCAAACACATTAGTTTGAAGTTTAGCTTTGATAATGATGTTAAATTGACATCGAAAGCTTAGAAATTAATTATTATAAATTTAAAATCTGAGCCATATACCAAAAAAACCTTATATTTACTATTATTTACTCATAAAATATTTTCCAAATACATTAGTTTGGTTAATTTTTAATTTTTATCGGATATGATGACTTTTTCTAAAATAAAACTTTATTTCACAAAAGTTCGACATCTATATAGCCCAGTCGGATTGACTAATCTGTATCAATTTGTATTAATTGCGAGATTCTTGCGAGATTTAGTAGTAATCTGTGTTCCAGAAGTGGCAGCTTCCACGGAAGCTTTTTCAATTTTTTCACTGATGTTAAAAAGTTATAGATTTAAAGATTAAAGTTTTAAATAAATTTAAAGATTTATTTATTTTAAATTACGCGTTCATGCGTAATGTTTACAAAAAATTTCAACAAAAGTTTCCTTTATATAATATACTCGTAAAGGTTAGTAACATGATACTATAAGTAACTTGTACTATGGAATTTTACTGGAAATAAAATAATAAATTTTAATTTTCACCATGCTTCTTTTATTGCTCCAATTTTAATAATTCATAAAATCAATTTACATTTAATTGTGTGACGATATTTTAAAAAGTTAAATAACAATCGTTAAAAAATCCAAATGTAATCATTTATTAAATTTGGTTATGCAACCAGTTGCAACTTATTATTTTAAAACAAAAAATCTATATATATATATATATATATATATATATATATATATATATATATATATATATATATATATATATATATATATATAGAAATCTAAATCTAAAATCTGATTCTATTTCCTGCCAATCAAATTAGATTTTTCATTTTGAATTAATATTAGTGAACTATTTCCATGTTCCAGGAAATCGCTTAAATAAGTGAAACAATCCCAACTAGTTGAAATTACTCACTCGATAAATTTTTCGTAATCAGCAATAATTTTAATTTTTACCAAACCACTGGACTTTTCGCGACCAGGAGGTCAGTAGACTTACTTTGGCAAAAAATCTGAGGAGGAGTTACACGAAACTGGGGATAATCACTTGATTACGCCGAGTTATCAAAATACTTTATTATGCAATGTAAATTACTAAATGGGTACAAGACTCAGTCGTAATATAAAAAAATAAAAAATATCCAGATATCATTACATAAGTCAATCATCTGTTCAACCGCTAAGAAATATTAAAAAATTTAAGGTTTATTTAATTTGTCCATATTTCATACTTAAATCGTTAAAAAAATTGGCTACCTGCTTTTTAATATTATTAATGTACATATATTACATCTTGTAAATTGTATGTTATATTAATAACTATCGTTTATATATTAGCATTAGAATAAATTGCAGTCGAGAGTACACGATCAACGTAAAAAATAAGAAGAAACAAAATAGGAATTTAAATAATTTCGTTTTTCTGTTTATAATATTTAAAGGAAAAATAATTTAATTCCTCGGAAAAATAATTTTGGAGAAACAATACATTTATAATATTCGACTTTTTTAAATAAAAGTTTATTGCACATACATCACAGGAAAAAATAAAAAAAATATTTTGTATAAATATTCATATTTGTTCGTCTTCCTTCAATTCCCATTTCCACATTTCTACTAAATAAATAACAAACCGAAATCAAACTAAATTCAAATTTATCAAGTATAAACGCGAGTTTCTTCTAGTTCCTATCGAATATCGGCTTTCATAAAAAAAAATTATCTGCTGCTGTTTCTTTAACGAAATAATATTTTACATTATAATAGGCTCCTATAATTTAATAATATTCTTACTTCCTAGACTATATTTATAAATTGGGGCCCTTTTATAAAATTTTATCATTCTCAGATTTTTTCCATATCAAAACCAATCGATGCAAGAATAAATAAATAAAAAAGTGCAACGCTGAACTAGTTTACGTCATCGACGGTATTCCACATTAAGAATAAGTTTATAAAACAAAAATGTCTAGTTCATACACTAGTTCAAGGTCGATTTTGTTCATATGCGTTTTTAAAATACACACTCATAAAGACAAGATAAAATTAAAACGTGTATGCTTCCTTAGATTTAATATTAAAAAAATATAATCTACATATTTATTATCCCTACTATCAATTATCCACGGATTAACAAATTATCGCTTAATCATATGAATAACAATATTGCATTTACAATAATAATAAGTCTTATTTACAATAACTTCTTTTTAATGGAGTCTCTCGTATCATAAAATATCTTCACAGTTCATTCATAAGGTACATACTCGTAGGTAATATAGGACACAAAACATAATTTTGTTTTAAAAGGACACAAAACAAAAAAAAATATTTTACGAAAAACAAAAACCATTGTAGAAATTCAAACTTGATCTTGCCTTGCTTCTTGTTTACGTTTTTATTCAACAAGTATATGCACATACTTCAACATGTGCATCCAGCATGTGCAAATCGTCGAAAATAAAGATCGATAAAAAAATTTAAAGTTCGTAAAATTTTGTTCATGTAACGTTAGATGTCTCACAAAAATTGTTGTCTTAGCTAAACTTTTTAATGAAAAAAGTGTCCGTATGGTGGGTTAGTGTGCATTGGTTCCATCTTTTAAAAAAAAATTTGGCGAAAAAATGTATATGAGATCGGCAATATTATATTTGACGCCGCTCTATAAAGTAGCTCTAACAGCGGTTTTAAAACTAAATTAGAGAAAAATTGTTACTTAGGGCTAGAGAGCAGAAAACAAAAAATAAAGTGTATCATGTAGCCTTAAATTGAATGCAATCATTGTTCTATTTTTTTAGATTTCAATAAAACGAATAGAATTCAACGAAATTAATACTTAATTTTATTCGATTTTCGCCAAATATCGGACTGAACGAAGTCCGTCGGGTCAGCTTTTCGTATAAATATAGGATAATGAATTCAATTAAATTCAAAAAGTGTTTCATTCAATCTATAATTGAAATTATATTGTGGCGTTATTTGGTCACTATCGAATCAAAAAAACAAATTAATTCAATTCAAATTCAATCAAAAAATCTATTTTGGGCAAAACGAAGTTTGCCGGGACAGCTAGTATTTTAATAAAAATGAAGTTGTAGGAAAAATATTGTATGGAACTCGGGAGTAAACGTCGATTATTAATATAGTTCAGTTCGGTGATTGGCATTCGGCCTTGGGTGGTTATTTCTTCACTCGAGCAATCTCCTCATTTTACTCCTTCTATATACATGATGTAATGTAATGTGTTTCTACTATCTTCAATAGAATGCTGTTTCTTGAACCGGTTGAAACGCCTTTATTACATTATAATTTATTTTGGATATTGAAATTATTTATAGTCTTTGCAATTGATGCGTTCTTAAATTTTATTACGCTTGGAGACGAGACCACCTACTCGATGGAGAATATACAAAAAAATTAAAAATTTTAGTCATAAACTATAAAGTAAACGTGATTCTTTCGTTCATAATGATAATTTACATCAGTAAGTAAAGATTTTACCTCGAATATAATTAATAAACTAAAATGCCTAAGCCTTATTTCTAACAGGTAACTGTAACTAGAGCATACAATTTCATGATATTAATTTGTTTTCTTGTTATTCCTTGAAACATCCAAAATAGAGAAGGTGTTAACTTTTTTCAACCACCTACTGTCTAAATTGTCTCTTGAATATTTTCCAGAGCATCAAAACATTCTTAAAATAATTCCTTAAATTTTTTTCAAACTTTTTGTTGAAGTCTCTAAGCTCGAATTTCTTTTTTCAGAATAAATAAATATTAATATAAAATGTTCAAGTTGTTATATTTACGTTGTTGTTGTTGTTGATAAGAATATTCATTATATATAGTCAAGGTTAAGTATTTTGTTAGAAACAACGCTTTAGGTTAATTTATATAATAATTGATATGCACGAGACAACTTTTTCTTGTATAAATTGTTAATTTTAATAATCAAGCGATATCTTTGTTATTTAAATTTATTTCAAATTTACAGAAAAATGCTAAGAAATTATGACAAAGTTAATGGAATGGGACAAATTTATCAACCAATGTTGTTGTTTTTTATTTTAAGCATTTGTCTCTAGGGAATTGATATCTGAAGAAACCGTAAGCTCCATAATAATAATAATAGGAAATATTTATTTCATAATATGGTTGAAAAGTTGAATGCCTTTTAGGATTTAACAAAGAATTCTCTATATTATATTGATTGGTACTCTGAGGGAGATTTTTATTTAACCGAACGGCGATTATGGAGAAATGTATGTAATGTATTTCTGTCAAATGAAATCTCACAGTCAATTTCTAAATAAATGTTTTTGAGAGCCAATTGAGGTTTCCCACATTATAGATTATAAGATAATTTAAAAGATGTACCTACGAAACTATATTTTTCTAATTAGGGCCATAAAAGAAATTGAAAAGAGGATTTAGATGAAAGTCGAAAATAGTATATTATACCAAGTGGTCAAAAAGTGTTGGGACAATCAAATACCTCATAGGAATTCGATTTTAGTAACAGTTAAATATGCAAAAGTGTTGTATGATTAAAAAAACGTATTACTTGGAGATTTGTGTTTGACCTTTAAAGAATCTACACAACCAATGACCTTAATTTTTGAAATAGTATTCCAAAGCTCCAAAGGTCTAGTACTACTGGACATATATAGCACTGTTGAATGGTTGATATGGTCGAATTCGAATTAAATCCGACGAAACAGAGCAAGATGTAAGAATTGAAAGAGACAAAAAATTGATAATTTATTTTACAATTTTAATTTTAATCAATCCTTACCGATTGCCGGTCGAAAAGCAGCTGTTAGGCTTCAAAACTCAATATAAAGGGTGCTTTTTTAGCAACTTTCTTATTGACAACACCGTTTTTGGCAGTTCAACTGTTTTCGTGTAACATTTTACTATGTTAAACAGGTTCAGTTTGGTCTATAAGTTAATCATGAATCGAATTACAAACGAACAACTCTTGCAGATTTTTGAATTTTATTATCAAAATAAAGAACCACTTTTTTATCGGAAAATTGTGTTCAGCGACGAAGCACATTTCTGGCTGAATGGATACGTGAACAAGCAAAATTGCCGTGTTTGGTGTGTAGAGCAGCTAGAAGCATTGTAAGAACTGCCAATGCATCCCGAAAATGCACTGTTTGGTCTGGGTTATGGGCCGATGGTATCATTGGACCGGCCTTTTTCAAAGGCGGCGAAGACAGAAACGTTACTGTGAATGGCGAGCACTACCGTGCGATGATTACAAATTTTTTTTTTACCCAAAATGAAAGAGCTGGACTTGGCTGTTATGTGGTTTCCACAAGACGATGCCACATGCCACACAGCACGTGAAACAATGGCCCAATCGAGAGGCGAGTTCGGTGAACAGTTTATTTCACGTGTGGGGCCCGTCAATTTACCGCCTAGATCGTGCGATACAACGCCTTTAGACTATTTTTTGTAGGATTATGTTAAGGCTCATGTGTATAGGAACAAGTTCGCAACAGTTGACGTACTGGAAGCCACTATTGAAGAATTTATTTGTGAGATATCGGCCGATATGTTGGAGAGAGTATGCCAAAATTGGACCAATCGTATGAACCGTTTGAGGCGTAGCCGCGGTCAACATTTACATGAAACCAAATTAAACATTGAATTATATAGATCGTTCTATCGACTCAAATAAAGATTTCATACATTTCTCTAAATTGTATGTGTTTTTTTTAAATCAAATCCGAAAGCTCTTAAGAAATTAAGCGTTAACAGCAAGTACGCTTTTAAAGCTTATAGCTGTGTTACCGGGTTTTATATATTTAAATCAATAACACTCACTATATTTTTGTTATAATAAATCACGTCGATTATAGAATCCGCGGGAGTGAATCGATTGCGGATTGAAAACTGCATATAAAAAAATATAAAACAATATTTTAAATCATAGTATCTTAGAAATCCCTATGGATTTTGTTACAATTAGTAAAGTAAAATTTGTTTTAGATCCGCACCTATTTTATTGCGTTTGTGCGGGGAATCATAAAAAATCATTTGTGTGGAAATAAATACATATTTTCCAGGCTACTTTGATTTATAGAAATTGTTTTTAATTATTTTTATATGCAGTTTTCAATCCGCAATCGATTCGCCCCCGCGGATTCTATAATCGACGTTGTTTTTTATTATTTATAAATTATAAGTATATATTTTCACTATGACTATTATCTCTGATATTAGTTCACAACTTTTAATGGTGAACATTGTTAGCAACACTTTCACTTCTTTTGTATTATGAGACCGTGTCTCTTGAACTTCTAAGCTACGCGACTCACTTTTTTGTTTTTCATTTCTTTTTTTTTTGAGTAATTGTTTGAATTCTCGATATTTCTCGATAATCGATAAATATCGAGATTCACGAATGTAGATGACGGAATAGCTCTATTTAGCAAAACGAGCTATGCCTCGTAATTAAGCGGCGCGGTGTATAAATAGTTTTGCTACGAGGAGTGCCACGAAGTGAAAAGGATTTTGAGCTGCTACATCACTCCTCTCCTGGATCGAAAACCGTAGTATTTTTAATTGAATGTAACCGTTTTTCGAACACTACGTTTTTCGACTGGATTTTCCATAAGTATTCTGTATTCTGGCTTAAGCCTGTCGATGCCAATTGTTGTTGATTTTCCTTCTATATCCACAACAAAGAATTTGCGCAATATGCGGGTCACTGGATACGGTGCAAAATAGGGTATACTCAAAGGACCTCTGACTCTATCCACAGGTACGAATACGTGTGAACAGGTTTCTAGATTTTTGGGAATGTATACGTTGCCTGTTCGGTTGGATATCTTGTGTCCGTAAGAACTCAGGCTCTCATAGTAGTACGAAGCTGCTTCACGAAGTCCGAAGTATCTGTATTTGGGTGGTATTGTGAATTTCAAAACCCTGTCGAGTGATTGACAATAATGTGTGTTAATGATACAATTAACAAAAACTAAGTAATACAACTATAGCAAACAAATAATTTCGTAAACAAACAAAAAACACCACCATAAAAAAGAAGAGAAAAAAAAATTTCCTTTACTTCATAATCAAACTCAAAAAAAAATACGAAAACGTTGTAACGTGTGCTAATGATAATAAAACGGGGTTTGGCAAGCAAAATAGAATTTTTTTTTTATTTTAAAATTGAGTTAACTTTTGAAGGAGCGCCAAATACTCAATAGGATCGTTAGAAATTCTGAACTCCAATGGGATGTATTACATCGAGCTGTTAAGGCAGATTTAAGTTGCCTATGGAACCGTTCGACAAGACCACTGGCTTTCGGGTTGTATGCAGTTGTCCGAATACGATGGGAACCTAGGAGCTTGGTGAACAACGTTGACTCGAACTGTGTTCCTTGGTCTGTCGTGATGAAGAGTGCGACACCATATCTAAAGATATACTCATTGTAGAAGATCTTGCTTACGGTTTTTGCGGTCATTCCTCGGATTGGGTAAGCTTCTGTCCAACAGGTAAATCGGTCGACTATCGTTAAAATGTAATGATAGTCATTCGATTGGGGCAGTCGACCAACCAGGTACATGTGGATGTGTTCAAACCTGCCACTTGGTAGCTCGAATTTACCAAGTTCTGATTTTGTGTGGCGGTTAACTTTGCACTTTTGGCATGAGATAATTGGGTTTCAAAGTTTCGTTCAAAATGTTGAAGACGCACCATGTTCTGGAAAGCCAGTTAAAGCTGATGAAGGCAAAATAAAGGCATTGATGATGTAAACTGACAAAAATCGCTGACAGAATAAATTTATCGAATTCGACAATTTATGATCACGTAAAACGCCTAGGTTTAGTATCAAAACTCAACATATGGGTTCCACATGTTCTTACAGACAGAAATTTTCTCCGTCGCATGGACTGTGATTTACTTATTTAACGCAGGAAGAGCTGGGTGCGCCTTGAGCTCCTAAAGAGATCGCATAGTTAACAATATAAAAAAGAAAAAAATTTAAATAAGAACAGGGTTTTTCATCATATGGTATTTCTTTTTATTCGAGCATCAATGATTTAAACTCAACCATTGTAAACTCGAGCCTAAATGAAAAATTGAAAGACGCTATAAGTGCTTCGCTTAAAAGTAACCCTGATTTACTTCGAGGGGCTATTAATTACAAAACCAATAATAAAGAAATGTGCTTATATGATAATGGATATAATTTAACATCAAGTTTATCAAAACTGTTAGATGGATTGAAAACAATTCAACCAACTTCCACCGAATGCGAAACAGTTTTTTCAAATTCAATTAATTTTTATACGAAGAGAAGATCTGAATTAAGCAACAAATCACTAAATGCGTTATGCTTCCTTAATGCTTGGTTCACGTATGCGATCAAAAAATGATTCGCGAATCAAGCCAATCTTTGAGCGTAATTATTTCGCATTATTACTCATAATTTGTAATTTTTTTTTTATGTTGGATGCTTCCTATCAAAATTTTCCCAAAGTTAAAATTATTTCATCTCGGGCGGGGAAATTTGTATATGTTTTCAATGATTTAATTTTCCTTTGATTCGCGAATCATTTTTTGATCGCATACGTGAACCAAGCATAAAAGCCATTTCTTGCGAAATTGAGATTTATAATTTTAACATGAATATGTAGAAATGAACGATGCAATATTTTTAAAAATTAAATTGAATTATTTATATTTATGTACGAGAGTACTCGAGTACCTAGTCAATTTTTGTTATTTGTTAAAGTATCGTTTTTCATTTTTCCCGAATCCCGGGAAATTGTAATTTCTAAATCCCGAATCCCGGGAACGCAAATTTGTCTGGGAAAGCAATCCTCTATTTGCAACTTCCCCAAATATGGCTCTGGGCTGAGAACTGGTAAGCATTTTCAAGCATTAAATCAGCGGGTCTATTTCTGTACACGAATACGTCTAAAATATGGACGAATTCGTGTGATTTGTATTTTCGTATACGAATTCGTACATTTTCTATACGCGTTCGAGTAAGCATGCTACGGTACAAAATTTCCCCTATTGGACAATACGAATTCGAGCAGATTTTGTTCGTTTATGAACGATGCTCGATGCCATTTTAAGCTCAAAACAGAACAAGAGCGAAGGCGGCGAACGAAATTGCCTGTCATATTACAAAACACCGAAACCATGCAAAACAAACACAACCATCGAAGTAGGCGACGACGATTTTTTCGTTGAAAAAATTTTTGAGTCTATTTCTATTTTTGTCGCCGACGAAACAATGTTGCCAACTGTTTTTTATATAAGTATAAGTTGGTATCATTTAACCGTCATATTATTAACTATTTTTTTCAATTTAGTAGCCTAATGCACGATTTACATGTTCCAACTTTTTTCCCCAACTAATTTTTTACTGAAAAATAGAGCTGCACGCATTTAAAAAAAAGTTACTAGTTAAAAAGAGTCAGCAATATAAACAAATAAGGCAATGTTATAATTTTTTTGTATGTCCCATAAATTTTGACAGTTCGAACAGCTAGCATTTAAATTAGATAACGAACAACATCGAATTTCAACTAAAAATAAAATATTTAATTACCGCTCATGTTTGCTCGATTTGTTTGAATGATGTTTTTGGCTGGTTGATGTTTATTTGAAACTTTTTTGAATTGTTTTTATTTTACTGCTATAAAAATACTCGTAGAAACTATATTTTATGGCAACATTCCCAGTTTTATGCCACCATTTGCTCAAATTAAAAAGAAAAAATCCAATTTTATTTTACTGGAATTTGTTTCGTGCTCCTCTCGCAAACGAAAATCGTAATATACTTAACCTTCCATTTTTACTGGAAAAAAAATGGAACATGTAAATCGTGCATAATGCCACAACGTCATGTGTCAAAAACACAGAAGGTTATGCCGTTTGGTTGTTTTTTATCGCCATACGCTGACGCTTTTGTTCTGCTAGCTACAGCGATATCGTGGCGATATTTTTATTTATTCGTCGACGCTCGTCGTCGTTGCTCTTGTTCTGTTTCTAGCTTTAGTTAATGACACCATATACTTAAAAACAAAAATCGCAATATAAGTGAAATTTGTTTTTATACTTTTATGAAAATAATATTATATTTATTTGTAATATACATAATTTTTAAACATAAATACCCTAAAGATCCTAGAAAATAATTTAAAATAAAAAATAAAACAAAAAAATGTTCTAGATGATTATATATATTTAATTAAAAAATTAGTTACATTCATATGTGTTATTTATTAATTTACATACACGATCAATATACGTATTTATGTTTTATTATTATTGTGTATGTATTTTAGGGAAAAAATTACTACTGTTAAACAGTTTGAATTGTTAATGACTTTTATGGAGGAGCATTTCGCATTATCCAAATGGTATAATGCGACATCCGATACCCGCAATTCATCTAAAGAATTATGGAGTGAAATTAGCAATCGGCTAAACTCCCATGGACCGCCAATTCGAAGTCCGGACCTGTGTAAAAAGTGTGCTCGGACTTCAAATTTAATATTAAAAAGAAATAAGCATGTCCGAGACGGATGGAGGCAAGTCCAAAATTTTTACGTTTTCAGCTCTAGAACTGCTAGTACTCGGGACCTTGGTGACAGCAACTTGGATCTGCCAAATACTAACATTGATTCATCTCCAACTTTACCAATAGGCAATAATTTTCAAGATGAAAACATCGACGTTTCTGTTAGCAATATAGAGGCACCCACTTCCAGATCAATAAGAAACTCTAAGGACAGTTTATTAGCGGCACAAATCAAATTGCAAGAGGCATTTCATCAAAATATTGCCAACAAAAAAGAGTCAGTCACCAACACCGTAGCTGACTCAAGCAAGTCATTTAAGCGACTAGTTCGATTAGAAGAAAAATAAATCGAATTAAAGATACGTGAAATAAAATTGAAAGAGCGGGAACTTGATTTGAAAGAAAAAGAGATTAAATTAAGAGAAATAAGAAATTTGGTTAAACATAAATTGAAATTAGATGATCTTGAAATAAAAAGGCGTAATTTAGATATTCTAGCTAACCGATTTTTAAGTTATATGTAAATAATTAAAAAAATTTATTTAGAAGTTAATACGCAACTAAAATGTGATTTAAATCTGCGATATATTAACAATGAAAACATAATTAAATAGGAATATATTTTAGTAGTAATAATTTTATTTTGAAATTGAAGTCTGTCATAAAATGAATTTAAATAAAAGTTTATGTTATTGAATTTAAAATGTTTTGTCGTATTCTTCTTGCTACAGTATTATCAGGTTCGTTTGAGTCTTGATAATTTTCACCATAAGAATCTGCATCTACTGTAGCCTCATTTTCTAAATCATAACTAACATTATAATACAGGCACATATTGTGGAGTATGGCGCACTCGTTGATTATCTGAGCCGCTTTTGTCGGAGTATAATGTAGATACCGAAACCAAGCTTTTAATAAATAGGCTGATGCACCTTTCAACAATATTTCTTGTTCTTGAATGGACACTATTAAATGAAGATTCCCTGCTTCCTTCGGCGGTCGCTCTGAATGAAGTTATGAGCCAGGGTTCTAAGGGATACTCTGAGTCACCTAAAAATAATAGTAAGAAAGTATAAAATATTGTAGCATCATGTTTGTATTTACCAAGCAACCAGTAGTTAGAACTACCAGTGTATCGTCGATGTAAATGATGCCGGTAACTACTTTAACTTCAAACTAACGAGTCATGTGAAGCTCTCCCGTATCTTGCATCAACCGCCAATATGCGCATTTTGTGGTCACATGAACACGAACATATGGGTTGTAAAGAGTGATCCAATACGAAGTACTTTTTCCATTTGAGATTCTCATTGGGATTCATGTGTCACAACTGTCATGTTTATATGACATTTGTGTTCAGTATTCATTGAAATTTCACCATGGATAGACTAACGTGAAAACAACGTTTACAAATTGTGGAAAATTATTTCAAAATTCAGTGTTCACTGAAAAATTGGTTTCGTGCTTTTCGGCCAATTTATGGTGTTCATAATCGTTCAACTGAACATACTATTCGCGAAACAATCAATAAATTTCGAACCAATTTTTCATTATTGGATATTTATCAACCGACTAGAGTTTGTACAAGTCGATCTTTTCTGGATGTTGCTGCGTCGTCGTTCTTACGCTATGTGTTTCTCGTATGGCACATTGTAGCGTATTTTGAAGAGAGATCTTTATGGGCAGGTAGCATCTGGGCAGGCTTTATGATCAGGTGGCATCATCGGACCGTATTGCTTTAAAAATGCGGAAAGACAGCGTGTAAACGTCAATATAGCGCAAACTACAGAGCAATGATCAATGAACTTTTATTGCCAAAAATTCAAGATATTTGCGTAACCGACATGTGGTTGCAACAGGATGGTGCAACGTATCACACAACAGGCCAAACCATCGATTTATAAAAAGAAAATTTTAACAAGAACATCATATCAAGAAATGGTCCCGTCATTTGGCCTCGAAGATCTTGTGATCTGACGCCGTTAGATTACTTTTTATGGGGGTATCTGAAATCATTGGTTTATATCGATAAACCACAATCGATTTATGCATTAGCGAACATATCACGCGAATTTAACGGAATATCGGCCGAAATGCTCGAAAGTTGAACCTACAGAATGGATCATCTAAGAGCCAGTCACGGACAAGGTTTAAAAGAAATTATTTTCAAACATTAAATGTTATAAACCGAACTTGCGTCAAAAATACTATTTTTCATTATTAAATTGCTTTTAATGCGTTTTATTTCATAAAAACTTCCGGAGGCTCTTATTTAATCACCCTTTAGAACTAACAATCATTGTATTTACACTGCGCTTGCCTTTCCGATTGAAATACAGATGCTCCTTATCAGTCGGGCGTACAATGTTCACATGTGTCCTGTCAACGCAGCCAATAACGCCAGGAAATCCGGTTTTAGCAAAAAAAAAATCTACTCGCCATCGGATTGGCGAAATGATATCCACTTGGCACATATCCGATTCTCAATTGCTGTGAAAACTACAGTCATCGTATCGGATACAGTGGATTGCGACAAACCGATTAAAAAAATCTTGCCCCACACTTTGTTGATAACTACCCTGAGCTACAAATCTGAGCATGGCTACAATCTTAATTATATTTGGAATTGATGTTGCTCTTCTCCGTTTTGGTAATGCATCATCAAGCTCCTTCAATAAACAGTTCACTGCAGCTTTCGGTATTCGAAATAAACCCAAAAATCTTAAATGGGTAAACAATTATATTCCGATATTCATATTATATATACCGGGTGAGTTTTTTAAGCTGAAACTTTGAAATATCTCGGAAAATAAGCCCTCTACGATAAAAATGACCGTTATCAAAATTAAATGATTCTGAAGGGGAAATACATTAGTGCTAAAATTAGGACCCCCCGCCCCTGTTTGTAAGGGGGTGGGGGCAACTTGGAAACTAAGATAGGAACCCCTAATTTTTATTGCAGATTCGGATTCTACGGCTAAAAGTACGTAGGATTTCCTTGAAACATTTTTTTCGATTCATGATAGATGGCGCTGTAATAGGCGATATTAATTTTTTTTCGATTTCTCCTACTGAGAACGTTATGCATACGATGCTGCAATATGTTTGCATTAAAATTAACACGTTTTCATTGTAAATACTTGAAATTAGTTTTAAACAAATTGTATTTCTTAAATTTAAAAAAAAACTACTTTTAGCGTAACCCAGGAACAACGACGTAGACATCATCTTTTAATTAAATTAAGTGCTGAAAATGATGGCCTTCGACTTCAATGCACTTATTAATCCACATTTCAAATGATTGTACACAACTTAGAAGCGTGTATGCTGGAATTTCGGCACAAGCATTTCTTATTCGCTCAATTATATTCTCACGTATTGTTGGTATACTTTGTCTTTGAGATAGCCCGACAAAAATAAATCTGCCGAAGTAAGATATAAGATTTATATATATATATATATATATATATATAATATATATATATATATATATATATATATATATATATATATATATATATATATATATATATGTATATATATATATATATATATATATATATATAAATATATATATATATATATATATATATATATATATATATATATATTTATATGTATATATATATATATATATATATATATATATATATATATATATATATATATATATATATATATATAAAGGGTTATCCAATTCAAGCTTGATAAAGTAAACTTAAAAAAAACACACAAAATATTCGGAATGTATTGTAATTTTTATTTCATTTTATAGATTGATCCTTGCCATTTTTAGTTAAACAAGATATCATTCAAATGTCATCCACGGGACTTCTTACAGGCCTTGATTCTTTTGAGGTAATTTTCAATGACTTTTCGGCACATTTCGGGCGGTATCTCGGCCATTACCTTACGAATATTAGTTTTCAATTCGTCAAGAGTTTGAGGATTGTTTGCGTAAACACGATCTTTCGCGTAGCCCCACAAAAAGAAATCCAAAGGCGTTAAATCACAGGATCTTGGAGGCCAATTGACATCAGCCAATCGCGAAATCAAACGTCCAGGAAATTTCTCTTGCAAAAGATCTCGATTTGCTCGTGTTACGTGACTGGTTGCTCCATCCTGCTGGAACCACATATCGTCAAGATCATAATCTTCGATTTTCGTAAAAAAATAATCGGTTAACATGCGGCCATAGCGCTCAGAATTGACGGTAACGGTTCGTCCATGGTTGTTCTCAAAAAAATACGGCCCAATCACACCACCAGACCACAATGCGCACCAAACAGTGACTTTTTCCGGGTGTAATGGCTTCTCTACAATCAATTGTGGATTTTCTGAGCCCCAAATTCTACAGTTTTGCTTATTAACGTATCCACCAAGCGAAAAATGAGCTTCATCACTGAAGAAAATTTTGTTCGAAAAATCAGCATCAGCAGATTTAATAATTTTAACGCGTTGGTCGATTGTTAAATGCTCCATATTCTTAAATGGCAGAATGTCAACTAAATAAATGACAGCGTACTTGACGTTTATCTTTGACAGATGTCGGTATACAGATTTCTACTTTATCAACCTCGAATTGGATAACCCTGTATATATATATATATATATATATATATATATATATATATATATATATATATATATATATATATATATGTATATATATATACATATATACTTTTCTTTATTAACAGAAAAATTGTTTATCTACTTAAGTTCTGTCAGGAAGTTGAAAAATATCCGATTTCTCTCGAATTTGCCGATATCTAATGACAGCTGAATTATCCCCGTCATCATCACAAAAATTAAATGTCAGTATACACAAAAATTAAATGTCAGTTTAATGACATTTATTTTGATTACACTGTCATTTAAGGCTATTTCACAATTGAAATATATCTTACGTTCGTATACAGAAAACTAAAGTATTTTCAGATCGAATTGAAGTTTTGTTTCGTCCACAGATTCGTATCGAACACAGAAATAAGGACCCGGGGTTTCTTCCCATGTGCAGAAACAAAAAATATATTGAATTGAGGTTTCACTATTTGTGAATGAACAAGCCAACAGCTTTTTGTGGAAAAATTTCAAGATGATTGGTATAGTGAAACTTGCCGAAATACGATTCTGGGCTGAGAACTGCTATGCTTTCGAGCATTAAATAAGTTTTTCTTTCAGTGTGTCGAAACTAAAAATCTCTGGGATAACTTCACATAAGGGTAAATGAGGTTTAAATTTAATAAGATTGCTTGGGTAAACTTTTTTATTTTCTGGGTTAAAACTCTGGGCTAACTTGTAACGAACTAAGAGGGGCATGAGTAGGTTACCAGTAATCTTGGTTTCCGCATAATGCCGTTCGTTACCGAATTTAGTTTGGTGAACTATTCAGAGCTTCGGATCAGTGGTCGGTGCTACCGGCTATGGCTCATGGTTGGGTGTGGGGGTTTCCGAAGATGAAAAGTTTCTAAATTGACCACTCTAATTATTTGGTGAATAATGTAACTGGATAAACTAACTGGGAACGGAAATGACAAGGTTGGATCAACTTACCATTTTAGCACGTGATCGTGATTATCAACACTTCATCCTCAAAAAAAAATATTTATTTTCTCATTCTGAAATTATAATGCTGAAGTAAAATATTATCAAAGCGAAAAACCATCAAATTTATATAGTGGAAAAAAATTAATCACTTAACACAAAAAAAATCAAATAAAAGATTGGAATTAAATTGCCAAGAACTATAAAATACATTATTTTTATTCATAAATCAATTAGGAACCGGAATGTTTGTGAAAAAATATAAAAAAAATAAAAAGAATATCTTACTTAAACTATCTAACTAAACAACCCATCACCATTTGAAAAGTTTCCTTTTTTTTTTTGTTTGTTTTAAAATTTACTTAAATTTAAATACCAAAATTTGAAGAAAAATAAAATAAGAAAGGACACAAAATTGAAAAAAAAAATGATTCTCAAATATACAAAAATCTTAATTAGAGTAATACTTAAATAATAGAAAACAAATTTGTACTTGTAATATTACTTGCGTTGCGGCCGATAATTCAAATATGTAGTTAGTCCACAGGAGCGCACCACCATTTTACTACCGTAACAGTTTGTTATTAATTGCAATAGATATATTATTTAGTTATATTATAGATTAGTTAATTTTGTAGATATTATTTAGTTACTATAGATTAGTTAATTTTGTAGATATTATTTAGTTATTAAGTTTATTTCACAAAATTTAATGATCCGCAAAATTTAACTAGTTCACTAAGTTTAATGTTATATACAGCACTAACATGTAACGTGACAAGTGCTCGAATATTCGCATGTGCACCATATTTTAGAGGTACATCATGCTTCACAAATATTTACGTACAATACTCTGTTTACACTAATTACCCGCACCAAATATTTTATTATTACGATTAGATTAATTGTTCACTTTTCTGCATATGATTTATCACAAAATTAGTTTATGCATATTCATACCGTTTATACATAAGAAGTACTTTTCTTTAACCACTAACATTAGATTCTTAGATTCTAAGCAATTATTTTTTTTTTGTTTATATATATATATATAATTTGCAATATTGCGGTACATAACTTCGTACATTAATGGACAGATATTTCGCACATTATTTTTGTATCAGAAAATTTTTCGGTTCATATACACGAGATTTTTAGATTTATTTTTTTTTTATTATGTCCATTATTAGTTATTTGCATCACAATTGAACAAATTATAAACTGAATTTCGCAAATTTAATTTTTTTATAAGCACACAATTATCTTTATATAGTTTTAGGCAACTTAATTTAACAAAACTCAATGAATTTATTTAACATCACTATAGATATAAGATCGATATGAAACAAAGATAATACTTTTAAGTAACCAACTTGTTACAATAAAAAAATTTATAAATTATCCGAAAATTAATTTAGGTGAAATTTACTAAATCACAAACCAAAACTGACTGACCCCGCGTGCATCCAAAAATTTTAATTTATACCATTTCAAAGCAACAGTATCCCCGTTATAAAGCAATTACACCGGTATCCATATCCCCCTGTTCCAGTATTCTATTGTGGCGCGCTTTTTCTCGTAAATATGTGTACTGTTGTAGTAAATAGTATCAGGGGTGTTAAACTTTGAAACGCAGGAGAGTATCGATCGTTTCAAACTTCTTTACGCCGAAAATGCTTCGGTTCGCCATTACTGACCTATTTATGTTTTATCTCTATAACTTTCAAAAAGATTAAGATATCGAAATAAAACAAAGTGCAGATTTCTCTTATGATTGACAACTTCAAATATGTTTAAGCTACAATAAAATCGGTGCAGTGTTTCAAGTAAAAGCTGGACAACGAAACTGGTGAGGACGGACATACAGACACAACAATCTTTAAAACGCCTGGTTATGATTACAAATCTCATAAGATATGCGTACAATTTAAAATGGGTCGTTCATTTCAAAATTAAAGACAGCCACACCAGTTTTAGAGTCTCCAGTAAATCCGATTGGGTGTGGCTCTTTCAGTAAACAAATCTTCCCTTCCCCACGTAATATGAAAGTATCATAGTTTTCTTGTCGGGTATACGCTGTTTAAAATAAAATAAAATTATAATTATTAAAATCAAATATTAGCAGTACGTGGTAAACGAATTGTACCATTGGATTGAAAGTATCATTCAGCCTGTCTTACGAATTATATGTATATTGGTTGGCAATCTGAATGGCAAAACTTCTATAAATAATTCTTTCTTTAATAAAATGTTCTGTTTAATGAAGTTTCCTCTCAAACGTTAATATTTTTTATACAATAGTTTAACTTTCTCCACACAATCTCCATGTTAGCCTGTACACTGACATTTTATTTCTGGTGAAATTCGATCCCAAAACCTGCCAGTAATACCTGTTCAAATTACTTTTTACCATATTTCAGTTGTATACATACTTTCATTTTTCCCATAGCTGCCTTGGCTTTAGAAACTGAATTTAAAGATAACGACAAAAAATTATTTTGCGTCAATTTAAAATTGTTAATTTTGAAATGCATTAGCCAAGCAACCTTACACCAAAATCTGCTTATCATTAGCAAAATACATGACATCAATTTAATGTATAAGTATGTATATAGTACCAGGCAAAATAATTGTTGATTAAAGCCAAAAATCCGCCCATTAGATTCTCCCCATACATCAACATTAAGCCAGACGCAAATTTAAATTTATATTCAATACACCCATAATAAAATCGTCCCTTTATCGACTTCCATAATACATAATATACGCATGCATATACATAAATAATTGATTTCTATTTTCAATTTGTAATTTTCGAATTTTTATATTTTTCGTTTCAGTGGAAGTTCTATTTCTGGCCTGGGGTGTACGATTATGTATAATGGTACGAAAAGCACCATCCGAATTTAATGAAAGTCGTTTTATATCAATGGCAATATATAATGAATTTTTATTGACATGTTTTCTAAATGTTTCAATGTAAGTATAAAATACAAAATATATTTTAAAATAAGAAAGAAAGCTCGGATAACGTAATATAATATTGACACAAAAAAAGCTCATATAAACTTTTCATATTCAAATCCATATAATAGAAAGATAAACATTTTTTTTATTAGTGTGTGTTGCTGCGTTCGATCAGAAAATAAAATTAGGATTTATATACGAAAGCTTTTATTTTTTATGCATATAGATTTCTTAGAGCTTTTTATTGCTATTAATTTTTTTTTCAACAAATTTTATTAACTTTATTATTATTATTATTTAAAATATATAATATGTATACAGATTTACAATATTGTGTTGATACTGATTTGTAGATAGGAGTAAACAAACGATGAAGAAAAGCTTTTGTATCAAATGCTCACAGAGAAACTTTTTTTTTATTTATGTAGGCTTTATGTTAGTTTATAGGCCAAAAGAATTGGTTATAACGATTTTTAGGAATGATGGGTGGGTATAGAGACAATAAATTTCTAAAACACAATTTACTATTTTTTGGTTTTGTTTCAGTTAAATGATAGTTAAGATGTTCTGGTTTTGAATGAGTAGAGATATTTTAGAAAGATATTGTGTTTTTATCCTGATATATGTACATACATACGATATGGATCGATACAGAGTAAAAAGTCAGTTTGTTTAGAACAACCTAAACTTTTTCGTTTGGTTTTAAAACTTTTGTTTTGTGTTCTAATCAAGAGTTTATTTCTACATATTTGCACAGATACGTATGTATGCCTACGTATGTATGTGATACAAATTTGTTGATAAAAGTTTCATGTTAATTAGGATAAAATGTCAAAACAATGCTTTTACTTATAAAATTTGTGTTTCAGATTTATATTAAGGCGACGGCGCACGTGATACATGTACAATACCATAATTCTAACCGATTTGAAACACATTTTTTGCCAGATCGATCAGTTTTTCTCTAGGCACAAAATCATGAACTGACAACGAGTGTGTTATTTATGTATGAACGCTACAAATCCATATACACATACATCTTCGTATCCTCTAAACCGTCAATCATTTTTGTCTCAGAAACAGAGCAGAAAACCAACAAAAAAAGTGCTGTCTTCATTTTATTGAACACAATAAATCTTTCCCGGTCCATCAGTACATACATACATATAAGTAAAATCCCTAACAAGGAAGATATATATATTCACAATATTTAGCTATCGAAGATTAAATTGTTTTTATCCAGTCAATAAATCTCTTCATGTCAATAAAATCGAATGAAAGCTTTTACCGTCTTCTTGAAAAATGTAAAACAAAAGAAATAATAATATAAAATTCGGAAAAGTTTGAGTGAATCAAATTCTTTACCAAAATACACGCAATTTTTCATTTCGACACTTAAATGATGTTTTCTGATCGATCTTGTTCAAATTATAAGAAACGCACAACGATTTTGACGTTGCCCTATCTCTGACCGTATTTTAAGCGGCCTCATTTATATTTTGTGCCATTGGCTTACGCAAATATAAATATAAAAAAGGTTTCATTCTCAGCATCATATAATTTCGTATATGTAGTTTACGATGCCGATATGTTACTCAACAAAAAAAAATTGATAAAAATCAAACTGGTACATTGTAAATCTCAAACTGCTTAGTTTTTAGGCCCCTAGGGAAGGACGAGAGTTATGAGGTAAATTTGTGACGAGAAAATGACGTAAATTTATAGGATACACACTCAAATCACATATGGTATATCAATACCAAATATATACGGGGTATATTTGTGTGTTTCAGTTTCCGAACTGATAACTGAATTATAGATAGATAGGATTGAATAATATTTTCGTTTATTTAGATTTGTGTATACTAGTTGGATACAGTGGATTAAATTGATGTTAGTATAATTCTATAAACCATAAAAGCAATATGTTATCCCTCACTCATGGAGTTTGTGTTATTTGGTTCGAAATATTACTATACACAAAATCGAAATGGTTTGAATAAATAATAAGAGATAGAACAAATATTTATCTGTCTAAATTGGGAATAAGAAATGTGATGGATATTCAAATTATGTAATTCCGAACTTTATGGTACCCCAAGATAAAAAATGCCAATTCCTAATTTGAATACTATAGTAATATATTCATGTCATTTTAATGTAGATAGCATGGCGTGTGTAGCATATCATCGACTGTAAGGGCCGCGGTTCATGAGCTAATTTTATTCGACTGATGAATGAAAATTCTTAAAGACTTCGACTCACTGACGGTTAAATTTCAGGGTAAAAAAAATAACAATATCAATAGTTTTTTGGGATAAATTCCAGAAGGGAATTGCACAAAAGATTTTACCGTAAAATGACACTGTATAGAATAAGGTTTTTCTTAAACATCCTGCTGTATGTTTTGAAGTTAACATCTGTATCTAAAAATCGATTTTTTATCTTACTGGTTTTAAGTAGCCTAAACATATTATTATGGAATGATAACGTTCAATAAATTTCCTTGTAGTAGTATATTTTTATATACAATAATATCTTACAAATTTCTATCTATCACGGGAAAAATATATTTTAATTTAAAGAAATCTTAATCCGTTGCCGCACACTTTTAAATTGACGACCGTGCTGAGAAACACACTTGTTTCAATTGTTTTGCCATATTAAATTGAGCGTCGTTTATATATTTGGAAGGGAAAATTATCAGATTTCCTCACAGTTTTTCCATGAAAACTCTAGACGGTCATAGCCGTCATTGGCTCATCAAAATGTTTTTTGTCTTCCCAGAGCAAATGACGGCTATAATAGACGTCCTGCTTAATTAATAAAAAAACGAACATCCTTCGTATCGAAGTGTACTAATGCATTTATTTGTTAATTATTCAGTAATTTACAGAGACAGATGTCGGTTAAACAGTCATGCGTACCAAACGTTTCGTATACTTTAATTGTTTAACTGTTCAGTTGAATAGTGTGTTTCTGTGAGGACGAACTATTTATTCTGTAAATATATCTTTATATTATTATTTTCTTCCTTATTTATATTAGCATCACATATTGACAATTTGCACATACTAGCACTTTTGTACTTATACTCCGTCACAAAACCAACAACAATTTAAGCTATGAGCAAAGTCTAAAACGCAGATACCAATATACAAAAAATACATTGTGTTGGTTACACTTGCAATCTCATGTTAATTTTTTCTTTCGCACCACGCAATAACACGTACGATATACACATATTCCAAAGAATTTAAAAGAACAGAATGAGTGTATAAGCAACTGTCAAGTGTCACAAATTTGCAGGGTAAAAGAAAAAGCAATTAAATCAAGAGGGCCGTATTTAGCATTTTTTTCGACCGAATGCAATGAAGTTAGGAAGTTAAAATTAAAAAATCATTTAAATTTTATTACATTTTTATTTCTATAAAATAAGTACATTTATTAATAATTTAATTAAATATAATATTATGTAGATAATAAATAGTAATTATAAAACAACAATGGTTATTTATTTCACATGCCTTTTAAATGTAAACAGAAACAAAATGGTTTCTTTATGGTAATAATGTACAGGACCTTTGGTTACAAAAATAATTTAGCCGGATGTCGTAGTATTTTTCTATGATAGAATGAGCTAATAAATTACCGTGTTCTTGGGAGTGACTATATTGATCTTCTCCATTAAAAATATTTACACTAATTAGGTTGTTAAGAAAGTGATAAATTATTTTTTTAAACAATTTTGCATTAGATTGTAGTTGTGTTATGTTTTTGTAGTCCTCAATAGCCAATTCTTGTTTTAATACTGCGTTTTAATACTTTAGTAAGGAGTTAAAAGACCACCCCTATTATTTAAATTAATTAACGATTTCAATAAAATTAATTGAAAATTCACTTAATATAATTGGGTATCCAAAAAAATCCCCGTCATACATATTAGGTTCGTCTACTTTCTTGATCAGTTGAAATATCATCTGATAAGGCTTCAAACATTACAAGTCGGTGATTAGAAGAATTAATAAGACTATCCGAATTAAAATTGGAAACATTCAAAATTGAAACTTCTGTTTGTGGAATACAATTGTCTAACGAGGCGTCACTTAATTGAACGTGTGTTAAAATACGCTTGTATGAAGTGATGAATTGTTTTAGAGTTGAATTCGAATTTCTTCCTAATCTTGAGCGAACAACTGAAAAAAATAGTACAATGTGGTCTTGACTTAATTTATAGAACGAAATTTATTTCAACAGGTGTGTGTTTAAATAAGTGTAATGAAGAATCTGTATGTTAGAAAGACAACTAATCATTCCAATAAATCCCATTTTGCTTTTAGATTTAATAACTTTATTACCATCGGATAGAAACTTTAATTAATGTATAATGTATTCAATTGAAAAATTATCGAAATTTTGAGCCAAATTAAAACTACTTTGGGATATTGGTTTTTTTAAACCATAATCTTGAAATTTTTTGTTGTTTAAAATATCAAAGCAATTATTGAAGACTCTAATAAATTTTATTGTTCCAATACACCTTTCAAATTGTGGCAATTTTAAAACACAAAATTCTAATGCATTTGCTACGGAATTACTTAATGTCTGAACTGCTAAATTAACTTACATTTTTTGGTACTTAAAATAAATATGGGCCTTTTATAATTTATTCGCGAGATGGAAACCTTCCTTCGACTGAATATTATGTAATTCTTCTAAGTAGTGCCATGTAATTTTATTGCCGTCACTATCGACTAAAGAGCCTTTATCAGCTAAAACGTTCCTGGCGAGTTTGAACATATGACATGGATCAAAAAAAAATTAAAAATTGATGAGGTATATCAGCCACTTTGAAAGCGTGATTTATAGTATATTAGGAAAATAACGTTACAACCTAGTGCTCGAGTTACACTAAAACTTGGTGGAAATCCATCAAATTCACTACAATTTTCACAACCCCAACATCGTGTAATAAACGTAAACACAACTCAATCATATTTGTCTTTTGTATAGATGTTAAGTTATAAGTTCGGAAATATCCAAGAGGAATTTTCCAACGAGCAGTACAACTGACAAACATAAAAACATCAAGGTGAGGTTAACAAGATGATGGAAGTTTGGTTTCGAACTAATGAAACATTGAATTTTTTGTATTAAAAAATTCGGTCGTCTCATCAGACTGCAGTGACCAAACTACAAAAATATTAAAAATACTCTGAACTTGCATACAAAGTACAATCACAATGCCTTAGCGAATTTTAATGATTCGCTACGCAAATGATTCGCCTTGGTAACCTCGAATTTTATTGTATTTAACGCATACATGCGATTTCTATATGAAATTTTGGGTTATTCTGGATTGATAGCCAGATGGTATTTTTACATCAAGGTGAAAAAATTCAATGTTTCATTAGTTCGAAACCAAACTTCCATCATCTTGTTAACCTCAAAAAACTTGTTATAAACAAGCAAAAATTATTAATCCATTCACTTATTATTCATGATATATTTATTTATCTTTAGATAACATTTTTAACATTTTTACTAATACCCAGTTGAACAAATTAGAATGTCCCAAACGGCGAGCCAAGTGGACAATCGACGATATTGCCAATGCCATTTCCATTCATTCGGCAGGGCCACGAGCGTATCGGTTACTTCTAAAACGAAACTATCCCTTACCAGCAGTGATAACCCTTAAAAAATATTCTGCTAAAATCAAAGTGTATCCAGGGATACTCCAATGTGTTTTGAACCTTATGACGAAAGTGAATATGAAGCCTTTGGATAAAATTTGTATCGTGTCATTCGACGAAATGAAAATTAGGGAGAAAGTGGTTTACGATAAGGCAAAACATGAAACATTAAGAGCAGCAAAATACGTTCAAGTGGCGATGGTACGAGGATTATTTGGTAATTAGAAGCAACCAATATATTACGAATTCGATACCCGAATGACACAAGAAATTCTTTTTAAAATAATTTGTGCCATTCAGTCATGTGGATTCATTGTGTGTGCGATAGTGTGTGATCTCGGTGGAACAAATCAGGGTTTATTGCGTGACCTTAAAATAACTGCGAAATAGTCATTTTTTCAAAATCCAGCGGACCAATTAAAAAATATATATGTTTTTGCCAATGTGCCTCATCTTATTAAACTAATTCGGAATAATTTTGTTGATAATGGGTTTTTAATAGACGGAGAAGTCATCCATAAAGGGATTATTGAAGAATTAATTTCCATAACAAACAAAAAATCTGACTTGAGTATAGCTTACAAAATTTCGGCGGCAAATTTAATTGTTAGAGGCGCAGAACGGCAAAAGGTAAAAATAGCCACGAAATTATTTTCGCATACTGTATCAAGTGCAATTTACCGGGCAGGTAGTTTAGTAGAACTCACATCGAAAAATTGGATAAAATGTTCTGAGTTATCCAAACAGGTAATCAACAACAATCGAATTATTGTGTGTTAGTTTAGTTATAATTTGTTTATTATTTTAGGTTAACGATTGGTTCGACTGTCTCAATGTTCGAGTGCCATATAAAGACAGCAGACAAAGAGTACAAGGTGTTGGATTGGCGGAATCACTTCAGTTCCAAATAATCGACAAAACGAGTGAAACGATGTTTCACATGCGCGTTAATGGCAAGACAAATATGATGCCATTCCAAAAAGGTGTATATTGTGAAGTGTCCTAGACGTTTTCTGTACTAACTAATGATTGACTTTGATTAAAATATATTTATTTACAGGTATAATAATGACGAACAATTCGTTGAGATTGCTGTATGACGATTTAAAATCCCAACACAATATTTCGTATTTGTTAACATATCGACTTAACCAGGACGTATTGGAAAAAATTTTCGGCGTAATCCGTGCAAAGACTGAAATTTATGTATCGCCTACGCTCTAATATATTAGGCAGAAATGACGGAAGTCTATCAGCTAATGAAAATACTTTGGTAGACGACACACCAGATCTAGATTCCGTTGGAAATTTAAGCGGGGACTTGTTTAGGACATTGACGACGAGAATAAACACCGACCCACCAGCAGATGAGCTTGAATCACTGCGATGGCTTGGAACATTTGGCAGGTTACATATGCCATCGACTCAAAAACCAAGATGTTGTTGTAGATAATAGAGTAGTAAATACACAACAAGACAGTTCGTTCACTTGGACAAATCAAATCACAGAAGGTTTTCTTCAAAAACCTTCTGAACAATTAATGTGTGTGTGAGATGGAAAAACTTGAATCGATTTTTATTCAAGTCAACCAGGACAATATTGTATATTGTAAAGACTACGTCAGAAAATTGGTTAACTTTTCAAAAGATATATTGTGCGATCAAAAGGTAAAGGAAATTTTTTTTCAGTCAAGAATGTATTTTCGAATAAAATACTTAAATGATATTATTGTGGACAATAGTAGAAAAAAAACTAAAAAAATTAATAAAACACCTTCGTAACTAAATAATAAAAATATTTGATTATTTTAAAAATTTGTTTCATTAAATAAATTCATTATGATTTTTCGTTCGTTATTTTATGTATATATGCATTTGTAAATGAAAAAAAGTCTCTTACTCCCGCCATCTTTAAATATTTTGTTGTTGTAAATGTTGACACATACGCAATATATTACCTTATAGTTAGTATCATGGATGAGACGACCGAATTTTTTAATACAAAAAATTCAATGTTTCATTAGTTCGAAACCAAACTTCCATCATCTTGTTAACCTCACCTTGATGTAAAAATACCATCTGGCTATCAATCCAGAATAACCCAAAATTTCATATAGAAATCGCATGAATGCGTTAAATACAATAAAATTCGAGGTTACCAAGGGGTTGGAAATTGCGTAGCGAATCATTAAAATTCGCTAAGGCATTGTGATTATACATACTTTGTATGAAAGTTCAGAGTATTTTCAATATTTTTGTAGTTTGGTCACTGCAGTCTGATGAGACGACCGAATTTTTTAATACAAAAAATTCAATGTTTCATTAGTTCGAAACCAAACTTCCATCATCTTGTTAACCTCACCTTGATGTAAAAATACCATCTGGCTTTCAATCCAGAATAACCCAAAATTTCAAACATAAAAACAGTTACTTGGGTAGCTAAAGTATTATCATTTGGGTCGCTACCTTCGAACTCGACATGTCCCCATAATTTTTTGGTTGAAAATCGTACTCAAGTTTTGGATGAATCTACATCTCATCCACCCATACATTTCCAATAACAAACTCATCTGTTGCTTTTTTTGATCGTACCAGCAATTCTAGAGTACGAAAAGATTCTGCAGTAAAACCTGGACGCCCATTTACTATGTTATACCAATTAGCAACTGTTCGAGAGTTAGGTAAGCAATTTTTAAATTGTTTCGGAACCTATTCATAGGCCTCGGAGAATAATAGTTTAAATTTAAAGCAAACTTCCGTATTTGGAATGGTTTAAAAATGCATCCTTCTGGCAAAGAGTAATTAAATTTTTCTCTTCAAGTTCGTCTATCAGTGGCACTATTCTGGTAATTCCCAGGGAATAGAAATTTTGAATTTTCTTGCAGTTTTTCTATTTATTCCCTAAAGTGTATTCTGGCGCTTGGGAATAAACGTTTATTGGGAAAAAACTATTCCCAATTATTGCAGTTTTGACGTTTATATTTCCTTACCTATTTTACAGAAGAAATAGGGGAATAAACTTTTAACGGATAGTACCTGTGATATAATGTTATAGGCATAAGTTTTAATAATAAATAATTACTTATAGGTATACAAAATAGTTATAATAAACAAAAATGAGTACAACTACACCGCGGGTAAGTAATTAAAGAATTTATTAATATATGAACATAAATGTGGAACACAAATATATATTGTTTAATTTTAGGGAAAAAGTGTTTCTAAGGAGCAGAAATTACTGTTAGTTTCTCTACTAGAGGAACAAATTGATTTAGCAAATGATCGGTATGTACTTATTAATCACACATATTATGTTCATCAATGTGATGATAAATAAATACCATAATAATTTTTATCTTTAATATAAATTTAGCTTTGGAGGTATCAATGGCAAAAAAATCAACAGGGAATTATGGAATGAAATAGCAGCTAAAATAAATTCCTTAGGGGGAGCTAATAAAGATGGGGAGAAATGGCGGCGTGCATGGATGGATATGAAGTAAATAAATTACTTATTTTTGTTTAGTTCATACTTATAATTATTTTTCGTAGCAAATACGTACGTGCGCAATGGACCAGTTTAAAAGAGTATGACAAAAGGACAAGTCTTGGGCAAGAGGGGTCATCAAGGGGGCCTAGTCAATTAACCACACTGGACCAAAGAATTTTAGATGTCATCCATAAAGATGCGTGTGCAGGGTCCGGAAACATTGAGGGTGGAATCCAACTTCAATCGCAAGAGGTAATCTTGATATATGCATAAAAATTTAATAGATTTTATCGTCTCAGCAATAATTATAAAATTGTAACAAAATTATTGAGTTCATTAATTTTGATATAAGATGATAATTCTAATAGAAATATGTTTATGTTTCGGGCAATCAATTTTTATAAGCTTAATTTTTATTATAGCCCTCTACAAGTACTGTACATCGAATGGCCGGCAATAAAGAATTTTTAGAAACTGCAGTAGCAGCTGAAAGACGAAATCAAAATGAAACGAGCCGACCAATACGGTCTACGAGTACACAAATTCGTGGTTCGGCGTATACCCGAGATAAGCTCTTGGAGGAAGGCAACAAAATTGAAAAGGAAAAGGTTACTGCTTTCAATCGTATTGCTGCGGCGATGGAGAAGCGGAATGATATTTTGCAGGAAATATTAAATAATAAGTTAGTGTATTTATATTTATTCAGTATATTTATTTATTAAAATTTTTTATTTATATTTATTCAGTATTAAAATACACTTGAACTACAGAAGTTTTTATTTCTCTGGCCACCGTGAGTAAGCGTTCCATCGATATTGAATCGTTGTCACTTACGTCTTCGTCATTCATCTCTGGATCAGACTCGTTAGGTTCCGGCTGTGCCGTATCATGCTCATCGTTGTAATTGTATTGCTTTAAAAAGTTGTGTAAAATCGCACAAGTATTGATTATTTGTCCTACCATGAACGGAGAATATTTAAGACAGCGGTCTTTAGTCAAACATCTGAACCTCGATTTTAACACCCCATTATACCTCTCTATACAATTGCGGGCTGATCTGTGAGCTATATTATACACCTTTTCTGGTTGTTCCGTTGCGTTTTCAATCGGCGTTAACAACCATGGCTGTAGTGGATAACCACTGTCACCTTAAATTAAAAAATTGATAAAATACAAATATAGTTTAAAATTTTTAAATGATAGATTAATATAAATTTGTATTTTAAATTTCAGAGAACGAGAGCCTTACGCGTCGCCAGAATATTTAGAGACAATGTTTTTCGAATAATATTGATTAGAAATAATCATTATCATTTTTAACTGTGTACGGGGGCTGTGAATTTTATATAACTTTTGTGATAAAAGAGCTATGAATTTAAAAACTAAATGTAAAAATTAAATAATTAAATTAATTGAATTTAAATGTAAAAATTCAAAATAAATAAAATGAATTTATAATTTACCTAACAACCATGTGTTTGACAACTCCTTGCGTCATACTTGTTGTGTAGCAGAGCTTTTGCCAACGATTTCCGCCAAATGGTAGCATCATGGTTTGAACCACCGTATGATGCGTTCACATTTAAAAATTTTAAATTATAGTCACAAATCTATAAAAATTTAAAAATATGTACATTTTACATTATTAAAACAAATAGGTATAGAAACATATTCATAGCGAAAAAAATAAAACTTATACGGATAACATGACATTACTTACCAATTGTAACTACATTTTTAGAGTGATACTGATGACGATTTAGGTATACATGTTCGACACGCTTAGCCGGTCTAAACATTAAGACGTGGGTGCAATCAATGCACCCTATTATTCCCGGAAAATTGAATTTTTCATAAAATCTGTAAATTATGAATTTACAAAAGTTTTTTTTTTAACTGAATTGGACATGACTACTTACTGTAATTTAATACGATTAATCTCAGAGGAAGATTGAGGAAATTGTATGTATACATTTAAAAAATTATTATTCATAATCGGTTCATTCTTTAATGCATCGACATACGGTAGATTGTGACATACATGTTAAATAGTTTACACCTATCTTCTTTTGAAAACTTCCTGAAATAAATTTTTGAAAAGAAAAAAAATATAGAACAATTTTATTATAGTTACCCTCGGCTAAAAAGCTCAGCGCTACCAACATCCGTAATGCCTTTGGTATAAATGTCACCTCAATGAAGGGTTCTATTAAATTTTTTAAAATTAAAGCCAGTTCTTGTGGCATTCTAAACAATTGAATAAATTCGTCCTCGTACAGATCGAACGGATCAGTCGAGCACCATAAACGTTTCTCTCTCTCTCTCTCTCTCTCTCTCTGGCACTATATCCCATCAAGGGATTTGGCCGCCTCACATGAGGTTTCATAATCATATTTTCATTTCGGATAATGAGTGATTAATTCATTGATCCTAAACCAACCGTGAAATTTTTTCCTTGTCACCACCGGGAATCGAACCCAGGACCTCTGGTCGCTGGAGCAAGTATGCTAACCACTTTGCCACCGGGGCGGCAATCGTAAACGTTGCCGCTGAATAAATAAATTATATCGCCGGTCATCTTCATCGTCTTGATAGAAAGGCAACAATCGTCTCGACATTTTTATTTAATTTTATTTAATATTTAACTTTATTAGTTTGTACACACGTATATGTAATTGACAGCAAACACAAATAAATTATATTTGTCAGTTTCTACTCGATTTAAAGCAATCCCGCGGCAAGCACTACAAATTAAATTAATTTTCCCGTAAATTTATTCCCAAATCACCAGAATAGACTTCCGGTAAATTGGGAATAGAAAATAGGGAAAAATAAGTCTTGGGAATAACTGCTATTAAAATTATATTTCCCTGTTCCCTGGGAATTACCAGAATAGGGCCACAGGTGACCCAAATTAATAATTTTTCTTCTATGTCTACTATGTTTTTGTCGTAGATTCATATTTTTTATTTCCAGTTTCTTGTATCTATTCCTTAAAAACAGTTGTCATTTTCGAAATTTGTTTCTTGGACTCGCATCAAGATCAATATCTGATGAGATCATTGCTTGTTTTAACGTTATTTTATTAAATTGTTCGGAATAGGATGCTTTTATATGTTTACTTACAAAAGACGAACTAGTACCACTAGGAATGCAAGCATCACTTTTGTTTAAATCGGATATATTATCATTATTCAAATTTTCTTCACGATTAAACAAATTCGAAACTTTAAAATTAGCCTTATTTATATTATCAGAGTCATCTATAGAAGTAAGGTAAACTTCTTGTGGGACAGATTTAGAATATGAGTGTTCGGACACGGGATAAGGGATTGTGGTTTGAATAATATTTGGGCATGAATTTTCATGATTATTTTGATTATTAGCAATGTACAAGGTGGGAATGGCAGATTTTTTAATCTCTTTCTCTTTTGATTCATTTGTGTGAAATAGTGTTTTTCAAAATGTACCGAGCAAACAATTGCATTTTTACTGATTACATCTTGCTCGCCCAAGCCAATTGATTTCAACCATTCCTTTTTTATTTCTCCATATTTTGGTAAGCTAAAAATAAATGTTTACTTTATAATTTTTGTAAAAAGTTGTACTCATAGTATTTAAAATAAAAATAAATTATGAAAATCTAAGCACGTAGCATATGAAATATCCGCCGTTTTACTAAACTAAAATAAAAAATACGATCCTGGTAATAAAACCTATAAGAACCCCATGCCACAAGCAAAATTGTTTTCTTAATTTTGTCTGATTTATAACTTAAATTAAGGATAAATTTACCACAAATCACTAAGCTTCTTAACATAATTTACATTTTATTTTATATAAACACTAAGAAAACTTACTGATGGTAAGATATTCCTTCTTACTTTTTACACTATTTGCCGTAGGCACTTGGCGAAACACACTTACACTTAATATACACATTTTATTAAACACTTGTTTTTTATTTCGCAAAATTATAATTATTTATAATTTTGCGAAATAAAAAACAAGTGTTTAATAAAATATGTTTCTTAAGTATATTCCTTCTTGTATTTTCTTAGGCGTATTTTGGCATTTTTTCACAATACACTTCATTTTGCATAAAAGTAATTTTTATTATCAAATAATGCACCACTACATAAACATCTAACTATTTGATAATATTTTTATTATTTTGATGTATTTTAAAAATTTATATTTTATAATTTTACAGTGCAAAATTAAAACGTCACTTCGTACAACAACAAAAACTGGTTTGACGGGTTCTTATCTTGAGATATGAGTAAACCATATGCATCACCCGTTATAGGGTGATTTTTTAAGAGCTTGAGAACTTTTTTTTAAAAAAAAACGCATAAAATTTGCAAAATCTCATCGGTTCTTTATTTGAAACGTTAGATTGGTCCATGACATTTACTTTTTGAAGATAATTTCATTTAAATGTTGACCGCGGCTGCGTCTTAGGTGGTCCATTCGGAGAGTCCAATTTTGGGCAACTTTTTCGAGCATTTCGGCCGGAATAGCCCGAATTTCTTCGGAAATGTTGTCTTCCAAAACTGGAATAGTTGCTGGCTTATTTCTGTAGACTTTAGACTTGACGTAGCCCCACAAAAAATAGTCTAAAGGCGTCAAATCGCATGATCTTGGTGGCCAACTTACCGGGCCATTTCTTGAGATGAATTGTTCTCCGAAGTTTTCCCTCAAAATGGCCAAAGAATCGCGAGCTGTGTGGCATGTAGCGCCATCTTGTTGAAACCACATGTCAACTAAGTTCAGTTCTTCCATTTTTGGCAACAAAAAGTTTGTTAGCATCGAACGATAGCGATCGCCATTCACCGTAACGTTGCGTCCAACAGCATCTTTGAAAAAATACGGTCCAATGATTCCACCAGCGTACAAACCACACCAAACAGTGCATTTTTCGGAATGCATGGGCAGTTCTTGAACGGCTTCTGGTTGCTCTTCACTCCAAATGCGGCAATTTTGCTTATTTACGTAGCCATTCAACCAGAAATGAGCCTCATCGCTGAACAAAATTTGTCGATAAAAAAGCGGATTTTCTGCCAACTTTTCTAGGGCCCATTCACTGAAAATTCGACGTTGTGGCAGATCGTTCGGCTTCAGTTCTTGCAGGAGCTGTATTTTATACGGTTTTACACCAAGATCTTTGCGTAAAATCTTCCATGTCGTCGAATAACACAAACCCAATTGCTGCGAACGGCGACGAATCGACATTTCACGGTCTTCAGCAACACTCTCAGAAACAGACGCAATATTCTCTTCTGTACGCACTGTACGCATTCGTGTGGTTGGTTTAATGTCCAATAAAGTAAACTGAGTGCGAAACTTGGTCACAATCGCATTAATTGTTTGCTCACTTGGTCGATTATGTAGACCATAAATCGGACGTAAATCGCGAAACACTTTTCGAACCGAACACTGATTTTTGTAATATAATTCAATTATTTGCAAGCGTTGCTCGTTAGTAAGTCTATTCATTATGAAATGTCAAAGCATACTGAGCATCTTTCTCTTTGACACCTTGTCTGAAATCCCGCGTGATCTGTCAAATACTAATGCATGAAAATCCTAACCACAAAAAAATCACCCGTTACATTTTTAGAGTGATACTGATGACGATTTAGGTATACATGTTCGACACGCTTAGCCGGTCTAAACATTAAGACGTGGGTGCAATCAATGCACCCTATTATTCCCGGAAAATTGAATTTTTCATAAAATCTGTAAATTATGAATTTACAAAAGTTTTTTTTTTAACTGAATTGGACATGACTACTTACTGTAATTTAATACGATTAATCTCAGAGGAAGATTGAGGAAATTGTATGCATACATTTAAAAAATTATTATTCATAATCGGTTCATTAATGCATCGACATACGGTAGATTGTGACATACATGTTAAATAGTTTACACCTATCTTCTTTTGAAAACTTCCTAAAATAAATTTTTGATAAGAAAAAAAATATAGAACAATTTTATTATAGTTACCCTCGGCTAAAAAGCTCAGCGCTACCAACATCCGTAATGCCTTTGGTATAAATGTCACCTCCATGAAGGGCTCTATTAAATTTTTTAAAATTAAAGCCAGTTCTTGTGGCATTCTAAACAATTGAATAAATTCGTCCTCGTACAGATCGAACGGATCAGTCGAGCACCGTAAACGTTTCTCTCTCTCTCTCTCTTTGGCACTATATCCCATCAAGGGATTTGGCCGCCTCACATGAGGTTTCATAATCATATTTTCATTTCGGATAATGAGTGATTAATTCATTGATCCTAAACCAACCGTGAAATTTTTTTCTTGTCACCACCGGGAATCGAACCCAGGACCTCCGGTCGCTGGAGCAAGTATGCTAACCACTTTGCCACCGGGGCGGCAACCGTAAACGTTGCCGCTGAATAAATAAATTATATCGCCGGTCATCTTCATCGTCTTGATAGAAAGGCAACAATCGTCTCGACATTTTTATTTAATTTTATTTAATATTTAACTTTATTAGTTTGTACACATGTATATGTAATTGACAGCAAACACAAATAAATTATATTTGTCAGTTTCTACTCGATTTAAAGCAATCCCGCGGCAAGCACTACAAATTAAATTAATTTTCCCGTAAATTTATTCCCAAATCACCAGAATAGACTTCCGGTAAATTGGGAATAGAAAATAGGGAAAAATAAGTCTTGGGAATAACTGCTATTAAAATTGTATTTCCCTGTTCCCTGGGAATTACCAGAATAGGGCCACAGGTGACCCAAATTAATAATTTTTCTTCTATGTCTACTATGTTTTTGTCGTAGATTCATATTTTTTACTTCCAGTTTCTTGTATCTATTCCTTAAAAACAGTTGTCATTTTCGAAATTTGTTTCTTGGACTCGCATCAAGATCAGTATCTGATGAGATCATTGCTTGTTTTAACGTTATTTTATTAAATTGTTCGGAATAGGATGGTTTTATAATTTTACTTACAAAAAACGAACTAGTACCACTAGGAATGCAAGCATCACTTTTGTTTAAATCGGATATATTATCATTATTCAAATGTTTTTCACGATTAAACAAATTCGAAACTTTAAAATTAGCCTTATTTATATTATCAGAGTCATCTATAGAAGTAAGGTAAACTTCTTGTGGGACAGATTTAGAATATGAGTGTTCGGACACGGGATAAGGGATTGTGGTTTGAATAATATTTGGGCATGAATTTTCATGATTATTTTGATTATTAGCAATGTACAAGGTGGGAATGGCAGATTTTTTAATCTCTTTCTCTTTTGATTCATTTGTGTGAAATAGTGTTTTTCAAAATGTACCGAGCAAACAATTGCATTTTTACTGATTATATCTTGCTCGCCCAAGCCAATTGATTTCAACCATTCCTTTTTTATTTCTCCATATTTTGGTAAGCTAAAAATAAATGTTTACTTTATAATTTTTGTAAAAAGTTGTACTCATAGTATTTAAAATAAAAATAAATTATGAAAAGCCAAGCACGTAGCACATGAAATATCCGCCGTTTTATTATAATTTTGTCTGATTTATAACTTAAATTAAGGATAAATTTACCACAAATCACTAAGCTTCTTAACATAATTTACATTTTATTTTATATAAACACTTGGAAAACTTACTGATGGTAAGATATTCCTTCTTACTTTTTACACTATTTGCCGTAGGCACTTGGCGAAACACACTTACACTTAATATACACATTTTATTAAACACTTGTTTTTTATTTCGCAAAATTATAATTATTTATAATTTTGCGAAATAAAAACAAGTGTTTAATAAAATATGTTTATTAAGTATATTCCTTCTTGTATTTTCTTAGGCGTATTTTGGCATTTTTTCACAATACACTTCATTTTGCATAAAAGTAATTTTTATTATCAAATAATGCACCACTACATAAACATCTAACTATTTGATAATGTTTTTTATGATTTTGATGTATTTTAAAAATTTATATTTTATAATTTTAGAGCGCAAAATTAAAACGTCACTTCGTACAACAACAAAAACTGGTTTGACGGGTTCTTATCTTGAGATATGAATAAACCATATGAATCTTTTATATAACCATTCTGCTCTGGCTTGTGACAGATGAAATAGCAAATTTTATATGGGTAAAATCTTGACACCCGTTCTTCAGTTTTAAATTCTTTGACATATTCTAATAGAACCATCTATAGTGTATTTTTTTCTGTATTTGCTGCATTATCATAGCTTTATATTTTTCTTGGTTTTTTTTCGCCATTTTTTATTTTTTCATAAATTAGTAAAAAATTTTTTTTGATATTACTGTGAGTGTATGTGTATATAAGTGAATAATCTCTCGCTTTATATGGGATAAATTTTAATCGCTAAAATGGACTTTTGCGGAAAAGATAACAAAAATATTACGTGACTGCGTAGGACTGATGACAATCAAAGGCTTGTGCCGGAAGAATCCGATGCTGAAACGGACTCTTTTAGCGACTATAGTGAGGCAGAACTTATAAAAACTCAACGTCGGAAGAAGAAGCGTGTGATATTTTCGTCTGAAGATGAAGACTCTGAAAATATCGATGATCCTGCCGGTGACGATGCTCTAAGTTTTTCACCAGTAACAGAATATAATGAGAAGATTATCGACGATGACGATATGTGGTATGATAATAAAGAGGAATTGATTAAATTTGCAATTAGCAAAGGAAATTTTTGATCAGCTGTTCTCAAGAAATATAGTTGAGACAGACACTTGTTGGATGCACAAACAAATGTGGAAAGCAGTTATTTGAAACCAAGCATTCTGTAACAAGAAATACTCCGAAGGTTGATTTCATTGAAATAAATGAAGAAGTGTCACTAAAATGAATGGGCGTTTGCTTACTTCAAGGCTAAAACTCAGTTCCTTCCATTCGATATTTGTTTACTGATGATCCTCTTTACTATTCACCAATATATCCGTACACCATGTCGGGTCGCTGTTTTGAACAGCTAGTACGATTCATCAATGGACATTATACTGGAGATGTTGAGAGCAATACCCAAAAATTAAATAAAATTTATCTGGTACTCAAGCTAATTCGTGCCAATTTTCAAGCACCATATTCACCGTCACAAGCACTTTCATTGGATGAATCCCTTTTGTTGTTTCGGGGTCGGGTACATTTCCGATAATATATCAAAGGAAAAAAGCAAGTTATGGCATAAAACTATTGTAAACATACTACGCCGGACGGGATATCTTCTAAATGTTGAAATTTATCAAGGAAAATCACATAACATAGAGGCCCCATCAAAAACAAGTAATCTGGTTTTACGGTTGATGCAACCATATTTGGGTAAAGTACATCATCTGGACAATTTCTACAACAGTATCGGGCTGTTATGAGAGCTGCTTACACATAAAACACACACGACCGGAACGCTTCGTCCTAACAGAAAATGTAATCCGAAAGAAGTGAAATTAAAAATTAAAAAAATTCGAATATATATGGCGTAGACAAGGTCAAATTTATATATCGAAATGGCGGGATAAACGGGATATGCTATTCATAACAACCAACTTTCATCCGGAAATGGTGGAAGTTACCAACAAATTTAGACAAAAAAAGAATAAACCAAATGATTAAGCTGAATATAATTTGAATATGTCAGGAATTAACAGATGTGATCAAATGATTCTCGATTATTCATCACTACGAAAATCGATAAGATGGTACAAACAACTATTTTTCATCTTTTCTTAGGCATGGTATAAAGCATTTCACGTAATTTCATTGGTTTTGAGTTCGTTAGCGAGTATGGAACTATATTTTATCTCCGATGTCATGTACGTGACTTTACTGAATATGCATCAGTACACTTCGTTCGAATGATGTCCCTTTTTGTATTCATTAAAATGTGCAGGACGGCTAGCCGTCATTTGCGACAACTAGTTAAATATGCAAAAAAAAATAATTTATGGGTATTATATATTAGAGTACAAAACTAGTTTTGTATCCATTGGGAAATATTGTTGTATTTTGATGTAGAAATAAAAATATTTTTAATTTTACGAAAACATCGTACACGATAATATTTGTATTTTCATAAATTTGGTTTTATCATTTTTATTATGCGTACATCGTTATTATATTGGATCTCTACTTCAATATAGTTTACCTTTTTTGTTCTTTGCTTCATAAAATAGTGTATTTTCATTCAATTTTATGTGACAAATGATATAAATAATAATATTTATTTTCAACACTTGCTTTACTACAATAAACACTTATGCACAAAGAAGACGGAGTAAAAACAATATTTTAAAAAAATAAAAATAAAAAATTTACTTCTTGATCGTTTTGCTTTGATTTCATTTTGTTTTGATTAATTTATCGTTTATTCCAACCACCACAATATAAAAAAAATAAAAACATCATTAATGTATTTTTCTTTCATTACATCTCGTTATCAATTCCTTTTTTGCTTAAAATAGTAATATTTTTTGTCAAATATCTATTTTTTAATTTTACCTTGAACTTGAGCAAATGCTATTGGATATACAAATAAATCTGCGCCGGTCGACAAAAGATAGTACCACCAGTAAGTTATGGTTAAAATTTCCCGTTGAAAAACGTCTTATTCTAAGGTTGGAAATTTATCAACAACATAACCTTACAATATTAGTGATTTTGTATCAGCATCATGTATTTTTTTTCTTCTCAAAATGTCGAGTTTGAGCCAAATATGCGTCAATTGGGGGAACTTTTAAAATACTTTAATTTGAAGAAATATGCAGCTGATTCGCATATGGTGAGGCTGCCTTAATTGAGAGAAATTAGAGTGTGGCGGAAGGCCGAAAATGAACGAAACGCGCAATTGGAAGTATTATTGGATGAAGATTCGTGTCAAATGTAAGGATAACTTGCACTTACATTAGAAGTGACTCAACCAGAAATTACACATCGTTTAATATGATTGGGAATGATTCAAAAGCAAGCAAATCTGAAGCCGAGATGTTGAACTCTGGTTTTTTCGTGTGAAATGCTGCTTGAGTTGGCATATACGAAAGGGTTTTGTTTGCATATCGCATAGTCATTGGTGATGAATAATGGATCAACTGCGTTAACCCTAAAAAAAAGAAACCGCGGGGACCTCCTGGCCATGCTTTGACATCGACAAATAAGTTGAATATTAATTGAAAAAAAACCACTTGTTTTGATCGATGATACGTGGCCTGTCTGAGCAACACTTCACATCATAAAACTTGGTTTGATTCAAGGATAGCCTCGTAAGTTGCCAGAAAGATGGAAAAAGTAGTGACTAGTGATGGACAATACTTTAAATAAAACATAACCTACCATTCTTTCACAATACTATTGTGAAGTCTTATTTGTACACCCAATATTATTGAGTTACAATGGATAACGGTGTACTAATTAATTTAATAGTGAGAACATTAATGCGATAAATGTATTTGTCAATAGACAACAATATACTTTTTAGTGTTTATTCAGAACTCGCAATTGATGATAAATTGAGTGTTGTTGTTAAGTGGATGAGTATTGGGGGGATGATTGTTTAACTTACCATCTAGGATTTTAAAACCTTATAATAATTGTTGTATTTTTATATAGTATAGCTTCGATTTAGTTTGAAAAAATGCAAACATCAAGAAACTATTTTATACATATAGACAGTATTATTAATTATTTTTAAGGTACTGAATAGTGGAAGTGAATCCCATTTTTTATATTGAAATCACATCTAATCTCAATCGGTTAAGAAAATGTTTGGCTTAGGCTACGGGCCCATAGTCCGGTAAAAGTCAATTTTAAGTAAATTTTTTGGAAAATTCATTTATTTTTCAAAAACTCTATGGCCAGGCAAACTGGTCCAAATATCTGTTCTAAATCCAATTTTTACCATTGTAATTATTTATTCGACTATTAGCCTGCAGTCTTATGTTGATTTCGATTGAACAAAAAATGTTACACTGAGGGTAAAAATGGTACTCCAACTGCTGTCAAAATGTTCGATTGAAAAAAAAAAAAAAATACCAGGGTAATATTTTGCGACACTCTAGGTAATTTTCTCTACTTCAGGTTTTTTGATCGAGTAACCATTTTTTGTTGTCAACGCCATTTTTTTCTATACTTGTCAAAACAGAATATTTTCAAGCAATGTAAATTCGTTATTCATCGTAAAGATGAAACAAATAAATTGTGTTGGCATTTAAAAGCGGTGTAGTTCATTTCTGTTCCATTGATACAAAATGAGGGTATAAAATGAGAGTACTATTTTTAGAGCAGAAAAATATCAATCGAAATCAACATTAGTATCAAAAAAATTACATTGGCGGTTATCCAGGGTGGTCTCTCTATGGTGCTGTATCACTTTTTTATATCACATTTAAAACTTTTTTTGTGATATATGTAAACAAAAAATGCTACAAGTACAACCCTACGTAATGAATTTTGAGGGAAAATAATGAACAAAAAATGAAATAGTGACGTTTCTATGAACTTTTTTATGAAGAGCATGAAAAGGTTGTTACATAATTTTATTTCAAATAAAATGTTAAGTTCGTAAATAAAATGGCGCGTCATTGTTTAACATATTTCCATTAAGTAAGATTTATACTTGTGAATTTGACCCCCATATATGTGATGACACCCATTATATGTGATTATAAATTTAAATTATATGAAAATATTAAAATTCAGCAAATCAAACCGATTGGCCTGTTTCAAGGTAAGGGTTATTTCCACTTGCTCTGCATTCATTTGCTGCATCGATTGTACTTTGATTCTCGGCAGCATCGTACTCGTCCGCATACCGATTTAAAATTAAAAAATTGTGACAAACTGCCACAACATTTATTTTTTTCACACTTTTTAAAGCGTACCGCATGGTTTCCGTTTACCAAGAATATATCAACACTTACAGTTTATTTTTATTAGATTTTAACAGAATCTAGTACATAATTATATAATTCTAGTAGGATTAAAAATTTTCACGCAGATACAATTTTTATATCCACCTTTGAAAATGGTCGAAGCACACAAACACCATGTACTTCGATTTTATTCACGATAAATTTAAGAGTGTCTCTAGCTTCTTTACATTATAATTTTATTTTACATTTTGTATAATTAACTTCTTAATTGTTATCACAAAAACATTTGGTACACATGGTTGTCAGCACCTTAATCGAACTTTCTAGACTTAGTGCCCTCAACCAAAAAAAACCCTAGCTAATAAAAAACCGGTTTGTTTTATGATCATATTTTTCCCATCTCAAAAACTTAGCACACGGGTGCAAAAATATTAATTGCCGTTGCATAAATGCAAGTTCCTTATTAATATAAACATGAAATTTTTAAAATCAGGTGTAATCAACTAGAACTGATGGTTACAAATACAACGAAATTTATTTTAAATTATTCCAATGGCTCTTTCAATTTGACTACGGATGATTTTATGCCGACTATCAAATTTTTTTTTGTTTGCAGTTGTTCCTTCTCCGCTCACGGTAATTAGAAAAGGAATTAGACGGTATTCTTGATCTCCTAGTAGCCAGTATTTTTGAGTATCGGGAGTTGTATATTCATTTTGAATCATGCATAAAGTTGGCTTGCTCCCCAAACATAACTATCATTAACCGATTCTGGATAACGGGCATTTATATACGTTATGACGTTTCGATCATTCACCACGATTTGAGTATTTATGCTGTGAAATTGCTTACGATTTACATATGCCATTTCAAAGTCTTTTTTTAAGCCTGCTGAAGCGACTTGTGTGCCAGCTATCAATCCAATTATTCCCGGAATATCGTTTTTCATTAAATTCTCCTGCAATGCGATTTCTTTTTGCTGCATCTTGTGGCAATTTGATATACTTGACCATCAGCATATTGAGTAGATCGGTCACCTCCTCGGTGCATCGACTTATAGCTGGTGGCGACAAATGCCCAACACTTCGTGTTGATATGATTCGGTCGCATAAAAATTTAATGTTATCAAACACGTAATATCGAAGGGAATATTTTCATGTGTATCATCCGATGTAATCGCAGTTTTAAATTTTCACTGATATAAACAAAAAACACAAAATTGAATGACGTTTGACGAACATATATTATAATAAAAAAAATTACACTTGTGGAAACAAATCAGAAGATGTTGTGGTCTCTTTTATTCACATCAATATACGACATGACGAAATTCATCCATAATTAACCCGCAGTAACCTACGAGAATTTTTTATGTCACACTTTTATATCACAAATGTGATATACCACCATAGGATGATAACCCAGAACTGCAACCCGAACTTAAATTTCAACTTTTCTTATCATACAAACCAAGTTTATTACGAAAAAAATGGTGGCCGAGAAAACACTGAACTCAGGCAATTTTTGTTTTTGTTTTGCCATGTATTTGCATTATGAGGCTGCGGGCCAATAGTCGGGTAAAAGTCAATTTTAAGTAAATTTTTCGGTAAATTCATTTATTTTTCAAAAACTCTATGACAAACTGATCGAAAAACCTGTTCTAAATCTAATTTTTACCATAGTAAACGATTTACTCGACTATTGGCCGATGATTATGATAATTTTAGTAGGCTTAGACGCAAATCGCTTTTTTTTAATTAACTTTTTCGTTTCAAAACGTTTAACCATATACATATATATCATTTTCTTTTCTGTTTAAAAAATCGTTTGATTTTTTATAAAAGTTTCTGCTGAAAATTAATGAGTTGCTTAAAAATTTCACAAATCTTCTGCTGGTTTATAAAAACATCAACAGAAACAATTTTTGTTTCTGATAGTGCTGCCTATTATAGCGGTGAATAGCATTTTTCTGCTGGAAATTTTGTGATATCTTATGCAGCATGATCACATGTTTAGAAAGTAATCTATATAAAACATTAAAAATATACATATCAGTTTTATTGAAATGATAAAAATTTCATAAGTTTATCAAAGTGGTACCGAAAAATAGTATTTTATATACGAAGGTGCAGTTTACTATTTTATATGCCGATCGATAACTTTCAAGGAAGAGCTATACTCGTAATAGTAGGTCGCAAGCGTGGTCTACATATTATTTGTGCATTACTAGAATTACCACCTTAAAGAGTTTTTGTTTTATTTTTGTTATTTTTTAATCTATGCAATCTGTTTTGGGCCGAATGACTCCCAACTCTTTCGCGGTTCGCTTTCCACGTTCTACTTTACGCATTACTTGCCAAATCGAGGACGTACGGCTATAGGTACGATTTTATCACCACCTGCACATTGCATAGCACCATGCCAGCCTATACTGGCATGGAAGATGGATCGGCACAAGACGAAGTTTTGACAAGGGGTCATAGATGTGTTCCATTTCACCACAGATCGTAATCTGTTGATGAAAATTCCCTTTGCATCCTGCCCTTGTCGGGATTCGAACCCGGTACCTCTCGATCCAAATGCCAAAGCTTTAACCACTGTGCCATTTGGTCGGTTAAAGAATTTTTGATGATAAGAAAGTCAATTTAATAATGTTTTAATTTTGATTTTTATAATAAAGTATTTTTTTATTTTACTGGGTTAAAACGTCGTCTTGTTATAATTTTATTAATAAATAAGGGGAGATACACTAAGGGGATACAATAATAACAGACTGATATGTAACGTGTGAGCATCTCGTTACATATTACTATATTAGTATCCATTTTTTTTTTTCTTTTCTAAGGCTGAAAAATTTATTTTTCAATCAAATTTTCATAAACTATTGTATCGCTTGAGAATGACGGAATATACCGTCGAAACGTCGGTATTTTATTAACAAAATTATAATAAAATGGTGTTAAGATTTAACCTAGTAATATAAAATAATATTTAATTGTGATTTTGGTCGCAGAAGTAGATAAAATATTAATCTTTAGTCGAGAAACCAATCTTCGCAGCGCACTACGCAAACAAAAATCATATAAAAATGATACTAAAATATTACTAATAGTGAAAAAAAAACATTATTATTGCTTGTAGTCTACGTATATATATTATCTTGCAAATAATATATTCTTGTCACAGGTTCTTGGTTAGTTTCACGCAATGTCTATAATCAGATTCACAAACGTATTGAAAAAATCATATCAATTTACAGAATAGACAATATATATACTGTGTCCTTCTCGTGGGGGTAATAACCAGCCAATTTATTCAAATGGTGCACAAATTTGCTGAATATAATTTTATTTCACTCTCATACAGAATATTTATTTGTATGTATTGCACGTAACATAGTGGTGTTCAGTCTATACATTTTTATAACTTCCTTCCAAGAAAAAATATTTCTTAATTTTAGGAGGGTTGAATGTTAATACGATACTGAAATTACGAATGAGCCGTCTTCTTATTATTTTAAATACGAATGTTTTAATCAGATTTTTGTTCCGTTGACTTATTTTTAAAATTTTAACAAAAGTCAATTTTTTCATTACAGGTTATTTCTACAGTCTCCAGCGAATCCAGATTTGTTGTACATAATTTTCTTCTGTCACACTCAATTGACTGTTACATTACTATTAGCTCTAATTTTTGGCAGTAAGGTATGTAAACTAATTATTTATAAATATTAATTTAATAAGAACTATATTTGAAATTGTTATTTGCCTTACAAAGACAAATCATTGAGTTTTTCGGTCGAGTACGGAGTGTTTTCGATTAAAAACTGTTGCGAATTTATCATTTAAGAATTTTTAACTTCTGTCGGTTTAATAGGGTGTTCCTAAACAGTTAGTATTGTGTATCTGTCAAATTTGATTGAATATTTGGAGTGTGTGGCCACTAATTCGTATAGAGTTGACTCGGCTTCACACATCTTAATAGTTAATAGTTAGTGGAAAATGTAATGTAAGGCGGTTAGCACAAGATAGCGTAATTATTTTTGTTATGTTAAAATTTTATTTATTAGGATTGAAAATTTCAGTATGTATTTAGAATAGTGTAGGATATAATTGAAACTAAATAAAATAAATTTAATGTAATAATTAGTATTAACTAAATTAACCTAGTTCTCGCTAACCTGGAATCTGTAAGATAAATTACTATAATTAATGTTTGACACAGTTCTAAAATTTCACAACCTAAACATAAAAAAATTAAAAAACAACAATTCATTCCCAACCAGAATTAAATAAAACTATTAAGCTAATGTGGAATCTGTAAAATGACAGTATTAATAAATTAATTAATAACTAGCACAATTGTAGAATACTTAATTAGACCAAATATCCCAATCGATTGTTCAACGTTAAAATTATAAAATAAATAACTATAACAGGAGATATTAAAAATAAAACAATCAAAGTTAATCTGTGATAGTCAAGTATTAGCTATATGAATTTACAATAATATTAAATAAATTATAAATCATATGACGAACAACAAGCGATCCAACCTAGAACATCAATTTACACTCTCCCGAACAACACTGTCTAAGTACCGAAATATTTGCATGCATTTTAATTCTATTTTGTAATTTCCAAGCTATCTGTTGCTGTGTTTTAATATTGGAGCACTATCCGGAGCCAAATGGCAATTTTCTATTGAAACTGCAGCTATTATTCACTGGTGTCGCTGTACTTTAAAAATTAAAACTAAATTCATCAATAAAACAAACATTTATCACCTGAAATATATTAATTGACATTTATTTTGACATGACGTTATAAACAAAAATTCATTTTGCTGCGTTTTAATTTTTTATTGTAAGATTTAGTTTCTAATGGTTTCAGGGGTTTACAAAATTAAAAGCCTTTTCAAATTTCCCATTGAAATGGATAGCGCTCCCGATAGCGGCTCCCGATAAATAAGTGAGCCGAGATATTTTTTTATCGATTTTTAATTAAAAAGTTGAATGAAAAATCTTAGTTTAGATTTAAATAAATTAATTAAATGCAATAATAGCGCGCTAAATATAAGTTTTCACATAGAAAATTGGCTGCTCCGGATACAACTATCGGGCGCTAATAAAAAAACACAGCATGTAATCCCAAAAATTCAAATATCCACTGAAATATCAGATATTTTAATAAAACCGAAAACCGGTATAATTTCTACCATGTTTGCTACAACAAAAGTTCTGAAAATTATTTAAAACCGGTTCAGCAAGGTTCTTAGCACATTGAAGACGAATGACGTGGAATCACGTTTTTTATTTTTCAACCGTTGGAGACGGGAGACGTCATTTGGAATTTCGAAAAACATCGTATAAAAACTGCAATTATAAGAAAATCAAACATTACAACGAATAATTGTTGCTATAAACAAACATGTGTTGAAGGTGTGTGCATTGCATTATATACAGTGGGTCACAGACAAAATGATGCAAGCCCTTTTAATTTTTTTTAAGTAAATATCCAAAAAACAATTATAAATATCTATTTTTAATTTACATTTATTATAAGCTTCAGTATTAATTATTTATTTCATAAAACAAAACAAATATAAAATTTCAATTTATAACAAAATATTAACAAAAATCAAAATTTCTACGTAAAAACATGTCACATCTAAAATGATGCAGTTTTAAAAATTCTTTAAACAATTAATTCATATGTTTCGAACTAATATTATCACATTGTATAATTAATTTATTAATATTTGGTAGAATATCCATTTTGTTTTAGAACCGCTTTGAGTCCTTTTGGCATCGAATCTACGAGTTTTTTCGTGTACTCTAGAATTATTTTACTCCACTCTTCAAACAATGCCTTTTTAAGTCCGCTACATTATTAATCACATATTTTCTGATTTTGCTTTCAAGTTTAGACCATAAGTTTTCAATAACATTGATGTCTGGTGATTAGGCATGCATTTTCATGACATGAGGAGTATTCCAAATGAGCCAACTTTGAACAATTCGAGATTTGTGTTTCGGATCATTGTCCTGGTAGAATCGAAAATGATCCTTAATATTTAACTTTCCAACAGTTTCCTCCATATTTCTCTTTAGTATGTCTATGTATGTATACATTTTTGCACAAATTGCCTTCGATAAACTCTAAATTTCCAACTCCGGAAGACGCTATATATGCCCATAACATAACATGACCTCCACCGTGTTCAACAGCGCTTCATACATTTTTTGCTGCTAGCTCCGTGTTAGCCTCTCTCCATGCGTAGTTTCTTGCGTCTGATCCAAAAAGGTTAAATTTACTTTTATCAGCAAATAAAACCGTGTTCCAGAATGTTTCATCTTTGTTTTTATGGTCTTGGGCAAATTTAATTCTAGCCTTACGATTAACTTTACTGATGTATGGCTTTTTCCGCATTGTTCTATCATGAAAATTTGGTTCTCATAATATTCTGCGTATTGTTTCGGGATGGAATTTTTTATGTTAATATGTTCAGCCTCCTCGGCCCACTTTGGAGCACTTAATGAGGGGTTTTCTTTCATTTTTCGGACAATCCATCGACAATCTTTTCCGGAAAATATTTTATTGTGCACTTTTCCAGGCTTATTTTCAACACGGTCTTGATAAATGAAGCGTCCGATAATATGCTGAACAGTAGAAGAACTTGTTTTCACCATTTCTGCAATTTTTCTGTGAATTTTACGATCTTTAAAGTGTTTAATAACTAATTCACGCGTTTCAATACTTGTGAGGCGACCCATTTTTTTCAATTATTACAAAATTTCATCTATTTGTCTATATTGACGCACTGTATTGACTATAATCGCACAAAAGGTTGCTTAAAACTGATCCTCAAAATTGTTTTCATTGAAAATTTTCTTTTGTGTAGGAAAAGTACCGCTGTTTTCAAAAGAAAGAGAGTGCATCATATTAGCTGTGACATGTTTTTACGTGGAAATTTTGTTTTTTGTTACTATTTTGTTATAAATTGAAATTTTTCATTTGTTTTGTTTCATGAAATTAACAATTAATACTGAAGCTTATAATAAATGTAAATTAAAAATAGATATTTATAATTGTTTTTTGGATTTTTACTTAAAAAAAATAAAAAGGGCTTGCATCATTTTGGCTGTGACCCAGTGTAGTTGAATATTAAAGATCCGTTATATTCAATTCAGTGATATAAAAAATCATTACTTTTTATTTATATAATTTCAACAAAATATGCGGGAATTCATGCTATATGCTTTTCATCACAATGTGTTGATAATATTATAAAACACAACTTATCGTCTAATAATCCTAAAGTTGTATTCATCCGTATTCACGTTATACACTAGAAATGTGATTTATAAGTCTATATCCGTTATCCCTTTTATAGCTGTCGTATAAAAGTGTTAAAAGCTTTGGCGTTTGGATCGGGAGGTACCGGGTTCGTATCCCGATAGGGGGAGGATGCAAAAGGAATTTTTATCTACATATTACGATCTGTGATGAAATGGAACACATCTATTATTCCATGTCGGAGCTATGCAATGTGAGTTGGAAGAGCCTTGGTCTTTGGCACCCGATTGCAGGGATAATAAAATAGTATAACATTAAACTAAACATTTAAATAAAAACGGGTTTTATCAAATATGATTATATACGTGTATACCAACTTGAACAAGCTAGCTTGGGCAAACGGTCGTAGTTTGTTTTGCTCGTTAAAATGTTTCTTTTTTTTAATTTAATAATAATTATTTTTGTATTATATTTTCCAAACAAATAATACTACATATTTTCACAATTTCAATATGACGGCAACCAATACTTATGTTAAGTGCAGTGCGTGTGAATGTAAAATTGTTTCAAAAAAAGACAAAAGTGTAGTTTGTAAAGGTGAATGTAAAACTGCATTCCATAAAAGATGTTCAAGGATAAGTGACAAGAATTATGTAAACTATTTGAATGGTAAAATATGGCTAGCGAAAGGAAATAAAATATCGTTAGCGAAAGGAAATAAAATATCATTGAGTACATCCCTCGATATGAAAAATGACGATCTCCGGTTGCAAATATCCAATATGGCGCAAAACATTTCAACAATATTGAAAATCAGCTAGATTTAGGTAATAAGCTCACGGTTATCACAGATAGGTTGCAACAGCAAATTGAAGAATTAACTTCTAAAGTTACTGATTTACAAAATAAAAATAAAAAACTTAAGCAGCACCTGGATAATGTAAGTTTTAAATTTAACACAACAGAACAAACTAAGCTGATTCACAATATTGTAATCTCTGGCATCTAAGTCACACCTAACGAATCCCTTAATGACATAGTAACAACCTTAAGTGTAAAAGTCGGTTCAACCATTGAGTGCAACAACATTGTGAGAGTCTATCGTAAATTAAATGTTAATAAAAACATTAATGTAGACCCAACCCCGATAATGGAAGTAATTGATGATTTGAAGGTATGTATTTTTTAAAGGTATTTTTATGATAATTTCATAAAAAACGCCGGAGAAATGAAAATCTAAGCTCTCAAATTTTTGACACAATGGAATTAGAACCACGTCCATTATACATTAACCATGAACTAACCAGAACATCACAATTTTTACTGGCCAAAGCAAAAGAAAAAATGAACCAGAAGTTTATCAAATTCGTTTGGGTGAGAGGTGGGAAAATGTTGATACGAAAAAATGAAAGCGGCCCTCCTATAAGAATATTCAACCTCAATCAACTAGCAATGTCTCATACAAACAACATTAGTAATGCTAATCAAAACTTCCCAATCCCTAATGTCATGGTAAGCACTGATTTTAATTTTAAACAATTAAATTTGGCCCTTTCACACATTTCACTAAAATTTTTGTATTTAAATGCTCGAAGCATCCGAAATAAAATCGAAAAAATAAATTTTATTATAAATTCAATAAAATCCGATGTAGACTTGATTGCTGTGACAGAAACTTGTATATAAGATTTAGATGATAGCTGTTTAAATGTATATAACTACAATAGCCGTATTTCTTGACACTTGATCCTGATCCGGTTCAATTCAAATTATATGAAACAGCACTAAGGGGCTTACTAGATTTCAAATCAAAATTTATGATCCAAAACAAAATTTAGATCAAGGTGTCCATATAAAATTTGAACTGATCCGGATCAATGGCTGTCATGAAATGCAGATAATCTTGATGAATGATGTAATGATTCAATAGTTATGTTGTTGATATGTACATGTAAAACAAAATTGATTTATTTATTTATACACGTTTACTACAATCCTCATACAAATTAAATTAGTCAGTATGAAGCGTTTGTGAATATTTTTGAACCTTTACTGGAGGAAAACTAATATAATAGTTGGAGATTTTAACATAAACACTAGGGATAAATCTACACACTGGGTATCTAGATATATAAACGCACTACACCAAAACTCGTTTTTTATATATGTCCGATGAAAATACAATCACTCGTTCGGCTGCTTCATCTACTTTGGACCACATCATTAGTAATGAATATGATACAACAATGGATATTAATATCTACCATCTTGATGTTAATATTGCTGATCAAAATGTTGTGCTTTGTGAATTTAATAGAACAATTCTTCAAAAACATAATAAGCGGCAAAGATTAAACAAATTAACGACAGCAACTTAAAGCGTGGAATAAAAAATAATCACTCAATTTGTATTATCAATAAACTTAAATTGGAATTTAAATTTTGGGAGAACAAATTTACTGTTCTGAAGGCTGTTAAGAAGTCCAAGTTTATATGTGATGAATTAAAATGCGAAACTGGGAATACTAGAGAAATATGGAAAGGTGTTAGATGTGCGTTAGCAGATGGTGCTAAAAAGCTCCCACCTAATATATTTTAAAAGATGAAAGTGGAATTATTACAGAAAAATGAAAAATTTAACCAACATTTTGTTTTGTTGGAATTTTATTTTCTATTTCCATGAAATTTGCTAATACTAGCTATGTGCCACTAAATATTAACTAAATATTATAATGGTATACAACCTTTCAATTTTTCACCCGTTACTGAGCAAGAAGTTTATCGTATTATAAGATAATTAAAAACTGCATCATCAATGAATTTGACGGTTTGAGTGTTTCTTTGATTAAAGAATGTGCAGATGTGCTTTGTAGTGATGAGCGAATTCGATACTTTGGAGTATCGGTATCAACCGACTCTATTAAACCATTAACTTTAATTTTAACTTTTAATTTTTATACTTTAAACCGATACTTTATAACCGATATTGTCATATTATTCATTACTCACCAAACCCATTCGTTAATATTTTTTCGTTTTTTACTGAATTAATTTTAATTTGAAAATTTTTGTATTGGATTTTGTTAAATTATTTATATTATTTTCGTTTTTTTTAGGAATAAAACAAAATTAATTATGTAGTTTATATTGCTAAAAATATCTAAGACAAAAACTAACTATATGTTATACATATATATAATTATAATGTAAATAATCAGATACATAAAATGTATACTCTCTATTAAAAATTCGCATTCAAGTTGACAAAGACAGTGTGCACGTAAATAACCATAGTTTGTAATAGTTTAGCTTTTTCATGATTCCCTTTCGTACGAGCACAATTTTGATTGCGGGCCGGAAGAGGGATATGTGTATGTGTAGTGTACCAAATATTATGTAATTTTGTGTTTGCACTAATGAATCTTTGCTACTATAACTAGCTCGCTCTCGCAACAGAAACTGCGTAGAGATTTAGAAAAATAAAAATAGGAAAAAAAATTGATAATACATACAAATAAAAAGCTATTTATACAACACAATACAATTATGTCGTTCTCGTTGTCATTTGTCAAATAAAAAACAAAACACAAACAAAAATGAAGGAAGATTCGGATTTTTATTATTTTGACGTTATTTTTAACATTTTTATTTCTGATAATCAATAAGTAAGTATGTAAATAGTAAATACAAACAAATTACATTATATTATTTAATTATTTTAATGCTTATCTTGGGTGTAGTAATGATTATCTAGGTGAATCAATGCAATAGTTGTAAATCTCATCAAGGACGTGAACCAAGATTACGCAGTTCAAAAAAATTCCAAAGAATTTGAATTAAATTTTATTTCATTTTACTTAAAAAATTTTGTAATTTTTATTATCAAATGTTGCACTATCACGCACCACTACATAAACCACTATTTTATAATTTTTTTATTATTTTAATGAATTTTAATTAATAATTTTAAAAGCACAAAATTAAGTCGTCACCATAGGTAGTCACTGCGCACATAAATAAACAGATGATTTGAGGTTTTTATATTCAGATATGAGTAAGCCATATGCTTTTTTATATAACCATCCTGCTCTGATGTGCCTCAAATGAAAAAGCAAATTTTATATGGGTAAAAAACCAAGTTTCAACTCTACAGTACTGTACCTTTAAAAATTCAGATTACACATTTCAAGGAGACATCGAGAGTGATGTTTTGAATCTACATTCAAAAAAGTAAGAATTTCTATTATTTTTATTGCATTTAATTATGTACTGAAGTTTATACATACAATTTTAGACGCCCTGAAATTAAGATGAGATGTTTCGATGACCATGAGCAAATATAATATTGCCGATCTCATATACATTTTTTCGCCAAAATTTTTTTTTAAAGATGGAACCAATGCACACTAACCCACCATACGGACACTTTTTTCATTAAAAAGTTTAGCTAAGACAACAATTTTTGTGAGACATCTAACGTTACATGAACAAAATTTTACGAACTTTAAATTTTTTTATCGATCTTTATTTTCGACGATTTGCACATGATGGATGCACATGTTGAAGTATGTGCATATACTTGTTGAATAAAAACGTAAACAAGAAGCAAGATCAAGTTTGAATTTCTTCAATGGTTTTTGTTTTTCGTAAAATATTTTTTTTTTGTTTTGTGTCCTTTTAAAACAAAATTATGTTTTGTGTCCTATATTACCTACGAGTATGTAAGGTACATGAACTGTGAAAATATTTTATGATACGAGAGACTCCATTAAAAAGAAGTTATTGTAAATAAGACTTATTATTATTGTAAATGCAACATTGTTATTCATATTATTAAGCGATAATTTGTTAATCCGTGGATAATTGATAGTAGGGATAATAAATATGTAGATTATATTTTTTTAATATTAAATCTAAGGAAGCATGCACGTGTTAATTTTATTTTGTCTTTATGAGTGTGTATTTTAAAAACGCATATGAACAAAATCGACCTTGAACTAGTGTATGAACTAGACATTTTTGTTTTATAAACTTATTCTTAGTGTGGAATACCGTCGATGAAGTAAACTAGTTCAGCGTTGCACTTTTTTATTTATTTATTCTTGCATCGATTGGTTTTGATATCGAAAAAATCAGAGAATGATAAAATTTTATAAAAGGGCCCCAATTTATAAATATAGTCTAGGAAGTAAGAATATTATTAAATTATAGGAGCCTATTATAATGTAAAATATTATTTCGTTAAAGAAACAGCAGCAGATAATTTTTTTTTATGAAAGCTGTACCTCAATTTTGTTGCCTTTTCGAGACTACGAGACTACGAGAACAAAAATTACCGGAAAACAATAATATTAGTGAATGCGAGTGTAGTAGGGCGCATGCGCTGTTCGTTTTGTTTATGTTTTTTTCTTTTGTGTTGATAATTTGACATATTGCCAATACGAAACTATTTTATTGGTTATTTCTTTTATATATAAAATTCAAATTAATAAAATAAATAAAATCATACAATTATGCTTCAATTAAATTATAATTTTTTTAATTCCAAATAATTTTAATGTCATTTGTGTTATGTGTTTAAATTTGAATTTCAATTCTCCATCAAATTACAACGAGACAAATGGATGTAAGCACCAACAATTTTACCGATTTAAACCGATTCGACAATTTTTCATGCTTATCGTCATACTCTCTACATTAATACACATAAAAAAAATGAAACCACACAGTAACACAAATTAATACTATACACAGTGTACGTATACAAAATATTTCATAGTCCCGTAGTCTCGAAAAGGCAACAAAATTGAGGTACTGATATTCGATAGGAACTAGAAGAAACTCGCGTTTAACGCGGGTTCACGTACGTGATCAAAAAAATTTGATCACAATATGAAGTTAGAAACAAAAGCTATTGCTCTAAATATTAAGCTATTTTACTTGACGTTTCATTTGTCATTTTCAACCATTTTAATTTGTGTGTTGTGTGTGGCTGTGGTGACGCGACTGACAATTAAATAAAATAAAATAAAAACATCCATTTCATTTTTCATCAACATTCGTTTATGGTTGAGTTTGCTAATTCACAAATCGAATGAATGAGTGATAAATTGATGAAAAGTTTTGAAGATGCCCGTAACAATTCGTTTCAATTTCGGCATTTGCAGTTGTGTCACAATTTGGCGGATTTAAGTAAAGTTCCGAGCCCAAAGATCGTGTTAGCTTCTACTTCCGATATTGAATGTGGATAAGCACATGATTTGTTTGTACAATGAGCTTCAAATTCTAGCAACAGCATTATTCTAACGAATCGTACCTCGCCTTGGACTTTTGCTCGCGATTTAATAGAAAACGGTTTGAATGGGCGTAAAATTATTATACGAACAATATGCGATTGTATAAGTATAAAATAAAATATGTATTTCATTTTTCATAAAATAAAGACAAAAGTGGAAAAAAAATTTGAATTAATTCAGTCTTGTCCGATCTAGCCAATCCAATTATTTATTACTCTACCCTTCACTCTTCAGCTTATTGTGGTAAGGGATTACAATTGGCGCCGTGCATCGGTGTGATCATTTTACGGTGGCTAGCTAAATTCATTTGTACCAGCTGGTCGCCTATATCTGCACCTTTTGAATCCTTCGTAGTACGTCCAAATCGCTTAAATTATTGCTGTAATATTCATTCAAAAGTTAAATAGAGATAATTTAGTGATTTAAACAAACGATCTACTCACATGACTACAGCCGTCAAACGCTTATTTAAAATTAAGTTTTCTAGCACATCTAATTTACGTTTCTGATTATCCTATTTTACTGTAATATTAGCGATATGGCACAGAATCGCTTGAAATGGTTAGTGATCGCATCGGCTGTCCTATTTCCGAATTTTATTCAATGTAATAATTCCGCAATTACACAACATTTTAGTACACAAGATATTTTGAAAATACGTCGCACAAAATTACAAATTGTTTTCACAATTTTAATACATCTATTAATATTAAAATTAAAATTAAATTAAAATTAAACAAACACCAAATGCCGACAATGAAAATGGCGTGTGTTTTGTTTGTTTTTGATATTGACGTGAGTCATATAGAAATGTCAGAAAAATAGCAAAATTATTTATCCCTTTCCCACTTACCCACACAATTGTGTGGGTAAGACCAAATTATAATGTTTTGTATGTGTTTTGAACCAACTTACACATTTGTACATTCCTTTCACACAATTGTGTTGATTGTACTTAAAATCAAGCGAAATTTTTTATCAAAAAGCCATTACGTAGTTTTTTCACTTACACATTTGTGTGGTTTGGACTTAAATTTAGAGTATTTTTTTTTTTTTTTGTAGAAAAAGGGATATAATGAGCGTCATTGTAGCTCATAATTTGTTTTTTGTTTTTTCTATGTTGGATGCTTGCGATCAAAAATTTGCCCAAAGATAAAAATATTTCATCTCAGGCGGGGAAATTATAACGATTTGATTGGCTTGATTCGCGAATCATTTTTTGATCACATAATCACATACGTGAACCCGCGTTTAACGCGGGTTCACGTACGTGATCAAAAAATGATTCGCGAATCAAGCCAATCAAATCGTTGGAATTTCCCCGCCTGAGATGAAATATTTTTATCTTTGGGCAAATTTTTGATCGCAAGCATCCAACATAGAAAACACAAAAAACAAATTATGAGCAACAATGACGCTCATTATATCCCTTTTTCTATAAAAAAAAAAAATTGGCTAAATTTAAGACCAAACCACACAAATGTGTAAATAAAAAAACAGTACGTAATGGCTTTTTGATAAAAGATTTCGGTTGATTTGAAGTACAATCAACACAATTGTGTGCAAGGAAGGCACAAATGTGTAAGTTGGTTCAAAACACATACAAAACATGATAGTTTTGTCTTATCCACAAAATTATGTGGGTAAGTGGGAAAAGGGATAAATAGTTTTGCTGTTTTTCTGACATTTCTATATGACTCACGTCAATATCAAAAACAAACAAAACACGCCCCATTTTCATTTTCGGCATTTGGTGTTTTAATTTTGTCGTGCGTTTACATAATTAATTAATTTTAATATTTAATAAATGTATTAAAATTGTGAAAACAATTTGTAATTTTGTGCGACAGATTTTCAAAATATCTTGTGTACTGAAATGTTGTGTAATTGCGGAATTATTACATTGAATAAAATTCGGAAATAGGACAGCCGATGCGATCACTGACCATTTCAAGCGATTCTGTGCCACATCGCTAATATTACAGTAAAACAGGATAATCATAAACGTAAATTAGATGTGCTTGAAAACTTAATTTTAAATAAGCGTTTGACGGCTGTAGTCATGTGAGTATATCGTTTGTTTAAATCACTAAATTATCTCCATTTAACTTTGGAATGAATATTACAGCAATAATTTAAGCGATTTGGACGTACTACGAAGGATTCGAAAGGTGCAGATATAGGCGACCAGCTGGTACAAATGAATTTAACTAGCCACCGTAAAATGATCACACCGGTGCACGGCGCCAATTGTAATCCCTTACCACAATAAGCAGAAAAGTGAAGGGTAGAGTAATAAATAATTGGATTGGCTAGATCGGACAAGACTGAATTAAATCAATTTTTTTTCCACTTTTGTCTTTATTTTATGAAAAATGAAATACATATTTTATTTTATACTTATACAATCGCATATTGTTCGTATAATAATTTTACGCCCATTCAAACCGTTTTCTATTAAATCGCGAGCAAAAGTCCCAGGCGAGGTACGATTCGTTAAAATAATGCTGTTGTTAGAATTTGAAGCTCATTGTACAAACAAATCACGTGCTTATCCACATTCAATATCGGAAGTAGAAGCTAACACGATCTTTGGGCTCGGAACTTTACTTAAATCTGCCAAATTGTGACACAACTGCAAATGCCGAAATTGAAACGGATTGTTACGGGCATCTTCAAAACTTTTCATCAATTTATCGCTCATTCATTCGATTTGTGATTTAGCAAACTCAACCATAAACGAATGTTGATGAAAAATGAAATGAATGTTTTTATTTTATTTTATTTAATTATCAGTCGTCACCACAGCCACGCACAACACACAAATTAAAATGGTTGATAATGACAAATGAAACGTCAAGTAAAATAGCTTAATATTTAGAGCAATAGCTTTTGTTTCTAACTTCATATTGTGATCAACTTTTTTTGATCACGTACGTGAACCCGCGTTTATACTTGATAAATTTGAATTTTGTTTGATTTCGGTTTGTTATTTATTTAGTAGAAATGTGGAAATGGGAATTGAAGGAAGACGAACAAATATGAATATTTATACAAAATATTTTTTTTATTTTTTCCTGTGATGTATGTGCAATAAACTTTTATTTAAAAAAGTCGAATATTATAAATGTATTGTTTCTCCAAAATTATTTTTCCGAGGAATTAAATTATTTTTCCTTTAAATATTATAAACAGAAAACCGAAATTATTTAAATTCCTATTTTGTTTCTTCTTATTTTTTACGTTGATCGTGTACTCTCGACTGCAATTTATTCTAATGCTAATATATAAACGATAGTTATTAATATAACATACAAATTACAAGATGTAATATACATTAATAATATTAAAAAGCAGGTAGCCAATTTTTTTAACGATTTAAGTATGAAATATGGACAAATTAAATAAACCTTAAATTTTTTAATATTTCTTAGCGGTTGAACAGATGATTGACTTATGTAATGATATCTGGATATTTTTTATTTGTTTATATTACGACTGAGTCTTGTACCCATTTAGTAATTTACATTGCATAATAAAGTATTTTGATAACTCGGCGTAATCAAGTGATTATCCCCAGTTTCGTGTAACTCCTCCTCAGATTTTTTGCCAAAGTAAGTCTACTGACCTCCTGGTCGCGATCAGTCTAGTGGTTTGGTAAAAATAAAAATTAAAATTATTGCTGATTACGAAAAATTTATCGAAGAGTAATTTCAACTAGTTGGGATTGTTTCACTTATTTAAGCGATTTCCTGGAACATGGAAATAGTTCACTAATATTAATTCAAAATGAAAAATCTAATTTGATTGGCAGGAAATAGAATCAGATTTTAGATTAAGATTTCTATATATATATATATATATATATATATATATATATATATATATATATATATATATATATATATATATATAATTATATATATATATATAGATTTTTTGTTTTAAAATAATAAGTTGCAACTGGTTGCATAACCAAATTTAATAAATGATTACATTTGGATTTTTTAACGATTGTTATTTAACTTTTTAAAATATCGTCACACAATTAAATGTAAATTGATTTTATGAATTATTAAAATTGGAGCAATAAAAGAAGCATGGGGATGAAAATTAAAATTTATTATTTTATTTCCAGTAAAATTCCATAGTACAAGTTACTTATAGTATCATGTTACTAACCTTTACGAGTATATTATATAAAGGAAACTTTTGTTGACATTTTTTGTAAACATTACGCATGAACGCATAATTTAAAATAAATAAATCTTTAAATTTATTTAAAACTTTAATCTTTAAATCTATAACTTTTTAACATCAGTGAAAAAATTGAAAAAGCTTCCGTGGAAGCTGCCACTTCTGGAACACAGATTACTACTAAATCTCGCAAGAATCTCGCAATTAATACAAATTGATACAGATTAGTCAATCCGACTGGGCTATATAGATGTCGAACTTTTGTGAAATAAAGTTTTATTTTAGAAAAAGTCATATCCGATAAAAATTAAAAATTAACCAAACTAATGTATTTGGAAAATATTTTATGAGTAAATAATAGTAAATATAAGGTTTTTTTGGTATATGGCTCAGATTTTAAATTTATAATAATTAATTTCTAAGCTTTCGATGTCAATTTAACATCATTATCAAAGCTAAACTTCAAACTGCTCGATTTTTAATTGTAAATAAAACATGTTGTGTGAAATTTTTTGTTTGTAATAATATTTTATGGTATTTAAGCTTGGAATATAACGTCATTCAAATGTCCGTTGGGGTTTTGCTTGGTGGGACGTATTGGGGAGGTACAATTTTCAATGAATCGAATAAATCTCGCTGAATTTGCTGGATGGCGTTCGTTATGTTTACTTTGAGGGCATCAATTGTTTGTGATTTACTCGCATAGATCTGCAATTTAAGGTAGCCCCAAAGGAAGAAGTCGATAAAGATGATTTTTTAGCGAAATTTGGGTTAACTTCTAACTGCTCCAGAGTTAAACCAGCTAGCTTACGGCGTTGTCTATGCTCGTTTACCTTAAGTTCTTAGGTCAGTTGGATTTTATACGGGTGTAGACCCAAGCCTCTACACTAAATTTGCCAAGCTGAAGTCGCGGAGCAAGATCTTGTGAATGACGAGAAATTTAACTGCCAAGGAGTTTCCCGTACACTCTCGCAGCTCGCACAGCAGCGATGTTTTCATCAGATCTTGCTTTTCTGTGAGAAAATAACAAAAATCGCAAGATCAACATGTTTCATGGTTACTTTGCTTTATTTTAATACGTAAAATAAATTAAAATGATCTGAACAAATTTTGTTTCAAATTTAATTTACAATCTTTTGGTTTTTAATGGTTTTTTCGTGAATGTTATATAAAAGTATGTATATAATATTGCTGCCACTTCTAAAATTAACGCGGTCTCTTTATTTATAGTAAAGTCTGGCTGTACAAAGCCTGAATTTTGTTGATACAGTTTTCTGTTAAAATTACCATTTCCATTGAAACACTGATTTTAGCCAATATTATTGTGAATTTAATTTAGAATCTTTTAGTTCATAATGTTTTTTCTAATTATAATAATACACTTTGCAAAATATTTGCACAAACCGAAAAGGCTCCTACGCCACTTCCGGACTTTCGGCTAAAAATAACTGGGATCTCCTAATTTATGAGAAAAGCTTAAGTATGAAGTTTCACTCCAGTACAATATAACAACTTCAAAAACAATTAATTTTAGAATCCAATTCCCGCAGATCATAGCAAATTTCATTTAATCTCTTTAAGCAATATTCAAGTTTCTGGTTAATTTGGAATCGTATTCCAGAACTTAAAAAATACAAGAAACTCAAACTCAAAATTTATTAAGAAATATTAAAAATTTAAGTAAATAAATCTTAAGTTTTTATTATTTAAATATTTGCCCATATTTATATTAATTATCATCTATACATACAGGGTGTCCCTAAAGTAGCTAACACGAATGGTACGGTTGGATTCCTTGATCAAAACGAAGGTAAGGTTACTTCTGTCACTTTGCACGTTAAAGCCCCCCTTTCAAGTTATACATGTTTAAAGAGCAGCCTTCCAACGCAGCACCTTGTATTAAAGAAACTTCAATATCTTGAGAAATAACTATTTTTATTTCCAAGTATTAATTGCTTTAAAAAGCTGATACTATTCTCTTTTAAATAAGGTATAATAATTTTTAATATTTAGTTAAAAAGTATTTCAAATTTAAACAAAACTTTTAGAATTCTATTTTTTTAAAGAAATTATTTTCTTTCTGTATCATTTAACTCTTAACATTACTTTACGTCAGTAAATATTTTTTGATGAAAATTTCAGAATCTCAGAAAAGCTAATTGTTAATCATATTTGCTATTTTATGTTACCTAAAAAATTAAAAGTTCACAATGAAAATGTTGTAGTTTCTTTATTAGACACTGCTGCGCAAAACCAAAAATGTAACAGTAAAATTTAAAAAAAAAATCAGCACCTCGTTCTTTGTCGAGTGTAAGGATTTCAGTGTGACACAAGCTGAAACTCTCGTAGTGACCTTTCTCGGTGCCAAGCCCCATATTGCGAAGTTTGCCTTTGATCTCGTAGGTTTTAATCGCTGCATACATTCCTCGGTAATGAATAACGCTTGAGATCCCAAGTCCAGCAACATTCTGCATATATTTGTAGATTTCCAGATTGGAACTCGAACTACTGCTGTTGGTAATGATTGGAAACTTGATATGGTTGCTGCATTTGACAACGACATGAGTCATAGCCTCTTCTATGTTTTTTCTAGTAGCCGTGTTCGCTGTTGGCCTGACTGCATCTTCGGTGTGTAGCATAAGATGGTGTTTTCTGTGGCATTTACCGCATGTATAACTCGAGCTGCATACGATTGACTGATGGCTTGGAGTGAAACAGTTTAAGCACAGCTTTCTCTCAGGCACAAAACCTACCTGTCTATCATTAACGCTTAGGGAAAGAAACTGGTCACATTTACTGAGGTAATGGCCTTGCGAGCATTTAAGGCACAAAGGCTCTGCACTTGATTGGAAGGATTTAACTCGATTGCTGGTCGACACTTTATTGACTTCTATAGCATCCAATAAATCACTTCGTTTGCTTAAAAATCGGAAAAATCTTCTCATCGTAGGGAAATCCTCTACAGTTATCTCATTTGCCCTTAGTCACACTATCCAATTTGTTTACCAAAATATGAATGAGCCATGGGTCCCTTTTTCCGCTTCGGCTAACACCTTCAATCCTCTCAGAACTTCATCCGATACGTCAGCTATTTGATGAAGCGCATTAGCCGAAACCTTTGATATATCTGGCTTATCAACAAACTGCTTTATGAGATTTGTCATCACGAGCCTTTTTTATCGTATCTCTATTTAATCTTCTCCGTAGCCGCACTATGTTTGCCTCAGTTACTGCGATATGACGAACTAATGTGGCAGCTTCTCCTGTTAAAAAATTATAATATTTAAAGGAAAAATAATTTAATTCCTCGGAAAAATAATTTTGGAGAAACAATACATTTATAATATTCGACTTTTTTAAATAAAAGTTTATTGCACATACATCACAGGAAAAAATAAAAAAATGTTTTGTATAAATATTCATATTTGTTCGTCTTCCTTCAATTCCCATTTCCACATTTCTACTAAACAAATAACAAACCGAAATCAAACTAAATTCAAATTTATCAACTATAAACGCGAGTTTCTTCTAGTTCCTATCGAATATCAGCTTTCATAAAAAAAAATTATCTGCTGCTGTTTCTTTAACGAAATAATATTTTACATTATAATAGGCTCCTATAATTTAATAATATTCTTACTTCCTAGACTATATTTATAAATTGGGGCCCTTTTATAAAATTTTATCATTCTCTGATTTTTTCGATATCAAAACCAATCGATGCAAGAATAAATAAATAAAAAAGTGCAACGCTGAACTAGTTTACTTCATCGACGGTATTCCACACTAAGAATAAGTTTATAAAACAAAAATGTCTAGTTCATACACTAGTTCAAGGTCGATTTTGTTCATATGCGTTTTTAAAATACACACTCATAAAGACAAGATAAAATTAAAACGTGTATGCTTCCTTAGATTTAATATTAAAAAATATAATCTACATATTTATTATCCCTACTATCAATTATCCACGGATTAACAAATTATCGCTTAATAATATGAATAACAATGTTGCATTTACAATAATAATAAGTCTTATTTACAATAACTTCTTTTTAATGGAGTCTCTCGTATCATAAAATATTTTCACAGTTCATGTACCTTACATACTCGTAGGTAATATAGGACACAAAACATAATTTTGTTTTAAAAGGACACAAAAAAAATAATAATATTTTACGAAAAACAAAAACCATTGTAGAAATTCAAACTTGATCTTGCCTTGCTTCTTGTTTACGTTTTTATTCAACAAGTATATGCACATACTTCAACATGTGCATCCAGCATGTGCAAATCGTCGAAAATAAAGATCGATAAAAAAATTTAAAGTTCGTAAAATTTTGTTCATGTAACGTTAGATGTCTCACAAAAATTGTTGTCTTAGCTAAACTTTTTAATGAAACAAGTGTCCGTATAGTGGGTTACTGTGTATTGGTTCCATCTTTTAAAAAAAAATTTGGCGAAAAAATGTATATGAGATCGGCAATATTATATTTGCCATGAGCAAGGGCAAATCCACAACCAATATTAAGGTTAAGAAATAAACTTCCATTGACCTGGGTGAAACCATAACACTAATGGACACTTTAGGTCGTGTATTCAATCTAAAATTAAAACCAGTCGTAGAGGTATCTAGTTTACATTGTTTCATCCATCCCCCGTAAGAAATAACCGAACCAATTTTATCTCAACCCAATAAATACCATATTTTAGGTTGAGATACAAATGATTCGGTTATTTCCTCCGAGCTCCGGGGAATGAATGAAACAATGTAAGCTTGATACTCCTCCGTTTGGTTTTAATTTTGGAATCGCGCACAACAATTAGGACATTTTGCTTTAATTAAAAACGTCGCGGATGCTTCGAATATTTTATATGACTGTGATTGGTTGTCGAAAAAATATCGGGTAAACTAAAATAAAAAACTTCCTTTTATCTTAGATAGCTGACTAATACATTTTTTATACGATGATTCATCTTCGTCACAATTTGGATTAAATTTAGCTAAACGCGGGATAATAGTTTATAATGAAAAATCTGGCAGAGTGGAAACCAATTGGTGGGCCCCGGAAATCACTTTTTTTTAAATTCTTCTAGCACAATATTGGAACAAGAAAAATTAAAAATATTGGTGCCAGTGCCGAACGATGAGAATAAAATAAAGTAGTAAAGTTATTAGTATTTTAATTAAGCAAGTATGTAAAATTTGTGTGTGTTAGTACTTCAATTTTTCATATTAGTTACACAAAAATAAATAAAATTCAAACTAGTTCTTTATATAAAATTAAAAATTGCACAGGAAATAAAAATAAAATGCATAAAATAATTCAAAATGGTTTAATCGCAATTAATAATTCGCTAATTTTTAATCGCAAAACTTAAAATTAGCGTTGAGAAACAAGATTTTTTTTAAATTCTTTGGCTTCATTCGATTTTTTCGCTGCGAAAGTAAAAGACCCGTCTTCGAAAATACTCTTTCCAAAAAAACGGAGGTTGCTGGGATCGAAAGAATTCGTTTAGCGATTATCAAAAGCCTGGGATGAATTTGGTTTCGGTTTTGCCACCATTTCAATGGGTCATCTCTTCTGAGTATGAGAGTCTCTTCAGAATACCATAATTATTTAAATTGTATTAAAAATTACTCTAAAATCCATTAGTATTTAACAAAAAATATTTGGGGCATCCCAAAGGCAATGGTTCCCGGAAAAGTATCAAAGTTATTCAATGTCAGATCAACTATCGAATTGGACATTTCATATAAATTTAGGTTATTTCGCAAAAATTTCAAATGTTTTATTAATTTTGGTCACCAAAGAATATTCGATTAATTACCAAGTAAATTATACTGCACAGGACATATCATGCCATGCTCAATGGAGCTTCACCATTCGAAAACCAATTACTGTCAAATATGGTACGCAGAATTGGATTGTCAGTCTAACATTATGCTCAATGAAACTAGACCATCTCTCTCAACAAATGATGGTCAAATTCGGTGTACAAAGCTGATTTTGACGAAATTTTGGGATTCAGATATAATGAATGAAGAGGAGGATATGACCTGGTATCCTAACCGACAACAACTTAAAAATTTATTTAGCTGGGCTTGGATTCTAATAAGAAAGGTTAGCTAATATTGGGATTTTCGTGTACTTTTGATGAAGTTCTACAATTCGACCATTCTGAATAGAACTTGAAAATCATATCCCAAAAATACATATTGTCGAATCAGGCATTCAGAATTGGGTGGGGATTAAAAAAATAAAAAAAAAAAGATTTTAGAGAAGTTCTGGAGTTCGGCGGTGCTACCAACTTTCTTAACCAATCATGTTCGAATCTGGTATGCTGAGCTAAATCGAGAATCCACCCCGGATGAATTCTGGATTTTTCTACAAATCCAATCTGAAAACAATCGGCGAATGAACTATCCAGTTTCTCCATTCACCATAGCCGAAACAAACTTGGCCTTAATCCGAGTCAAATCCAGCTTCTCAAAACTAAAGTTTACTAGAATTTCAATCCAGCCCAATTCATACCCAAAAATTAATTTAATCATCTTCCGCGGTATACTGCCTAGAAACAGATTACTGAGACATTTTCACACATGTCAGCCAATAAAAAAAAAGGTAGGGTGATGGCACGAACGGAAGATAAAACCACGCGGAAGCTTCTTACATAATTGGTGCATGTGTAAGGCGTTGAATAGGATTTAGAACTCAAATCAATCGATATTCGTGTCTGATGTTCCCATATAATTGCCAATCTGTTTCGAGAAATGTTGTTGAGCCAGATAAATTCTACCACAAAAAGTAAACAATCTTAAAAAAATAGTCACCATTAAAAGCCCGAGGAACATCAAAGATTTACTTGTCGTTAAAAATGAAAATAAAAATAAAAACCATTTGCCCGTTGCCATGCCGTAACACATAACATGAATAAGTGACACAACCCAAAAATTAAATTTGAGCCCAAACAAAAATTACTAATTACGTTATTAAATTCCAAAATCTTAAAACGAAGAACGACATTTTGCGCTTTTCCTTTTCGGTGAAGGAAAAAAAAAATGTTCTTACTGCGGGATATGAAATCTAGGATTGCGCATCTTTCTAGTGAATTAACTTAAAATGATCATTTTTTTCAGTTGTGTCACCCCTCCATACCACGTGCGGCATAAGGTCTCACCGTTTTCAACCAGTCTACAAAAAATATGTTTTATTTATATTATTTGAAATTGGAAATTAATAACAAATTTTTACCGTGCATTATTAATAATTATTAATTAGAGATAAAATTAATTTAATTAAATAAATTATAAACCAGTTTAATAAACATTAAAATCAGTTAATAATAAATAATAATAGCACCTATCAATGTATGTACATATTATATATTACAACACATACATGAAACTACATTGGGGAAACCACACGAGGACGGACCTGTTTCTGGCCTCAAATTACCATTCACGCGCACACACGTCACATGAGTCCCGACTCATCGATAAATGTCTATGCATGTGTAAAAAAAAATTGTCGGAAAAAACCACTTTGAAATGTCCTCGCATAGTTCACGAAATATAACTTCTCATGCAGATTCATATTGCCCCCCCCCCCTCCTTCCCCCACCTACAAAACGTATAAGTTTTATAGGTAAAGGAGAAAGAAAGGAAGAAGCTATCGGACTCAAGCCATCACAGTATGGATATGCACTATGCACATCGAAAATAAATTACACAATAACATAAATGATAAACAGAATTTACACATACATATGAATTATAAATAAAAATAATTAATCATAAACATATAAACATAATAATAAATTAAATTCTAATTAATAAAATAATGATAAATAAAAACAATCAACTATATATACATACATACACATACAATTAATTATCTTTATATATTATATAATATACATCTATATACATACACACCCACTTATATATCCCTTTTTCAACCAAAAAAAACAAAAAATTGCCCAGTCCAAATCACACAAATGTGTGAGCAAAAAATCACAGTATGCAAGGGCGCCTCCGATAAAAAACTTGGCCTGATCTTTAATTACAACCAACACAATTGTGTGTACAGTTATAGTTCCTTTTTCGGACGAAACAAGGTTGAAAGGAAAACACAAATGTGTAAGTTGGCTCAAAACACACAAAAACAAACTTCCGACCTGGCACTCCCGCCGCACCCACACAATTGTGCTACCGGGCAGCAAAAGGGATATACCATATTATATCACAAAAAAATTTGTTCATTTTTTCAAAACAAAAAATATTTGGAAATACAATTCACACAGTAACAAACACACACGCGCGAATACACATCGCAACCTCAATGATCATTTTTATTTTTGATCATCATGACGATAAAACAAACAAAACACAAACACTGCATTCTTTCCATATTCCATTTCATCCTTTCTTCCATTTCCCTTACCAAATCATTGCGTACATAAAAAACATATTATTATTGTATGTAACGTATACAGCAGTATATAAATACAAAACAAAAAACAAATTTGTATGTACACAAAAACGTAAGGATATTTTCTCATTATCACCTTTCAATACACAGATCCCACCCACATACACACAAACCGTACCACACCACATCTACGACGACACATCATAAATGCGCACTTTTTATTTCAATCACAACAATTAACAAAACACGTTTATATAAACAAAGCCAAAATTTACATTCAAAATTCAATAAAACAAGAATTAAAATAATTAAAAATAAAAACACTTCTCTTATAAATCCGTTGAATCCCACGATAGACACCTCGTACACAAAAAATGAGTGTGATCACCCATCATTGCCGATTTGCCGCGCACCACACACAATTTATTTTATCTATTTAATTATTTTATTTAATTATTATTAACACATCATTTATAAAGTATTATAATATTTATTTTATTTATTATAACACACAAAAATCACATTAAAATAAATTTTAATTTTCACTATACAGAGACGATTCTTCTACGACGATCAAAACGAACTCCAATAACACGTTATTACTAAATGTAGAGAAATCCAAATATATGTTATTTTACCCAAGTCTAAATTTAAATATTAATTATTTTAACTACAGATTTACAAGTTATTCAAAACAAAGCTATCAAAAATCTTTATAACTTAGCTTTGATAGAACACACTAAGGACTTACAATGTAGGTCACCTGTTTGTTACCAATAGAGTTGATATACCAGCATACATTATTAAATATCACACACAATATAATTATTGATCAAATGCACAATATGTGTTTAATAATAATGTACACGGATATAAAACTAGAACAAAAACACATTTACATATTACTAAATTACATTCAAAATCTATTTTATTTATATCAATAAAAGAAAATAACAAAGTACATGTTGAAATGAAGAGTATTCAAAAACAAATATTCAAAAAGGCCATAAAGAAGATCATCACAGCTGATTTCATGAAATAATTGTTAATATTTATTTATAATTTATGTACATAATCATTCAATTAGTTTTTGGTTTGCTTAACTTTAATTTTAAAATATTTTGTCACATTCTTTCTTCGTTTTAATTTTAATCTATTTACACTACATTTAATTATTTTTATACGCATATTAGGACGTTACCGCCGTGTGTCTATATTTTTTTTTATATTCTAATCATTCATATTTTATTAATTATTTTTTGTTAAAATGTCTTAATTATGGGTCCCATTTGAAACGCGATATTTTAAAATGCGATATTTCAAAACGAGATAAAGTACAAAACGCGATATTTCAAAACACGATATTTCAAAACACGATATGGTACAAAACGAGATATGGTACAATACGGGAGTTTAGGATCGGGTTATATCAGTCGGGTGAAGGGGAAATTTAATTTAAGTTTATAGGAATTTAAAAATCGGTAAGAGCGAGAGTATATAGGATCGGTATAAATCGGGTCACTATGCTCCCGTCGCTTCGCAATTCAGATTCTGTACCATAACGCGTTTTGAAATATCGCGTTTTGAAATATCGCGTTTTGTACTCTATCGCGTTTTGAAATATCGAGTTTCGAGCGGATCCGCTTAATTATATAGCTGTAAGTATTTTATAAAATATGCGCTTCATTGAGTTCTCTCACTGGGTTAAATAAATAAATAAATACCAGTCGTATACTAAACCAGCATTTACAAGACATGGTGATGTAATTAATACATACATTTTGTTGTCAATTTTTTTTTAAAAAAAGTCGAAAAATGAACACTAACTTTTATAAAATATAATTTAATAAAACTTTATTTAAATTAATTAAACGTTGTAATGTATAATTGTAACGGAGTTTGTAATTCTTTTACATTTGCATGAATAGCACAATTCCCTCTAAATTTGATTTCTTTTTCATGATAAATGAAGGTTTGCTTTTTCTATAAAAATTTTTGCAAATCCTGGATCAATTGTTACGTTACTTAATCTATATGGAAATGAAGTACAGGTGTCAGTTTGTAGTGAAGCTGGTTGTCCAGAACTAATCGATAGTTCAAAATATATTCTGAAACTTCTTCCTGGAATATTTCCATAACAATTTTCACCCAATGACTCGATAGCTGTTGTCATATTGCATTTCCCGGTCCATTTCATATGTTTCTACTTTGAAATTATACTTTTCTAGTTGAGAATTATATTTTCCAAATTACAATTATTACTTTTCAATTTTGGTTTTAAATTTTTCGATTTTCAAAACGTATATTTCAATTTTTGGATTATATTATTGTAATTTTAGTTCATATTTATCAATTTAAAGATTTATATTTTTCAATTTATGTAAACATATATTTCAGTTTGCACTTTATAAATGTCTAATTTCAGTTTAGAATTCACAATAATAAATTCAAAAATATATACTCGTTCAACTTGTTTTATCTAATGATACCGTTTTCTAGACCAGACCTTTATTAAATATATAAAATAATTTTATAAATTTCAATCACTCTTTCGCGTCCCAAGTACAAGTTTATTTAAATATTTCGATGATTATTAAGCATTCCTATATATATTTATTTAACAATAATTAACTAATATTCTAATGTCAGCAACAAGAAAATATAACAAAGTTTCCAATAACATGCGGGAGTTATTAATAAAAAAGTGAATAACGAGTGTATGAGTTTTAATGGTGCAGCGGCTGAGCTGGAAATAAATTATCAGACAGCCATGGCATTAATTAACGTGTACCATAAAGAAAACCGAGTGAACGGACAGTAATTGAACGGACAATAGAATCAATCTTTGAACAAGCCTTCCTCCATTTAACATTAAAGGATATCAAAGAAAAAAAATCGATTTAACCATGTCAATAGAAACAATTCGGAAATCATTGTCCACCATTAAAATAACTTTTAAAATAAGCTGTTTAATAATTCTCTCTCTCTCTCTATAGCATTTACATCCCATGAAGGGATTTTGTCGCCCACACTATGGTCCTCCATCCGTCTCTGTCCTCCAATTTTGACATCCTAATACGAGTAGGTCTTGTTCGATGTCGTCACGCCAGCGCAGTCGAGGTCTTCCTTTACGACGTACTCCCGCTGGTTGTTGATGGGACACTTTGTAAATCATTCGTTGTTGTGGAGACCTTGCAACGTGGCCGAGCCATCTCACTCGATTAGATTTGATGAAGCCGATAATATCACTACCTCCGAGAAGTTGCTTTATTTCGTGGTTCATGCGAATCCGATATTCGTTGTTCACAACTTTCGTCGCAACACTCTACAGTCGTTAGAGGTCATGGTCCAGCTCTCGCTTCCGAAAGTCAGCACAGGTTTTATGAGTGCTTTATAAAGTGCGAGCTTGCATGACTGCGATAGAAGTCTAGTTTAATAATTGATCGTGTAAATGACGACCAAAGACTAAATTTGTGGAAAGAATATGCCACAAACTTTATGATCAACGGATCTCAGGATGACAGAAACAATATTTTTGTAGGCGAATCTGGATTCAATTTACACATGCTGCGTAACTCTATCCAAAACTACTCTATCCAAAATTTTGATTTTAATTTCCAAAGAAATAGCTTTTCTTTTCGTTTGTTTCTTAGCTGACATTGTTAATTGTACAATGCGCTCTCACGCAAATGATACCCAATTTGGATTGATACTCTGAACTAGAACTCCGATTTTATGTCTATTTGTTGGAATCACTTAAATTAAATTATTTTTGGAAAAGTAAAGGTAAGTGTTTGTAGATAATTTAAAATAGAAATTGTTTCAAAAGTTAACTAAAAATTAACTGTAAACTATAGAAAATTAGTAAACTATAAAAAATATTTTATTCGTTGTTTTCTTATTACTACTGCCACTTTAGATATTAATATCACACTGAAAACCCCCACTATACTTTTATCAAAACTAATATGGGATAATTAGGGAAATTCCCTGCAGTTGTGTCGCAGATTTGATACGCAGATTTTGCACGTTCAACTCCATCTGTCGGTAAATCTATTATTAGAATGACTGGCAGATGGCAGTGAACGAGGTTTAAATCATGTACAAGGGTGTTTGATTTTACTAAAAATGTTTTTTTAATCGCGTTAAATCAAATAAGGTGTAACATAATCCGAAAATTGAAATATACGTTTCAAAAAACGAAAAATTTAAAACCAAAATTAAAAAGTAATAATTGTAATTTGAAAAATATAGTTCTCAACTAGAAAAGTATAATTTCAAAGTAGAAACATATGAAATGGACCGGAAATGCTATAATAGAATGACTTTCTTGAACATATTCATTTTCAATTATTTGAAAGTTATGGAGATTTTGTGATTGTCCCTCAATATCGATGGGACAGTCTGTATTCAGCACCATCATAGCTATTAAAAATAAGATCTTCCATAAGCGAAGATAGAGCAATTTTGACCAACTTCGCCATATCTATAAACGAAAATGTGAAAAATCGTAGCAGAAAGCAAGATTCACACACAAAATGCAAATGAAACACAGAAGACCATCTCACCTCCAACTCCCCCCGCCCCATCCCCCATCCCACCCTCAAAGATACAACCATTTAACTGTATATAATATATAAACAAACTCAAAATATTTCACCAGAATACCGTTATCATCGGTATACTTCGTCTCACATAATTACACTTACCAGAATTTTTTATCACTTTTAATTGTATTTTATTATTAATATTTTTATCACAGAATTTTTTATCACTTTTAATTGTATTTTATTATTAATATTTTTATCACACAAAAAAAAATAACGTTTTGATTTTAATTTATAAAACAGAAAATGCACAATAAAATGCACTGCAAACGTTTCATATGAAAAAAAATCAAAAACATAGCTTTTAATGAAAGAATGAAGAAAAAAACTGTTTACGTTCAATTTTTGGTTATTTACCCGGCAATATGATTGAAAAATATGGTTGTATCTTTCAAGATAGCGTGGGCATTTAAGGGTTAAATGGATTTATAAATGAATTTCATGTGATTAAAATTTTATTCCATTCGTTTACAAACTGCAACAAACCATGAAGTGCAATCTCATACCAATCGAAAACCTCAAGCGATCAAAAACACAGAAAATACAACGTGAACAATTATTAATTACTCGTTTTATGATTACGCACAACACACAAATTCGTGACATAAAATGCATAAATGAAAACGAATGAAATTTTTTAACCGCCACTCAGAGTAAAAATAATTTGTTTGAGGATTAATTAAAAGCCGTTATATTTCCATTATTCTTGTTTTAAAAATAATCTGCCATTAAAATAGGTGAAGGGTGTGGTTGCAGCAATACACAAAAATGCACCAATTTAAATATCATATCCAAATTGGAAATTTAAAATAAATCTGAAATATTGGTTAAATGCTGTTACTGCGTTGATAATTTAAGTCTTCCTCTAGATAAGCCATAATTTTAATTTTTGGTATTATATTTGAATTAATTTTATGAGATAACAATCCATTCAAATTTGATGTAGTACAGAATAATAATTATCTAGAAATTAAAACAATATTTTACTTTGTTTAATTCCAGGTTTATCTCGTGTTCCGTGGCGGTGGTAAACCACCTGAAGAATCCGTTCATTTAGGTATTAAATCATCTGGTGCTAAATTTATCTGCCGCTCGCAGGCTCGTACCATGGGTAATCCAAGTACAGCAACATCTTCGACCGCCCAACTGGGTGGTTACGGTGGTGGAACCGATATTCGTTTAACAGAACAGGAGGCCCTCGAAGAAATTAAGCATATAACAACGCAGCTACAACATTTACACGAACGTGCACCGCCACGTGGCATTGCAATCTTAACAATTGCATCACTTATCGATTTGTGTAAAACGTCGGTGAATTCGTTGCAAATAAAATCGCAAATTTTAAATAAAATAACGAGTTTGCAAAAATTCGACAAGGCAATCAATACGGATACAAATTTTGAGATTTATCAATTATGTGATAGTAAATTTATAGTAAATAATAATAATAATAGTAATAGTAACATAGATAATAATAACAAAACTAGTATTGAAACCTTGGACGCCGGTAATAATTGTACACGAATTACAATTACGGATAATGACGCTGACATCACAGATCAATCGAATATTCCTCACACGCTGAGTAATTTAAATTTTAATAATTTAGAATTAGAATGTATGTGCAGTAGCACTGAAGATACGGGTGCCATTGGTATACCAGGTGATAATAACATAATTACGGTTCATAATGAGCAAACGACAAATTATCGTTACAATAAAAAGTTTAAAATTTCATGTAAAAAAGGACTGCACAATTTTCATATATCGACACGAAGTAATACGGGCCCGGATATACTACCACCATCCGTATCGTGCACCACGAATAACATTATAATAAGTAATTTATGCACAAATGTAAATAATTGTAAGAAATTAGTAGGTAATAACATAAATTTAGATAGTAAAAGAAGAAACGATTTACCAGGAACCGAAACATCAATACTAACCGAAACAACCGCCACTATCAACAGTATAAGCCTTACGACAAAACAGAATACAACACCAGGAGCAACATCAAACAGTGATAATAAAACCAGTGAAAATACTGTCGATACAGAAAGTCAAGGTGACGATACGACCACCGAAACTGGATGTAGTAATAATAGTACTAGTAGTAATAATAGTAATACAACAATAAAACGTAATAAAAATAGTGATAATCGACATTTAGTCCTAGATTTAAATGATCGCTCCAAATATACTAAAGAAGTTTCGGTCTAAACCGTTTTACTTGTTTACTTCAGTTGATTGTGTGTTACGTCTTTTCTTGATTTTTTTATTATTGCAAAGGTCAATAAAACACGAGCACAGTAATTAATTCCCTTACTTGATCCATATAATTTATCCGCCCGATTTCGATAAATTTCGGTATATACAGTACACACCAGCAACATAAAAAAAATATTTTGTGTAATTTATATGGATTGACTGTCAAATTTAGTCTAATCGAAAAGAAAGCATAAAAAAAACTTAAAAAGAAAAAAAACTGAAATAGAAGAGCCCCTATTAAGTTTTTTTTTCTAAAAAAAAAAATTATTAAAATTAATAAATCAAACCAACTTTTATAATTTTAACGCAAATAAAACAAAAAAAAAATAATAAGAAACATATCTTCTTCTTGAAAATAATAATAATAATAAATTAAAATAAAAAATGTATAAAATAAAAACAGCAACTACTTTGTTTGTATGTATAATTTAATTTAAAAAAAAAACTATAAATTATACATAAAAAATAAAAAAATCAATAAAACCATTTAAATATTTAATTTAATTTATCTTTGTGTTTCATTTACGAGTCTAATTACAATATTGTGAATTTTAATTTAATTACTGATTAAAAATAAAAATTACACAGGTAAGTGATTTCTGTAATTTGAATTGCAACTGAATATAGTCGTATAAATCGATAAACTGAACAGAATAATTATTGAAACAACAATTTTAGCAAAACATTGATTAATTGAAAATAAAGTATAATAAAAGACATTTGTACCTACCTACCTAGGATGGCTGCAGGCTACCTCCACCTAGTCGACACAACGAAATAAATCAACTTTTTATTTATTTAATACTCCCAAGATGATTTTAGTCTATTAAAAATTCATCAATTTTAATTAATTAATCCGTTCATAAAACGTAACAGATTAAAGGTTGATTATATATGCGACGTGGGACGGGAGCTTGTAGTCAACCAGAGTCGAATATTTTGACTTTCGTCACTCGCGTCGAGAGATGGTTTAATTTATCTTTTCCGCCACGGTCGCACTAAAACATACAAATTTGTATGTAAACGAAGTAGTTTTTGCCATTAAATTTATTTTTGGTACATTTTGTTTTATTTAAATTTTATAAAGTGTGCGTGGTGTAACTAGTCACAAATGTAAATTGTTGACAAGAAAGCGTCACGTTTATTTCCACTTGTCACACGTCGCATATGTAGATCAAACTTAAACGTATAAACAGAACCAGAAACAACGCCTGTCAAATTAAAAAACACTTAAACCATAGGACGCTAACACAACCAATGTCGCTGGCGACGACGACATTGTAGCTGATTTTTTTTTAGAATCTATTCTAATTTTGTCGGCATTGCAGTACTACTATCAATCTGAATGTTGTACACAATTTGTTCAAGATCTTTTTCGGCTTTTCGGATAAAATATTGCTTTTAATGGCACCCATACAATGTTTACGACTTTTCTAGTCGTAGATAGCAAAGAGGCTATTTACTCAGAATATTTCCAACACAAAAGTAGAAAAAACACCCCCCCCCCCCTCCATTTTAACCCTAGAGTACTTGTGTTCTCTAGATACCCAAACCCTTACAAAAGTGAGAACTTCTTTAGGTCTCTTCTTGGCAGCTTGGTTTCATACTGATAAATAGTTGGTTAAAATGGGGGGGAGTGCATTTTTCTACTTTTGTTGGTGGAACAATTGTTAATAAATGGCCTCTTCGTTTTCTACAACTAGAAAAATTATAAACATTGTATGGGTGCCATTAAAAGTAATATTTCGTCCGAAAAGCCGAAAAAAATCTTGAACAAATTAATATCACGGATGATTATGAATACTTCTTAGTTGTACACAATGTTTTATGTAAAAAAAAAGTTAAATAAGAGTCGATAAAAAGATAAATTAACTACTAAAATGTTCATTTGACCCTCATTAATTTAACCCTAAAATTTAATTTTTTGTTATTATTTTTCTTGCCTCGTCGCTTCAACGCTGATGCGCTTCTTATGTCTAAAAAACCGACATCGCCGACACGGTTTTGTCACTGATCTATATAGATCAGTGGGTTTTGTTCAAAGCGATTCCACATACACATACTATATCTACAGACGACTTCTAAAAACAGATTTGGCATTTACGAATTAATTACAACATATTTTTGGGCTTCGACTTTTTAGCACCCCATCTCAAGGTTTTGACAAAAGTGATGATTGAATTCGTTTGGTCATCGTTTGTCACCAGTTTTTATCGTTTGGTCACTTACGATTAAACGGTAAATAAATAATGAAAATTTCAACAAAAAAAATTCCCGGGTAGTATGATTGCAAGAAAATCATGCCGTTTTTATCAAATTTCGCTAGGTCAGGATTGGTCATCACATTTTGACGTTTGGTCACCATTGGGTCAGTTTTTATTGCGAAAAAACAAAATCAACATTGTAGTAATTCAATAAAATCAGGTTCGTCGCGTATTTGGGAATTTCATTTTACAAAATTAATAAAAAAACCAATTGGAATATACCATTTAGATAAAAATAATCCTTTTTTCAAAGAATTGTATCTAAAGTGGAAGACAGAAGATATAATCAATTCTATTTTTTGGTTTTTCATAACTCGTTGAGGATTGGTCACAGTTTTATTCGTTTGGTCATCCCAACATAATGATTTATAGCGAAAATTTGTTAAAAACTCATAGATTCCACACGATTTCAAGTGTTAGGGGCTGAAAAATTGACCAATACTAATAATTTTATAAATCCGACGGTCGAACTCGTTTGGTGAATTGTCACTGAGGATTGGTCACCAGTTTTTTTTATGTGGAAACAATGGGTTTTTAAAAAATGTTCGCAATAAATCATGAAGTAGGGATGACCAAACAAAAATATCTAGTAACTCACCTTAGGAGACAATTGACCAAACGATTTCCATCGTTGAATTTAGAAAATTATTAGTATTGGTCAAGTTCCCAGCTCTGAACACTTCTAATCGCGTGGAAATTATGAGTTTTTAAAGAATTTTTGCAATGAACCATAAAGTAGGGATGACCAAACGAAAATAACTAGTGGCCAATCCTCAGTGACAACTGACTAAACGATTTCGATAATCGGATTTATAAAATTATTAGTATTGGTCAATCTTCCAGCCCCAAACACTTGAAATCGTGTGGAATCTATGAGTTTTTAACAAATTTTCGCTATAAATCATTATGTTGGGATGACCAAACGAATAAAACTGTGACCAATCCTCAACGAGTTATGAAAAACCAAAAAATAGAATTGATTATATCTTCTGTCTTCCACTTTAGATACAATTCTTTGAAAAAAGAAATATTTTTATCTAAATAGTATATTCCAATTGGATTTTTTATTAATTTTGTAAAATGAAATTCCCAAATACGCGACGAACCTGATTTTAATGAATTACTACAATTTTGATTTTGTTTTTCGCAATAAAAACTAACCCATTGGCGACCAAACGTCAAAATGTGGTGACCAATCCTGACCTAACGATTACCTAACGAAATTTGAAAAAACGGCATGATTTACTTGTAATGATGTGCTACCCGGGAAATTGATTTTTGAAATGTTCATTATTTATTTAACGTTTAATCGTAAGTGACCAAACGATAAATCCTAGCGACCAATCCTGACCAAACGAATTCAATCATACTTTTTACACTATTTGCCGTAGGCACTTGGCGAAACACCCTTACACCTAATAAATACATTTTTTATTATTATTTTTTATTTCGCAAGATAATATTTTTTGAATATTTTCAAAAAAAATTAAAATTCACTCGATCGATTTCGACTTGTTAGGTGATCACTAGGAGTATCTACTGATTTGTAAAAATAAAAATTTTGTTATATAGTAGAAAAAAGCAAAAAATAAATAAAAGAAGGAGGGACAAAAAAATAAGCAATAAAAATTAATCAACGGATCGCACAGGTAGGCGATTAAACATCGGCTGATTAACAAAATTCAAGATATATTGAAGTGCATTTAATTACCCGACGATTTAGTCAAATTATTGCGTACGTGAGAATAGAAAACGACGGGGTCTGTAATTGGTGAGAAACGGATTTCTCTTTGTTCGTTAAGGATATTTTGGTTAAGAAATATTGATTTTCGAATTTCGTAAGATTCTAAGGTATCTAAACGTCTGCCTTTGGGTTGTATATGTAATATGTCTAAATTGTTAAAGCTAGCTGTATGATTTTCTGAAGTTAAATGGTTATGGAAAGTTGATTGATTGCAACCAGATAAATGTTCTTTAGCTCTAACTTCAAAATTGCACCCAGTCTGACCAATATAGGAGAAACTACAATCAATGCTCTTGATCCTATAAACACCAGACTTGGAAAGGCGATCAATTCTAGGTTTATTGTTAAAAATCATTTTCTTTATTGTGTTATTATTATAAAAACCAAAACTAATATTGGTATAATTGGGCACAATGTTGGTATTCCGTTGGCTCGTTTTTCCTATATACTCTAAACGACGCCAATTTTCCCGCGCAACTTCAGAAAATCATACAACTAGCTTGAACAATTGAGATTGAGCCGAGTATTCCAGGAAAAACGATCCCACTACTACTCCATCCAAACATGTCAACATTATTTTAATGCATGATAATGCTCGTCCACATGTTTCGGTGCCACTCAAAACCTACCGGAAACATTGAATTGGGAAGATTTGCCCTATGCACCGCATTCACCAGACATTTTACCGCACCAGTTGTTTCAATCGATGATGCATGATCTGTCTGAGTAGCACTTCACATCATATAAAGATACCAAAAATTGGGTTGATTCATGGATAGCCTCAAAAGATGAAGCGTTCTTCCGACGTAGTATTCGTATACTGGCAGAAATATTGGACAAAGTAGTGGCTAGCGATGGACAACACTTTGAATGAAACATAACCTACCGTTCCGGCATTCATTGTGCCCAATTTTTGATAGAAATGGCGGAGACCCAATATTAGCTTTTCTTTGGTGTCATTCATAAAAAAAGTTCTGTTTATATAACAGAATGGTAAACTATTAAGATAAAGTAATGAAATGTTAATATTTGTAGACAAAATGTGACACACACAATAGCAACTATTCTGTATACAAGTCATCAGCTATAAACGTTACAAATTTATGATATTTATTTACACCTTTCTGAACCAAACAAGAATAGCATATCCAATTTATTTTCCCTAAAACACAAATCTATTTTTCCAAATAAAACTCCATAGTTAAGAACTCGACTCGACATTGATACGGACAAAATATTTATGATATTTGCAATAGAAAAGTTATATTCGATTGAAAATCAAAAATGTATGATGTTTTTTCCAATTTACAGTTTTTTCAACTAACATTCTTTATTAAAATGTCAAAGTTGTTTTTTTTTATCGCGAGCTTATTTACTCGAACCTCGCATTCGACCATAAACTCGGAACACCGTTTTATTTGGTAGCTGCTGGATGAGGAAAAAATTCTTTAATCAGCTCGTACAAAAACATAAATTCCTTTATTTTTTCTTCGTCCAATTCCGCTCGTAATGCAAAGAATTTTTTTTTTTTTTTCATTTTGCTTATGGGATAAAAAAAAGCTTGTGTGTAATATAAAGTAATGCGTTGTATTATTATGTTCGAGAATTTAAAATAAAAAGTTTTTTTTTTGTTATTTTGTTTGTTTCTATACGAGTAAAGTACATAACAATATTGTGTTGTTAATAAGAACTGGGTTTTGTTTTAGTACTTACACGTATTCTGGCGCCAAATAGGAAATTTATATATTAATTAAAATTAATACAATGCCAAACAGTTAAAGAGCTTTAGTGCTTTTAGCATTTGTTTACGTTGCGCTTTGTTACCCAGCCAGCTGAGGTTTGTTTTTCCCACACCAGCCATTGTTCGATTTTCATTGTGTTCGGGACGATAAATAAAATAATATCGCTTCTTTGTTTTAATTATGAATAGTGTTATTATTAAGTGTTGTAAATCCATTGAATAATGGAATTAGATTTGTAGATTACCTATAGTTCTAGAACAATATGTAATTTTTATGAGGAGAAATACCTCGTATAATTTATCAAAGTTATAGTTCGTAGTGATGGGCTAAATTGATACTTTCTGGTATCAATATCAATTGATACTTTTGACTCATTTACCTGATAAATTTTACTAGATAAATTTTATCAATTCAATTTTTTTTGCTCAATTAATACTCGAACTAAAATATCTATAGCGCAATTTTAAGATTTACCAACCTTGACTTTTTATCAATATAATGATGTGCTTAAGGACTAGGACACCACGGCGTATATCTAATATGTATACTACGACCAAGTAAGATAAATAAAAAAATACGGTTTTCAAAAATAAAGCTAGTGACGTCTCTAAAATTGCCTCTCTCCAAAAATTGCTTAAATTCTGAATGGAAATTACCTTAGAAAGTTACAAAGGAAAAACAATATATCAAAATATAAGATAAATGAACAAATATATTTTTCTATTTTTAAGATTACAAAAACTACTTTAAATAGCTTTGTACTAAAAAAGCTTAATTAGTTAGTAATATTCAGACATGGCCGTAAACAAATATATGCACTGCACTGGTTTTACTACGAATTGACATTAAGCGTATTTCATTTTCCAAGGAATTGGATTTGGAATTGGAATTAAATTCTTGGTCAAAAGAAATAACAAATGAATTCCCGTGTTTTATTTCTTTTATTTCATCTTTTTCTACAGAGAAAACTCTAGTGACAAGCACAGTAACTGAAAAATAGAATTGGAATTTCAATACCATCAAATCTGTAGGAATTAAACGAATTCCAAATTGGTATTGATTACATAGCATTGTTGTTGTAATTTGGCAAATGAAATACGCTTATTGAATTGCTCGATTTTCTCATTGCCAAAAGACTATAGACAACTAGTGGATTAGTGGATCTGACGGCAAAAAAATAAGCTTGTTCCGGATATTTTTGTATGTTAATTTTTATTTTCATAAAGTATGCCGTGCTAAAATTTCATAGGAAAAAACCCGCAATGAGCTTATTTTTAATGCGCTATATGTCACATTCCCAACTTTAACAGTCATCAATTGTAGCGCAAAATTTCTAAAATCAGACCAAAATCATCGCCAACTTCATGTTCGTTCATCTTCATAAATAAATCGTATACGTCAAATGAATCAAAAACGAAAAGTCGAAAAACAACAATAATATTTTAATTTAAATGGATATTGGATAATGCATAAAAGGACAATTATTAGAAAATGAATTCATCGAAAAAAAACAATATTATTTATGAATGTGTTACCTAACATGTGGAGTGTAGTTTATATCGATGCAAAATTATTCAATTTAATCCAACTTAATTTATTTAATCCAGTGGGCCACATTGAAGATACAACCGACACACACAAGGAGTTATAAGGTGATTTATTTTCTAAAATATAAATTTTATAAACAACTCTTAAAATTCGATTTCTGATATGATGGAACTAAGGGACCAGAAATCATTTGTTAGGGTAGCATTTCAATATTTTTAATGGAGATTTTCAATTGGCTGTGAAATAACAATAACAGTCGATCACATTAGAAGGAAATTGGTTTGGAATCATCTTCATCATATAATTAATAAATCAAAAAGAAAGTTGACGGCTTATTTACATTTACATATAGTATACCTTATCTGGCCTGTACCCACAATTGTGTGGGTAAAAATCGTGTACGATAGAGAATCATGAAAAAAAACAAAAACCGTTACAAACTGTTTTTCGGATTGAAAACTGCATATAAAAAAAAATGTAAAACAATATTTTTAATCATAGTATCTTAGAAATTCTTATGGATTTTGATACAATTAGTAAAGTAAAATTTGTTTTAGATCCGCAACTATTTTATTGCGTTTCTGCGGGGAATTATAAAAAATGATTTGTGTGGAAATTAATACATATTTTCCAGACTACTTTGATTTATAGCAATTGTTTTTAATTTTTTTTTATATGCAGTTTTCAATCCGCAATCGATTCGCCCCGCGGATTCTATAATCGACGTGTAAGACTTTGACTTTGTCACTATTTTAATGCGTCGTCCTTGCACGGTATTAATGCTTCCTCATTGTACTGTCTCAACTCAATTATGGCCATGGCCATAACACACTGTGCGTCGAAAAAATTACACAATGGGTTAAGATCGTCGTTGGTACAACAGTTGTTGTGCCTCTTTCCTTTTGTATTTTGTCGGCAATCAGTTTTACCAACCTGTCCTTAACCTGTTTGGAAACTGATTCCGTAAACATTTTATTTTTCAATCGAGGGTCCAAATAGGTCGCGATTTGTAAAACATAATTTCTTTTTTTCTTTCTTCTTTCTCTCCGCATCATGGAAACGTTCATGCATTTTTTTTAAATATTTTCTCGACTAAACTTGTCGCAGAATTTGTTTGGAGTGAGCCTGTTAAATTAGTAAGGTAATGCTTTAGGGTCTCAGTCAAAACCAACATTTTTGAAATCGTAACGGTTTTTTCTGCGCTGAGTTCTGTTTTCAGACCATCAAATGGTTTTACCAACGAACATATTTCCTTTAGTGCTGCCATTTCTGTTGTAGAAAGCATTTCCAACTGCCCAACATGCACTAAAACTATTACTGCTTCTACATAGGTTCCTGTAGAAGACAGAATCTGATAGAAATATTTTGAGTAAAATGAAAAATATTTTTAAATCAAACAGTCTCACCTTTCGAACATATGTAATGTCGAATTCCATCGGGTTGCCACATCGTTGATCAGTATAAGTAGCGTAGATGATAATTTGCTGTTGAAGTTGTCTTAATTGTTCGGCCGCGAAACTGCTGCGGTGAAAGTACTCCACAATTAATTTGATCCGTCTTTGGAGATGCTCTATTTCTTTGACACCATCTTGTACAACTAAATTGATGGTGCGAGCAAAGCATTTTATGTTGTCATATATTGCTGTTATGTTGGCAGCGTTATCAGTTACAATACAACTTATTTGTTTCTCGATATTATATTCTTTAAATGATTTAATCAGAGTTTCTTTTAAAAATTCCGCTGTATGTATTGACGATGATACCTCTACACAGTCTAGTAAAACTCTCTCCAATTGCCAACCGTTAGTAACGACATGGCCAGTAATAGCCATATAGCCTTCGGTATTTATGGAGGTCCATGTGTCTGTGGTTATCGCAATGTTCGTTGATTGTTTAATGAATTTCAAAGCGTTTTCAAAGCATTGCTCGTAGTGTTGAGGTAACAATGACTTTGTTAGCATGGACCGTGATGGAAGCTGGATAGATGGGTCAAGTGCTTGAGAATACTCCCTAAAACCTTCATCCTCGACAATAGAGAACGGTTGGAAGTCTTTGACTATAAACTGTAGCAAAGAATTATTCTTTTTTTTGTCGACTTATTGAAGCTGGCCTTACAATAAATCGGGTCAATGTATCTTGCACTTGGGATTGGGCGGAAGTGGATTGTATGACCATATTTGTCACCGTTGACCGCTCGTCGATTACTTGTTGGAGTGGCCTAATTGGCACTGAGATTGCCGTCGACGTTAATGAGTCTGGGCCTGGTATTGATACTGAAGAACTATCTAGATCAACTGTAACTGGCGGAATGCTTCTTCCAGCAGGTGCTTTTGACATTACTTTCGGGTGCCTATGTTCGAGATCGCGTTTTAAATTGGTAGTGGCACCACCTTTAAACGAAAATGTTCCCTTACATAGGTCACATTTTGCTTTGAAGTCATTAATGGCCATAAAATGAAGCCAGACCTGACTCCGTTTTCTTGAGTTTCCGCTCATTATTCGCCTTTCTGTATCTAACAGAAATTCAAATAATTTTTTAAAATCAAAATAAAAAATACAACAAAAATAATTTATAAATTTCTGTTTAATACTCTTCAAATTTTTGATTTTTGAAATACCTAATAATTTCCCAAAAATATGGTCGCACACACGAGTAATCACAAACGTTAATTTTCAAATATTTTTAGTTAAATAAATATCGTTTAGATTTCAATGATTTTAAATTTTAAAGATCACAATTACATGCCCAAATACAGTTATAGATTACATGCGAATGGATGCTCTCAAGAGAAGTTATTAAAATAAAGAGAACTAGGAGCAGGAGTGAGATTCCCGATCCGACAAAAACTGGACTACCTACCTGTACTATAATAGAGCTTAGATCAATTAGATCGATTATTATCGATAGTCGACCTATTGACTATCGATTATTATCGATAGTTTTAATTTTCCATGTTTTTCGAAAATAACTATACCAGGCCAGACTTATGTACTTAAATAACTAAAGATCATTATTTTAAATCACGAGGAAAAGTTTTATTATCATTAATTCAAGTATAATTATTATAACATTTCGTTGATTATTTTTATGCAAAAAGGTCAAAATGTTAACACTTTCTGCTTTTAATTTTGAGCGACGCTCTGAAATTAATTGCCCTGTAGCACTAAAATTTCTTTCGATTTCCGCGGAGGTGGCTGGAATTCATAAGTATTTCAAACAGCATTCTTCTAATGGAGTTAGTTGCTCGCTGGTCACCTAAATTAACAAATCAAATTAGCAATTCAAAAAGCAAAAAAGTGACTAACAATAATTTACCTTCCAGAACTGAAAGGGCGGTTTTCTCCTTACAGTTCCCCCTTTCAAAGTATTGTCTGCTGGTGATTATTACGTCTAATACGTGTCTACTTTTTCAGTCATTCTTTCATCAAGAAATTTTAATAGAGATGATTCGGATTTAGGAGCAGAACTGGTAGTTGGACTATTTTCCGATTGGTTCATGTAATTTTCTTGCCGTTTTGTTTTATTAAGGACGACGGACATTTCCTGCTCCAAAAGCGTTGTACCGGTTTTAGCACTTTCATTCGTACGGAATCCATCCTTCTTAAATCTAGGAACTAAAATGGTTCCCAGTTTAGTGACTGTTCTAAATTCATACGCAAACAATCTCTTGTTAACAGATTCTAGAAGTTTAGTACTGAACATTTTTCCATGTTCAGAATTCATTACATTATATGTAGCATTTAGATGAAAATGCCAAATGTTAGTGGAATTAATAACGAAATAGTAACATAATTGTTTCCTGAAATTAAAAAAACAATAAATTAATACAAATAACCGAATGCATCACTCTATATATATAAACCTACTTAAATGAAACCAAGCTTACCTGAAGTGTTTTTTGTTGCCTCCTCAAAACATTGCAAAGCTTTTTCTACGTCTTTTAATACGACAATTTTATCAACAGATAGAGGCTCAGGAGCTTTACGTAACTTTAGAATTCCAATGGCATCATTTGTTTTAATTATTCATCCGATCATATAATATGTGCTATTCCAGCGTGTTGCAACTTCCTGCATCAGCCTTAATGGTTCATCAGTAGATTCAGCACCCTATTTTTTTTAAACATTTCCATTGCAGAAGTACTACTTTTAAAAAATGTAAGATGTCTTTACATTTCTTTATAACTTCCTTGATGCATTCAAGATCAAAATTATCACGTATCGCCAAATTAAGGGTATGAGCATAACATGGAAGATGCCGTTTTTAAGCAAGTCACACGCTTTTATCATGTTGGCTGCATTGTCCGTGACAATGCATACTACCTTGTCTCTTATATTCCATTCCTCAAAAATTTCGTTCATCGAGTCAGCTATGTTTTCAGAAGTATGATGTATACAATTAGTTAGCGGTTTTGTTGACAAAACCACAGATTTTAGTTCAAAATCTTTTGAAATAAAATGACATGTTACAGTTAAATAAGATTCAGTTGCCCTCGATGTCCATCCATCACAAGTTAAAGCAACATAATCAAATCGCTTAATTGATTTTTAAGTGCTGTATAAACTTGTGTATACGACTGTTTTAAAAGTTTTCCACTTATTGTAAATGGACTAGGCAGAACATACCTTTCGTCTAACAAATTAACAAATTTTTTAAAGCCCGTATCATTGATGATTGTAAATGGTTGGAAATCCAGAGCAATCATATCCAATAGCGCTTTATCTAGTTCTTTTTTTTCTCCTTGAATGTTCAATGTTCATCATAAACATTCGATCTCTTAAAAAATGGACTAACTGATCTTGTACTCGAACGAGTAAAACTACGCTGACTGCCACTACCACTAGAACTAGAGTATGTACCGGCACTTTCATCGTGATTTCAATTTAGTAAGGTGGAGTGGAACCTTTTCAAGTGGTCTAACAAGTTACTTGTATTGCCGCTTGTTTTATACTCTTTACCACATTCCGTACATTTAGCAAATTTTTTATCACTAGAACCTTTAAAAAAATCCCAGACTCGCGAAACTTTTGTTCGTTTATTTAATATTATGTTGTCAGTTGAACGTGATGGTTCACTTGTAGTGACTTCTATGGAATTGTCAAGGGGAGAACTAGATCGAGTTACAGTTGAAGCTGAAAAAAATTAAAACAATATTATTACAAATAAAATAGATATTAGATAGAATATCGAACGTTAAATGAAGTAAAACTTACCTTGTTTGACAATTTTTTGTTAGATGGTTGTTCTATTGCACAAAGTTTTTCCATTTTAATAATTTTATAACAAATTTGCAAATACATTTATGAAACTACTCATATATGTGGTTGATGTTCCGATTCCAAACAACCCAAACGCAAACTGGTTTAACGGGTTACCCAAATCATTGAAGAGAACAAAATGATCGAAATGGTTAGTGTAGAAATAGCTGGTTATTTCATTCCGTTTTTCACATCAATGATTTAATATATGTATTACTATTTTTATTTTTTCTCCTCTCTGTGTTTGATTTCTATTGAACCGAATCCAAATTACTTAAAAACCAATAACATAAAGCAAAATAAATCAAATTTAAAAATCACCTGTTTTCCTGTCTTATTTTTATGAGCTTACTCAATTTCAATCATATATATTTTTTCCTCTCTTCCTCACCGCAATAATTTTTTCGGTATATTTTACTTCAACTTAAAAGAGAGCAACAAATGACACAAAACAGAATACGTATATGTATCTAAAAAATTGTATTCGATATAATGCCTCAACCAGTCAACCTTAAGAGTTTAAGTTACACGCCGATTGCACCACTTCGATTAGTGCTACAATCATCAAAATTTTATAGGCTTCTCGTCACAAATAAACAACTGACCTCTAAATGAATTTTGGTGGTCATACCGCTCTTCTAAGTGGTCCAAAACGGAGCACAATTTAAGCTCTTAAGTTTGACTGGTTGAGGTTTAAGTCACAAAACAACAAAAGGTAACAAAAGTATCGATAGTGTGTTTCAATAGTTTTAAAGTATCAATAGTGTTTCGATAGTTCAAACTATCGATAGTTATCGATAGGGCTATCGATATTTCTCGACCTCTAGTAGAGCTAAATATTTTAGGTTAGTTTAAGGCAATTTCTCTAACGTACTATATCCATTCCGAATTTTGCTCTTTTGAGTTCCAAAATAATATTAATCCTTACCGTAATGGTTTACATCGAACACGCTACAATCTTCTTCTGCCCAATCTCAACCTCAAGTGGAAGACACATTAACTCGATTAATTGCAAGAACTAGCTTCAATAAGTCGACAAAACAAAAACGTCCAACATCTATTTCGAGGAAAAACGTTTTAGGGAATACTGAAATCCACTTGACCCTTCTTTCCATCTTCCTTCACTGTCCATGTTGACAAAATCATTGTTACCTCAACAATAGGAGGAACGTTTTGAAAATGTGGTGGATTTCATAAAGAAATAAATCTCCTCTATAAACACAGAAGACTATATGGCTATAATTGGCCATATCATTGTCACCAACGATTGGTATTTAGGAGTGGGATTTACTAGACCGTGCTAAGGTCTTGACACATGGCGTAAATAAAAAAAAAACTGATTAATTCATTAAAACAAGATTTGTTCGAGAGACAAATGAACTGTGTTGTATTTGATAACACCTCCAAGCTCCAACATAACAGCGGCTATTAGAATAGCAAAATATGACAACATGAAATGCTTTGCTCACACCATAAATTTAGTTGTGAAAGATGATGTGAAAAAAATAGAAAACCTGCAAAGACGAATTAAATTAATTGTGGAGCACTTTCACAAAAGCAGTTTTGCAGCCGAAAAATTAAAGCAACTTCAACAGCAAATGATCGGTACATCTACGCCACTTATACTGATCGACGATGTGGCAACCACACATGTTCAAAAATATTTTCCATTTTACTCAAATTTTTCTTTGAGATTCCGTCCTCTACAGGAACCTGTAGAAGCAGCAATAGCTTTACTGCATGTTGGGCAGTTGGAAATGCTATCTATAACGGAAATGGCAGCATTAAAAGAAACCTGTTCTTTGTTAAAACCATTTGATGGTCTGACAACGGAACTCAGCGCAGAAAAAACCGTTACGATATCAAAAATTTTGGTTTTGAGCCTAAAGCATTACCTTACTAATTTAATTGGCTCACTCCAAACAAATTCTGCGACAAGTTTAGTAGAGAAAATCTTTAAAAAAATACACGAACATTTCCACGATGCGGAAAGAAATTATGTTTTACAAATCGCGACATATTTGGACCCTCGATTTAAAAACAGTTTTCACGGAATCAGTTTCAAAACAAGTAAAGTTCACGGTATCAGTTTCCAAATAAGATAAAATTGGTGGTTGATTGACGGTAAGATTCAAAGGGAAAGAGGTGCAACAACTGTACCTCAACGAGAAACTACATCAACAACCAACGACGATGTAAATCCGTTATGGAACTTGTTCGATGTACAGAGTCCTTCCCCTAAAATTAACCCTCCAATGGCCATGTAGAGTTAGGACCTAATCGCAAGGGCGATCCATTAACATGGTGGCAAAGTAGATCTCTCATATATCCCAGAATTTCTACTATAGCAAAACAATTTTTAGCAATCCCATCAACATCTGTGCCATCAGAACGGATTTTTTTCGAAAACAGGCATTACAGTAAGCGAACGACGAAACCGATTAAAATCGAAAAACGTAAAAAAATCGTGTATTTAAATGCTAATATACAATTTGTACAAAAATGAAATGTACATTAACTTTTAGCTATAATACGGTATTATCTTAAACCAGTGATTAGTAAATTGATAATTGAAATAAAATAAAAAATAAATAAATTGATGATTGAATTGAATTTTTTTTTTTTTTTTTTTTTTTTATTTATACAATATTACAACTGATTCAGAGATCATCTAGTAATTTATCTTTCTTAAATTAAGTTCTCGGATTAAGATGAGTAACCTATTGGTTACTCATTTTATAATAATTTCTTCTAAAACAAACTGCCCAGCTCAAGCGGTTTCTGCCTTTGGAGTCTCCTCACTCCGCTAGTGGTGTCCAACATACGACGGATATCTGCATTTTCGTGTAGAGATAAGCGCTGTACGTGTTTCCTTGCATGGTTCTTTATTTCATCGGTGACGTATTCCATCTTCAAGTCTCTATGGATGTTGTCATTCCTAATGTACCATGGGGCGTTCACAATCCCTCGTATCACTTTATTTTGGAAGCATTGTATCATTTGTACATTGGTTTTCTAGGCACAACCCCAAAGTTGGATACCATAGGTCCATACTGGTTTTAGCATTTGCCTGTATAGAAGCAATTTGTTGTGTATTGAGAGCTCGGAATTTCTACCCATGAGCCAGTACATTTTTCTATATTTGATGTTTAACTCTTCTTTTTTCTTCTTGATGTGTTCTTTCCATCTTAGCTTAGCATCGAGGGTCATGCCAAGGTATTTAGCTGTATTTGCATATGGAATCTGGTTTGAGTTTAGAACCACGGGAATACAGTTTACATTTTGATTTGTAAAGTTGACGTGTACTGATTTGGCTTCATTTAATGAGATACGCCATTTTTTAGTCCAGTTGCTCACCGTGTTAACTGCACTTTGAAGTTTGCTTGTTGCTTCCGAAATATCTTTTCCAACGGCTAGAATAGCTGTATCGTCTGCAAATGTTGCTACTGTGGTACCTTCAATATTCGGTAAGTCTCTCGTATAAAGAATAAACAGAATAGGTCCAAGTACGCTACCTTGTGGTATACCTGCTGATATTCTATTTATTTCAGAGTACTCATTTTCAAATTTGACTCTAAAGTGTCGATCAGCTATGTACGATTTCAGAATTTGATAAAATTGCTTAGGCAGGTCTCGATGCAGTTTAAATTCAAGCCCTTGGTGCCAAACTTTGTCGAAAGCTTGAGCTACATCTAAGAAAATACTGGAGCATATTTTCTTATTCTCGAGTGCATCCTCAATGACATCCGTTATTCTGTGAACTTGTTCAACTGTAGAGTGATTTTGTCTAAACCCAAATTGGTGTGGTGGAATTAGGCATCTCTCTTCTATTATAGGTTTGAGTCTTTTCAGCAACAGTTTTTCAAGTATTTTTGATATGACGGGAAGTAGTGATATCGGTCTATATGATTTTTTATCGTTTCCTGGTTTACCTGGTTTAGGAATCATTATTACTTCGGCCACCTTCCATTGTCGTGGAACATATTTCAGTCTGAAAGCTGCATTAATTATTTGATTTAATTTACGCAAACCTTTCTCGGGAATGGCTTTCATAATTTGCCCAGTTATTAAATCATAACCTGGAGCTTTTCTGATACTTAAATTACTATTGATTTCAGTTTTAAGCTCCAATAAAGTCGCATGCCTTATGTCAAGATCATCTGCTTTGTTTACGACTGTTGTATTTTCATTTGCTGTTTGTCTCGGCAACGGTTGAAAAGTCTCTTCTAAATAAGCAGCAAATAGAGAAACTTTCTGCTTGTCACTTTTAGCCCATGATCCGTCATCGCATTTGATAGGCGGCACATGCATTTTGGATCTTTTTAGTCCCTTCGTTGCTTTCCAAAGCGAGTAATCGTCATCCTTTAATTCAGAAAGACCTCGTAGTCGCTTAGTTATGCTTTCGTTCTTTATTTCCTTTATTAGTTGTTTTAATTTGTTGCACAAAAAATTTAAAATAGTTTTGTGTTGCGGTGCACGAGAGTGCTGCCAGATTTTGCGAGCTTTCCGTTTCTCTTTGAGTAGCTCTCTGACTTCAAGAGGATAGTTATGTTTCATTATAGCGTTGGTATGAGAAATCGGTGTACTTTCCCAAGCCGCTTGCTGGATATTGTTATTAAATATTTCTAGTTCATCTTCCAGCTGCACCTTCGTTCTAATTGGTTCGCCGAGATTTGTTCGATCTTCTACTAATTTCTTGAATAGATCCCAATTGGTTTTATTGTTTGTTAACTTGGGTGAATTATCTTTTTTTATTATCATTGTACTCAGCGTCATGATCACAGGTGAGTGGTCAGATGATAGTTCTTCACTATTTTCAATGCATGTGTAGTCCTCTAAAACTCCTTTTGTTACAAAGAAGTCAAGAAGATCTGGAATTTTATGTATGTCAGCAGGCCAATATGTTGGTTTATCGCCAGAGAAGAATTCACAGTTGTTCTCGCGAGCTGCATAAAATAACTCTTTCCCTTTAGAGGTTGTAAGTCTAGATCCCCAATAGGTATTCTTTGCATTAAAATCACCGCCAATGATAAAATTTGATCCTAGTGATTTAAAAGGTCGACTGTAGTCTTCTTTTTTTAATTGATGGCGTGGGGGACAGTAAATAGAGGAGATACTGAGTTCCCTATTATTTAGTGATTGAACTATTATGGTTTTAACCTGCATAATTTCTTCCTCAATGCCAGGCACTTCATAATGTCTAATATTATTTTTAACAATTACGGTAGACCCGCCTCTAGCGTTTCCTCCTGGATGAATAGCATGATAGCATTGATAGTCACGTATTTTAATAAATGAAGTTTCTGTTAAATGAGTTTCCGAGACAAGACATATATCTATTTTTTCTAAGTTTAGAAAAGTTTCTAGTTCTGGAACATGCTGTGGTAATCCATTCGCGTTCCAAATAACAATTCTAAGTGATCTATTCATTTGATTAGTATAGCATTGATGTAAGCTCATTCGTAGCTTCTTGTCTATCCAGCCGCTTATATATAGCTTCTAGACCACGTTCTTGTTTTGCTAGCCGTGCATTTATCGTTTCTATACTTCGAAATATCCTTTCTAGTGGATTTTCTTCAATAGTATTCTGTTGCGTTATCTGAGAATAATATCTCCTCTCTGGCCCTATTGGCTCTGGTTGCGTCGGCACTCTAGTTGTAGTTGGAATCCTTTCTCTTCTAACATTACTGTTTTGAGTCGATTGGCGTGTTTTATTTCTTAACCTTTGCAGTTGTACCGCTACTTCGCATCCTCTATAGTTGGCTGGGTGTTGTCCTTTACAGTTTATACACCTTGCAGGTTCGGATCGACAAAGAGAACAGTCTTTCGCGTTGTGTCTGCCGGCACATTTTACGCACCTAACATCTCTCCCGCAATATTTTTGGGTGTGGTTATAACCTTGGCATTTCTTGCATTGAGGTATTAATCTCGTGTTCTTTTTCAGTGGTTCTATTTTAACCCTCATATTAAGTATTGCTTTGATATTAAATATATTTTCAATTTTTTCGCTTTTGTTGAATGTGAGCATGAATAGCGGGAGCCCTCTTTTAACGATCTTGGTTCCTTGACTATTTTCAACTTTCTCTCGTTTAAGGATATTTACTGCGTCTTCGATTTGCAGTTCTTTCATTTTGAGATCTTCTATTATATCCTCCTTCTTGCAGGTGGGATGTAGACCTCTGGCCATAACCTTGATGTTTCGGTTATTTTTGTCTTCATATGTATACCACTCTTTACCTTCTTCAGTGAGCTTTGTGGCTAAAGCTCTGTATGCATCGGGATCTCTTGTGTTTATCTTCCAAACATTATTGTTTAGTGCAACTACTCTATAGTCGTTTGTGGACACTGATTTCATTAGAGCTTGGATATTCGCAAACTCAGTAATGCCTATCACATTAATTGGCGGTGGTGCTTTGGTCTTCATTGCAACCTTGCGTTGTTCTTGTCGCTGGTGATGTTGGGGTACAGGCACTGGTTTGACAGTTTCATTAACTTTTGCTTGCGAGAGCTCCTCAACTACTGGCGAGAATTCTGCTCTTCGTTTTTTCATTGGTCTTTTCTTTTGTTTGTATATCCAATCAGTTTCTCTTGCAAGTTCCTCCTCATCTGTGTGGAACTCAGCGTCAGTACGGGTAAGTGTACTGGTTTCGTTATAACAAGTAAGAGGAGTTTCCACAACCTCTGTCAGATTGGGCTTCTTTAGCTCCTCGTTTTCTTTCTTTAACTTAGCGATTTCATTGCTAAGTTGCGATGCGACTTTTTCTATTTCACTCAGTCTTCTGCGTAGTTCAGCATTTTCGATTTCCTGCTGAGTTGCGAACTCTATTTGTCTAGGTGGTGACCTAGCTAATTTTGAACTTCGATCGAATGGAAATAGCAATGGTTGGCTCACCCCAGAATCCTTTGAGCCGGCCTCGTTAGAGGGTGGATTAGCCAACTGAGCAGTTGGTGTACCACCTGGGGTAAAAATTCCTTTTTGTTGAAAACTCATTGCATTATAATGACTGGTTATTGAAGCAGCTACCAATCTAACCAGTGAAATTGGCAGTGGGTCAGTGGAGAGAACATCATTTGCTAGGTTCTCGGTGTTCGGTTATCCCGCCGTTACTCGGTCGCCAGAGCCTCGTTGGTTAATTAGCAGGGAGCACCACGTGCAGGTGAGGTTGACATTTGGGCTGGTGTATTGACCTTCTAGACCGATGCCCCTTACCCCCCGAATTGAATTAGTAATGAATTAAAAATACAATTATCAAATTATTAATTTTATTATATACATACGTACATATAAATGTAAACAAACCGTCAACTTTTTTTTGATTTATTACACGATGATTCCATACCAATTTCCATCATCTAGGTAATGTGTTCGACTGTGATTGTTATTTCACAACCAAGTGAAATCTTTATTTAAAATAATGAACAGCTACCCTCACAAATGATTTCTGGTCCCTTAGAAGTTCCATCATATTTGAAACCGAATTTTAAGAGTAGTGTTTATAAAGTTTATCATATTTTAGAAAATACATATCACCTTAAAATAGAATTTCTTGAGTGTTGCTTAAAATATATTCGGATTGAATTGGTTCGAACATCACTAATAGTTCGGCTACAGCTTGTAGAGAATGCTAATCACTATGTCACCCGATTCCCAGGGAATGGAAAAAATAATAATTTTAATGTTGAAATCCGTGTTGGCAACTAGGAACATATATTTAATCGCCCTTGTAGAATTTTGGTAAAAATGCTCGAGGGGCCAACCTTCGTAGCACAATTTTTAAAATTTCGTTTTTTTTTACTATTGTGCACTAAAATTTGAATTATATCCAACAATTTGTTTAATTAACTCTCCAAAATCAGGATTAAAAATTTGATTTGGAACACTAATTTTTGGCAACTTTTTTACATAAAACTGCACTTGTTTCACCAATAACACGAATATTGTTGGTTTTAAGGTTATTGAGTGTTTGTGGTTTATTGAAGTAAACAATGATTTTACATAACCTCAAAAAAAAGTCCAGTGGTGTTATATCGCATGATCTTGGCGGCCAGTTCACATCGGAATTTTCGGAGATTACACCGTCGTTAAACTTCTTTCAATAAATTGATTGTGTCATGAGGTGTATGGCATGTTGCACCAACTGCGGTGGAAACTACATGTGTCGTTCAAGTCGAAATCACCTAATTCATGGCACAAAAAATCTGTAATCTTGTGTCTGTAGCGTTCTCCGATGAGGGTGCGTGCAATGCCATTTTCGTTTTTAAAAAAATATGGTCCAATTATACCTCCTGACCATAAACCACACCAAACTGTTAATTTTTGTGAATGTAAACGTGTATCATGAACAGTTTGGGGATACTTTTTTGCAACAAATGCAACAATTGTGCTTATTTACGAAACCATTTAACCAGAAATGAGCTACTTCGCTGAAGCTAATTTTCCATTAAATAATAGATCGGTTTCAAGTTGTTCTAAAGTCCAATTTGCAGAATTTCTACGCAATAAATGAGTTCTTGGGTCAACGGAATTAGGCGGTTTGCAAATGCGCAAAGCCATAAGAAAATCCAAATTCTTGAGCAAGACGTCTAATTGATTGTTCTCGATCCACAGTTTGGTTCATAGTATCGATATTGAGAGCAGTAAGTTTACGTTTTTGACGTGTTGGATTCTTAACATCACAAACATTACTATTTGTCTCCAATTTTTAATTACATTACGAACAGTAAGTTCTGTAGGTCGATTATGTTGACCATACATTTCACGTAATGCGCGAAACGTAGCCCGTTAGTAGTTGATCTTTTTGTGTATCTTTCTATGGTGATTTGTCAATCAATACTGAACACAAATATCAATTTTACAGGAAATCTGAAGAAATGGTTGCTATAATGTAATGTTTATAAAATATTGTTACGATTTTGCCTTGTCACTCAAGGTTCGAATCACTGGATTGTGAATAAATACAACTGCTTCAAATTTGAGCTCACACAATTTATTTACACAACACAATTTATTATACAGCACAAAATTAACAATTTATTATTACAATTATAACACACTTTTTAATTATCACTTTAATAATCGCTTTAATAATCACTTTAATAATCTTTCCATTTAACCTTCACTGTATCACGTTTAAAATAAGACTCAGCATTCCTTTATATACCAAAATATTTGTTTCTAGAATAATCCTAAATGCGCATCGAGCAAATATGTTAGTATAGAAATGACACCTAAATGTTGAACCAAATCATAAATGCAATTGAACAATTAATGAAATTAAGTTATTCTATTCTAATCTAGGTGTCACCATAACACTACCCCCCACCTAAGCCTGTTCGTCCCGAACAGGATCCAGATCACCTCCTCTGTAGAGCGCCAAGCGCTCTAAATGCACCACCTTTGGTTTACCTTTCCGTCCTTTCTGTATGCGATAAACCACGTCGTTCAACCTTTTAATGACAGTGTAAAGTCCTTCCCATGTGGGTTGCAACTTCGGTGATAATCCCTTCTGCCGTTGCGGGTTGTGAAGCCATACCAATTGCCCTTCCTCGAAGCCTTGATTATTTGCTCGTATGTCATATCGAGCTTTCATTCGATCACTTGATATTCGAATTTTCTCCCGTACAAATTGATGTATTTCATTGAGTTCCTCTATCATCCGGTCGACGTAATCCTGTCCGCATAGAGCTGCTGATGGAACAGCTCCAAACTTTAAATCTCCTGGTAATCGCAGGTTGTTCCCAAATATGGTTTTAGCTGGTGTCACTCCTGTTGTGTCATGTACCGCTGATCGGTAGGCCATCAGGAACAGTGGTATATGTCGATCCCAGTTGCGTTGGTTCCTTTCCACAGCTTTTGCTAGATATTCCTCCAATGTACCATTGAATCTTTCCACCATACCGTCCGATTGTGGGTGTAAAGGCGTCGTTCTTGTTTTATTGATTCCAAGCATCTGACATATCTCCTGAAATACCACCGATTCGAAATTCCTTCCTTGGTCCGTGTGAATTTCCATCGGTACACCAAATCTGCTAATCAAATTGTTGACCACGGCATCAGCTATTGTTGTTGTCTCCTGATTGGTTATAGGGTACACTTCCGGCCATTTGCTGAAATAATCCATTATTACTAGCACATATTTATTTCCGCTCTCGGTGGTCGGAAATGGCCCCGCCACATCCATTGCAATTCTCTCAAATGGTGCCCCGACATTATTTTGTTTCATGGTTCCACGGCTTTTTCGTGCTGGTCCCTTTACTGCCGCACATTGATCACATCTTCGACACCATTCTACTACTGACTGTCTACATCCGAATTCCATGTGCGCTTCCCTTCCGATGTTCAATTTGGAAATCGTAGCTTTGCAAACGTTCGCTCCAACGTGCTACTTGTCCCTCTGGATTTTTGAATTGTTACAACCAGCGCAAAGCTCCATGATCCGTCCGTAGAAGAAATTTTTGGCCATAGAGGTACTTATGGAAGTGCTTAACACATTCCATTATAGCCAACAACTCTACAACTCTTTCCGTGTTACACAATAATTCCGTTCCGATTTTGATAACATCTTGGAGTAATATGCAATAACTAGCTCCTCACCATTTGTTGCATGGGATAATACTCCTCCTATACCGTCATTACTTGCATCGGTATCCAAAATGAATTTAACGTTGGGTATAGGGTATGCGAGGATTGGTGCTTCGCATAATCGTCGTCTTAGTTTCACGAATGCCTCTTCTTGATCATCCTTCCATTCGAATGCCTTGTTCTTCCTGGTTAACTCGTGTAAACTCTTTGCAATACTGGCGAATCCTGGCACGAATCGTCTATAATAAGTGCACAATCAAAGGAAGCTCCGTAATTCATGTAAGTTTTTAGGTCGTGGCCATTCCTTCACTGCTGCGATCTTGTCTTCATCAGTATGGATTCCATTGGTTGTTACCTTATGACCCAAATATATTACTTTCGTGTTAAATAGTTTACATTTCTGTGGGCTTAGCTTCCATCCGGCGGCCTGTATCCGATCTAAAATCTCTGCCAAATTTCTTAAATGCTCGTCGAAATCCTTGCCCATGACGATGATGTCGTCTAAATATACGAGGCACGTCCTCCAATGTAATCCCTTTAGTACGCGCTCCATTAGCCGTGCAAAAGTCGCAGGGGCGTTACATAATCCGAATGGCATAACGTTAAATTTCCATAATCCGTTACCCACACTGAATGCCGTTTTCTCGCGATCTTCCTCCTGGACTTCCACTTGTCAATAGCCGCTTTGCAGATCTAATGTCGAAAATATTCGAGCACCCGATAATGTGTCTAACGTGTCATCGATCCTTGGCAATGGGTAACTATCCTTTTCCGTCACAGCATTTAATTGTCGATAATCCACGCAGAATCTCATGCTACCATCCTTTTTCTCGACTAACACCACTGGTGAACTCCATGGACTGCTCGATGTTTCGATAACCCCTGCTGCTTGCATTTCTTTTACCATTCGATCCACTTCTCCTTGTTTTGCCAATGGTAATCTCCTGGGTGGTTGACGAATCGGCATTTCTGCTCCTGTATCTATTCGATGTTTTACCATTGTGGTTCTCCCATTATTGTCCGATGTACTGCAGAATATTGGCATGTACCGCTCGAGCAATTGTTTGCCCAAATTTTCTGTTCCATGGTAAGATCTTCGGTCCATTTCTCCATGAGTAGATCTATAATCTCTTTCTGCACTTGCGAGTTAGCCGTCTTAATCGGATTTTTCTGCTCGCACTTCACTATCGCCGATATTTCTTCACATTTTCCGATTATTGTCCCTTTCTTGATGGTTTTTGTCTTATCCGAGAGATTTAGAGTCCTAATTGGTACTCTATTATCGCTATCTGGTTTCACCAGAACTTTCCCGATCATAATTTCTCTGGCTCCGCTCTCCGCTTCATTGGCTTCCACAACCCACAACCTGGGTGACCCAGAACCTCCCTCCAATATTGCCCATACTATTGTTTCCGAGTTCGGTGGCAGCTTCTCCCGATGATCCATTATAATTTGCCTGCTCGTTTCTCCTATAGGCAACTCGATATTATCATAGGTTAATACACCCCGTCCAACATCCACCACGAAGCCATTTGTTCTCATGAAGTCCATCCCCAAGATGACTTCGTCTACAATATCTGCAACCAGCACCTCGTGTTGAAAGTGATTCCGTCCAATCCTTATTTTTACGACCTTTTTTCCTTTTATTGCTGAATTTTCTCCAGTCGCCGTTCGTAATTTCATGCCATTAGCTGGTGCTATAATTCCATCGATAATATCCTCACGAACAATCGTATGAGTTGCTCCCGTATCCAGCGTGATCATGCATTTCTTCCCATCAATATCAGCTTCAATTGTCAAGCTGTCACCGCATCTTGCTACTCTCGAAACATGGATGGAGGTTATGGGCAATCGGTTGTGGGAGTCAGCTTCTGCCCCTTCAAACTGACTCTTTTTAGTTTAACGACTCCGCTGTCGTCTGACTCTCCTTTCTGGATTCTATCTGCTCTTCGTTTGGTCTACGCTTCATAGGAAATGGTGACCTTGCTCGTTTCTTCTTAATCTCCCAACAGTCCCGTGAGATGTGTCCCATTCTATCACATACCCAGCATTTAATCCTGCCACTTCCACCTCTGAACCTTGGCGTAGCCCGTGCGGTGTCTATTCTGGAATCAATCTCCACTCGACGAATTTTCATTGCTGGTTTGATGATGGTTTGCGTAGTTTCGTTTGTTAACGCACAAGCGATGGTTACAGTGAAAGTTGCCTTAGGTGACATCACCGCTCTGCGCGTCTCAGGATCTCGAATACCGTCATTGAATGCATCTATTTTAATTCGCTCCATGTAATCGGCCGACATATTTGAATGTACTAAATGCGCGAGCCGCTCAATTGCCGATGAAAATTCCTGTAGCGATTCTCCTGCTCTTTGGTATCGACCCTTCAATTCCATGCGATAGATTTCTCGTTTGTGGTCACTTCCGTATTTTCGATCTAACGCCTTCATAATTCCCATGTAAACGTTTCGTTCCTGCTCGGGAATGATTTGTAGTGTTTCTGCCGCTTCGCCTTTAAGAGCCACAATTAACGCTGCAACACATTGTTCTTCAGTCCACTGATTTTGCTTAATCGCCGATTCGAATTGGAACTTAAAAATACTGAAGGATGTTGTTCCATCAAATGTTGGTGGTTTTATCTTAACTGCATTAACCCTCTGGATAACTTGACGTGTCGTTCCATTCGCCTTGACATGTTGGAGCTCCTTCTTGAGACGTTGAACCTCCCCTTTAACATTTTGAATTTCCGCTTGTACTTCTGTTTGTAGTTTTTCCACTTTACCGTGTAGTGTAGAAGATAACTCCAGAAACCTCTCGTCTATTTTCTTTTGGCCAACTTCTATTTGGTTTTTAATGTGCGCTCCTTGTTGCTCCATTTGTACCATCTTCTGTTTCATTTCCTGGTTCAATTGTTTAACGCCCGCTCCTTGTTGCTCCATTTGCTGTTTCATTTGATGTTTAATGTCCACTCCTTGTTGCTTCAATTGTTGCCCCATCATTTGGTTCATAGCAGCCATCAACTGCGATAAATCGAAACTTCCAGATGTGTTTTGTGTTGTTCCGACCACCGTTTGTACATCCTTTTCTTTCTTGTCCACACTGATCTCATCCATGTTTTCCTCCTCGAAATCATACACGTCTGAATTTAAACCTTCCTTCCTTTAACTGCGCAAGCTTTAATCCGTAGAGAATCATTTTCCTTATTATTCACAATCCCACCGCTGTCACCAATTGTTACGATTTTGCCTTGTCACTCAAGGTTCGAATCACTGGATTGTGAATAAATACAACTGCTTCAAATTTGAACTCACACAATATATTTACACAACACAATTTATTATACAACACAAAATTAACAATTTATTGTTACAATTATAACACACTTTTTAATTATCACTTTAATAATCGCTTTAATAATCACTTTAATAAACTTTCTATTTAACCTTCACTGTATCACGTTTAAAATAAGACTCAGCATTCCACGTCAACGCGCGCCCTTATATACCAAAATATTTGTTTCTAGAATAATCCTAAATCAAGAATTGAGCAAATATGTTAGTATAGAAATGACGCCTAAATGTTGAGTATAAATCATAAATGCAATTGAACAATTAATGAAATTAACTAATTCTATTCTAATCTAGGTGTCAGCGTAACAATAGTCTCATTCCACGATACCACACTTTAATGCTTTCATCGTGATTCTTTCTTCGTTTCTTTCCCCTTCACCCACAAACTAATTTTTTGGTGGGGAAATAGTTGATTCTTTTTTCGTCAATATTTTTTTTTGATTCACTGATTTCTTCGCACTATTACGTAATAAATATTTTAAGGACATCTTGTTTATTAGTCGTTTTTGGATTAATTTTAGTTTAATGTTTGCTTCGAGTGCAAAAAATATATTTTTTCAACCAAGGAAGCAATTTTCGCAGCAAATAATAAATATTTTTTACTCTACGCATAAATCAAAAAACATTATATTACGCACATACATAAAAAAAAGAAAGGCTATAGTAAAAAATGGGTGTACCAAAAAAATCGTTCGGATTGTTTTGTTTGCTTATAATAAAAAATAGAAATAAAAATTATTAATTTAAAATATAATTTATATTTAATTTAATATGTAATTTAAAATAAAATATATTAAATATTAGTTTTAAATTAATTATTTTTATTTTAATATGTATAAGCAAACAAAACAATCCGAACGAATTTTTTGGTACCCCCTACAAATGCGCAAAGAAATCAAATGTGGACGTAAATTGATTTTTTGAAATCAGAGAATCACGCTGAAAGAATTAAAGTGTGGCCGAGGCCCATTTAAGTGTAAATGCAAATTTTTGTAGGTAAATAAGAAGCATCCTTTATAAAAAAATACTTAATATGCGAGAAAAATAAGCATATACTGTCCTATTCACAATTGTTTGTTCGAGGTAAATTTTCAGTGCAACGTAACACAAAACCTCATCAAAATGAAATAAATAATAATTTAATGGACAATTTTATTTTTAATTTCATTAAATTAAACATTAAGCTTTTCAATTCAATATTTTTAGCGCTCGCTCTTGCGAGCAAGCTTATACAAAGACTTAAGCCGTCTGTCTGTTGGCACTATCACAGCAAAAACTATACATACCAATTTGCACACAGATAGATACTACTCTAAAAAGGTCACATTTAAAATTTGGGAACTCTAGGGCAAGTAGTTTTCGAGTTATTCAACTTTTTCTAAAAATAGAGGTCACACAGATGCGGCTGTCTACTTTTTTTTTAAATTTTCAATTATTATTCTAGGCATACTTTTATCTATAATAAAAAGAGTGTCATTTCAAAACTAGTTTCTGTATTTTTTTTTTGATTTGCTTAATGCTGCATTTATACTATTGTTTTCGAGCTTTGTTTTGGAGGTTGTTTTCAGTTTTTAGTTTTTGTTGTTGTTTTCCCATATAAAAACTTATCGATATTATAAAGCTTACTGGGCCCAAAACAACGTTCGAAATCAAAAAAAGATGTAGCGCCTACATCTTTTTTACATAACTTTCGGTTTTTGTTCCGCGGTTCATAGTAAAAAAATTTAATAAAATGGTACGTGACCGTTCCGTAAAATCGAAATAGTTGGAAATAGCGATACTTATCGATTTTTCAAATATATTTTTAATTTTTTTATTTTTATTGCTATTTTTAATTTAAATTGATATATTAAATAAATAAAATTCATTTTAATACATATATTTAATTGTTTTTGGTACTTTTGTAAAAATAAAAAATTAATTAAACTTATCGACATCGATATTTATTGGATATGTCAAAGTGTCAAAATATTCAAAATATAATTTGCAAAATTATAGCGGGAAATAGAACAAAACAATTTTAGTTGAAGTTTTAATCGAAATATTTTTCTAAATTCGTATTGTATTTCCATATATAATTTGTGGTTAGTGTTGATTAATAGTTGTGTTTATAACAATTTTTTGTGTTTAATATTAAGTGTAAAAAACTTGAAAATGGATTCAGCACATTATGCTGAATTTTTAGACGATTTTTTTCGAGAAGACATAAATAGTGAACAAATTGAAAATTTTGAAAAAAGTGCAAAAAACGAACTTGTTGTGTTTCCAAAAGGGAAGAAAAATAAAGAAAAATGTATAATTCGGGCTATGCGGCCAAGCCCTGAAGAAAAAGAGGCATTGCACGACGGGCTTCTACAATTAGTGTTTGATCGGTCACCTTTATACAACTATTGTTTGCCGATCCAAGAAAGAACTCCCGGCATTGTAAATCGGTTGTGAGGTGAAATTGTAGAAGTAATGCTTCCTTCATATCCTAATGTAAACATCGCAATATTGTGAAGGAAGCATTTAAGTACCACCGGGACCTTTATACGCGATATAAAATAAATAGTGGAAAAGAGCCAAGTGGGTCCGGTACAGCTCCCAAGTCTGTGCCAAAACATGTGGAGCTACTACTAATAGTAACTAATAGCTAGTAACTAATTAGACAATGTAATTGTTAAAAGAAAGTAAGCAATTATTATTTTTGGTTATTTTTTATACTTAGAAACTAATTTGTGTTAATTTTGAAGGCAGATAAGTAACGTCGAGTTGATGGAGAGGCCGTTGGACTCTACAGCCAATTTTGGTAAGTCAATTTGTCCAAATTAAAATTTTTAAGATATTTAATAATTAATTTGTTAACAATAATTTGATGTGTTCAAGTTATAATTATGTACATATGTATATATTTGTTAATTTTGTTTCAGAGTGCATGCCACCACAAAAAAAAGTAAACCAGCGAACATTACGCCTTGCTCTACTCAGACCCGGCCAGGATCTAGTACGTCAACTAGACCTAATTCTGGTATGTCGCAGTTAACCAGCGAATCAGATGTCGGGGAGCAAATAGATAAACTTGTTGGAGCGGTGCAGCTGAGTGCAACCCAACGTAATGATCGGGCTCAAAGTTTTGGATACCAGGTGGCATGGCACATGCGTGGCCTCAATGATCTTGAATTTTTAGAAGCGGCCGCCTATGTTAACAGCTATTTTCATGAAAAGGTGAAAGAAAGGCTACACAAATAATGGGGACAATTTTGATGGAGGGAGGACAATTTTGATGGAGCGAGGGGACAATTTTGATTTTTTGCTTTTGGTTTGAGGTAAGTATTATATTTGGAATATTTTTGTTTTGTTTCATTTTAGGTGTCTGGACGACTTGACGAAGATCAATAGGATGACGGAATTGTAGGGAGCGGGCGATGATTCGAGATAGTTTGGGGAGAGGAGAGAAACATAAAATGGATTTTTTTTATTCTTATATATACATATATATATATATATATATATATATATATATATATATATATATATATATATATATATATATATATATATATATATATATGTATATATATATATATATATATATATATATATATATATATATATATATATATATATATATATATATTTATATATATATATATATATATACATATATATATTATTTTAGTTATGTTTCCTAGATTATAAAACTCATCTAATTTTTTTTTTTTTAAATTTTTTATCACAATGTAATTCATTATTAAATTACGTTTCATTTGGCATACAATTTATAAAAAAATTATCAGGGTTTACGTATAAAAACCGAATTTACTCTGTTGCAAAAGTAATTGTGTTACAAATTATTGTTGCAAAAGTATTTGTGTTGGGACAGTTTTAATAAAAAACGTTACTAATTTATATTATGTTGTTGATTTTATTTAAATTTAATATTTAGTCTGCCCACCGTTATATAATATGACCTCATTTAGTCTTCTGGGTATGCTGTCAAATAATTTGGAAATAAATTCTAGAGGTATTTTACTCCACACCTCAACAATCTCATCCCATAACTCCTGCTTGCTTCGTCCAACTCTATATGGTATATTTCGTTTTACATAAGCCCAAACATTTTCTATAATATTTAAATCCGGACTTTGCGGTGGCCAATTTATGCGTTGTTGGTCTAAATCATTTAAAAACTTGGTCACAATAAATGCTTTATGGGCAGGGGCATTGTCGTGCTGAAGAATAAAGTCAAGCCCAATTATTTTTGAACCTGGGGCGCTTTTCTTGGATTTACAGAAAGCATTTGATTGTATTGATCATCAGTTACTTCTAAGTAAGTACTGTTATGGCGTACGTGGCATTCCTTACAATTTATCGAAAACAGTATGTGATGATAAATGGAGTAGGAAGTGAAATGTTAGATATCAAATGTGGTGCCCCTCAAGGTAGTGTTTTAGGACCACTTTTTTGTTCCTCATTTATATTAACGATATTTCCTATTTGCCGCTCAAGGGTCATATTAGAATATTTGCAGATGATACGGCTTTATTTTATGAAACCCATGACCCAGACAGTATATTGATTGATATGAAACATGACCTTAGCATACTTTTAGAATATTTTAATTCCAATTTAATAGCTCTCAATATATCTAAAACCAAATATATGGTATTTCGTTCCCCTTATAAATCGATGACTAGTTTACCTCTATTTGAAGTTAATAACATTAATATTGAGAGAGTTAGTTCTTTCAAATATTTGGGAGTTACATTTGACGAACATATGTATTGGGATGATCACATCAATATCACAAGTAAGAAAATTGCTCCACTTGTTGGGTTACTCAGAAAATTATCTTTATTTGTTCCTACTAGGGTATTGCTTATGATTTATTTTTCGTTTATTCATTCGCGATTTAGTTATGGCCTTATCGTATATGGAACAGCTACCTTAACCAGGCTGAAGAGATTGCAAGTTATGCAAAACAAAAGTGTAAAAGCAGTATACAGATTGCCACTTCTATTTTCCACTAGGTTATTATATAGCAAAGATGATATTATGATATTGCCTATAAATGTCTTATATAAGCTTCAATTAACCCTTTATATGTATAAAAGCCTAAATGTATCTTCATTTATGTCTAATATAGACTTTAATTACGCTCATCATGTGTATTCAACTCGAAACTGTAACAGAATTGATTCGCATCATATTCGAACTGAATTTGGAAGAAAATCGATCACGTTTATGGGCCCATTTATTTATAATCAAGTACCTGAATTTATAAAGCAATCTGAAAACTACTTGCAATTTAAAAAAAATATTAAAAATTACTTTAAATCAAATATTTTATTATTTTGGAACTAAATCTCTGTTATCTTTAATTTTTTTAAAATTTATAATATTTATATATCTATGAATGTAAATTTTGTAACTTTTGTATAATTATGTATAACAACTTGGATTATCCTTAAAGGAACATTGAATTCACTGGATAATCCGCCGTTGTTATTGAATGAGAATGAACAATAAAAATAAATAAATAAATAACTCACCAAATGCTTCATCTCCCAACAAATAATAGGGCAAAACTGGGCCACCTGATATAATTTCTGCTGGTTCCGGTAAATTCATCTCTGAGTTGGGAAATTGCATACCCATTTGAGAATTCTTAAACACCCTGTGCTCCTACGTCAATTATGAGAAATCTGTATCGGTAATCGCATATCGCCATTAAAATTGTAGAAAAGAAATTTTTATAGTTAAAAAATTCTGATCCTGAGTGTGGCGGTCCCAAAATTAAATATATAAATCAGATTTTATGAATTATAATTCATTTACTTATGGCGCATATCACATTTGTAATATCCGCCTAAGTAATACTCAGAACTATTCGTATATGTTTTCCATCAATGGCCCCCACACAATTCGGAAATTTCCATGGATGCGTGAGCTGATTCAGTCCATATTGCTTTTGTTGGCACGGGGAGAGTTTTTGCTCATAAAACGAACAAAATTGCATGTAATGTTTCACGTATCGCAACAAATGTTGTTGCTTTGCCTAAGCGAAATGCAAAGCTAATGGAAGCTTGGCTGTCGCCACTAACAAGATATCTTTTAATAAATTAAATTTAATATAAATTTTTGAATTTTTTTAAATGATTATTGATTATTGCTTTATTTACCTTAAGGTCAAGGCTAGTTTAATAGAAGGAGAAATTGAACATCGCACGATGTTTTGTTTTGTTATATGTGGCCCTACGAAACTCAATAGCTTATCAAATGTAGCTGGAGTCATTCGAGTGTAATTGAAAAAAGGCTCCAGATCATTTAACCACGATTTCGTCTAGTTTTTTTTGGTACATACTTTACGTACTGAAATTGACCGGTGTTGGCTTAGTAAAATAATGGCCGCAGCGGTAATGGTAGCCAAAATTTCAGTATGCACCATATTTATTTTATAGACTTTTGACCTTTGGGTCAAAATATAGAAATAATAATTATTCACTTATAATTCACACTAATCAATTGTAAAACACGAAAAATCCACGATCTACGTGATAATTCAAATTTCTAGTAATTAATATTTTAATTTACAGTTAATATTAATCTGTGTTTTAATTTAAAATTCGGGTTTTACACTTAAAATCAATTATATTTGTAGCCACTAACATACATATTAACAAAATTGAAAATGACAGTTGACACAAAATATGTTTTCTAAATATTAAAATCAAAAACTCTCTCTCTCTCTCTCTCTAGCATTTACATCCCATGAAGGGATTTTGCCGCCCGCACTATGGTCCTCTATCCGCCTCGGTCCATCGCTCTCGTCCTCCAATTTCAACATCCAAATACGAGTAGGTCTTGTTCGACGTCGTCACGCCAGCGCAGTCGGGGTCTTCCTCTACGACATACTCCGGCTGGTTGTTGATGGAACAATTTGTGAATCATTCGTTGTTGTGGGGACCTTGCAACGTGGCCGAGCCATCTCACTCGATTAAATTTGATGAAGCCGATAATATCGCTACCTCCGAGAAGTTGCTTTATTTCGTGGTTCATGCGAATCCGACAATGTTCGCAACTTTAATATGACCAAAAATTGAACGGATGACCTTCCCTTCGACGGTAGATAATAATCTACAGTCGTTAGAGGTCATGGTCCAGCTCTCGCTTCCGAAAGTCAGCACAGGTCTTATGAGTGCTTTATAAAGTGCGAGCTTCAAAAACGAGCACTTTAAAAAAATATTAAAATGTTGTTGTTGTGTCACGATATACCAAAACAACCTCGAAAACAATGACGAAAACAATCCATATAAATGTAGCATACTAATACTTGATTCACAATTGTTTATGCGAAGCAATCGTGAATAAATCTCTCAAAAAAGTCGTGTGAAAATCATCATAAATACTATGATTACTAATATGAGGTATTCCCTCATTTCGATTTTAGAACTTCGGATAGCCATCTTGGCACAGAGTTTTAAACTCCTTATGAAAACTGTGGGTATATTGTTCCACACCTTTACTATTGTATTCCTCGTTCCATTTTCCGTTCTTCCCACCTGACATGGTATTTCCCGTTTGATGTAAGCCCAAACGTTCACTTTGTTGTCCGTTATCTTTTAAAAATTTGGAGACGAATTTTATTTTATTACAGGTGCATTATCATTTCCTTTATGTACAGCAGCATGCAATTTATTCCAATTAGATTCCATCCCGCAACTAAGCCTATCTCATTGAGAAGTTCCAAATATTGTGTTTGGAGAAAATTTGACGGGAAAAATATCTGACGGAGTTGAGTAATGAGACTTGCTTTTCCAGGTTCAATCTAATGAAAATATAGACTCATCCGTCCATAAAATGTTTCTCCAGAACTCCAATGGCTTGTTGATATGATCACGAGCAAATTTCAAACGTTTTGCTTTATTATGTTTGAAAATGTATGGCTTCTTTTTAGTGATGTATTTCCTGATGCCCTGTTACTTCAACTATGCTTCAACCTACGGCAAATAGTAGGTTGGCTAATTTTATTTCGCCTTGAAAAATTTATTGTGTATTCAATATTTCGTTGAGTTGCACATGGATTAACTGTCACAGCTCTAGCAATCAGTACATCTTCCTTAACACTTGTCTTTCGTTTACTGAACGAATAAATATTCTGTTTTCTAATTTGGTATAAAATCGTATTTTTGTGACAATTATATTTTTTTGATAATTCACTGGCCGAAATTCCATTTTTGCAATCAGCTACCATAGCTGCTTTAACGTCCACGTTGAATTCTGATTACTTTAGAATTTTTAATTACTACTAAACAGACTGAATCACGGACCACTGAAGACTACACATAGCTTGTTTTAGACAATAACTAAACAATATTTAAATTTACCGTTTCGAAAATCATCGAAATTCGTGTTTTTTGCTCTTGCGCACAAACAATTGTGAATCAAGTATTTTATTAGTTGTAATTTTTTGCAGAATAAAAAATTTAAAAAAAAATATTGAATTGAAAAGCTTAATATTTAGTTTAATGAAATTAAAAATAAAATAATCCATTAAAGTATTAGCTGTTTCATTTTGAAGAGGTTTCGTGTTACGTTGCACTGAAAATTTACCTTGGACAAATAATTGTGAATAGGATAGTATGTATAGTAATGTATAGCATTACCAACTCAAAACATAAAGAACCATTTCCGGCTAAGTTAAATAAAAATAAATTTTTATTTAACTTAACCTGAAATTTTGGATTATGGTCATTTACTTAAAATTGAACATACGGCTGGTGTTGTCCCCTTGCGTAGTATTTCCATAATTACGTACAATTTTAAAACATCAATCGCCATTTCCGGCCCGGAAGGATTTGGAAGTTATAGGCGATTTTCATATAAATGTATATGGATGGAGCCATATCGAAGCTTTGCTCTTATCATTACCAACTCAAAACATAAAGATCCATTTCCGGCCTAGAAAATTCTTAAGAGATATAAATTTTCATTTAACTTTACCTGAGATTTTATAACTTGCGGTAATTTACTTAGATTTGAGCATACGCAGCCGTAGTGCTGGTCACTTGGTCAACATTCACATAATCAGGTACCATCTCAAAGCATCAATCACTATTTCAAGCCCTGCTAGGTTTTGGAAGTTATAGAAGATTTGTATATACATTTTTATGGGGGCATATAGAAGAAGATTGTGCCAATCCTAACATGCCTGGGGGGTTCAGACTTCCCACTTACTTAAAAATAACAACTAAGTGAGTGCTCAATTACGCAATAAATTTGCTATAAATCCTTAACTGACCTTGTCAGTGTACTGACGGACGGTACGTAGACCTTCGTTCGAAAGATTTTGTTTATTTTCCAGCGGAAAGTCATACCAATTCAATCAAAATTTCTGAGCAGTATTGTCGAAGATGAATTAATCATAATACAAAGCGGCTTGTATTACGGTTTTGTCACTTCGAAAGAAATTTTCGTACGTCGTAGAGAGAGCTACTTCAATGCTTTCTTCTTTGCGTTCAACTTGAATTGACGGTCGTGATATAAAATATCACAACTGGAGACAACAAGCGATAAATTAAGAAAAATTACAAGCAATCGTGATACCAGCAAAATCATTGTATAATTGTTAATGAGCAGGAAAAAGAGGGCTAATTTCAAAATAGCCAAAAGATTTCAATAAAATAAGAAACAGTAAGAAATCTCTTTCGTATTGTTTTTCAAAGCAGCCGAGTTTTTAATATATAAATCGCAACTTTAACTATGTAACATTAATAACGGCCTTAAGAAAAAAAAAAATACGTCCATGCGTCTACTAATAAATAATAACTAATTTTATAGAAAAGCTTTTCGGCAGATATTTTATCCATAAAATCATAAATTTTCCAAATTTTTAATAAAAGAAACGATTCTTATCATCTATATAACAATCCTTTATTTATATCTCCATTTTTCTACAGTTATTGTCTCTATAATACATATATATGTAGCTATGTACGAATACGAATATATAGAATGCTTTACAACACATAAAAACATACAACATAAATTTGAATTATTACATTTTCACAATACAAACGAGGTTTTATGTTATAAAGCTTTATATTTCCTTTCTCTTAACTTTCTCAAAAATTCCAAAACAAATTTGTTTATATTTTTATCTGTTATCAGTTATTTATCCATTCTATTATCATATCATGTGATCAAAACGAATCAAAGATGTTGAAGCTATATATTTTGCCTACATATTTGAATGTGTGCATAAATAGATACAACATAATACCAGCATTTTATTATAAATAAGGATAAATTAAATTGGAAAATGTTAGGGAATGAATTTGTAAGGAATCTACTATTGGTATTATAAAACGGTATTTCCACTGTAGGTAGAACATAAAAAAATAAATTAAATTTATATCGCGAGTATTAGTTGATTGACACATGGTACAATGCGGTACTTAAATTGAAATAATGGTTTAATGTTAAGTAACAAATTAGGCTTATTTCAGATTCTACTGTTCTGTTTGTTGCTGAATTAGACAATTAAACTTTTTTGTCGCCCAAATGTCAATCTCAACTGCAAGCCAGGATAGCCGGTTAGTCCTAAAACTATGCAACAACTTGGAATTTATATCGCAGATGACATTTTACTCGTTAAAGGCTAGTTCACCCATTCGCTAGCGAGACTGGCTAGATAAGACCATATTTTGGGATAAACTAATCAATTTTTTTTCTCATTCTGGAACCTCATAATCGTTAAGGAAAACAAAACTAGTGGCATCCGCAGAATAGTTAGTGACACAGAAAGTGACATATACTAATGACTAGAAAATCTGAAAAATCTTCATACTATAAGCGCTATATGAAAAGTTTTCTGAAAACCGAAAAAGCGACGAACAAGACCGCTCGCATACGTCCTCGAGTGGATTAGCAGTTTGGAAATTATATTCTCCTCATATTTTATATTGAGTAGTAGAACAAGGAAATAATGGTGTGTACATAAAGTTTAAATCTCTATTTCTACCTCTCCAAAGTTGTTTGAACACAAACACATACAAATCGATAATAATTATTATTTTTGTTTGTAAAAAAACAGAAATAAATGAAACGCGATTACTCTCGGTGTTTCGTTTATTCTCTCACAGAGAATTATGCAGTCGTTTTGTTTTAAATAATCTTAAATGTAAACAGTGGGTCGATTCTGGTATCTTTAGGAAATAGGATTTTTTTTCCTATTTAGGAAATTTTTTTTGATAATTTTCCGTATCCAAAGTAGGTGCGGAAAAGTAAACGTCAATACTGCGACAAATAGGAAAGCAAATAACTCCTATAAGACACCAGAATAAGCTTATAGGACAAAAATATATAAAACTGCTATAAAAATTTAAATTGTTTCGTATTTCATATAGGAAAACCATAATCGGCATACAGGGGACAATTTCGAAACAACAAAGAAGTTTGATGCAATTACAAAATAATTTTATTTTACTTAAATGTACATCTTTTTTCGAATTTTTAATGTTATTTTTGAAATTATGTATTGGGTTGTTGATAAACACTTAAAATGTAGATTTTATCAATCCACCTAAGGTACCACACAGTACTGCGGGACATTCCATGCGTTTTAATTCCATGCTAAATGTACTACAAAATATCAAAGACACAAAAATATTGATTTTGGACAAAAACAACTCTTTCTAGATCATTCGCGGTTTTTTTTTTGTTACATAGTTTGTTTATTGATTACTATCTTAGTATCTTCCTACAGTTTAATATAACACGTACATGAGAGGATAACACGTACATTCTTATGTTCTCCGCGATTTTTATTATGTTAACTTGAGTCTTTTGTGTATTTTATTTAGTTAATAATCTTTAAATTACTTAATATATACCATCTGTTTCGGGAGCGGCTAAGCCGCCCGTCAATTGAAGTACTCTTGAAAAAAAATAATAATAGTGAATAGTGGAGAGTAGATAGTTTTAATTTGGTGGTAGGTGGTTGTGGTTAGATGGGTGGGTGCTGGTTAGGTTGGTGGTAGGTTAGTGATAAGTAAGTGTAAAGTTATAAATCCTTCGCACCAATTTAAAACTCGCTGACAAAAATTGGAAATGCGTATAATAGAAAACAGGCAGCAAGCATAGTACACAGCAAGCCAATGAATGAAGCTAGGTTTCTGTCAAGGACAAAAAGTTAAATAACTACTATTCGACTAAATTTAAAATCAATTTTTATTGCTTACATTTTTACATTTTTAAGACTTCGCGGAAAACGATGTTTCGAGTGAAAAGATGTTCATTTCGCAGCAACTTCCAATGTTGAGGATTTTCCATTATGCGGACTTTCACTTGTGCAAGATTTCTGCAGCGTGACACTGCAGCATGCGAGAAAACTGCTGTCTTTAGATAAATTTCGACATGATCGAAAGTTTGACATTGCGATTTGTTCATTGTGATGGCGTATGCAGAAGTGATCGCAAATTGTCGTCGCTTCAGTATGAGTGGCAATGTGGTGTCTGTTGGAGCTAAATCAGTTCGCGGAATATAGACAATATCTCCACGATTGTACTCCGATAAAATTTCAGCTGTTATAAAGTTTCAGTGCAGCTTCTTAACAATCATTCGAGTGCCATTGCACATTCCTTTTTTTAGGTTTATATTTCTCAGCACCATTATAATTACTCCAGGCTTCAGAAGTAATTCATGAGGTGGCATTCCTGATGGCGTTTGATCATGAGGAAACTTTGCTTGATATTTTTGTACATCAATTGGATCCTCTGAGATCACCGAATCAGATCTCTAGTTTCGATCATTTGCTGAGAAATTTGAAATGTGCTGTCATTGATAAGAGGATGATGCAACAATTGAAGAAAGTTTCTCCACAGATTCCTAGATTTTATATAGCACTCGATGATGTCAACTTGCGTTCCTCTCACAACAACTGGAAGTGTCTGCCGAAAGTCTCCACCAACAACGAAAACCTTTCCGCCGAAAGGCATTTCGCTACCCATTATTTCACGCAACAGCTTGGCAATGCAGCGGAGACCGTGCTTTATCAGCATTGAAATCTCATCGACAATAATAAGTGAAGCTTCTCGCAAAATGTTTGCTTCGGGTGATGCCGATGGATGAGCTGTACTGGTAATTTAAATCCGCTGTGAACACCCTTCAGCAAAGTAGCTGCGATTCCTGTTGTTGCAAATATAAGCACAGATGTTCCTTTTCCCCGAATGAAGGCCATCAGTGGTGCGTATAGGAACGTTTTGCCGGAGCCTCGTGGTTCATCAAGATAGAAACTTCGGCTGGAGATATTTTCATTATCCACTGCAGCAGTTATTTTATTTAATGCATCCAAATGCTTTTCGTTTAGCAGTTGAATTCGTAATTCAGCTTCTCCGGCTTCTCGAACTGGATCAAAGACTTGCAATTCTACGGAACTTCCCGATGGAGTTAGTAAGCCGATCATAGCGCAAGAAAGTCCGTGCTGTATAAGAACTATGTTGATATCGTGGAGAGCCAACTTTTTTGCTACACTTTTTCAATTATGGTGTCGGCTGTAATCGAGAGTCATGTCATCTGCATACTTCATCCAGGGATCAAGAGGCTTTGAAGGTTGTCAAAAGCAACAAATATAAGCGAAAGTCTCTCGAAGCTGTCTTGGCATTTGAAAGACTGCTGCTTTTGTTAAGCAGTGATCCCATTCATTATCATTTAGCAGAAGGCCCCTTGCAGATACAGATTCTTTAAAGGTTTTATAAATAACATCATTGAATGCTCGCACAAATTCAAAGCTGGTGGCACCTCGAATATGTAGCAAAAGCAGCCGCAGGAAAAAACGCTCCTCATCTCTCAAGCTTATTGTATACATTCGTGCAACAACCTTGCCTCCACCTCTTTGACGAAGTCGCCATTTACCGCGTACGTAAACCTAATGGTGGGAAATGTCAGTATGTAATTATTTGCTGATTCGGTAGGTGCACAGAAAGACTCATCACGGCATTAGATCGATCATGCATTTTGGACTCGATAAAAAATAATTTGATATATTCGCGGTTTGCAACAAAGTAGTTGACATCTAGTGAACAAAATGTAAATCGTAGTTTGCTATGCAGCAAGGAGGATTAAAACTGTTATAACAATGAATTTGACAATTTTCATCCCTCTTGTAGAAGTAGAAACCAACGCGATCTTCATTCGATGAAAATCGCCAATAAAAAATTCTGGGTGATTGAAAAATATATACAAACATGTTCGTCTTGATTCGTGCATAAAAGTGTCTGAAATCAGTATGGAAAAGACTGTGGAAAAAACGCCAATTTCCGACGAAATTCCATTTACTTTCCCGTTTGTTTTCTCTCTCTCTCTCTCTCTCTCTCTCTCTCTCTCTCTCTCTCTCTCTCTCTCTCTCTCTCTCTCTCTCTCTCTTTAGTCAGGATTCACACCGACACCGGAATTTTTGTGACACTTCTTTGGCGAGTAGTACACCGCCATCTACCGGCGAGTAGTATACTGAGTAATTGGTCCCGAGTATGGAAGAGACGCAAAGCGTACCAGCGGTGATGGAGTGGATTATCGCCAAGGATGGGCTTGAGAGTGAGTGGACCATGGGGAGTAGCTGCAAGGTTGTAGGGCGTTGGTAGGCGAGGACGGTGGTGAAGTTGAATTGGTTGACGTTATTTGATCTTACTTCAGAGGTGTTAGTTTAAATCCTGTTCGATACGAACAGGCTTAGGTAATGTTACATGATTTTAAGTGAAAATAGTGGTGTTATTAAAAATTGTAAATGGTGAAAATAGTGGATTAATAAATAATTGTACAAATTATTTGTGGTTGTGATATACTGTTGGTAAAATAAAAGTGGAAAAATTATTGTCGAAATATTTCAGGGATGTTCCATAGTGCCGTAAATATTTGCAAATTAATCACATTGGTCCGTCAACCGGTCCGTCAACTATTAATTTCTATAACGATATTCACAATCCAATTATCTTGTTCCATGAACTAGGTTGAGTTGAAATTAGGTTTTCGTTAATTTCAAAATGGCGTATCGCGTTTACATTGATAGAGTTAGGTTGAGTTGAGATGTTGACAGCTGCTTAGTAGAGGAGAATTTTATCTTTTTATAAACTTGGAACATTAGTAGTGTTGCTTTCGCTAATCCGCTTAGCTTAGCTAAGAAATGTGAAGGCAACAACTTTTGGCTTTAATTTTTTAATTTGTTTTAATTTTTCTGTGTTGGTTCATTTTCCCAATATTTATTTTCTTTTTTTTTATTTTATGAAATAGAACAAATTAAATTCGGTATTTTGCTATCAAATGCTAAACAAAACAAATGCTAAATTATTCTACAAGATAAATTTTTCGAGAAAAATAGAAAAAATAACGCCTTGCGGGAAACACCATAACCATAAAATGATTTTATTCCCCCTAATCCTAAAATTTTTTTTCTTAACATTCTAAAACAATCGGCTTGAATACAATGCAATTGTTGTTGTAATCTTTTGAAAGCAACACAGCTATTGTTTCATAATAATATTAAAAGTTATTGAAATGAGGTATCTATACGAGCAAATTATAATTTTACAGTTCCGTAGTTTTCAGTTTCATGTACAAAAATATTATCATGTACATCAAATATTAATTAATATTTAATTAATTTTGTTTATTACAATCTTATCAAAAAAAAAATTTGAAAATTTATATAAACTTTCAACTTTCCTAGCAGATTTTACTAAAAGCTTTCCTCAATACAACAAGTATAAAGAAATAATTTCAAAATTGAAAAAAAACAACAATGAAATTAATTATCAGCGGATTAAATATCCTTCTCGCGCTTATTAATATAAAAAAAGTAAACTCCAAACTTTCTACTTTGATTGAAAATAAAAATGAAAAAGTTTTTTTTGTGCGAGCGCTTTTTTAACAAAAGACCATTAAATTAAAATAAAAAATGAATCATTTAAATTATGAGCTTTTGCAATAACTTCCGTTGAACAGAATACAAAAAAACTTTTATGTAGTATCTCACTTACAAAAGGGAACACAAAAAATTTTATAATTTCGTTTTTTATAAATATTCAACTTATACGATCGGGTAAGGAAACAAATCGCACAACTAAGAGCTTTTTTCTTGTTCAATATAAAAATTCAGTTTTAACAACTTTTTGTTCAACAAAAAAGTTCTATTTGATTGTGTGCTCGTATATCGTACACCATTGCAAAAAAAAATTACAGCACAAACGAGAACAGCAACCATCAGAACAACAGAATTCACACGCTTTTTAAGCTTAATCATTTTAACTTAATCTTCTGAAAAAAACCGTGCATAAAAAAATTAAAAGCTCAATAAGCCACCAAAATGTAAAAAGTTTTTGTTATAATTTTTTACTTTGTTTTACAGTGGAAAATGATAAAACTTTTGAGCTTTTATAAGATTTTGGTGCTGTTTTTTAGTTCAAAGTGAATTTGGAATTTTTTCTTATCTTTTCGAATTAGTTTAAGTTTAACGTTTTTTTTACAATACACACAAGCACCTACACGCATTTATATGCCTTGATGCACGAAGATGATAACACTGAAACTGTTTTATAAGAATACAATTTTTAATGTAAAATATAATGTTTGATCTTGTCTGTGTACGCTTTATCTAGATATATAGAAGCTCTCCATATTCTCAATATGCTGATGCTCAGATAGTTGAGAAATAGATTAAGGGTCGTATTCATAGACAATATTGCAAGAACTGTTAGTACTAAATTATCAATTTTGGTATTCATAGACCTTATTGTACAACTGTATTAATTATTGATGCTATAGCACCCAAAATCCGTTCATAAAAGAAATCTTACAATATTAAAGAAAATATAATAATTAGTTTGAATTTCGAAATCGAAAATCGAAAAGTTAATATTTGACGTGTTCTTAGTTTTTAAAAAATTCTTAATTGAAAAGGTCTTATTTGAAAATATTTAGGTACATATTTTCGAGTATATCCATAATATTTCCTTCAAAATTAAACTTTCTTTATTTCGTTTGTAGAGACACATATTAGTAGAGGCTCAATTGAAACATGAGTGGGGAATTATTGCATATGTTGTCAAACTTGACATCCAGCTCATCATCTGACGATGAAGAATATTTAATTAGCGACATTCGAGACGTACAAAATTATCAACAGAGAATAAATGAAGATTATTATACGGACACGGAAATAGAAAAAAATTTAAGATGTCAAAGAAATCGATAAGTCAACTAGTATCCCTAGAGGGTTACCAGTATCTTCAAAACAAAAATTAATGATTATTCTTCGCTTCTTTGCAACAGGATCTTTTCAAGCTGTTTGCGGTGACTTAATAAGCCAAGACTTACTGCCAATCTACAGCATGTAGAGTCATAAAACAAATGGGCATTAGAATTGCACGATTATGTCGAGACATAATTAAGTTACCAGAAACTGAAGAAGAGAGAATGAAAACAGTTCAAGGTTTTCATCAAACTGCTGGAATTCCGCGGTGTATAGGCATAATTGATGGCTGTCAAATTCCAATAAAATCACCAGGGGGCGAAAGTGCAGAAATTGTTCGTAACTGGAAAGGCTGGTTTGCAATAAATGTTCAAGCCGTGTGTGATTCCAATGACAAATTTACAGACATCGTAGCTCGCTGGCATGGATCAGCTCACGATCAAACCATTTTTAATTTTTCCAGTATTAAGCAACGTTTTGTGTCAGGAGAGTTCAGAAATCTATTTTTAATTGGTTATGGGGGATATGGATGTAATCAGTATTTAATAACGCCTTATCGCAACCCAACAGGACAACAACAGCGGTATAATAAAGCCTTAAAATCTACGCGTAATTGCATCGAAAGGCTATTATGTCAATGGATACGTAGGTTTCTTGTTTTGGAGGTACCAATTAAATTAAATTTGCAAACTACACTGACAGTTATTATTACTTCATAATGTTTTAAAAGACTGGAATGATCTGTACGAATTCGAAGATTTAGAAGAAGAGGTCTTGAGAAATAGAGTATTGAACGGACCTGTTCCAACCGTCCTTCCTAATGCATCGGAATATTCATTGAATCATTGAATCCTCGAACCACAGAACAAATTTGTCGAACCTTTTAATTTGTGAATCGAATATTGAAAAATAAAACATTTCACAATAATTGATTTTTATTTCATTTTATCCATAATATTGAAATTCACAGTCAAGATTGACAAGTTTGTAAAAAAATTAAATATAATTAATTCTAACTTATTTGAAATTGATCAACGTATTTAACTCATCAATACTCAAATTTGCACTATTATTTGAGCTATTCGTGTTTAATGTTCGTTCCAGTTTTGTATAGTAATTAGCCATCTAGCTAAATGCTCTTTCTTTGGTTATATTACATTTGATTTTTGATTTGATTAAAGCTGTTTTCATATCTTCCATTTCTGAAGCACGCGATTTACGTTTCGATCTACGTCGTGAACGAATTATACTGAGTGGCTGACTGTCTTCATTAACATCACTTAGTGAATTGCTTCTTGAATTGCTATTACTATCATCAACAGAAATACCTGAGCTCTGGTCTAAATTTTGGACTTTTGGTGTGGATTCTATGGGCGATTCAAAATCATCTAAATATTCTTCTTCCATATCATGTTGGTCCCCATAGCTTTCCTGAAACAAATTTTTATTTAATTGGCAATTGTTTCTTTTCAATTTTACTTACTTCTTCGTCCCTTCGAATTCCATCAGTATCATACGGATTTTGTAGTGGTTCTATTGTAGCTGTAGGTGCAATAAGATTAAAAAGTTCTCCATCTGCTTCGGCCGTAAAGGAATAATTAAATGAACCTCCTCCTGTTTCGGCGCAATTTGCCTTTCATATTGTTGTAAGCAGCTATAATTTGTTTTTTGGTTTTCGCGTGATCTATACATTGGGCATTGAATTCCAATGTAATTTTGTCCCAACAATCATTTTTTTGTTTGTTTGACACTGAATCGGTTTTTTTTTATTTTCAATTGTGTCTTTATATTTTGTAATAACTCTTATTAAATTTTTTTCTTTTCGTTGTCTAGTTTATCAGCCATCTTTATATTTAATTAAACGTCAAATAAATAGAGAAGCAAATATTTTTTTTTTTATTAAATTGGTTGTTTTGTTCGAAAATAGTGATTTACAGTACGATCTATGAATACAGAAAACAACTGGTAATAAATCAGTCGTTTTAAGAACGGCTAAAAATACCGAGGAAAACTGTAGTATCATATCAATAATTTTCGAAAAGAGTTGATTTAACATTAGATGTAGTAACGTCTATGAATACAACCCTAAGTATTGCCAGAACCACCTAGATATAAAAGCCGTAAAATCCCGCTATTTTTTATCGTAAGCTTTAATTAGAGGGGAGGTTTTTGTTCTTTCTCATAAGAATCAGTTTACGTCAAATAAATTTTTGTACATGAAAACCGAAATAATTAATTTGAATTTATAATAACAACATTTTAATTGGGTTCATAAAATAACACAAAATTACGAAATCAACATATATTTTTTTTATTATCCCTGCAATCTGTTATGGGGCCAAGGCTCTTCCAACTCTTTCCTGGTTTGCTTTTTCCGTCCTCACTTTTACGCCATCACCATCTGCACATTGCATAGCTTCATGCCAGCCTATACTGGCATGGAAAATAGGTTGGCCCATGAGTTTTGCACTGCGGCAGGGAGTCATAGATGTATTCCATTTCATCACAGATCGTAATCTGCCTCTATCGGAATTCGAACCCGGTACCTCCAGATCCAAACGCCAAATTAACCACTGTGCTATTTGGTCAGTAATCAACATATTTGGTAGCATATTCATGTGAAAATTTTCATTAGAAATTTTAATTTGATTAATGATTTTGCACCCTTCTTCCGCTAGTCGTGTAGTTTGTCGTTTAAAGTGACTCGTTTACTATAAAACTAGTGCTTGGCCTAACTATGAATTATGTTAACTACCGTATTTACTTCAAACCCTAATCTGCGTTTTGATATTTTTGCTAGACACTCCCAAATACAGTTCAGTTTTTGGCGAGAAATCCGTTCACAATGGTAACCTTGTGAGATGGTGCATTGTCGTGGTGCAAAATCCATGAGTTTTCTTTACAAAATCCTGGTGTTTTTCCATAATGCTAGATAATATTTTTTATTTATCGTCTGACCTTCTGGTAAGAATTCCGAATGCACAACAGTAATAATAAAGATAATAAAAAAAACGGGCAACTTTATCTTAATTTTTGATCGACTTTGATATAAGTCATTGACGTACGCGTTTATTTAAAAATGTATCAAATATATCAACGTCGTGTCAACGATTATAGGGTTATGAAAGACGGTCTACAATAAATGTATGCTTCATCCCATGTAGTAGTAATATACCAGTTCGCATTAAATGAAAATAAATTATATTAAATTTTTAATTTCCAAATTAAAGTTCAACCAAAAATTTAATGTATAGTAATGATGATGTTATAAATTATATTACAGTCCCACATACCAAAGGCGGCCGGAAAGTAAAAATTAACGACAATAGAATAAAAACACAAAGGACGTGGAATTATTTAAAAAAATAACTAAAAATAAATAAAATAACAGTCACGTCCACATCTCAAGTCGTTAAGTTTTCTTTGTGTTATATTTCCTGCTGTTCCCTAATGTTTATCTTTAGTGGTAAGATGTTTTCATTTTTGAGAATTCACGTCGGTTTCATATATTGATCGCACCATGGTCATGATATAGCTAAGGATATATTCAAAGTTTTCAATCCAATTCAAAATTGAATTAAAATTTCGAAGCGTTTAGGTAAAGATTATTAAAAGCTCTATTTTTATCGTTATTATAAAATTTATATCTAAACTAAAATTAAATCATTATTGCTTTCCCTATTTAGTTTATTGTATTTCACATTATTTTGATCATTAATTTCCACTCATATTTTGTAAATTAAATTTTAATTAAAAACATGAACGAAAACTTATAATGAAATAATAATAAAATCAGGAAAAAAATAGAAAAACAAGGTAAACAAAAAATCGACATTGTTTAGAAACTAAATTAAAAATAAATTTTTATCATTCTTGCCACTCTCTCGTATCACCATAGTCGTCTTGTCATTGTCGAAATTCATTTTGGTTCTCTCGTTTAATGTTTTTTTTCTTATTTAGAAGTTATTTTCCCTCGCTGGAAAAGGTTTGCTATACCACGACATCGGATGAATTGTTTTTTGTTTGAGAAAGTTTTAATCGTCAATTAAATTTGTTAAAAGAATTTTTTTTTTCCAAAAAGCAGGACAAAACTTTATCGGAGGTACGAGTATATCTAAGTAAAATTGTAATTGTATGTGATAAACCCTTATCAATTTCCAATTTGATTTAATTAATTTTATTCGACTTCTTGAATAAAAACAAAGTTTACCGTGCCTTTCATTATTTTTCACAAAAGTTAGCAGTAGTAGGTTTCAATTGTAAGGCGTCTTATGCACTAATTTAGGGCTTAGTAGGACCTGAGGCCCACGTTACTTTGCAACCATTAAGGGATAAGAAGACTTGAATTTTATTTTATTTTTAGGAACCAGGCTGTAAATTGCGATGAGTGCGTTGCTTCTTTATGTTCTTAACCCTCATGTGAGTGAAGAAAAAATATCTTAATTTGAGTGACTAAGGTACCCGGGTACCCTACACGCAATTTTCCTTGAAACTAATTTTTTTTTAAATATTTCTTTGCAATTATGAAATTTATCACGGATTTTGCTAAACTTACATAAATTGAAAACAATCTTGCATTAGCTGCAACATGTCAGTTTTCAAAAAACATTCTGTAAAAAAATGTAAATAATCCAACATATTACATCAGTGGAAAAAAAGCTCGATAGTAGTAAAAAAAATGTTGGTTAATTTTTTTGAAATAAATAAAAATATAGACATAAATTAAATGAAATAAATAAACAAAAATACAAACAATGGAATACATTGAAAAATTTTTTTTTTTAATTCAATTTTTTGTATTTTTTTTGATTTTTTTAGTATTTTTATTTGTTTTGTTTTTTTTTAGATTTTTTTTTGTTTTTTTTTATAACTTTTAATTTTTATATTTCGTATTTTTTGTAATTTTAAATTCATTTATTTCATTTTAGGTTAATTGTCCCGTATTTTTTCGCACATAATACATAGAAGTGTAGAACAAATGATAATACTTTGATTGCATCTATTATGAATTTGTCGGTTGCATTTGAGACACTGAAATGTCTGTTCATTTTCGTTAAGCCTCTCGAAGCAAATCAAGTAGTTATCTATAACTGATTCGGAATTGCTTACGATCATTTGCTTTAAATGTTCTCGATATTGTCGCACCCCTGTTCCATACACATTGTCGTCCTGGCAGTGAATATCACTTCTATGTACATTATTAGATAAAACATCAATTGCATATAATACTAAAGTACCACAGTTAAACTCGTCCCTCTGTACTGGTAAACTGTAGGTTGGAACACTTTTGAATTTTTCAACGGTAACATTCCAGGCTTGTTGAATCTGGGCAACAAAATTTTGCGTTTTTCGTACTAAATCCGGAATAAGTTTTTCTGGCGACAGAGGATCATAGCAAGCAATTGTTTTTGCTTTAAAATCAATAATTGTCAATAGAAAATGACAATCATTAATTATGCTTGGTATAAATACCTTCTCTTTGTTTCGGCAAATTTCAATTTCTGGGTGTTTTTTCTCATACATAATTTTGTATTTTTTATTACCTAAAATTTTTAAACCTTGAAATGGATCCAAGCATATGTTATTACTTTTTAATAATAATACGTTTGCCGCTACGTATACTAATTCTGCCGTTAAAAAAGATGAACCATTGAGAGTTGCATAGCAGTCATTGGAAAGAGTTGTCTCCCAAAGTTGATGAAAGTTAAACTTAAATAGTTTTATGTGAAACCCTTTTTTTGACGGTATTGTTGATGTACATTTCGTTAGAAAACTTCAAAATTTTGGGTTTTAAATATTTTCTTAACGCTACTCTTCCTGAATATTTGTTTTTTCGCGGCCGTTTATGTTTCCAGTATTCTGTTATATTTGAAGCCGTAGGATCAAACTCATCGTGCATTACTTTATATGTGGATTTATTCTCCTTCTAAAGCTTCATTATTCATATTTAAATTTTGAAACGTTCGCTTTCTAGATTTTAGATGCGGAGCCAGCTCTACAGCATTTAACAGTAACTGTGTCTTCTCAAAAAGGCTGTCTATAAAACGACCTAATTTTTGGTTTGGGCATTTTATTAAATTGTGTTTCACAATATTGAACCAATTTTCAATATTGGCGTTTGACACTCTTTGCATTTGATTTGATCGGTGGATTGGACAAAAATATGGTGGTCCAAAACGGCAAATACCTGAAATATTTTTTAAACTAAATTGAACAAACTCTTTGCAGTATAATTTCTTTTGAATTTGTTTATTATTTTCCAAAGGCTTTATGGATTCAGCAACCATTTTATATTAGTAGTAGTAGTTGTAGTAAGTTCGTAGTAAGGGGACACACTCTCAGGATCATCTACTAAAATATCGTGTGGTTCATTATCTTTCCCGGTTTGAAAAATATTTTTATTATTATTTAAATGTTCATCTCCAATCGATGTTTTAATAACTATTAAATATTCAAAAAACGCGCTTATGTATAATGAATTTTCATACTTGGAACATCCTATAGTACAGAACCGCTTAAAAAGCTTATCGATTTTTGATAAAGATTTGGCGTCTATTAGTAAAAAAAAGTATCATTATAAATTCTCGCATACTTTTAGTATAGTTAACAATCTTTTGTTTTATTTGTCGAGTAATTATGGCCGCGAAATGGGAGCAACAAATAAAAATACGAACCAGTTTGTTGTTGGGTTTGGACTTCTTTAAAATTATGTCATACGAATAATTCAAATATTGATAAATACTCATAACATTTATTTCTTTTAAAATGGCGTTTATGAAGACCCAGGACCAGTTCATCGTAAAAATAATTTAAAAAATTCCCAATTGACACTGTATCGTGCCTAGCCGAAATAATTCAGCTATTGGAACTATTATTTTATTAATTTTAACTACACAGGCATAATAATAAATGCGCGAATAATTATGAGCTACACAGCATTTGGGACTTCTTATTAATCCCCCCCCGTTGCATCAATATGATCAATATGCATCATTGACGTCATATTTTGATATTATTAATAATTGGTTCGGCCTCATTAATATTATAAAGAAAGGGTCGCAGGCCAAGTATACATATTTTTTATTTTGCGGTTGACGTGCGTACCTGTAAATGCCATCTATGATTTCACAGTTTTTAACACAATCATTTATATTTAAACGTTCAGACCTAGCTTTCCGAAGCACCAATGGCGTAGAAATATTTTGGGTATTCCCAGATTTAAGAAGCGGAACATCTATTTTATTCAATTTTTCTAAATAAACTAAATGTGACGATGTGTGTGTCATTTTATTCTGAAATATGGCACGTCTTTGGCCTTTTAGATGCAAAAATTCTTTAATATTGCCGTGGTCCTGCATATCTGGCCCTTTTGTATAATAATTTGTTATATTTTTGTTAAAAATTACAAATTTATACTTTTGTTTGTGATTGTTATATTTGCAAATTCCGTACATAACTATTGTTTTAGCTACTGGATTTTTATTCGCTGTTCTAAACGACACAACACACGACGTATTTGCAGTAATTAGTGAGGTTTGTAAACCTTCTCTTATTTCTTCATTTGTTGTTTTCGAGATATCTTCGATTGTCAATTGAAATGTGCCGAGTGAAATCCAATTTTCGTATGACTCTGATTTAAATTCCATTGGCATTCTAGCTATTGAATCCTCATCAATGTTCGGAATAACAGTTATATTGTTGGATTCAGCGAAATCATTTATTTTTTTGTTTTGTCGGCTCTCATATACGTGAATAGGAAGTTCATTAGGAAAAATTATATCATTATCACTATTAGGTACAATTGTGTCGTTTTTAAAATTTTGCATTACAACTTGCGATGTTGTTTTTGTTGTCGTCGTTATTACAACTATATAAACGTTTAATTTTATTATCATACGATCTTTAATCGATTGGTTGGATTATTTTTTTTCAACTGAGAAGCTAACCAAGGAGAATGAAATTTTAACAAACAAATATCATCGCCTTGAAAACGAGTATAAAAAACAAGACATCCGTATCTGCGAACTGGAGTTTAAATGTGATGGTTTTCAGCAACGCGAATTGAATTCCAATGTGATTGTTGCTGGTCTTCCGGACAATTCGAGAGATCCAAAGGCTGTAGCTGAGGAGTTATTGAACCACTTACAATGCCAGGAATTAGTATTCAATATATCGAGTTGCGAATACATGTCGTCCAACAAATTTAATAGACAAAATTCACATAAAAGTAAATTTGGTGATGTCAAATTAATCATGAAATTTAAAGATCAAGTTTCCAAAACTAAGGCGATGCAACAAAAAAAGCGTTTAAAACCTACACTATATGCCAACGAAATTGGATTTAAATCGGAACAAAATATTCAGTTATATTTTCGCGACCATCTCACATCTTTACGTCACTCATTATTTCGCGAAGCACTTAAACTCAAAAAGTTATCAAAATATAAATACCTGTGGATTTCTGAGGGCAATATACTCATCCGTAAATCTGAAGGAGCTACCATCAACAGGATCCAGTCAAAAGCCGATATCCGTAAACTTGAAACATTACACCAGAACAGTGAGCAGGCCCTGGATTCCTGAAATTAATTATGAAGCACAAATAAGTATAACTCTATATTATTTATTAAGACCTGTTAACTTCCATTCTCTAGTCTCGCATAATTATAATACTAGTTTAAGCCCACAATTTTTCACAACAAACTACATTTTCTTCTTTTTATTCACCACTCTTTTGTTTTTAATCACCACAGTTTCATTTCATTGTACTTTCCACAATTTATCACAATTTATTATTAACACTTATATAGTTTTTAATCTTAAATTAGTGACACATCTGTTTTTATTAATGTTTTCATTTTTATTTTTGGTCACTGTCAAATTTTATTATATCAGATTTCATTTCGAATTTTATGTTAATCTTACATTTCATATACATTTTCATTGTAAAATTACTTTAAAACCCTACAAATGTTATTTTATTCACCTTAAGTTCTACAATATTAGTTTGAATCCTTGCTATTTTATTTTATATCGACCTAATTTTAAATATTTTTTATTGTTCTTACTACCATTATTATTAATGCTATTATTATTATTATTGTTTCATAAACTATTTCTTATTTTCATAAATATTACATTTCTACTTCATAACTCAGTAATTTTAAGTCTTTTTTTGTTAACACTTTTAGGACTTTTAGGCGCATCTAATATTCTATTAGTTAATTCAGACTGTTCTTTTTGTATGATACTTCCGTGTATTCATTTTGGAATATCTGCATTACCTTCGTGTGATGTAATAGCTTTGAATTCGATATATCAACAGATGAATATAACGTTAACTTTGCAAATTAATTGGCTGTCTGATCTTTATTTGTTACAATTATCTGCTTATTTAGACGTATTGATTGTATTTGTAATTTATTTTTCAGTACATTTCTCGCGATTCAATAACCTTTTCAGTTTTTATGGATAATTGTGATTTTGCGGATTTTTTAATTGTACATCAAAATGTTCGAAGTCTTCGAAGGAATTTTGACGTACTGGTTGCCAATATTAATGCATATAACACAAGGCCCTCGTTTATATTTTTAAGTGAAATTTGGATTCACACTAATGAATTGTCTTCATATAATTTAAATGGTTATACGTTGTTCGGTGCGTGCAATGATTCGTATAGAGCAGGTGGTGTTGCCGTCTTTTTTGACTCAAATTTAGATTGCTCAGTTAGTGCCCATAACTTACCATCAGCCGATATCATAAAGGTTGAGTGGAGATTTTCTTCTGATTTATATGTCTTTTTATGCATCTATCGACTTCAATCTACAGCTGTGAGTGTCTATGTTCGGGAAGTGGCCGAGGTTTTGGGCAGTATTAGGTCAAAAAATCTGTTTGTTTTTGGAGACATTAACATTGATATTCTTGGGTTTCCAAGCAACAGCATTGATTATCTAAACCTTATGTCATGTTTTGGGCTTGAGTCATTGATTTGTACTCCCACGCGGGTTACTGCTTCTTCTTCAACGTGTATTGACCACTTTTTTGCTAGACTTAGGTCTAATGATCTTTCAGGTATAAGAACATCGGCTGTGGACTTAAAAATTTCTGACCACCACTTGATTGAGATACGGTTTAAGGCTTCTCAGATACTGTTACCAAGGTCTAATTTGAACCAAAATTCCACGAGAAGTAGAAAGAAACTCAATCTGTTGTTGTTATATGAAAGGTTGAATCATATGGACTGGGGGTTCATTTTTAACATCGACAATCCATCTCTAGCTCTTGAGGTATTTTTGGATAATATTTTTATTATCTTGGAACGCTGCTACACTTATTGCTCGTCTAAAATTAAACGCCTGCAGCCTTGGATCTCCTTTGACCTTGCGCAACGTATTAATAAAAGGAATAAACTGCGGTCCAAGTTAAATAAGCGTCCTGATAATGCAGTACTTCGTGATAGCTATAACAGAATGTGCACCATAATTAATGTAGATATCAAAAATGAAAAGGAAACCTATTATTCTAAGCGTTTTTCTGCTAACCGCGGTGATATAAAAAAAAACTGGATTTTAGTGAACGAGATTCTGACTCGTAAACCTAAAACTTCACTAGTCAAATCTATTTTAGCACAGAACGGAGAACTTCTTACGAGTGATCTAGAAATTGCTAATGAGTTTAATTGTTATTTTTCTAGTGTTGCTAAAGATTTAGGTGCTAAATTTGACTCTGTCAACACGTCATCTAGTTTCAATTTGCCTTTTGATTTCGGTCCGACAACGTTTTTTATGACCCCAGTATCTAGTTATGAAGTTTTTTCAATCATTTGTGCTTTAGAACCTAAATACTCAATTGATAATGTTGGCCTGAGTAATTATATATTAAAAGTCATTGCTGGGCATATTAGTCCCGTTCTTGCACACATTTTTAACCTTTCCTTTGAGTTGGGAGTTGTACCCGATCGACTGAAAACAGCAACTATAATTCCCCTTTTCAAGAATGGTAATCGCCTTGATAAAGGTAATTATAGACCTATTGCCTTGCAGCCAGTAATCCTAAAAGTTCTTGAAAAGGTAGTTAAAAATAGGGTTTCCAATTTTTTAGATAAAACGGGTGTGCTGAGTATCCATCAACATGGTTTTCGTCATGGTATGAGTACCGAATCGGCCTTGTTAGATTTTCTAAATACAATCAACTCTGGTTTAAATAAAGGTAATAGCTGCGGTGCTTTATTTATTGATACAGCTAAAGCCTTTGATATGGTTGATCACAAGCTTCTGCTATCTATTATGTATATGATATAGGGTTTAGAGGAGTGGCAAATAAGTGGTTAGCATCGTATTTAGATGGTAGATCGGTGAGAGTTAAGATAAATGATAATTTAAGCGATCCGAAATTTATTGACGTTGGTGTTCCCCAGGGTTCAGTATTAGGCCCTCTGCTGTTTCTCATTTATACAAACTCCGTATTTAAATTGAATCTTCATGGTTATTCAACCGGGTTTGCTGATGACATTGCTCTGGCTTACTGTGGGAATTCTCCCAGCAACGTTATTTCGATGATCAATTCTGATTTAAAAGTTTTACTCTCATGGTTCGACAAACATCGCCTGATCTTAAGCCGGAAAACTAAATTCATGTTGTTTAAATTGTCTGGTAGCTTTAATACGTCTATTTTGCCGCGGGTGACTAATCACAGCAGGTATGATTGTGCGTCTAGTGGTTGCCACTCTGAGTGCTTTGATATCGAACAAGTTGACTCGTTTAAATATCTTGGTGTTCACTTGGATACTTGCCTTAATTGGAAAACGCATGTTAATTCAGTCCACCAGTATCTGTCATCAACTGCTAGAATTTTCTACCTTCTTCGTGATTATTGTCCTCCGTCGGTTCTAAAAATAGCTTACCGTGCGCTAGTTATGGCTAAATTGGAATATGGATTGTCGTGCTGGGGTGGTTGTTATGCTGCAACTTCGTATCCTTTATATGTTCTACAGAAAATGATTTTGAGAATACATCTAAAGAAACCAAGAACTGAACCATCATGGAATTTATTCTTTACGACGAATATTTTGCCGTTGAAACATTTGTATGTTTATAAGGTATTGAGAGTTTTTTTTAATCGAAGTGGTCAACAAATAATGAGAAGCGATTTTCGTTACAATTTTCGCGGTAACCATCAATTTCTTTGTAACATCCCAAGATTCTTCAATGACCACTTCCGACGCTCTATTCTGGTCGCTGCACCAACCTTTTTTAATGCGCTACCAATTTACATTAGGAAGGACATTCATTTGAAGTCCTTTTTACCTAGAGTTAAACAATGGCTATTTGAAACTGTTGATATCTCCTATTTATTCAGGGTTATTACATAAAACTTGATGTATTTAGTCACATATTATGAAGTTGAAATTTAGTAGTAAAAGTAGTAGTAATGGTAATGGTAGTAATAGTATTAGTATCTTAGTCATTTTATTGTAAGCTTTTATCACATTTTATTCTCATTTTAATCATTTAATTTTGTAAATATTAGGATTATGTTGTATTTTTATGTATTACGCGAATTTGCTTCTGCCGTTTTTTCGGCACAAAATTCGTTATATTTTTTTGAATAAATAAATAAATAAAATAATTTCGAATTTTCAAGTTTGGATTTTTGGCTCAAGCGATATGTGGCATCAAAGATTGCACATCCTTTATTATTGGGAATGCCAAATAGAGTTTGTGCAATTTTTGTGTTATGTTGTACGAATGTTTCCTGAGTATTAGAATTAATGAATTTAGGGACAAAATTCTGAAGCAAATCATCTCTTACACAATTCAAATAGTTGCAAGATTAACTTGTATTGTTTAAAAACACAATAAAACTTGTAAAAATAACATATAAACTTGTAAATTTTACGTTAAATTTATTTTTCTTACCGAATTATTGTAAATTTTACGTTTTTTACTATAATTCTAACATGATAATTTGGTGATTATTTTCTGATGCAAAAATTTACAATACAATTACAATATTATTAAACTACAGTAAATAATGTAAGTTTATAACTAAAACATTGTAGTAATTTTAACCAGACCAAATACCTGAGTACCCTGTTCTTAAATTATATCATATTAATAATGATGAGGCGAAAAAATCATACTGACAAATTTGAATATTGATTGGTAACAAATATATATCATTGAAATTATATTTCGTACTAAGATAGCAAAACCATAATAATTATAAAAAGTACTCTCCTTATTATCAAATAAATAAAATGCTTCTTGTTTGCAGTTTGCGCTCATTTCAAGTTTTTTTTTGTTGGTAATTTTGAACTAGACACTAGAAATTAGTGCATTGTTTAGTATACTAATAGGGTAAGTAACTTAAGACTAATATTTGAAATTATCTAAAATATTATTTAATTTATGAGAAAAAACTGATACAGATAGGATATTTTTGTTTCCAATATTTTTCGCTGATCTAATTTTTAACTTTGGTAAGTAATTTTTCTTTATATCTGAAAATTATTCATAGTGCTAATAATGCGAAAAAGATATTTTACTTACGAGAACACATACTCGATATCTAATTAAAGTTAATAAACATACTATTAAAGTACAAGTATACAGAATGTTTTGCAGGTGGACAGACAAATTTTTTTGGCAGATTTGTGGGTCATTTGGAATCTTTCATCCCATGGAAATGATGTCGGTCGAATGTGTCACGGTACCTGAGATATGATATTTTTAAGTTTTTTTTAATTACCCAAAATCGCACCTTGAAATAATCATAACTTTTTTGTTTGTAGTTTTAAAGACACAAAATAACTTTTATTGCAATCTGCAATGTGGTTTTAATCTAAATAAATCATTATTTAATACAATTGGTTTAAGAAAAATGAGTAATTGACTTCCAAATCCTAAAAAATGTGTAAAAGTATAAAAAAATGTCTACTTCCCGCATGCATTAAAAAAATATTAGAGGTTATTTTGAAAATACTTCATTTAAAAACTTCTGTAGTTTATGCCCATCGCCCATGTATGCTACATGTTTACGCCCATGTATGCTACATGTCATAGAAATCATTCTTTTTGTGGTCAAAATAAGAGATACTATTTTGACGGGGTCAGGTTTAAAAATATACCTTTTAAGTTACTGATAAATTTGTAATCCACTTCATTTATTAGATTTTGTTCAGAATGACCTTCTCTACTCCGTATGCATGTAAGTCGAGAAAAGAATAATACAAGCAATTGATGATCCTGTTCGGCACATAACCAACGAACGGTAAGAGAATACTTGGATGATTCATTCCCAAACTGATGAAATTGGTAGAGGTGGTCCTATTATTTGGCCCGCACAGTCCCCAGGCCTCACATCCTTGGATTTCTACGTCTAGGGACGTGTTAAGGAATTGGTGTACGCAACAAAGATACTCATAATGGAAATTTTAATTGAAATGATAAGCGCTGCATTTGAAAAAATCAAAAATGAAATGCAACTTTGCACAACAACCGTGGAGATAAGAAAATGATGCCTTGCATGCATACGGAGTGGAAGGGTCGTTCTGAATAAAACCTAATAAATGAAGTGGATTAAAAATTTAGCAATAACTTAAAAGGTATATTCTTAAACCTGACTCCGGTAAAATATAACCTCTTGTTTTGACCACAAAATGAATGATATCGAATGACGTGTAGCATGCCGTTGCAAAGAGCAAAAACTAGAGAAGTTTTTAAAACAAAATAACCTCTAGTATTTTTTTTAATGCATTTAGGATGTAACATGTATAAACAATGTTTTATACTTTTACACATTTTTTAGGATTTGGAAGTCCATAACTCATTTTTTAAACCAATTGTATTACGTAAAGATTTATTAAGATTAAAAGCACATTGCAGATTAGAATACAAGTAATTTTGTGTCTTTGACTACAAATAAAAAAGTTATGATCATTTAAAGGTGACATTTTGAGTAAAAAAATAGCTTAAAAATATCATATCTCAATTACCGTGGCACATACGACATCAGTTCAATGGGATGAAAACTTCCAAATGACCCAAAATCTGCCAAAAAAATTACACCCTCTATTTGTGCATACCACTTAAATCGTTTTCGTCCAAAAAAATAACACTATAACTCTAATAATAATAAAATAATTAATCAAAAACAAATAATTAAAATGTTATACAATTCATATGTAATCAAATTATTATGCTTTGTTCAAAAAGAATTTTTATTTAACTAACGAACTATTTAGATACGCATTTGTGTACGGTGAACTTAAGAAAAAAAAAAAAAAAAATCTGGTAGGAAAAATGATATACTATACATACGAGTATATGCCTTTTCCTGTCAAACAAATCTTTTAATTTTGCTTTAGTTTAACTCCAACTCAAATAAATGTGTGTGTAAAAAATGACAGGTTGTAATGTCTTGCGGAATATATCGGATCCTAGTTAATATTATGATTTCATAACAAATAAATTATATAAAATATTAAATATTTGTATTTAATAACATATCATATTAATTATTTTAGAATTATTATAGCTATAGTATTTTTCGGACCAAAACGATGTAAAAGGATTGCACAAATGTGTATGTTGGTCCAAAATACATACAAAAAATAATTGTCCACATGATTCTTTTTCGTTACCCACACAATTGTGGTGGTAAGCAGAAAAAAGGACATAAATAGTTGAATAGTACAAAAACATAACGACGGTAAATTTCTAAACGGTGAAATATACTATTTTTCTAGAACACATTTATTTTTTGTGCGTTGCATAAACTGATGCAAAACGTTCGCATTAACTTTTTTTATGTTTTTTGATCATTCGTGTTCAATAATAAGTGCGTCGAAAGGTTCGTGTATTGTAAACTAATTAATTAAATGTAGTGTTTTTTTATTATAAATATATAAAGAATAATATAACGAGTGTAAGATTTAATAAATTGTGTTGGTTAAAAAACACAATAACTATACATAATTGCAAAAGGAATTATTTTGTGTGCATTCCGGGTAAAAATATCGTGTTTTTGAAATTTTGTGATAGTACCTTAGAAAAACATAATGTGCATTGAGCTTATTTAAAGCACACATGTTTTCTTAATAGTATGTGAATTATATTTCTATAAAGTGTGTTAAATTTTTAGTATTATTAAAAATTAAGAATTTTTTTTATTGTAACGGTAAATTTTCTTAATAGATAGTTGTGTACTATCTGGTACTTAAGTATTTCTGTTCGATTTTGAGATAATGTACTATGTGATGCATTAGTATTCTGGAATGAATACAAATTATGAAATTTTACACTTCCAATATCAATAAAAAAATGTATGTGGCTGATTTCTAAGTTCTTGCTTGTTATAATCATGTACTACGGTTTTGTCTGCGGCTAAATGCCTAATTTATGTCACATTAATTATAGAAAACTTAGTTTTTTGATAAAATAGCTGTTCAACAATAAGACGCAATCTGTGCAAAAACTACTTATTTAAGACGATCAAACTACGCAACGGATCAAATTGGCCTTAAAATTGGAAGGTGGGTAATTGATACTTAAGATCGGTAATAAAATTGTATTGTAATATTTTTATTTTTTTAGCGTGCAGAATATGGATCCCGAAGGATTAAAGCAATATTTATTACAAAATGATATAAGCACAGAAGTGGCAGAAATAATTTTAAGTAAGTCGCTTAACATTTCTCGATTTGTTACTTTTTAGTACGTTTTTTCGAAATCAATTAAAATGAACCTTTTATTGAGAATCACGTTATATATATTTTTGCATTTCAGTATTCTTATAATTTGATTAATAAGCAATCATTTATTTTTATTTTAACTGAACTTTTACTTTTAATAAGTGGAAATGAACGTATACATTATACATTTTTATATTTGATTTTAGAGTCTCCCAAATCTATCTAAACTAGATATATAAAAAAATTCTTATCCTTATAATGGATAAGATAAAATGTTATATGTGTGGAGATTATTTTCATTTGGGAAAATTAATTTGCCACTTTTCAATGTATCATAAATTACACTTTTCCAAAGGTGACTGTATTCATGATTTCATATGTTTACAAACCAATTGTGGTAATATTTTTTCTCGCTACAGAAGTTTTCGCAGTCACATAATAAATTGTCATTTTCGCATTGAAAACAAAAAACAATTTGCGGACGTTATCGAACAATCAAATGACTTAACCGAGCCACATGAATTTATAGATGAAAGTTTAAAGTTAAATCAACATAACGAATTATCAGAGGAAACTAATTGTAATTTGATCACCAATTTTGATATAAAGAAAATGATCGAAGATAATTTATTTTTACTGCGCGCATGTACGGACATGACACAAAAAAATTTTCAAATGTCCTTAACAATCTTTAATTGTGTAATAAAAGATATAATTCAGTACATTACTTCAAATAACGATAAATCAAGTGCTACAGTTCATTATGCAGATAAAATTGTATGTCTAGAAGGAATTCTAAAAAATATCAACACTCTCTACAAAGTTGATAAAGCAATGGATCATAAAATTCAAGTACTTAAATCTTCTGAAGTTATTTTAGGGTATAGAACTGAATCAAGAAGAGTAGGCAATGAAGAAAAGCAAACCCAAATTCCGGAAAGTTTTCAATATATTTCACTGATTGAAACATTGACAAAAATTATTCAAAATGACGAGGCGCTTAATATTTTTAAAATCGGTACTAAAGCTAATGGAGATTATGATCAATACGCATCAGGAGAACATTTTTCCACTGTAAATTTAGCGGAAACAAACCCGAGTTTTATTAAAATAATTTTATATTATGATGATATTGAGGTTTGTAATCCGATAGGATCAAAATCAGGATTCAACAAATTAAGCGTGTTTTACTTTGCTATTGAAAATTTTGGATATCCTAACAGCCATAAATTAGAAAACATATACACGTTAGCAATTTCATATTATTTAGACCTTAAAAAATATGGGATTGCAAAAATTTTAGAACCCCTAATTGAAGATGTCAAAGCTTTGGAACGAGGCATTGTTGTAAAACTAGAAGGTGGTGAAGAATTTAAATTGCAAGGAACAATTATTGCTTTTGCAGGTGATACGTTGGCTGCACCTGCACATGATATCCTAGGATATCAATCGCCATCTGCAAATTCTTTTTGTAGAAGTTGTTTAATTAAAAGAATAGAATTGCAGGAAGATTTTGACAGTCAACTAAGGAAAGAACAGAGAAGCCGTTCTAATCATTTAACACAAATTAACTCTGGAGAAATGATGTCATTTGGACTGAAAAATGATTGTGCCTTAAATGAATTAAAATATTTTCATTCTGCTGAAAATCATGTATTTGATATAATGCATGATTTGTTAGAAGGGGTAGTGCCGATGGAAATAAAGTTAGTTTTATATCATTTTATAATAGAAAAAAAATATTTTTCATATTTTTTTCTGAATAACCGGATCAATAATTTTTTATACGGAGCACCGGAAAAAAAGAATAAGCCTAGTGCAAACTTTACAAATTTAATAATTACAAGTAAATCTAACTATATCAAACAGAAAGCTGTGCAAACTTGGCTTTTATTGAGAGCTCTGCCATTTTTAATTGCCGACAAAATTTCGAAATCAGATCAAGAATATATGGATTTATTGTTATTGTTATTAAAAATTTTAGAGATATCATTTTCAAGAAATATTTCTAATCATATGCTAAGCAGTTTGAGTTATTATATAAATATGCATCATAGACATTTTAAAAGATTATTTCCTGAGAAGCATTGTATTAACAAACATCATCATATGACACATTACGTGTCTGCCATTAAATCAAAAGGTCCTCTTATACAATACTGCTGTTTAAATTTTGAGAGTAAACATCGAGGTTTAAAATCACAAGTTTCGCAAACTAACAATTTCAAAAATTTACCAAAAAGCTTGATAAATAAACAGTGTTTAATTCAAACGAACAACATACATAAATTAGTTCTGAGAAATTTAGATATTCGCATAACGTCCTATAAAATACTTCATGTGAATAATATGCAATCTTCTTGTGAAATAAAAAAAATATTAAATGATGACGATGTAGAAATAATAAAAATTTTTCGACCTACAATAAATGGAATTATATATTTAAAAAATCATATCATCCCACTTAATGGGTCAGACGTTTTTCCTGATTATTTCAAAATAATTGAAATTGTCAAAGTAAGAGATTGCATTTACTTTTACTGTTACAACTATGAGATTATTCAATTTGTTCATTACCTCAATTCATTTGAAGTGCAAGAAAATCCGATGGAATATTTTTTTCTAAACATAAATCAGTTACAACATTATCGGCCAGTGTCAGCATGGGGTCTACCGGGATCTGTTAAACAATACATATCAATCAGAGAATATTATTAAATTTATTTTTTAAAATAGTTAATATAGTAAATAAATTAGAAGCTAATACACAACATACTTATTAATAATATATCCATATAGAATACATAGCATAACATAAAACATTTTTATTTTTAAACTAGAAGAACAAATTGACGAAAAAAGTTTAATATTATTAAAAGAAACTGATTTTAAAGACCTCGGTATCATGTTGGGCCCAAGGAAACGACTTTTAGAAATTATAAAAATTCTTACACCTGGGACATCTCATCAGAAGGAAATATCTACTGCTGATAAAATTTTTGTTGGCGACTTTCTTACTTTTGAGCTAGACATTCCTCGTTATTGTGAGGTAAATTAATGGTTTATTATCACACTTGTAAATAACACAAGAATTATTCAAAATATGGTCCTTTTTTTGTTTTAGAATACAGATGTAAAAGAAATTATGAAGAAAAAATGTCAAGAGGGAGCCAAGAGATTGGACGAAAAACAAGAAACACCCGATGACGTGCGTCGTTTATCAAATGCTGTAGGCAATGTTTTATACGGTGTTTGTAATAGGTATTTAAGTAAAAAATTAATTAGTTTATAAAATTTTATTGATTATCTCTTTTTATCTTTAAATCTTAGATACCCATCAAAAAAGGAAAAAATAAACGCAGCGCAATCGATAATTTTGGCTTATCCGCAGCTAAAAACAGAAGATGTTGGTGCTCCGTCATACGTAAGTTTCTATAATGAGAATATTAAGATTAATTAATGATTTAATCTTATACAATTGTATTTTAGTCGTATTTTTTTGATCCGAATGGGTCGAAAGATAAAAAACGTGCTAGGGGGGCATTGGAATGGTATTGCGCAAACATGCGCCGTAAATTAAATCCCGAGGAGAAAAAAAATAAATCTAGAAATAATGAGAAAAAATTAAAGCCGGCAGATCAGAAAGATGTAAGAAATTTTTATAATTTAACTTTACTACCGACTTGTGTTAATGATGTTTTATGTATTTATTTATTACTCAGGTTGAAGAATTAATTGCGGCGACTGACGAAAGCGAAAAAATTGAAAAGTTCAAAAACACGTTTCAAGACCGGTGCCTTCTTCGTCAAGAAAACGCCGCTTCATCGGATATCATGCTTAAATATCCGATGATAATTGAAGCCAGTGGATTAATGGTAAGCACTTATTAATAAACAAGTAATAATTTAAGTCTATTATATATGTTTTGGAAATATCATTCGTGTTTTATTTTAACGCATATTTCTCTAAAATTTCAGCTTGACATTGAATTTGGACTATTGCAACCCAACGCGGTCGACATGAATGATTTCGACCTCAATCAAATTTTAAATAAATTTGATTTTTTCAAAAATGTTGATGATGGTAATTTTTTTTTATTAATAGAAATAATTTTTAAATTAGTTTCTGAAATTCTAATGTTGGGCTGATCCTTATAACTGAACAATGGATGCGTTTATCATGTGAAGTTGATTTTTATTTTATATATTGTAAATTATCATGTATGATGCTGTTTCTTTTTCACTAAAATATTAAAAACAAGAAAAAATATTTAACTGAGCACAACTTCCTTATTGTGAAGTTTTAATGACGAAGCAATGAACATTTTTAGGACAAATTTAAACATTGAATAGTTAACTAAGACCGTAATGCACCGTTTTACAAATTTTAACCAAAGTATGTTAAACTTGCATTTATTTCAGATTTCATTCGTGTACTGTGCATATTAAAAAAAAAATTATCAAAATCCCTTTCAGAAATAAGCGAAAATTCGCATAAGGCTTATTTGAGGAGCATCATTAAATGGGAACCACTGGTATATTTTCGGAAGATTTTATACATTTATATTCGTTTAAATTTATTATAATGTTTATAAATTTTTCTTAGGATAACGATTTGATCACCGAAAATAAAGAGGAGAAATATCCACAAGTGACTTTCGTGAACGAAGAACAAATTATGATTCTGGTCGATGGCAAAAAATCATATTTAATGTTGATAATTCAAAACGAGCATTTGATATTTTAATTAAATTTTATTATGTTTTTAATTTAAAATATTCTCGTTGTAATATAGCAATTTTTAATTTTTTCGAAACTCACGTATTAAAATTACAGAATGTCAGGAAATGTGTAGCTGTAACTAATTTTATACGTGAATTGAAACGCTAACTTCTAAAATAGTATAGTAAGTAATTTACTAAATAATTGTGGTTCTGAAAGGATAAGCATAAATTTGTTTTGAATAATTTTATAAAAGTATGTCATAATCAATAAAATATGAAACAATGAACTGTAGTATGTCAATTTATAATGATTATTATTTTTTGTATAACTTTTTTACAATTTTAATTTATTGAACTGTTAGTTTAAAACTTTGATTTTAAGACTATTGATTATTTTTGTTTTTAAAAACAATAACTATGTATGTGAAAATTTACAATAAATTATTGTCAAAATTTTACAATTTTGTCTTATAACATCACCAGAATATCCTGCATTTTATTTCACAAGATATTTATGTAAAAATCATGTTAAAATTTAACAAGAAAATCACAAGAAAATTACAACGAAATATGGTAAAAAAGTACTTATTTATCTGGTAATTTGTGCAAGAATTTCTTGTGAATTAATATTTACAGGATTTTTTCAATACAAAAATTTCATTCTTGTTTAAATCATGTACTTTCATGAAAACAAGAACTATTGTAATTTAAAAATCACAAGTTTTTGACAAGATATCCCAATTGATGCGCATCAGGTTAAATTCTGGTTAAATCCTGTGATATTTTTTTTTCCGTGTATAGTTCTCTCGCATACTCCGAACAAAAACCCCAGTTGCTGATTGGCAAGGGAAGTTCTTAATTTACACAAAAATGCAGCTATTTGTACTGGGTTGCATTTTTGACTGTAATAACATATCTGCTTGAATTGACTTTTCTCTAAACCAATCCATGCTTTAAAGTCGGTATCACCAATGGAATCCATCTTATCAACGTTCAAAATGCATTTATCACTCTTTGAGGACTCATGATAGTACTCAAACATTAGATCACTAACAATTTTCTGCCTGCTATCTGGGACTTGTTGATTTATTAGATGAACCAGATGCCAATAGTCATTGACTTCAATATGTTTCATACACATACGCGCGTCAGGAACAATTAAGAATTTATATTCCATGAGCAGTAAATGACGGATACTTTTAAGAACAGAAATGAGGGTGTCTGTTTCCTTACAACCACAAGTGCAGCGGTTATGACTGTTATGCTCTTCTTTGTAAATATTTAAGTTCGGAGTGTTGTGATCCACGGTAGTGAGTGGATTCTTGGTTGCTTGATCGTAACAAGATCTACATATCTTACTGTTAGGTGGAATATCTTCGGCTTTATCGAGTGATTTTCTCTTTATGTTGTATTTTTGCCTTTATTATTTATGGTGGTTACGGCATTTGGAATACTATTGGCCAGATAAAAAACGTCCGATTTTCAACGTTTTTGTGCATCGCACCCTAAACATGTCGTGAATGGCATTTTTTTGGAAAATGATTTTTGCAGAACTGTCTGCCAATAGAAAGAAAGCAGTAGAAAAATCCTATTGAAAAGCGATTACAATCTCTATTGAAAAGTTTGTGTTATATTGAGAATTAGCTAACTTGCAATTTTCCAAGTGATATGCATGTCATTCCAACGGGGTCTGCCGAGACTCAAACTTCAGTGAGATGGCGTTTTTTTCTTTCACTTTATTAATATGTCATTGAATTTTTCTTCTTCATATTTCATATATTGATCGGATTTTCGCTTATTTCCTTATTTTCACAATAAAAACAGCTTTTAATTTACGAATGTGTTCGCCATTGATCGGATTTTCAATAATTTTTTTTTTTTTTACGTTAGTGTTTTTATTCGCGCATCTAGAAAAACTTCTAGGTTTCATGCCCAATACGTATACACAGGATATATAGTATTGACAGCTGACAGTCACTGTTCGCGATTTCAGGGCCTAAAATATTTTTTGACAGCTGTCAATCGCCAAAAGAACTCTCAAGGATTCATACCTTTTCGATTAAAAATATTGACAGATGTATGAGACCTCTTGAGTACGTCGACATCGAATGTCAGTGCTGAAATTCGATATACAGCTTTCCCTAACAAGCTGTCAACAGGTATCATAAACACTGTCTGTTGTATGATCTTTGCTGATTACAATGTTTTTTAGTTGGTTTGGGATTTGCCAGCTTAAAATACCCAGCTCGGATATCGAGTTTCAGCCCGGTAAAACCATGCCAGCCTTATATTTTGATTTCGTTTTCTTCACTGGGATAGACATTTGACCGCTGTCTACTGCCAACATATTCTTCCCACTCCATTGTTACTCATCAATTACATGCCCAGAGAGCCGATAAACATCTGGGTACTGGGTTTGATTTTATAATATATGACTTGACAGGCGATTTGATAGTTGACAAGCTATCCACACTCTTTTCGGATGTTGGGATCTTGTTCAGTGAGGTTGTGAAGCGGTGAAACGACGCCCGACTTGTATTTTCACTACATTCTGTCCATTTTGACAGCTGTCAGCTATCGAAAAATTCTTCCCACATCATTCTTGGTCTGTATTGTTCCTGGATTAGCCAATGAACGGTCATTTCCCGATTTTCATTGCATTTGCCGACAGTTGACAGCTGTCAAAACTCATTTCTGGCACCGAAATCAGAATCAGCGACCACGAAAACCTTAAGTGTCATTAGTGTCACCGCTTAATCTCCTTCCAAAAAATGTGCCCCTGAAAGGGTTAAGGGAATATCATTTCCTGACGGTTCTCGGCAATAGGGGTGGTTTCATCCCCATGCAGAGGGTGTGTTTCACCCTGAGGATATTTGGAAGACCATTCCTGGTTTCCTGTTGGCCATCTAAGATTCTGTCAATTTAGAACAAGAATTCATCGACCCTTTTCTCAGATTTCGCCCTCTAGGGGTGGTTACCACCCCTCAAGTGAGGGTAATTGGTCAGAATACGTCAGACAAATCATTTATGGGGGTCAGCATTCCATATCAATTAAAGTTTTGAGTAATAGTGGCGCAAAAAGATTGTTCATTAAGAGAATATCATTTCCTGCCGTTTTCGGAAATAGGGGTGGTTCCCTCGCCCCCCCCCCCCACCCAGGGGGTGTGTTTTACCCTGAGGATATTTGGAAGACCATTACTGATGTCACTCTTGCCATGAAATTCCAAGCATTTTTATCAAGAACTTCCCGACCGTTTTCCCATTTCTTTCCTCTGGGGGTGGTTTCCACCCCTCAAGTAAGGGTAAATTGACTCAATATTGAAAAAAATCGAGTTTTGCTCACCCACATTTTTCATGACGGTCAATTTAAGCCCACGGGGACCTCTGTACGACCTTCCCCGTTCTTGCTACAGACTACGCAAAAATGGGCGAAAAAATGGTGTTTTTGCGGTCCCTCTTTGCCGCCTCATCAATTTTGAATTTGACCGTGGAATATTTATAATACCCAAATTATCACCAAATACATTTGTCAAAATAGCTTTCAAGGTCTTTTCGTTTAACTTGGACACATTTTCGCGATTTTTGTAATGTTTAGACTTACGAACGGATCTTGTCCCATTTGAAAAATTAGCCGCAATCATTTCCGAAAATATAAAATGCCACAGATAAAATAAAAAAATTTTGAATATATTGTTTTCTGAAATTAATAACTATTATGTTATTTCTAAATTTTGTATTCTTTCAAAAGAGAAATAAAATACACTAATGTATGCAGGTATATACTAATATTAGTAAAATTCAGGAAAATCACTAAATATAAACCGACTGCGTTTCAACAAGAAACCAAATTTAGTTATTTTTTCGGTATTATGTTTTTTTAACGAACGACGAAATACTTATGCAGTGATAAATATTCGTATAAGAACAAGTAAACTCGTTCAAAATTTATGATTAGGACAAAAATTGTGTCCACTATTAAAACTAAAAGTATACTGTATTGTCACCCTGTGTTCGAATATTATGTTCGTAAACAGGCTACTGTTGGCTAAGCGACACATGCATTGGAAAGATAAATGGCAAACAGTGATTTTCTCGGATGAGAAAAAATTCAACCCAGATGGCCCAGGCCAGTACTCTTGCTACTGGCACGATATCCGTGATGAACATATATTACAGTCTAATAGAAATTTCGGTGGAGGTGCAGTAATAGTGTGGGGAGCTTTTCACTATGGCGGGAAGCTACCAATTTGCTTTATTACCCCCCGAATGAATTCAAACATGTACAATGATTTGTTAGAAAACGATTTGATAACTATTCTTGAGAACTACAACGACAATGATTTGATTTTTAACGAAATAGTGCTTTCATCCATGCATTGCATCCATGGTTGTAATCGGTAGAGAATTTATGAGGCATACTTTCAGCGAAGATTTAAGTGAATGGTCGGCAATTTAAAACGGTCATCTATCCAAAGCATTACATTAAGGGCTGTATATGTGAGTAATCATTAACTTCAGATAAATATCATAAAATGGATAATTTTTTATTTGGCTTGTGTTAAAGAATCGTTAGAGTGTTACTTTTCAAAATAGAACTTAAATCGCTTAGTTTTAAAAGTTAATATAATTATTTAAAGAATTCTAAATTACTTCTTTTCTAATTTTACAAAAAGAGGATAAATCAAGGAATACATATTAGAATTCTATACAAATTTCAAATATTTATTCAAATTTTTCAAATGGAAAAATTGCAGTTGATGTGAAATTACTAATATTATAGGCCAATTTCATAAAACTATACTAATATTCTACGAATTTGCCACAAAATAAATTTATAATACATATATTTTTGCCTATACTGGTGGATAAACCACCATTCATGAATTAAACAGAGTCATGCATCCTTGTACACAGGTTATTGATAAAAATAACACTGTAGTGCTTTGAATACGAAATTCCAATATTGGAGTTTTTTGTATTTGTATTTGTATAGTTTCATTATTCTGTTTGAGTCAAAAACTCAGAAGTAAAAATCGATTTCCGTAACAGATAGATTAACTTATTTTTTATGCAATACGTCTGTGGGATATCTGTGTGCTCTTTTAAATGGCAGCTTCTGTTTACTTTCTTATACCAAGTAAATAAAAAGTAAGTATTGATATCTGAATATTTTAATTATTTGTAATACGTTCATATCGGTATAAATTTACAGTTAATGGGGTATATACTCGATTGGTTAGCAAGCAAGCAATTTGCTAGCCAAAATCCTGGCTGCTCAATCAATTTTACCAAGAAAATTTAATTTTCAAATTTTGTTTTTCAAAATTTTTGTTTTTTTTGCGATTACACAAAAACTATCTCCAGAAATATTGTTTATACATTGTTGGTTGTTATTTTCTGAGACCGAATTGATAAATTCGTTATTCAAATTTGGCATATTTAATTTAAGTTTTTTCGATCTTTTGTTTGATAATTCCTCTGCTTCAGAGTTAGAAAATTTTTCGAAGGCTCTCTCTGCTTTTTTGGCAGTTAGAAGTATAATGGTACGTTGACCAATCAGCTTCAATATTCAATAATTTTTTTAACGTTTTTTTATAATTTGGCGGCCAATAAACGATGTCTCCGATAATCCATTTAGATAACACAATCGAAACTTCTTGGGCTTCGTTGTTACTGGAGGTTTCAACTATCGTGTACATGTCTAGATAAGATTTGATTGTTTCAAAAATACAGCAATTAGTAAAAATAATATAAAATGATTTGATGTAATCTTATAAACTTCTTATTCAAATTTTTTATTTTTTATTAATGTACTAGTGCAACTTTATTAAATTTATGTATTATTGTAATAGCCGAATTACGCACGAAGGTCAACCATATTTTCCTATCATATTTCACAAAAACAACAGTTTTTACAAAATTTACATTGTTGAATGGAGAATCGGAAAATACGCATATGTGTTGGAGGAAATTTGACTTTTCATTCCGAAAAGTTTTGTTCCAACTAACTTTAAATTCCATTTTTCGAAATCTAAAAGACATTCATCATTAAAAGTAGCTTCATATATGTCAAATTTACTTGATGCAATAGGCAACTCGTACAAATTTCTGAGATTCTTTGCTTCTTTTCCCCAAATAAAAAAATTTCCCCTATTTTTTCAATGAAGTTAAATTTTATAATAAATTGGTTGCTTGTTAATAGCCAACAATTTTTTTCGTCATTTTTTAAATCAAAATTTTGGAAGCATACCTTAGTAAATATGATTTTGCCGTTTCTTAAAGTTTTGCCTTTGAAAATTGGATATGTTTTGTTATCTTCAAGATTTTCTTCACACATTTTTGCGTTTCCCAATTCAAATAATCTATTACATATCTGGGCTAAAGGTTCGCCAGGTTTCTTTAACAAAGCTTTTACAATTTGCATGAAACTCTCAAATGAGAATGCTGACAAGTTATCTAACTGCCCAAATAGTATAACGTCCTGAACTAAATGTGTTAAGCAATGCATACTATATGTTAAATGGTGGGATCCGTAAATAAGAGCCGTGCCTTGAACAAATTTGAATAAATTTTTTCCGTAATGGCCGCTTTACTTTTATAATATTCTTTATGGCACAACAACAGAAGCCCAACATGTAGAAGAATAAAATGGTTATATTTTTCAGTTGATAAAATTTGTTTTAGGGCAATTGGGCCAGTATACAGTACAAATTCCAACTCTGAATTCCGTTGCTTTAAAATAAGGCACTTCATTCAATACTCTAATTTTTCTCTGAAAATCAGACGGTTGAATGGTAGAAATTATACGTAATTTATTTGAAATTTGCATCACTTCTGCACTCGATAATCGTGATTTAGAGTCCCCACCGATCCACATTTGTATCATTTTTTTACTACGCCAAGGCATACTAAATGTAAATATTCCAAAGGAAAAGTTTTGACCATGTCGATATCCAGTTCTTCAAGAATTGAATTAAATTTATGGTGTTCTTCCTGTATTCTGTGTCTAAAAGTTTCATTGGTTCTCAGATCTGGATTTTCGCTAACTGGAAAAGTCATTCGTTTTTGAATAAATTTGCCCTCTTCGGTGCACTTTAGGCAACCAAAATATCCTGTATGAGATTTCGTTCCTAGTAAACTGGATCTAGCAGGGGCGTCCCAAATAAAAGATCGAATGCTAATAGATATTTTAGAACCATTATACAAATATCCAGTAGATAGTAAGTTTTTTATCTCGTCGACCAGTGGCCTTAAATACTGATTAAAACCATTTGGTTTATTTAATCCGTGGTAGATTCCTACGACAAAGATTTTTCTGTAGTTCACATTATAAAATCGTGCTAAAATTGGCCAAAAGCAGCTTTGATTGCTTCTGGAAATTGGAATGCCATCTATATTAATGTCTATATCAATTAATGTCGGAGGATTTTTTTACGTAGTTTAAGACAGATTCCAAGCCGGTTTTGAACCCAATATGGACATATTGGCCAGGAAAACAACTCATGAATTCTCTCGTTTTTGGTGTTTGAAGAAGGGTGCGACTACCTAGTGGTACGTTATGCCCTAAATTATGTTTTAAAAAATATAACATTTCGTTAAGTGCATTGGCTTTGATTTTATACTTCGGAGCCCAGCTACGGAGAAATTCACGTAAACTGGAAGAATACACGCAAGAACCGTCCATATTCTCGTCGTCTATGTCCGACAAAGTTTCAACATGTTCACTAACGTTTTCCATTACCGGGATATTCACAAAATATTCATTTAATTTAGTATCAATAGATAACGTTTGATTTTGGATTTCTAACGTATTAGATTTCTCATCAGGAATTTGAAATAGTCTTTTTTTATTGATTGTTTAGAAAGCTCCCGAATTGTTTTATATTTTGGCATTTTAGAAAAGTCGATGATGTTAATTAGTTATGATTTTCTAATGTTTATTGGTTTTATTAAAAGTTTATTTTCTATTACACGTGGATAGGCCAAGTATGTTATTAAATAGAAACAGAACAAATAATCTACTTAATTAGACTAATTAATTGTAATATTTATTAAAATCTTACCTTAATCTAACTTTTGCGCACTATTTAACAATTTTTTTTTCTTCTATATATAACACTAATAAACATCTCTGTTTAAAACTCAAAATTGAACTGACGCGGATGTTTTCCAATAACTTACTAATAAGTATCACAATATTTTTCAACAATATTTTTCGTCTAATCGGAAATTTTCGGTTTTTTTAAACCAACGAATAACAGATGGTAAACCAATAAAAAGTTGACAAAGCAATCTCGTCCTTAACATTTACTTATTCTGGTACTTTCGATCTTGTTCGTTTTCCATTGTTTCAATTTAACTGAAATATTACAGGTTGAAAACAACAAAAAAACATTCCTATTCGTATTCGTATGCATCTTAAAAGAGGCAATCGTTTTTATGTGTGATTATGGTAACCGAAAAATTACAGATAAAGGACCAATAACAAACTTGCTAAAAATTGATCGTTTACTGTATTTGATATAAGACAATGTAATTTGCAAATTTTTTATAAGTCTAACATCTGTATTTTTTTGGTTAATATGAACCTGAAAACACGATCGCCTATTTTAAGATATCTACGAATACGAGAATGTATGGTGGTTTTGTTTTTTCAATCTGTTATTTTCACGTTAAATAAAAACGAAAATTTTTTCGTAATTGGTTTTTTTGTGTTCGCATGTAACGATCGTTTTTGTGTAATCTCTTTTTAACTGATGAGAAACATATAAAAAACATTATTTTTGTTGTTTTCGATAAGTAAAGCCGAACATTTCTTCATAATTGGTTTTTTTGATTCGTTTTTTTATTCGTATTTTTAATTGATAAAATACAGACGTAACACCATTAAAATACTGTAAATAGAAAGGTATATTTTTGATTGTACATTTATGCACGCTTATCTGCTTGCTTTGACTGAGCGATTAGAGAAAAAACCAATAAAAAACTGAGTTTTTGATCGAGGTTCAACCGATGTATAATATATTTAAATTTTAGCGAAATCCATTCAGATCAATTTAAGTTTTAACCGAACAAAAATTTGATGAGCACGTGGAATATTTAGCATTTTTTCGGTCAATTCAGTTTTTTGTTGCTATTTTTTATAGCTGACATTATTCAGTTATTAAACTATATCCAAGTTTATGGTCATAAATTGTTTTTCGGGAATGGGTACGAAACTTCCATTAAACGCGATGATTCGTGGAGTAAATATGATTTCCTTGTACATGTCTCCACGCGGTAGCATTATCACCTAAAAACAAAATGGACTTGTAACTATTATTATTTCAATGGATAAATATAATATGTAACAAACTTTTTGTAAATCAACCGATACAACTACCTCGCTACAATGATCAGCGTGTTCTATGTAACTGTGTATCCCTTTTATATTCTTGTTGTGCTTCTGTACTTTTTTCGTTTTGAATTTTCCAATTTATGCAGTGGTCCCAATCTGCGTTTAAATCTGTTTTGGTATGGCCAGTTAATTGTTCGTGGTTTTCCCGTTTTTCACACGACCAGCATTCATGTCCCAATTTCGTGAACGAAATATTCTTTGAAGCTATTACCTTGCGATATAATTCGTAAGAAATTTGTTTTTGATATTTTACAAGAAAATCTTTATACATGTCTTTAATAGAAATATCACTTGGCAAATATCTGACATTTGGGGCATGCTCTCTACGGTAATGAGAAATTGTAGGATTGAAGCTTTCAATATGAGTTTCTATTAAACGCTTTAGTTGATGGATTTTTTCTTCTTCTGTCACTTTTGGGGAAACAAGAGTTGGATAACTTTTTGGACGCAATAACATTTCTGACGATCTTATCGTTTTTAGGCTCAAACCCTAAGGTTGTCAAAAACATTTTTTGTATACAACGAGATCACTAGTTGTATCTTTAGCTGAAGGTAAGCTATATTCTACAGTTATTGATCTAACTGAACTAATGCCTTGTCATCTTTTCGGCTCAATTGTTTTAGTATTATTATATATAAATCATTTTTGTTCTGAGGTTTTTAAATTCCAAAATTTATTATTAATAATATCGCGTTGTGGATCGGAAAAACCACTACAATGCTTATTTCGGCTTATTGTCTATTGCAATACTGTTTAACTAAATGCTTCAGTTTCTGATCATTCATTTTAACTACCTTTAATTCTTTTGGAGACATTAACGATAACTTCCTTTTTCTGGGTAACATTTTGTCAATGTAACATTTTGCAGTGTAATTTCAGCTGATATAGATGATGGAAAGTTATCAAGATTGATAACAATTTACGAATTTATTGGCGCGATTTCGGTTAATGAAGAAGTTGTTAACATTGCTTGATGAGGTGGCGGTGTTATATTGGATTGAACCAAATGACAATCGGGATTATAGCTCATATTTTTAGAAGTTATTGGCGTGATTTGGGCGGACTCAAATATTGGAGTTTCTTGATTAGCTGGGGGTGTAATATTGGTTTGTACCAACTGGTAATCGTGATCATAGTCATTCCTGGCACTGCTGCTTGAAAGTACGATTAATTTTTTTTTTGGTTTGCGCAATTAACTTCCAGTTTTCTTTTTGCTTTACAAGCTCATAATTTTTCATAGCCAAAAGGGCCATTTTTTCCCAAGATTCATTCTACCTTATTGTTAATTATTATACTATTGTTAATTATTATACTATTAATTAATTATACTTTGCAAACACAATTAAAATTATTTTATCACTATGACTGCCGGTTCATACGACGGATAAAAATCTCTGATTTTTCTATCCCAGATTTTTGTTTAATTTTTTTCAACTTTTTTGTATGAAAAGAGGCGTGTTTGTTGTATAATTTACGTGATGTAATCGGTGGTACCACTTTGCTACAATAGTAGTAGATCTGCTACATTTCCAACCTTCTAAAATTTCAGTACGTACTATTTGATTTCTGCTACATTTATCGTACTTTGAATTCAATCATATTTTTGTATATGTATTTCAAAATTCGAATCAGCTTGGCACATTCTAATAGTTAAATAGTATAAAGAAATACATATGCATTGCTTATTGGGTACTTTTATCTTTTCTATAACAGAATAATTGAAAATGTAACGTTTTCAAGGACACTATTTAGAGAAATTTGCGAAACGGAGATATATTGTCCTGAAGACGAGTTATTGAAATTTGCATCAAAATATAAATTAAATATAAATTTGTAGACGGAGATGATGATTTGTGATAATTTGAGATTTAATTGACTGAAATCATAAGACTAAAAATATTTATTTTGTTACTTATTCATACGTAGTTCTACTTTTATTAAAATTTGCTGAGAATGGACATCCTATTATCGCGAATTAAATTGAAATCTAATATATTTTTATTATTTATTATTGTTGCAATAACTGAAATTATATCTAATATTATTTTATTATAATTATAATATTATTTTAATTGAATAAATGTATGCATTTTTTGTGTAATAAGTAATAACTTGTTTTTTTTGCTACTACTTCTGAGTTTCAAAATGTAGTGATCTACTACATAGTTTTAAAAAAATGTAGCAGATTTGCTACACTATTCGAACCAAGAAGTGGTAATACTGGATGTAATTGGTTTAAACGATGGGATAGAAAAATCCGAAATTTTTATCCTTCGTATGAACTCGCTGTGAAATTATGATAAACATGAACCGAATGAAATATCAATACCAATACAATACAGGCCGATTTATAATAAACACGACGTTAGTATGTGTAATATTTAACAAAAACTGAGAAAACCATACAAAAAAATGCGTGTATAGACAGAATGTTATGGTTCGCTGATTTTGCCAGTAAATCGCTTGTATTTCAATTATAAAGTAAAAAAAGAAATTTGTCGGTGATCACTATAAATAATCAACCTTTGGTAACAATTTTCCCGAAAAATAAATTTATTATTTCGAAATTTTCATTTAATATTTTTCGTTTTTAAACAACAACTCCACTATGCGTACGCGTCATAATCGGCACACGATATTTTACCACACGAGAAATCACGGAAAACACAAAAAATAATAATTTTTTGGTTTTGTTTTGTAATTTTTAATTTAATTTGTTTTGCTGAAGTTTATTTAGTAAAAAAATATATGTTGTTTCGGAAGGGTGTACATTATGTTGAATTTTAAACAAAATTTTTTTTAGGAATCAAATTGAATTAAAATTTCGCTAATTAAATTTATAAAATTTTCTAAAATACATTTTAATAAATTTAATATATTATTTCAATTGTTTGTGAACTAATTGATTAGTATTTTATTATATAAATTGGAAAAAATTCTTACAGCATTTAAATGTAGATGAGTACAGTAAGGAAAGAAAAACGGAATTGATTGAATGTTATTTCAATTTGTTTTTATCATTGTCTTTCCCCACACTGTACCTCAATGTATAAAACCAAAAACAAAAACCAAAGAAAATAGTAAAATGAACCACAAAAGTAAGGGTAACTGCAGCAGGGAAACTTTTGAATTTCAAAATGAAACTTGGCATACTGATTAAGCCCAATTTGTGCTAATTAGTGCTCACGGGAAAAAATTAGTACTAGTCCAGGAGCCGAAAAAACGGGAAAAGAAAATTTAAATTTCGCCTGAAAGACGAAAAAAATAAAACCCAATTTCTAGAAAAAACCAGAAAAAATTTAAACCTAACTTCAAAACTTCACAAAAGCGGTTCCACCGACGAAATTTGTGCTTATCATTGAAATATGATTTTTATAAATTTTCATTAATAAATTGAGGAAAAACAAATTAGCCCCTAAAAGATACTATATTGAACATTAAAAATACACAAGTATACCGTTCAATAATATTTTTGTTGAACAACAAATTAAAAATAAAATAACTTATTATAAAATCAAAGAATAAGAATTTCAGATAGCATATTCCTGTCACGCATGTTCATTGCCATCCGAAAAATATAGTGGCCGAATTTGTGCTAATCCAGAATTGGCCCAATTCCGTTGAACAACAAAGACCGTTGAATGAACAATTTTCTGACAAAAAATGTTCTACAAACCAATGAAGTTGGAACTCCTCATTGCATATTCCTATTGGGTATGTTCATTGCCATCTGAAAAATATAGTGGCCGAATTTGTGCTAATCCAGAATTGGCCCAATACCGTTGAACAACAAAGACTGTTGAATGAACAATTTTCTGACAAAAAATGTTTTACAAACCAATGAAATTGGCACTTCTGATTGCATATTCCTATCAGGTATGTTCATTGCTATCCGGAAAATATAGTGGCTGAATTTGTGCTAATCCAGAATTGGCCCAATTCCGTTGAACAACAAAGACCGTTGAATGAACAATTTTCTGACAAAAAATGTTCTACAAACCAATGATGTTGGCACTTCTGATTGCATATTCCTATCAGGTATGTTCATTGCCATCCGAAAAATATAGTGGCCGAATTTGTGCTAATCCAGAATTGGCCCAATTTCGTTCAACAACAAAGACCGTTGAATGAACAATTTTCTGACAAAAAATGTTCTACAAACCAATGAAGTTGGCACTTCTGATTGCATATTCCTATTAGGTATGTTCATTGCCATCCGAAAAATATAGTGGCTGAATTTGTGCTAATCCAGAATTGGCCCAATTCCGTTGAACAACAAAAACCGTTGAATGAACAATTTTCTGACAAAAAATGTTCTACAAACCAATGAAGTTTGCACTTCTGATTACATATTCCAATCAGGTATGTTCATTGCCATCCGAAAAATATAGTGGCCGAATTTGTGCTAATCCAGAATTGGCCCAATTCCGTTGAACAACAAAGACCGTTGAATGAACAATTTTCTGACAAAAAATGTTCTACAAACCAATGAAGTTGGCATTTCTGATTGCATATTCCAATCGGGTGTGTTCATTGCCATCCGAAAAATTTTGTGGCCGAATTTGTGCTAATCCAGAATTGGCCCAATTCCGTTGAACAACAAAGACCGTTGAATGAACAATTTTCTGACAAAAAATGTTCTACAAACCAATGAAGTTGGGACTTCTGATTGCATATTCCTGTCATGCATGTTCATTGCCATCCGAAAAATATAGTGGCTGAATTTGTGCTAATCCAGAATTGGGCCAATTCCGTTGATCAACATAGACCGTTGAATGAACAATTTTCTGACAAAAAATGTTTTACAAACCAATGAAGTTGGAACTTCTGATTACATATTCCTATCAGGTATGTTCATTGCCATCCGAAAAATATGGTGGCTGAATTTGTGCTAATCCAGAATTGGCCTAATTCCGTTGAACAACATAGACCGTTGAATGAACGATTTTTTGACAAAAAATGTTCTACAAACCAATGAAGTTGGAACTTATGACTACATATTCCTATCAGGTATGTTCATTGCCATCCGCGAAATATAGTGGCTGAATTTGTGCTAATCCAGAATTGGCCCAATTCCGTTGATCAACATAGACCGTTGAATGAACAATTTTCTGACAAAAAATGTTCTACAAACCAATGATGTTGGGACTTCTGATTGCATATTCCTGTCACGCATGTTCATTGCCATCTGAAAAATATAATGGCTGAATTTGTGCTAATCCAGAATTGGCCCAATTTCGTTGAACAACAAAGACCGTTGAATGAACAATTTTCTGACAAAAAATGTTCTACAAACCAATGAAGTTGGCACTTCTGATTGCATATTCCTATCAGGTATGTTCATTGCCATCCGAAAAATATAGTAGCTGAATTTGTGCTAATCCAGAATTGACCCAATTCCGTTGAACAACAAAGACCGTTGAATGAACAATTTTCTGACAAAAAATGTTCTACAAATCAATGAAGTTTGCACTTCTGATTACATATTCCAATCGGGTGTGTTCATTGCCATCCGAAAAATATAGTGGCCGAATTTGTGCTAATCCAGAATTGGCCCAATTCCGTTGAACAACAAAGACCGTTGAATGAACAATTTTCTGACAAAAAATGTTCCACAAACCAATGAAGTTGGCACTTCTGATTGCATATTCCTAACAAGTATATGCATTGCCATCCGAAAAATATAGTGGCTGAATTTGTGCTAATCCAGAATTGGCCCAATTCCGTTGATCAACATAGACCGTTGAATGAACAATTTTCTGACAAAAAATGTTTTACAAACCAATGAAGTTGGAACTTCTGATTACATATTCCTATCAGGTATGTTCATTGCCATCCGAAAAATATAGTGGCTGAATTTGTGCTAATCCAGAATTGACCCAATTCCGTTGAACAACAAAGACCGTTGAATGAACAATTTTCTGACAAAAAATGTTTTACAAACCAATGAAGTTGGAACTTCTGACTGCATATATTCCTATCAAGTATGTTCATTGTCATCCGAAAAAAATAGTGGCTGAATTTGTGCTAATCCAGAATTGGCCCAATTCCGTTGAACAACAATGATTCCCCAATTTACAAAACTAATGAACCAATGTTCATTGCAGCCGATTCTAATCCAGAATTGGCACAATTCTCTTTAACATTAAATGGCGTTGAAGGATCTATTTGAAGTGCTAGCCATTAAATGTAGTGTCTTAATTTTAAAAATCATTTTTATTTTTTAACAAAAATATTTTATGTTCATTCATTTTTATTCCAATTTTATACTTTATACATTCAAGACAAATTCATTATTTTACATTTTAATACAAAATTATATTTTAAATTCATAAACCACCACTCAAATCATTCTTGATATTCTACTACTTTTTTATAAATTAGGATTGCTGGGTTTACTAATTGTATTTCTCTCTTTCCTTCTGATAGGTCATCATATGCCTCAAATTCTCCATTTGACCGCTTGATTATTCCAACATAATGTCCCATGCCGTTTGTCGTTGAATTTGGAATAAAATGAATAATCCCTTTCAACCTGAAAACATCTTTCTTTACTTCAATCTCGTTCTGAATTTTATTAGGTTTAATAGAATAAAATTCTTCTATGTTTAATGATTGAGTGTCAACAAACAATAAACCATTAGTTTCAATATTTTGCGCTTGTTGACAAAATTCACACATGTTTATATTTAAATTTGCGTCCGATAAAAAGTTTTCTAAAGGTAATAACCCCTGTGCTACGATCGGCACAAACGTCAAATATTTCACCTTTTCAACCATTCGGCAGTAATGTTTTATCTGAATAGAACCTCTGAAATATTTTTCGACTAGGTATGAGATATTACACGAGCAATCTATCTCGATGTATGCTCCAGTATTAGTAACACTTTTGAATTTCTCGGGAAATATTTTTGCGAGCAAATCGTTTCGTTTTTTATATACCTCTCGCGAAGTTCCATCTCGCCTTAATTGATCGATAAATTCCATGAAGTCATTTGAGACACCTTCTTTTAAATAATCGCTATCGTTTGTGACTGCCATAATTACTTGGGCGAGTGCATCAAACCATCGAGCAATAAATATATAAGAGAAATCAAGTAGTGCAAATTTTATAAGCAGGTTTTTCCGAGGTTAATCTTATTTTATAGTTTTAATATATTTATATATACAAATTTAATTTTTTTCTATATTTAATCCATACGTACGTATCTTATAAACATATCGGCATAGTTATTTTATAGTCTATTGTTCTTGTTAGGCTTATACAGGTTGTGTAAAGTAAGATAGATTAACCTCGGAAACTCTACATGAGTCCTCTTATGTATATTTTGCTTTATGATCAAACGCACACGTATTTATTGTGACTGTTGTGCTTTTATTGTTTATAAATTTGAATCCATTTTTAAGGATTGGCAAATCTAACTCAATTTTCGGTAATATACGGAAATTTAATTGTGGGTTTATTATTGAGTGGTCATTCCGTCTCTCTACACGCTTTCGCTTAATATTTTTCCCCCTCCAATTCTCTTCATCGCTGCTTTGATCGGATACATTTTCGGATAACTGGTGTTTTTTAGTTTTTGGTTCAGCGTTCGATGTTTTTGCCTTAGCTATAATTAGAGCGGCCCTATCAGCATCTAACTGTTTTGCGATCAATCGATCAGCTCGCACATTTTTTTGTTTATTTAGTATGAAACATTTTAACTCTTTAAACGAGTTTTCCACCACTGCCGATGAGCCACGCTCAATTTCAGATTTGTACAGCCCTCGCATAACACCACTCCATAGAGGAAGTCTTGAAAACAGTTTTACGAAATATTTCTCTGCTTGTAAACAAGAAAGAAGATTTACTGTTGTATTTACATTCGAATTTTTTATCAAATTATTGCAATGGTCTATAATATTTAAAATCCAACGGTTTACATCTGTACGTTGATCTTCGTCATCTCCTTCGGTATCAACGTCAGCTGCATCAAATTCTTCATCTTCGGATTGCTGCTGGTTAATGATTTCGTGGTACATTTTGTGTGTTTTGATTAGGTTTACGATGCGCTGCTTGGCATTTATCGTACACACAAATTCATGTTTACTCAAAAGGACGGTAAATATGTCACTAATAATACTTTGTGCTCCTTCAAAATTATCACAATTGATTAAATAACCAATCGCTCGTAAATAAAAATTTTTTGATCCTGCATTCATTTTTTTTTATAATTTTCACTCTGTGGATTGTTTTTACGAAGTGAGCTACGTCAAGGCGTATAAAGACTCTAGGAAGGCTTTTAAGATCATCATTAAGAGCCAAAATTGACTTTAATAGATAGTCTGAAGAAGTGTGTTTGACAACGTAAATCCTTGGACTACTGCAGCAATTAATCCAGGCGATTCATCCACATTAATTTCTTTCGGCATGGCAAAATATTTCAAAAATGTTTTGAAAAACATGAAAGAAATAAAGTCTGCTTCATGATTAGTAGTGATGAAATGAGCTGCGTTAAAACTGCGCTCGTATTTTGGTTTAACGCAGATGGTATATAAATACGGATATCCATGTCCATGAGGTGATTTTACCACTGATTCCGTTGCATCTATGCTAAGAACAATTCTTTCATTCATTTTATAGTGTTGATATAAACTTTCCTGTTCAGGGAGCCAATATACGATATAAAATGGATCAAAACCAATTGTTTTTAAGCTGCCACGATATAATGAACTTAAATTCAGCAATTTTAGTGACTGAAATAGTTCATCATGAAAATTGTCATGTTTGTTAATACTGTATCTTGCCTGTTTTAACGCAGAATACGTCGGAATCATTGGTGATTCAAGATCACCGAACGCCATACTGTCCAATACTAATTTGTCCCGTACATTTCTGCTATTAAACATTTGTAGCTGTTTAGAAATTTCGCTTTTAGCAGCTCCGTAGTATTCGGTTTTTATAAAGTGAGGTGTGGCCGCCGATACATTATTAAAAGTTACTTTTAGGTCAAGTAAATTGTTTTTGCTGCATACATTAATGAAATTGTCGCATTCTTTGCACTTACCACTGCAATACAATTCTCCTTCCTTTATGGCGTGGTTCTTAAATGTAAAACTACATTGTTTTCGGAACAACCTCCAAACGATAAATGACAATTTGGTAGTCCAACCCTTTGGCAACCGAAATTGCATCTTTTTATTTTTATCAATAGAAAAATTTGGGGTGAAAAATAGCTTCTCTTGCAATGAGAGCTGGTAAATTTTGTTCTCTCCATCCAAATTGAAGAGTTAGATAATGATGTTGCATTAGATTCTATTGATTCATCCGATAACGATTGGTGTAATCCATATGTAAACAGTTCGGTCGTCGAATATATTGATTGAATATTCCGTTTTATTGACAGATAACAAGCTTGTGGCGTCATTCCAAGCTCTTCACTTATTAATACATATGCTGGCTCAGTTGCTGGAGTCTTAAGTACTCCCGTTTCTATTAAATTATCCTTATGCTTACGAAAACATTCGAGTTGTACGGTAATTGCAACTTTAGATTTACGCCCAGCCATTATTTGAAGTTTTTGTTATATATTCTGATCAGAAATTGAGATTTTTTAATTTAAAAATAACAGATTATTAATATATGTCAATCCTCCAGGATGTGTGTCAATTACACCCATTTTGGTAATGGAACATACTTTCACACAGTAATAACAAAAAACCTTCTGACATACAGTTAACCATAAATACCGCGGGGCAAAATACTATCATAAGAAGACCACCGATATCTCGTAATGATTTGAAGCATGCAGACCATAAAACTACAAAAATTATAAAATAAAATCACTAAAACGGTTTGATATTGCTTTACTGACGTCCAAAATTTCATAATAAAATATACTTCTATTATTTCGAGCTATATTTTATCAAACCGTTCAACCGACAATATCAAACCGTTTAACTCTTAAATACCCATTGTATCTTAAAAGATACAACATTTTTCAGTCATATTTCGGTGAATAACCAAAATTGAACGTAAACAGTTTTTTCTTTTAAATGTTCTTCATTCTCTCATTTTAACAGAAAAAAACTGTTTACGTTCAATTTTGAAGATTTACCCGGAAATATGTTTGAAAAATATGGTTGTATCTTTAAAAAAACAATGGGCATTCAAGGGTGTGCATTTTATTTATAATTTTTTGTAGAATTTGTAAAAAAATGTGACATTGCCTCCAAAATGGGAACTGTGGCGTAATTGACACTGACATTATGTATTTAATAATTATAAGACTACTTACCACTTCAGTCTATAACACAATCCAGTTTTATTTGTAAAACAACAAACAGTTCAGAACTCAGCAGTTACTGTGTGTTAGGCCAATGCTCGTACACAATTTACAAAAATCCACTCCACTTATTTTATTAAACCTTCACAAAATTATTAATTTTATATAACCCATGAAACAAAATACCTCAATTTTTTAGTTCTCTCATCAACGTAATTTATCAAGGAAAAAAAAACAAGAACTCAGGAATTTTATTTATTACGAGCAAAATATTAGGAGAGTATTCTGCATTTACTTGAATATATTGAAAATAATCATTTAAAAAAACGAATTAACTCACCCAAATTAGAGTTTTAATATTGTTTGGATAATTCTGGATTAGCACAAATTCAGCCACTATATTTTTCGGATGGCAATGAATATACCTGATAGGAATATGTAATCAGAAGTTCCAACTTCATTGGTTTGTAAAACATTTTTTGTCAAAAAAATGTTCATTCGACGGTCTTTGTTGATCAACGGAATTGGGCCAATTCTGGATTAGCACAAATTCAGCCACTATATTTTTCGGATGGCAATGAATATACCTGATAGGAATATGTAGTCAGAAGTTCCAACTTCATTGGTTTGTAAAACATTTTTTGTCAGAAAATTGTTCATTCAACGGTCTTTGTTGTTCAACGGAATTGGGCCAATTCTGGATTAGCACAAATTCAGCCACTATATTTTTCGGATGGCAATGAACATGCGTGACAGGAATATGCAGTCAGAAGTGCCAACTTCATTGGTTTGTAGAACATTTGTTGTCAGAAAATTGTTCATTCAACGGTCTTTGTTGTTCAACGGAATTGGGCCAATTCTGGATTAGCACAAATTCGGCCACTATATTTTTCGGATGGCAATGAACATACCCAATAGGAATATGCGATGAGAAGTTCCAACTTCATTGGTTTGTAGAACATTTTTTGTCAGAAAATTGTTCATTCAACGGTCTTTGTTGTTCAACGGAATTGGGCCAATTCGCTATCTGAAATTCTTATTCTTTGATTTTATAATAAGTTATTTTATTTTTAATTTGTTGTTCAACAAAAATATTATTGAACGGTATACTGTGTATTTTTAATGTTCAATATAGTATCTTTTAGGGGCTAATTTGTTTTTCCTCAATTTATTAATGAAAATTTATAAAAATCATATTTCAATGATAAGCACAAATTTCGTCGGTGGAACCGCTTTTGTGAAGTTTTGAAATTAGGTTTAAATTTTTTCTGGTTTTTTCTAGAAATTGGGTTTTATTTTTTTCGTCTTTCAGGCGAAATTTAAATTTTCTTTTCCTGTTTTTTCGGCTCCTGGACTAGCACTAATTTTTTCCCGTGAGCACTAATTAGCACAAATTGGGCTTAATCAGTATGCCAAGTTTCATTTTGAAATTCAAAAGTTTCCCTGCTGCAGTTACCCACACACCACAAAACTATACAAAAAAATATTTGTTTTCGTAAAGAGCACGTGGTTTATGGAAAAATGGGTTGTTGTTCTAATTGTTAAATTAATTAATGAAAATATTCTTAACAAGAATTTTTTATGTTTATAAATGTTACTAAAGGAGCTAAGATTAGACAGAAAGGGGCAATAGTTCACATTTCTAGCACATTTAAAAGATATAAATGATTTAGTGGACGTAAACAAGGATTTTTAAAGTTTTTTCATAATGAGTATTTTCATTTGTATGCCGCCAAGTTAATTTTAAAATATTACTGATACTAACTCAGAATTTTTTTGATGTATAAAAATCGGCCTGTATTGTATTGGTAGTGGAAATATTAATATTTCCTATTTCACTTAAGCACATTTACCGTTGTATTATTGATGTTTATTTTTGAACAATTATTATTGTTATTACCAAATTATTCACCTTTACCAAATATTAAATATGTAATCACTACTCACTTGAAAAAACCGAATAATACTGATGCAACGTTCAACTTTTTGTAAAATCTGAATGCATTTTGGATCACGCTCAAACGCGTTGACTTCTGAAATGAGCCTAAATTTCGACATTCGGTCATTTTATTTCAAAATTAATTTTTTGTTTTATTTCTGTTTTTTATATTATTGTAAGGGAGAATATTTTTCTTTCTGCTCTCTTTCTTCACTAACATCAAATTCTTTGGAAAAAATGAAAAGAAATCAATTATTTTTTGCTCCAAAGAACACGAAAAAAGAAAAAATGGTTTGTTTACATTTGTTTAAAGGGAAATCAAAACAAACAACAACAAAAAATATTTTACACGTAACAAGAAAAACACTTTTAATTACACCAAATCCACTTTAAATTACAAAAAAATTAATATTATTTAAAAAATTTAGTTTAAATAAACACTTATAACGCACGTTAAAATATGAACACCAAATTATAATGCCGATAATGAAAGTGGCGCGTTTTTTGTTTCTTTGTCTTTGACACTGACGTTTTTCTTTTTTTTTTATCACAAAACAAATCCTCCAAAAAATTAGGATTTCGAAATTTGATCACTGATCAAAAAATCAATTATTTGCTTCCAAAGAACATGATCAGGTATTTCTGATCAAAATTTTTTGATCATGATCAATTTTATATAATAATATAAAATATATAATATAATATATAATATATAATAATATAAGATATAATAATCCAGGTATATGACTTCTTAGCGAAGAGAGCAAAATAATATCATAGGAAAATAAGTTTGCCATACAGAAATCTCATTTTTATAAATCGTGCCTTTGCAACTTTTTTTTCTATGGTAATACATACTAAGTATAAAAGTTGTATACGCCAAAAATCGTGGCATAAGCGACTTTTCATCGTAGTAAATGCTGAATACGACTTTTATATTTAGGATGCATGCTATATTTGGTTGATGTGACTATTAAATAAAGTAATTTTATGGCATTTAATGAAGGATATGTGACTTTTCAATCAAGCAGATAAATAGGTATTCTTTTGCTGAATCCAAATATGACTCTAACTAATTTTTCGATTTTTGGCGTTTGTGCCTTTTTTCTTTACGACGGCAGTATATACTTGCGGTTATTTCGTCAACTTGTCGAATTTTGGAAAAAATCGACCCCCTGAAAACTGATAGAAATGAAATACAAAATTTCTAAATGAAACTGAAAAACAGGAGAAAATGCAGTGCATCAAATAAGCCGAAGTCAATTTGTTTTCTCGTTTTGACATGTGCAAGTGTTATTTCATTCTGCTATCATCATTTCTTCGGCTAGGCTTCATTATACGAGTAATATATTTTTTGTGACATACGGGCGGAGTAATAATTTCAAGTTAACACTTACTATTTTATATTTATTTAACTTTAATACTAATCGATTATTTTCATACAGAGGAGTTTGTAAAACTTAAAAACTAAGCGGAATATTCCACAAAAAATTAAATAAAGCATTGTGAGATGTAGAAATACCCATAACAACCCAACTTTTGATGCTTGCCTATCTAAACGGTAATGTACCGTGTACGACAAATATAATTTTCGGCCATATGTTGCACAAATCCAAGTGGAAATGTATACTGCAATATTCATTTCACGTTTAAAACAATTTAGTAATTGTACTTTACTACAATACTTTTATATAAGAATGTCGAATGCTGGCCACAGCAAAACCGCATAAAGGTTTCTATTACTTTGACTGATCTGAATATTCCTGAACGTAATAGGTATTAGGTACGAGTATATTGAAATACAGATACAACAAAAATCACAATGTATCGATTCATTTCCGCAAGAAGGTATTTCGTATAAATTCCTTTGTGGACAATTAATCTAACTCAGAAAAAATTCTGCCAGTTGGTATACGAGTACATCATTGATTTTGTTATGGATGGTAGTTTTTATTAAATACGTCTGGCGTTTTTTTTTTGCTCTTTTTGTCGGCAATAAGTTTACATTCCATTATTTTACATAAAAGGTGTAATTAAGCATTCCAATCGATTTTGCTATTTATTAAGGATATTTTTACGTCCACATCTTTGTGTATTGTTAAATTGATTTTAACAATCGCTATGTCTATATATTGATAGCTTCTAATGGCATAAAGCATACAAAATATTTCGATTTTTATTGAATTGATAAGGTTAATGAAATTGGAATATTATCAAATCGTCACTTTTATACAAAAAATTCCATCATTAACCTGTATATTTTCATCTTTGCGGATGTCATTCTATAACAACTGTTGTGTACACCTCTGGCTGTCTAAAGCGCTATTGTTAAGAAAACACATAAATGTACTGCTTTAACTAATGGGTTTTAAATTATCATTAAGTGGTTTAGATAAAAACATTGGAAAGTACTACAAACTTGTTTTTTCATTCTTTCTAACAATAAAATTCTAATTTATAATGTCTGCAAAGATACTAATTGTATCGTAACGGTTGTAATAATGAGCACGGAATATGAGATGGGTGTTGGGTGATATATATGAATAACCTGTACCATCTATCGTATAACTTTATGGTATACACTCAATGTAATTAAAACCTGTTTTCATCTAATAGCCTCTTGTTATAAAAAGCGTTATAGCCAGAACGGTATTTTTAATAAGATATAGCTAAAATACATAAACCTACCTAGATAACCATCCTCAACTTCAACAATATATTACAAAACTTACCTAAAATTATAGCTTGAGCTAGGACATTATATAAACTTAATGTTATATAGGGTAAATTCATTAATTTGGTAATTGCTACTAGGAAAATTGAAGTCCTTGATGTTTTCGTAGCCGCATATACAATTGTAATGTCGTGAGAGTTCTCTCATTCTAGAAAATAAGAAACAATTCCGATTATTTGGTTCACCCTACTATCCAATTTTGTCATCGTTAGGTGTGTGGTTATTATAAGTGAATCTAAGAAACGTTTCACGCTATTGGTAGAAACTTATTTGAATATACTGTGTTTTTTAGTGCAGCTAATCAGTACTAGAGTTGTAAATGGAAAGCTCATTGAAATCCTAGTAATGGAAATTTTCGATTATTTTTTTGAAAAATAAAATCTTTTTCGGGAATTGAAAGGCAAATTTATAAATAATTGGTTGTATAAATTGTGCAGATAAAACCATGAAAATTAAAAGAACAATAAAAAGTGATAAGTCATTTCACATCTATCGGCTATCGCTATTCTCATAGTCGCATCACTTCGAGTGTTTTCGAGTGTTTATTCATTCTGTATATTCCGAACGTTCCAAAACTGACATAAAACGTACTTTTAATCATTCTATGTATCTATTTAATCATTCTATGATCTTTTATTTATAAGAAGGCATCGAAACGTAGAATGAAAAGAATTTTCTGTTTTGAAATGTCAAACTGTGATAGTGAGTGTGAAAATATATATATATATATATATATATATATATATATATATATATATATATATATATATATATATATATATATATATATATATACATATATATATATGTATATATATATTTTTTTTTTTAATAAATGTCAGAATTACACAATCCAATTTTTGATAAATAAAATAATCCGAAAATTCATGTTAGTGCTAGACATGACTTTTCCTAATAACTCCCACGATGTTATCGATACACGGCTTATGTCATGCGATTGCTCGGCCCACACGCATACACTTGCATTTTTTTTTAACTTATTCCATATCACATGCATTACACAATTTTTTATTTAATTGAAATACTACACTATTCAAATAATTTAATTGATTATTAAGTTTGATATTGCACTAAGGCTGTGTCCCAAACAATGACTTATTTGTGAACACCGACTTATTCAAATAAGTCACCTCGCGGACAGACTTATTTGAATAAGTATATCTACACAGAAATGTCTCCAAAAATGTGCCTTGACTAAATGTAATCATGCAGGTTTTTTTTTTCAAATCTAGTGGCAACGACCAACATGTCAAGGAATTTTTTTCTTTCATATAACAGAAATTGCATTTTGTTTTTTTTATATTACGTCACAAATAAGTGGGTATAATCATCGAGCAATAAATATATAAGAGAAATCAAGTAGTGCAAATTTTATAAGCAGGTTTTTCCGAGGTTAATCTTATTTTATAGTTTTAATATATTTATATATACAAATTTAATTTTTTTCTATATTTAATCCATACATACGTATCTTATAAACATATCGGCATAGTTATTTTATAGTTTATTGTTATTGTTACGCTTATACAGGTTGTGTAAAGTAAGATAGATTAACCTCGGAAACTCTACATGAGTCCTCTTATGTATATTTTACTTTATGCTATAATGAATTGGAACGATTTGACCGACTTATTCAAGATGGCGTCAAATAAGCAAATACGTCTGTAATAAGTCGGTGTTTGGGACACAGCCTAAAAGTAAATTTAATAAAATCTAATGCACGATTTACATGTTCCAATTTTTTTCTCAGTAAAAAATGAAAGGTTAAGTATATTACGATTTTCGTTTGCGAGAGGAGCACGAAACAAATTCCAGTAAAATAAAATTGGATTTTTTCTTTTTAATTTGAGCAAATGTTGGCATAAAACTGGGAATGTTGCCATAAAATATAGTTTCTACGAGTATTTTTATAGCAGTAAAATAAAAAAAATTCAAAAAAGTTTCAAATAAACATCAAGCAGCCATAAACATCATTCAAATAAAACGAGCAAACATGAGCGGTAATTAAATGTTTTATTTTTACTTGCAATTCGATGTTGTTCGTTATCTAATTTAAACGCAAGCTGTTCGAACTGTCAAAATTTATGGGACATACAAAAATATTACAGCATTGCCTTATTTGTTTATATTACTGACTCTTTTTAACTAGTAACTTTTTTTATATGCGTGCAGCTCTATTTTTCAGTAAAAAATTTGTTGGGAAAAAAAATTGGAACATGTAAATCGTGCATAACATATCACGCGCACTTTGATTAAATTTGCGATACAAATTTCGTGTATAACTATAAAAAAAGTAATAACGGGACTAAATAATTGTTTTTTTTTACAAAACGTAATTGAACGAAAAACGTAAATAAGGTACCATTATTATCAAATGGTTTTTAAATGCAAAGAATCTTTTTAAAACTTATTATTCTCGCCAAATAAATATTTTCTTTAAATTTAAAAGATATTGTTTAAATAATTCTACAAAATATTTTATTAAAATCAAAAACATTTTATTAATTTTTAAAAATTTCATTTAATAACAAAAAAATAATTTTTAAATTTAAAAAGAATTTCAAATTTTTAGAAATTAAAAACTTTGTTTTTCAATTTTACAAATCAAAATTTTTCTCAGTGTAGGCATTCATTGGAAGCATATTTTATTATAACCCACTTGTGTTCAACCATGTGGTTACAACTTGTAATTAAGATTAACACGTTCACGACCACACGACGCATATATGCGTCATGCAGTTTATACAACGAAATTTTTTTGTTCTAAAAAACCGATGACTTTTTCATGTGTCATACTATTAAAAACGTCTCACAAAAAAACTCACAAAACACATAAGTAAAACATTTATTCTACTAATAGGCTTCAATTAGTTCATTTCGTGCAAACTTATCATTTGATTTGTGGCTACTCCAGGCTAGGGTAGCAGCTCGGTCGTGAACGTGTTTAATTTGTTTGCGTTCAGACTATAATTGCTTACAACGTAGATTTACTTTGAGGTGCAACAACAGCGGTGTGGAGCTGAATGCAGCTAAGTGTCAGGTAGTGTAGTTTTTCGAAAAACAGTAAATACTGTACCGCAAATACACAGTTAGTAATAAGTGCTTGACAATAATCGATACAACTTGCGACTTTGTTTATTGGGTTACTCTGGACGAGAGGGTAAACCTTTAAAAAGCGGTATGCTCATGCTAGGTAAATTCAACTTTAGACACTATACACTACTTATGTTTGACACACTTGAGTATGCAACTTCGGTATGGTCACGTTGTATCACCTACCATGGTCAGACTCACTACGACAGCCGAGTTGCGCATGTTAAAAGTCGACTTAATTTTTGCAAATGGAACCACTGAATATACGGCGTTAAATAATCTATTTAAGTTGTATATGTTACGGTCAAAGTATATATTCCTGTGATTATATATAATTACCAGTGCGTTTGGTTAATTTGTGAAATATCAAAGATTTTCCTTTAAATTTTCATTTTAACCAAAGAGGTTGGGTAATTATATAATATAATAACCGCATAATATGAAAGTTTTTTTTTCCTTATTTTAAAATATAATCAAAATTTGACACTTGAAGAGTTAAAAAAATTCTGGAAAAGCTATTTACAAAACTTGATGTTTTTTAACATTTGTGGCACTATCCGAAGAAGTGATAAGAGCGATAAAAACCCTTTGATCTGCGTCTGCAAGGTTGGCCAAGCAATTATTATTAATAAATTAAATTAAATAAAAAGTAGTTTGTTAATTCAAAATTTCAAAATCGAGTTTATCGTCAATTTGTTCTTCAGTTTCATTTGTATTAAGATTGTGATCCTCGTCAGGAAGTTCATGAAGGTTGCTTGGATATAGAATGGCCGCATGTTTCATGAAAATTGAGTAAACATGGTTTTTATTTTTTTTTAAATTTGGAAAAGTAAAATTATCGAGGAAATTCATATATTTTCTCGGAAAATAGGTTTGTACTTTATTAAAAGTAAGATACGCACTTACCTTACATTGAAAAAATAAAAAAAGTGAAAAAATTTGATAAACAATCCCGCATTTAAAAATTTCTAAATTTTAAATCGTTACATGATTTTCTCGATGTATACGTAAAGTAAAATTACGCCATTATTATTATTATAGTTTTAAACTTTCCGAAGTTAGAATTATTCACTTTTACCGGTAATTATACATAATTACCAAAGGGATTTGGTAATTATATACAATCACCGGTAAAAGTGAATAATTCTAAAAAAATTATACATATTAACCGACGCAGTTGGTAATTATGTATAATAACCGGTGATTATACATGTATAATAACCAATTATACACTTTACCCGTAACATATACAGAATGTTTAGTGCATCGTCTGCCAAATTGGATTAGCTGACAGGATGGAGCATTTGTTATCTCTTATACCCCAATAACTCATTTTTGGCTATACGTTTATTTTGAAAAATCACAATATTTAGCATTCAAATTTTATTATTTTTTTAAATTATTGGTATAGGTTCCAAATTTAAAACTCAACTTTACATTGCATTAAAAAAAACGAAAAGTGATCGTGTTCTCCGAACTCTTTTATTTAGTTCCTTAGTCTATCCCGTTTCCAACGATTTCCAATATGCCATAAAAACCGTTTTAAACACTTTACTAAATCACAAAATTTGTGTATCGGGGCACATCAGCAAAATATTCGATATTCGCAATAAAAACTGGTTTTTGCTTAAATAACATACACTAAGTAGGCAACAACTACTACGTCACTCTTCCGCAGTAAAATCTGTTACTTATCTTTATCTTACATTATGTACGTAGGTACTAACTTTTGGACTTAAAATTAAAAATCGTTTTTTTATAAAAATAAATCTTCATTATAAATCTTACTTTGTTGCAAATTAAAATTAAATTTGATTGTTGACCTCTGTTGCGTATGCAAGTGATGGGTAAACGCATTTCGTCTTTAATTTTGACGAAAGCCGCTTCAATGCGTTGGGCTAAATCATCCCTAGATCGAACTTTCGTGACGTATACCAGAGGTTTGACTCGTCCCCACACGTAAAAATCTAACGGAGTTAGGTCTTAGGAACGTGGAGGCCATCTCTCCCAATCCATGCATTTGGAAATACGTCATTTAGGTGATCTCTGACAATTAATCTCCAGTGTGCAGGACAACCGTTATTTTGAAAAACAATAGGTCGGCTATAATTGAAAATTGGCACGTGTGCTACCAATTCGGGCAAGTCATTTTGTAAAAATTCAAGGTAGTTATCCCTGTTTAGATGCGCAGGTAAAAAGTGTGGTCCAATCACATGATTTCCAATTACTCCCGCCCAAACATTGACACTAAATCTTCTTTGGAATGACCTCTGTCTTTTGGCACGTGGGTTCTGATTTTTCGTTGACCAGTGATGAAGGTTGTGCAAATTAAGAATTCCCTCTTTAGTAAATTTAGACTCATCTGTCCACAGAATACTTTTCAAAAAGTAGGGATCACCCACATCTGTGTGCAATAAAAGACGACACAACTGGACACGTTTGTCAAAGTTATGATTGTCCAGATTTGCAACAAATAAAATACATAACATGGGAAAGTATTATTTACTGCCAAGATGTTCTTTTTGTTTAATATTGACATTGGTAAGGTACACGGTAAAGCGAGAAGGGATTCGTATCCATGCCATCCCAATGTCTTATGTTAGCGCGTGTGAGTTGTTAATCTGTTCAAAAATTACCTACCTTGCACTGGAGTGTAATGGAAAGAGTCTTGGTTGTTTTGACGAAATATGGTCCACACTTTCCAGATAGAAATACCGAGTGATGCACCTGTTCATCGACAGCAACATTATGTCGCGTTATAATCCCTCTTGTTTCATTAAAATTTAAATTATCGGTCTCGCGTAAGCGTCGATAGGTCTTTTGGAAGGTGTGGCGGCTGGGTAATCATCTATCAGGTAAGCGTTCCTGGTAAATCCTTTGTGAAGCACGAGAGACGCAATTGGCGCTTCCATATGCCATTAAAATGTCAGCGTATACTTCATTAGAGAATGTAACCATTGTAGCAATAATAACAAAACTTAACCAAAACACTTAGAGTCGTATCGACAGACGAAGCTTAAGTCGCAACTGCGAATAAAGCCACTCTTTTATTATTTTTAGACCAGGTTTTAACCGTAGTTACAACTGACGTTTGACACCGAATTTTCCATTCCAAATTTCCATCATAATTTTTTTAATACATACATCTGTATATAACACAACATTATCAATTGTCAAATAAGTAATTTATTTGCTGTGTTTCATTTGAAAAGCTAGAATTTCGTTCACATCACAAGTGTTTTTATAATTAAAAATAAAGAAATTTAAAGCATTTTAATTTTAGAACGAACTTTGTCCTTTTCAATATCTAATCGTATTCTCGCGGGCCGGAAAAAACTTATTATATTATATTTTTTTTAAATTTATATGGAATTTCAGTTTTCATCATCATCGTCGTCTGATGACTCAGATTTTTTAGAAAACATAAAACAGAGCGCAGTTTTCAAGCATGGTTTGACGAAAATTATTACTCTGAAGAAGAGTTTCGTAAACGTTTCCGTTTTTCCAAACAAAATTTAAATTTTTTGGAGAAGGTGGTCGAACGCGATTTAACACACGTTGACAATCGAGGGCTTCCACTAACAGTGAGGCACAAAATAATGACATTATTATGCTACAGGTTGTATTCAAATGGTTTCTGGCGACCTAATTGGAGTAACACAGACTACGTGTTACAATACACGAAGTGTCGAAAGCATTTGCAATGCTTTCCAGGAAATTTATAAAAATGTCAGCTTCACAAGAAGAGCAGTCTAAAATACAACAGGAATTTTACAATTTAAAAAAAATTTCTTGGTGTATTGGATGCAACTATGGATGCCATATACCAATTAAATCGCCAGGAGGGGAAAATGCCGAGATTTACCGCAATAGGAAGGGAAATTTCTCGGTGAATGTACAAGCAGTGTGTGACGCAAACTGTAAAATTTTAAACGTTGTTGCTAGGTTAGTGTATCCCTGTCTTAATAATTTAAAATCAAAATAACCTAAAATTATTATTAAATATGGCACATGATCAGACGATATATAATTTCTCAAAACTTCGAAGGCGATTTGAGACTGGAGAATTTGGAAATGCTTTATTGGTTGGTGATGGTGGATATGGATGCACCAAATTCATTATTACACCGTACCGAAATCTAAAAACAAGGCAATAGATAGCTTATAATAAAGCTTTATGTTCGACTCGATCTTGTGTCGAGCGAATGTTTAGAATGTGGAAACGACGGTTCGCTGTTAGCCAAAGGTATGAAAAAACTAAAATATAAAGAAATAATATTGAGAAGATTTGAAAATTTTCTAACGGTAATTATAGCCACAGCAGTGCTACATAAAATTGCCATTGATCTTGGGGATCAAATTTTAGATGACGAGGATTATCAGGATAATGATACTAATAATGTGCCAACAATAGCAACTAATCAGTGGAACGCAATTGAAACACTGATGTTCGCAGAAGAATCAACCAAAAATTTTAAAATAGAAAAAATCAATTTGTGTTTTGTCAATGTCAATTTTTAATTTATTATCATTTAAATAATAATCAACTTCATTAAACTAATCTTGGATGGTGTTCAATGTTTGTTTTATGCATTTGTTTATAATGCCGATATATCGCTTTTGCTGCCTTCTGTTTCATTTTTAAAAGTTTAACTTTTTCGTCCAATGCCTCTAATTGTGCTTCTTTTATTAAATTCTCTATTTTCTTGGGCCCGCGGTATCTAGGTCGAGGAAAGTTAGTACGAAAATTACTCGATAAATTAGGTAACGCCGTAGTATAAGGACGATTATCTGTTTGCGAATTTCGCTGAACGGTTGGGATATTTCGAACTGTAGGTTTTTGAGTTGCATTTTAATTATGATCTGATGGGGGATCGAAGTAGTTGTACGGTGTTAGGCAGTTATCGTCATCGTTAAGATTTTCTTCTTCTATATAATCGGGATACTCTCGCTTATGTTTTCCGTTATATTCTGAAAGATTTAGAAATTTCATAAAATATTTTAGATGAATGTCATATTTTTTTGTTGATATTTTTACTTACATCATCGCTGCCATCATCGTCCAACCGATTAGGACGTGGTGTTATTGTAGGCGCTATTAAATTATATAGCAAAACATCATCTTCCTTTAGAGGAGCTGATGCTGGACCACTACCTGTACCTGATACATGATGTTTTTTATTGGCAATAGCTTTTCCCAACTTGCCCTTCATATTTTTATAGGCTGATTTAAGCTGTTGCCAAGTTTTGTCTCCTGTAATGCTTTCCGCATTATATTCACGGCATATTGTGGCCCAACAGTCGTTTTTTCTTTATTTGACGTAGAATCTGATTTTTTATTTTCTACTACAGATTTATATATTGTAATTATTTTTAATATAATATCTTTATCCTCCTCGCTTAAACGGCTCATTTTTATTTTATTCTATTTTCTTAATAAAAAATAGTACATACTTCCCCAAAAATGCTACTTGTAATTTTATAGTAAACTTAATTGTACCTGCTAATGGCAAATTCTTTTCGATTTCAAACAAAAATCAATTTTTTTGTGCGGTAAAGAATATGACAAACAGCGTAAATATTTTTCAATAACGAGCTGATTGGCGGCCTAATAAAAACTACGATATTTGTCGACATCATTTTATATGTATCGAAAAAATCTACGAAAAATAAAGATTTTTTAAAAATTGAAACAGATAATTGAATTTTTTTTTATTATGTTGGTTTCATGTTTTCGAAAAGTTGTACTTTTAGTTACGTTTAAAAATAACAATAAATTCGAGAATTAATCCGCGATTTTAGCCGCGTTTAAAAATACAGTTTCTGAACATCATTTTCGAAAAAAATGCATTTCACTGTGCGAGAGGGAGATAGCAAACTTTATCTGCTTCGCGCGTATTTTTTAAATAAAAACCAGTTTTTATCGCGAATATCGAATATCAGGCTGATGTGTTCCGATACACAAACTTTGTGATTTAGTAAAGTGTTTAAAACGGTTTTTATGGCATATTGTAAATTGTTGGAAAGGGGATAGACTAAGGAACTTAATAAAAGAGTTCGGAGAACACGATCACTTTTCGTTTTTTTTAATACAATGTAAAGTTGAGTTTTAAGTTTTCGTTTACCTTTTTCAAACACTTTAAGAGTAAATAAAATGGAAAGTAGATGTTATTTGGGACGAATTTTGAATTTGATAGGACCATACAACAGTAAACGTAAGAGTTAATATTAAATTTGGAACCTATACCAATAATTTAAAAAAATAATAAAATTTGAATGCTAAATATTGTGATTTTTCAAAATAATCATTAAATAGTTAAAATAAAAAATCCGTATGGCCAAAAATGAGTTATTGGGGTATAAGAGATAACAAATGACCCATCCTTTCAGCCAATTCAATTTGGCAGACGATGCACCAAACACCCTGTATATCGACTAATTATGTGTATAAATAAAGTTCATGAATATAAGTACGCAAACTATATGGATATGTTTTGTAAATGGGTATTAAATAAATGTTAAAATATGTTATGTGAAAAAAAGGAAAATATGTATATCCCTTTTCCTGCCAATTTGTTTTGCTTCAGTTTAAATCCCTCCACAAAAATGTCTGTGTAAAAAATGACAGGTTGTAATGACTTCCAGGTTTTAAAGGATCTTAGTGAAATCGGAATTATTTTTGAAAAAAAACATTATAATTTAATAACATATAAATTATATAACATATTAAGTATTCTTTTTTGATAACACATTAATTATCAATTATTATAGTTGTAGTGTTATTTTTCGGACGAAAACGAAACGGGAAAGCACAAATGTGTATGTTGGTCCAATGTACATACAAAAAAAATTGACATGATTCTTTTTCGTTATCTACACAATTGCGATGGCAGGCAAGAAAAGGGATATAACAATATTCGTTAAATTATAAAAATGTGATCTAAGAAGGAGGTATATATTGGAAGGAGGTAAACAATGTATATAACGACATTGTTCAACATTGCAAATCTGTCGAACTTAAAGAATAAAAAAGAAAATTAAAACAAAATTAAAGTCAATCAATATTTACAATCCTTTTTCAAATCACCGTCTCTGGAATATCCGATACAATACTGGGCCCGTCCGTTGAATTCCCTAATCCTGCTAATTCCGAAATCCTGCCAAACGATTGACTGCTTCAAAAATATTTTTACTTTGAAGTTGAACAAACGAGAAAATATTGAACTAATAATATTCAATGATCAGTTCTATAGCAGCTTTCATGTGATCTACATCATTAAAAGTGGAAAATAGAATTTACGAGTTTTAGGAGTGTGAACAGTGAGTTAAAGTTTTAAATGTGGAGAAAAGTAAATAAACGGATAAAATACAACAGTGTAAATTAATGGGTGACGCGCATGGGTCAATAAATAATGACCATACCTCAAAACCAACGAAAAATAGAAAACGAAAAACGATAGAAGCGACATTATAAATTTAGCGAAACATGAAAATCGCGTAAATAAACTAAAACGAATTAATAAAAACATGACAAAAACCAACAAAATAAAAAACATGACAATGCCTACAACGGAGATAAGCAAAATGGAAGTTAATGACGGAGAAGAAAATTCAATAACCCAGGGCTTTCAAGGATTTGATCGAAACCACCACAAAAACAAAATAAACCAGACGACACGACAGTAGGAAAAGATAATGAAAATAAAACAGCAAAATTCGAAAAAAACCATAAAAAACAGATGCCAACCGGAGGATAACGGACCATACTACGTCATCATTGAAAAAAAGATATAGAGGATATAAAGATAGTAGAAAAGTTAAACTTGCTTAACCTTGGAAAAATTCTATCGGTCAAACAATTCGGTAAAAATCGAGTAAAGGTACAAACAAGGGAGCTGGACACAGCGAACACAATACTCAACGACGTAAATTTGGAAAGAATCCACCTCTACACATCATACGTACCTAACTTTATGCTCGAAACAATAGGTTTCATCAATAAAATACCTGTAAATGCAGATTTGGACACAATAAAACAAAACATCACATCCGCCACTAAAATTTCAAAAATTAAAAGGATAGTTAGATGGAACAACACAGAATAAAAGGTGGAACCGACCCCAGCAATAAAAGTAACCTTTAGATCAACAACACTACCACATAAAATATCAATATATGAGGTAGACAGGAGAGTAACATATTATATTCCTAAGCCGTTGATATGTAAAAGGTGCCTGATATACGGGCTGAATCGAACTTAAAAGAGCATCCAGCAAATTAAGATTGGAAATTAGAAAAGCAAAAAAGAAATCTTGGAACAAATTTATAAACGAAATAAACCCTAACCTCAACACCAAAGAATTATGGAATAAAGTCATAATATACAACAACAGGAAAGGGGAAAGGAATAATATATTTAACAATGAAGACAATATGGAAAAATTTTTAACGCATAACATAGTACATTCAAAAATAGAAAAAGGAAAACAACTCACACTACCAATAACCCACACATTCAAGAATAAATTTAGTTCAGATGAAGTACGTCAAATAATCCACAACAGCAAAGACACAGCACCCGGAATAAACAAAATATCATACAAAATACTAAAAGGACTACCTGAGAGACACACAAACAAATTAACTGAACACATAAACAATATATAAACAATATGGTATAAACAGGAGTTCCCAGAAATTTGGAAAAAAATAAAACTTATTCCGGTGGCAAAACCAAATAAAAATACAAATAGAAAGCTATAGAGGAATTCACCTATATTCAACAATCGCCAAAATTACAGGAAAATTAATAAAGTCGAGAATCAACAATATCACGAACCAATTAAATATCTTACCAGATACTTCATATGGATTCAGGAAAAGAAAATCAACATCAGACTACATACATCACTTAATTAACATAATAGAAAAAAACAAAACCAATAATCAAAACACAATAATAATCTCAACCGACATAGAAAAAGCATTCGACAGAGTGAATATAAAGAAATTAATAGAAATACTACAAAAGCTGAACATTCCACATCAATATACAAATTGGATATACAAATCGTTAATAAACAGAAATATAATTTTACAATCCGGCAACATAGTAAAACGGACTACAACCAGTACCGGGCTTCCACAAGGACCTCTTAAGCCCCGACTTATTCAACTTATATACCAGCCAATTACACAAGATAAACAATAATGGCGTAAAAATATTACAATATGCAGACGACTTCCTAATGATGATTGCAGCTAGTGAATTAAATGTAGCCGAAATAAGGGCGAACAAATATATAGAGGAATTCAACCAAATATTAAGCAAAATCAATCTAAATATGAGCTCAAACAAAACGTCATTCATTGTCATCAAAAAAAGAAGGATAGATCAATCGATAAGAATAAAAATAAATAACATAGACATAAAACAAAACAACCAGATAAAAACACTAGGATTCAACATAGATACAAAATTAAATTTCCATGCACACCATAGACAGCTGAAAAACAAATGTATAATAGCCACAAACATAATAAAAATCTTCGGCAGAAAAAAAGGAGGGGCACATCCCTCAACATTATTGAATCTACACAAAAGCCTCACAGAGAGCAGAATAAGATACAGCGCAGCCATAACATCTAGCAACAAAAGCATGGATATACTACAAAAAATAATAAATACCGGGATTAGGACATGCCTAGGGCTAACAAACAGTACACCCATAACAGCTGTAATAACAGAAGCAGGAGACCTACCTATCCATCCAAAAATAGACTACTTCAACTACATTTACATCGCAAAACAACTATACAACAACACCACACTAGGCCGCAAACTGAGAAGCAATAAATGTCATGGAACAGCAAAGGAAACATACATAAAATACAAAGAACTATTGGATAAAATACCAACTAAAGCACCTGATGAAAGGCTGGAGGAAACAAATATAAAAATAAATATAACATTACACCAACAACTACAGGAAATAAATAAGAACAACATAACACAACTGAAACAAATAGTAACAAACCACATAAAAGAACACAGTTCGCATGCGATAATAAATACCGATGGATCAATAGCAAATGAAAAAAGAGGGATAGGAATATACAACAACTACAATAACGAAACCTTTAGCTACAATATAACAGAACCACTCTCGATAAAATCAATTGAAACAACAGCGATATTAGAAGCAATCAAGATAGCAAACCAAAACAACATAAAAAAATTAACAATAGTTACTGATTCTCTATCATCATGCAGATCTATAAACAACTATGGAAGTAAAACGCACACAAAACACTTCGAAAGGAGATACACAAATTATCAATGATACACAAGATGAACGTACAAATAATATGGATACCTAGTCACATAAGAATATACGGGAACGACGAAGCGGATATAGCCGCCAAACAAGGGACAAACACTAGAAGAACAATCACTACAGAACAAACACCGGTAGAAGAAAACATCAACATGATGAAAAACCTGATGTACGAAAAATGGAACACCGAATTCCTGAATAGAACAGTAATAAAAGGGATTCAACACAAGAAGAATATTAAAGGGATAGTTGGGAAGAAACCATGGTTTCATAAAGTAAACCTAGATAGCGGTACTATAAAAAGATTATCAAGACTGACGACAAACCATACTTTCGATAAAAAGTACCTAAAATTAATAAAAAAAGTGGAAGACGACAAATGTGAAGCATGCAACACAAAAGAAGATGTTAGATATATAATCGAAGATTGCAAAAGATACGACAACATAAGGATAAAATTTAAATCAATAATGAATAGAAAAGTAGAAGAAATATTAGCTGATAATAAACAGGAAGAATACGCTGAATTAAACGCCTTTTTAAGAGAAATCAACGTGGAAATTTAATAAGGGAAGACAAATTACATCAAGGGAACCAAATAAAACTTCAACAATAAAAATGGAACGCAATTTCACATATTATACACAAAACATAAACATACAAATTATTGGAATGCACAGACAAACCATACATCGGATAGAGGAAAAATAAAAATAAAATAAAATGAAATGTCATATAAAGAATCAAAGTCCAAGATTCATACCTTCTCGCCGGTGCTCCCTGGGTAACGCTAAATGAATCAGGCGGTGTAGTGGAGACGAGCAGACTAAATCCTGTTTATAGTCATGGACACTACATGTCAAGGCGGGTTATTGGCGCCTCATAACCAATACCAAACCAGCGTCTGTTCTCCAGGTTAGGAGCGGCTGAAGCGGGCGTCTGTCTTGTATCAAGCGGCTCGCTATATAAATGTGTTTCAAGGTAGGACTGGATGCCTTAAGATTCTCACCAGTACGTGACCTTGTGACGGTTACAACAAAGAAAGTAAACTTGGGAAATGATGCTTTCATGAGAGCTGAGGGAATTCCTGCGGAAATACACAACCAATAAACAACAACAAAAAAAAAAAATTTGAACGGAAATGAAATTCATTATTTATATCTCAATTAAATCTGCTGACTTTCCCAATTTTTTATTCAGCAACAATTTTTTTATTTCACGTACTGTATATCTTGTTAGTATTAATATTGTATTGTACATACTTAGCGTTAGTTACGAATTCATTTGGATTCGCGAAAAAAATATATTTCGGCTCGACAAGAGGTGTGGTGATGGAGAATGAGTTTGAAGACGAGGAGTTCAAAAATAACATTGAAGGTGAAAAGACCAACGCGAAAATATAAACATTTAACGTGTAATGGTTGAGCTTCCCAATGGTGACACAAAAAAAAAAAATATTAAAAAACATTACAAAAATAAGAAATGGAATTAATTATTTATATTAATTGATGCCAAATAATAATATAATTAATAATAATATCTAAAAATTAATAAAAATTATTTTTAAAAGTCGTGTAATTATATACATATAATAATAGTTGTACATAAGAATATAGTGAAAAACATGAACGAAACATTTGAAAAAAAAAATTACGGGTGCGAGCATAACATTAAAAACTAAGAACGGTTGCTTCATGCATTAGTGTAATAAATAAAATTTCAACAAAAAAAAAAGTGAAAACGCTACAAATTAATCCAGGTGGTTTACACACAAAAAAAAACGGAGAAATCATCAATTTCCTTCGGCGGCAGTATCGGATCCGCAACGGGGCCATAATTTTTTTTATTATTTAATTTTATTTCTTATGTATCTAAATCTTTATTTATATAATTTCTTTTCTTTTTTTTATTTAAGGTACTAACCACTAATACTAACCTAGGCAGGCGAATCAAAGGACTGGGAAAGATTATTCAGACAGCCTATATTTAATGGTTTCGGTTTTTTTTTTATAATAATAATAAATTGTTTCAAAAATGGTATTCAGTTGCGTTCATATTTTTTTTGTGTTCAGTGTGAATTTTGCTAATTAAATTCTAGTTCACTTTCATGAAGCAGTGTATTACTTTTAAGTTTTTTTTCTGGTTTAGTGCAATATAGAATGTGTAAGTAAGTTTTTTGTGCTTCCACTGGAGATGAACTTGTGACACATCGACAACTCATAAGGGAACCAAACGAATGTCTTATCTCACAACAAGCAGCAAATTCAAGCTCTCCTTCGTCCCAGAAAAGAACCACCCCTCAACCACTGTTGCTAGCCGGCTGAGACATGCTGCACTGGAATCGACATGTAGGAGAGTCTGAAACAGTTTTTTTATCGGAACATTCCTACGCTAAGAAAACTGTTACAGTGGCGCCCAAACTAACGGGCCGTGATTCGCGGTCATAATTAAAATTGGTTTAGAGGTAAGACATTTTACATATTTTTTATTTAGACTTGGATCGGTTAATTAGTTTGTGATTCATTAATGAAATGGAGTGTTATCTGTTTTCGAACATTTTGATTTTTACGCTTAATTTTTTTTCAATGATGAATGTCACATAGAGGTAAACTAACCGCCATGGTTCTAAATGGTACCGATTCTATTATTTTTGATTGTAATGTTTAAGTTCGAATTCGGTACTGTATTATAATTACAACTTGGCACAGTTTTCAATATTAATTTTTTTTCCCCTGATTTTTAGAAGGGCAATCGGACACGTCATTAATTTTCCGTACGTGTTATGTTAATTTTTTTTGAATATTTATGACATAGTTCGATTGTTTAATTCGTGTGTTGTTACAGATTAATCTATTTTTTCGCACATACCTTTTTTTTCGGTTATAACCGTTTGGAATATTTACCATTGATTGATAAAAGTGTATGTGGTAACGGAAAACTTAAATTAAATTTTGTGATTTTTTTTTTTTCACTTAACGTAGAGGTCTTTTTGTAAATAATTTTTTTTTTGTTTATCCAAGTCTAAATTAAAAAACGGTTAAAAAAAAAAAAAAATAAAAATAAAAATCCCTTTTGAGTTGAGGTGTGGTACGGCATCTTCAGTGGAACTAATATTTCGAAATAAATCTATTTGAATCCATAATAATTATTAATTTAGGTGTATCATAATATATCCACTTATTTCATTGTTTTTATCATTTACGGTCAACGATAAATATTAGGTTGTGAATTGTTTTAAATTTATTTGAATAATATTTTCTTTTAGTTTTTATCATTATTAATATATTCTATTTGCTAGTAGAATAATACCTTTCGAATAGATAACAAAATCTTCATAATTTCCAAAATTATTGTCGTAAAGGTTCTTAACATTTCTTTTATGTTACAAGTATGGTAGTAACTTCTTGACACCTATATACATAAGTTTTTTAAATTAATAATAATAATAATAATAGTATATTCAAATATAAATATTGGTATTATTATTGGTATATTAATATTTAAATATTTTTGACATACAAAATTAGCTATCATGGATCCCAAATATTTAAGCGCAGATGAATTTGAAGTAGAGTGTGCTATTCGACAAATTGGCGGAACTGTGGTAGAACAATTATCTGCACTTGCAAATAGATTACTCAAGGAAAATGATAATACTCATGATCGTCCTGAAAAGCCTCATATGTCAGCTCGGAAAGCACCTCAAAGAGAACTTGATGCATGTATTAATAAACTAAGAAACCTAAAGCCCCAAGTTCAGGAGGTTGCGGAGCTCGAAGTGGGTGAACGACAAGAGATATTGTCACTTCTAAGTACTCGTATTCTGCATTTGAGCGGTAGATTTCAACGTTTGAGTAACTCCTCCCCGAGCTGTCGCGCACAAGCTAACTACATGTTAGAAGCCTGTGATAAACTGCTTGAAGCCATACAATCATTGCTTCAATCCAAACTGGATATCGCAGAGTTCGAGAAATCTTTTTGTAGTGTTTTACCTGAAACGGTTAAGGCGACACCAAATTTAGGTGTGGAAAACTTGGGAGCTGACAGTTCCGATAGCGATCAAACAGACGATAACGAAATACAAAAACGGTCAAGTACAGCAGAAAACTTACCGGGCACTTCAGAATCTGGGAATAATGTCTTTCAGCTAAATGCTAAACCAATCACTTCACATAGTAAAAATCCCAATCCCGCAATGCAACTGTCAGAGTCGGAATATGCCAAGTTTATTGAATTAGCTCGGAAATTGTCACTGTCTGAAGATATACCTGTGTCGGCAGATGCAAAAATTTCAAAAGCAAGCAATATAGCTCAAACTGAAATTCAACATGGAGGAAAGAATCTTTCACAACCCAAATCTGGTTTTTTGGACAACAGACAATTCGCATCAAATAATGAAATTCCCGCAACTGATTCTTTTGCACATCTTCGTTCAAAAGATCGGATACCTGGTCACAATATTGAAATTCACAAATGGAATATCGTGTTTGATGGATCTCCTACTAGTACGCCAATTGAACGATTTCTCTACCGAGTCGAACGTCTTGCGTGGGCTAACAATGTTTCTTCGGAAAGATTAGTTAACGGATTACATTTGTTGTTAAAAAATCCTGCCCTCGAATGGTATTGGTCTTCTTTGGAGAGAAATGAAAGCGTAACATGGGTCGACCTAAAAAACGATATGCTGGCTATGTTTAAGAACAGAAGATCTGACGCAGAAATTAAGCAAACTCTTGCGTCTCGCAAACAAACTCCAAAAGAAAGCTTCAAAGATTTCTATATGGACATTTCTGAATCAGCGTTGGCTCTGCGATGGCCACTTTCTGAATCTGATCTGGAATTCATATTGCGACGAAATATGAAGCCCGCGTTGCAATACAAACTAGCTGGTCTTCGATTTTCTTCTATTGCCGACTTGGTAAATCAGTGCATAGAAATAGAAGATACTTGGGAACGGTTAGCTGCGGAAAGAATCAGTGCTGAACAACGCCCCCGACGCTATGTTAATGTAAATGAACTCTCACAATATCCCTCTGATCAATACGGTTGTTTTCAATCATTTGGTCCTCACCCAACACATATTCCATCTACAGACCCTTTTATGGATTATAATCCATACCTAGCAAACGAAATCTGTGCTGTTAATAATCACTCTTATGCACCTGTAAAAGGAAATGCATTTAGAAATTTGCCTCAAAGTCATCACAACTCAAATCAGATTAATAATGCGAGATACGATTCCTGGAGACAACCAAACCAAACAGCGAATTTGAACAGGTATTGTTATGGATGCGGAACTCCAAACGTTATTAAAACTAATTGCCCTACTTGCAATCATTCTCAAACGGGAAACACGAAGAGGGAAGCGAGCTCCCCTGGTACTCCTTCTTCCCAGGTAACGAATTCGACCAGGATAACGACGGAGGAAGCTGCATCAAATACGTGCCCCGAATTGCTACGGAGACAAATATAAAATATATGTCTGCTAACACAAACCCCTTCTTAAATACCATGTCATCTCTTAATACAAATTCAAACCATCTAAATCATGTTGTATCCAAAAATCCTTTTCTTAGTTTTACGGAATTAATATCCGAAGTCAACGATACACATCACAATAAATCTACCCAAACACCTTCTTGCTTTAACAAAAATACCGAAAGCAGAACATTAAGATACTGGAAGTTACGGCGTAATCTAAAGAAAATGATATCTGAATCCACTTTCCATACACACATCGATAACCGACCATATGCGGAAGTCAATATAGCTGGTGTCCCTTATCGGGGTTTGTTGGATAGTGGGGCAAATATCAGTGTTTTAGGCGCTGGGTCCGAATTATACTTAAACAATCCAAACGTTAAAGTACATCAATTATCCTCCTTTCTTAACACCGCTAGTGGAGAGAAACAGCGGATTTTTGGCCATGTAATTTTACCAATGTCTCCTGCAGTTCAAGCCGAAATGTACCAGGAACTAGATAGGATGGTGGGGTTGGGAGTGATAGAGGAGAGTCAAAGTGCATGGTCATCTCCAATTGCGGTTGTTCGCAAGGGCAATGGGAAGGTGCGACTTTGCCTTGACGCCCGGAAAGTGAATGAAGTAACAGTTAAAGATGCATATCCCTTACCATTGATTGAGGGATTGCTAAGTCGATTAGATAGGACCAGATATATTTCATCGATCGACTTAAAAGACGCCTTTTGGCAAATCCCTCTCAATGTGTTATCAAGGGATAAGACTGCATTCACTATTCCGGGCCGCCCCCTCTATCACTTCACTGTAATGCCATTCGGGCTATGCAATGCCCCACAGACATTGTGTAGACTGATGCACAAAGTTATCCCATACCAATTACATGACCAGGTATTTGTGTATTTGGACGACTTGCTCGTGGTATCAGCAGACCTGGATGAACACCTCGTTTTACTAAGCAACATTGCCAGTATGCTAAAAGATGCCAACTTGACAATTAACGTGGAAAAGAGCAAGTTTGTCCTCAAAGAGACCAAATACCTGGGCCACGTGATTGGAAATGGGATAATTCGCATGGACCCCGACAAAGTTCAATCAATCGCTGACTACCCAGTTCCAAAAACCGTGCGCCAACTTCGGCGATTTCTTGGAATGGCGGGGTGGTACCGTCGTTTTATATGGAATTACGCAAGCATCACAACGGCACTCACGGACTTATTGAAGAAAAATCAAAAACTTGTGTGGAATGACGCAGCACAGAAAGCTTTTGAGCAACTAAAAGTGGCTTTAACTACGGCTCCAGTTCTGCGAAATGCTGATTTTTCACGTCATTTCTTTATACAGTGTGACGCTAGTACAAGTGGTGTGGGAAGCGTCCTTTTTCAGAAGTCCGACCTAGATGAGGAACACCCTATTGCCTATTACTCTCATAAGCTTAACTCTGCTCAGCGTAAATACAGCATAACGGAGTTGGAATGCTTGGCCGCCGTTATGAGCGTAAAAAAGTTTAGGCCATACGTGGAGGGGTACACCTTCACTATTATTACGGATCATTCCAGTCTTCGCTGGCTAATGGACCAACGTGACTTGTCTGGACGACTGGCTAGGTGGAGTCTGAAGCTTCAAGGGTTCAATTTTAATATTGAATACCGAAAGGGCACTCAAAATGTTGTACCAGATGCCTTGTCCAGGCTCCACCTTGAGACCATAACAGGTCCCGATAGGTCCGGCGATGATGAAGGTGTGCTCCCTCTTCATGTAGATTTGAATTCTGAAGCTTTCAACTATGGTGCCTACGCTGACAGAATTAAAGCTTTTAAGGAAAATCCAGCCGTTCAATCGAATTTGAAAATACTTAATAACAAACTTTATATTCTGCCTAATGCAAATGTTGACGACTATACGGATATTTCGAAATGGAAACTTGTCATTCCAGAGAAATTAGTACCGGAATTAATAGAACGAGCCCATAATTCTCCTATGAGCGCACATCTGGGTTTTGAGAAAACGATCAATCTGTTGCAGCGGCAATATTATTGGTCAAGTATGAGTCGAGACGTAAAAGCATACATCCAAAACTGCGACACATGCAAGCAAATAAAACCAGTAAACTACCAAACTCAGCCACAAATGGGGGAGTTTTTTGAAGTTTTCCGTCCTTTTCAACGCTTGTATGTTGATTTTCTCGGGCCGTATCCTCGAAGCACTTTAGGCAATACCCACTTATTAATTGTTTTAGATCAATATACCAAGTTTGTGATTTTAGAGCCATTAAGAAATGCTACTGCTATCGGAGTCGTATCAATTTTGAAAAAGAAAGTGTTCAATGTTTTTGGTGTCCCTGAATTCTTAGTGTCCGATAACGGGTGCCAATTTCAATCCCATCTGCTTGCTGATCTATTAAAAAAATTTGGAGTTACGCATCAATTCACGCCAAAATATGCACCGCAGGCAAACGCCTCGGAGAGGGTCAATAGAACCATTATATCAGCCATTCGAGCGTATGTTAAAAATGATCACAGGCATTGGGACAATCATATCGACGAGATTAGCTGCGCATTAAGGAACGCGGTACATAATTCCACCGGGTTTTCGCCGTATTTTCTTACATTTGGGCAGCATATGGTGACACATGGTTCAGCTTTTAATTTGATGCGCGAATTGAATCTACTCAGTGATAAGCAAGATTCAATTATGAACACCACAAATAGACTCTCGGCAGCGCAAGAAAAAGTTTTAGATCACCTACGTAACGCTTATCAAAGAAATGTATCCAATTACAATCTTCGGAGTAGGATTAGAATTTTTCAACCCGGTCAAACGGTTTTTGTAAGGAATTTTGTGCAAAGCAAGGCGGGCGAAAAATTCTGTGCAAAACTTGCACACAAATTTGTGAAAGCTAACGTGCTTCGAAGAATAGGTAATGTAGCCTACGAACTGGGCGATGAGAGAGGAAAACCCTTAGGAATCTATCACGCAAAAGATATTCGGTAGAAGGGTCAATCGATAATGATAAAAAACGGGGGAAAAAAAATAATTTAAATGACCCATTTGTATATTCTTTAACTACTATTTATAATTAAAAAAAAAAAAAAAAAAAAAAAAAAAAAAAAAAAAAAAAAAATGTAAAAAAAAAAATGACAAAAAATTAATGAAATTAAGTCGGAGTATTGTGGATATACGTACCATTATATTCATGATAAATGGATCGCTCAAAATGCCCGGCATGAGACTTCTCATGGGAGTTGGGTCTGCCCCACGATTTGTGACGGTTACAACAAAGAAAGTAAACTTGGGAAATGATGCTTTCATGAGAGCTGAGGGAATTCCTGCGGAAATACACAACCAATAAACAACAACAAAAAAAAAAAATTTGAACGGAAATGAAATTCATTATTTATATCTCAATTAAATCTGCTGACTTTCCCAATTTTTTATTCAGCAACAATTTTCTTATTTCACGTACTGTATATCTTGTTAGTATTAATATTGTATTGTACATACTTAGCGTTAGTTACGAATTCATTTGGATTCGCGAAAAAAATATATTTCGGCTCGACAAGAGGTGTGGTGATGGAGAATGAGATTGAAGACGAGGAGTTCAAAAATAACATTGAAGGTGAAAAGACCAACGCGAAAATATAAACATTTAACGTGTAATGGTTGAGCTTCCCAATGGTGACACAAAAAAAAAAATATTAAAAAACATTACAAAAATAAGAAATGGAATTAATTATTTATATTAATTGATGCCAAATAATAATATAATTAATAATAATATCTAAAAATTAATAAAAATTATTTTTAAAAGTCGTGTAATTATATACATATAATAATAGTTGTACATAAGAATATAGTGAAAAACATGAACGAAACATTTGAAAAAAAAAAATTACGGGTGCGAGCATAACATTAAAAACTAAGAACGGTTGCTTCATGCATTAGTGTAATAAATAAAATTTCAACAAAAAAAAAGTGAAAACGCTACAAATTAATCCAGGTGGTTTACACACAAAAAAAACGGAGAAATCATCAATTTCCTTCGGCGGCAGTATCGGATCCGCAACGGGGCCATAATTTTTTTTATTATTTAATTTTATTTCTTATGTATCTAAATCTTTATTTATATAATTTCTTTTCTTTTTTTTTATTTAAGGTACTAACCACTAATACTAACCTAGGCAGGCGAATCAAAGGACTGGGAAAGATTATTCAGACAGCCTATATTTAATGGTTTCGGTTTTTTTTTATAATAATAATAAATTGTTTCAAAAATGGTATTCAGTTGCGTTCATATTTTTTTTGTGTTCAGTGTGAATTTTGCTAATTAAATTCTAGTTCACTTTCATGAAGCAGTGTATTACTTTTAAGTTTTTTTTCTGGTTTAGTGCGATATAGAATGTGTAAGTAAGTTTTTTGTGCTTCCACTGGAGATGAACTTGTGACACATCGACAACTCATAAGCGAACCAAACGAATGTCTTATCTCACAACAAGCAGCAAATTCAAGCTCTCCTTCGTCCCAGAAAAGAACCACCCCTCAACCACTGTTGCTAGCCGGCTGAGACATGCTGCACTGGAATCGACATGTAGGAGAGTCTGAAACAGTTTTTTTATCGGAACATTCCTACGCTAAGAAAACTGTTACAACCTACACACTTAATAAGCGGGTTGAGCGGCAGGCCAACAACCTTCCCTCATAAAAACATTTAAGTTATGAACCCTAAACAAAGGCCTCGGATTACCATATCGGATTCATCACAAACTCGACCTCGGAAATTGTACACGGACAACGCTTTAAAAATGGGAACATGGAACGTGCTTAGCCTCTTAAGACCTGGAGATCTCCGGAACCTCTCGAACCATTCAATGAGTTACACATTAGACGTACTTGCATTACAAGAGCTTAGATGGTCTGGGAGTGGGATCCATGACACCACCAATGGTTACACTCTTCATTACAGCGCCCATCAGAACGGAGGAGAATTTGGAGTTGGCTTCCTCATCCATCGGCGCGTGAAGCACCATATCATCGATTTCCGCCCTATCAACATGCGGATATGCACGGTCAGACTTCGCACTAAGAAATTTAACATCACGATCGTTAATGTGCATGCACCCACCGAAGATAAATCAGATGACATCAAAGATCTCTTCTTTGTCGAGCTCGAGGAAGTCATAAATAACATACCGCACCACGACATTAAAATCATCGTGGGCGACTTTAATGCAAAAATCGGTAGGAGTGCAGAAAATATATCGCACATCGGTCCCAACAGCCTGCACCTAACTAGTAACAACAACGGCCAACGCGTCACTGACCTGGCAATAACGTACAACTTAGTTGTATCAAGTACGTTTTTCCCACATAAGAGAATCCACAAAGTAACGTGGAGATCGAATGATGGAAGAACGGAAAACCAAATCGATCACGTCATGGTGTCCAAGAGACACTCCACCAGCATATCTGACGTTAGATCCTACAGAGGTGCAGACATGGACAGCGATCACATGCTTGTCATATTTAAGTATAAGTGCAAACTGTCATCTACGTTTAACAGACAAGCACAAAAGACCGTTCGATGGAATATCGATGCTCTAAAAGACCAAGCGCCACTGCAGAGTTACCAATCAGCTGTCACTAATTATTTAGACCGGCACCATAACAATGAAGAAGCTCCTCCTAACATCCAGGAGCAGTGGCACGCTGTACAGTCAGCCATAACAACCGCGGCGCAAAATACCATCGGAAGAAGACCTCTGAGGCCCCACAACGATTGGTTCGATGATCAATGCCGAAGGGTCGTCGACAATAAAGGAACGCTTCGTGAAAAATGGTTGGCTCGCAACACCAGAAGCACTCTAGCAGAATATCTCCGCGCTAGGAAAACCACGACTAAATTTCTTCGACAAAAGAAGCGCGAACATATGAGTTTATGCATCGAAAACATCAGCTTCCAAGCGGAACTAGGAAACTCAAGGGACTGTTTTGCTAACGCCAGGAATCTCACTAAAGATTTCCACCCAAGAAGTACAGCCATCAAAGACGGGAATGGAGAATTGAGAACAAACGTGGCTGATGTTCTCTCAGTATGGCAAACCTACTTTCAAAATCTGCTAAATCGGAATGACAAAGTTACCCCCATTAGAGCAATAGCTCCGCCAGGTGAAGAGGTCTTTGTCGAATATCCCACAGTAGAGGAAGTAGACGCAGCTATTAGTCGATTGAAAAACGGCAAGGCACCTGGTCTCGATGGAATCCCCGCAGAATTAATTAAACTCAGAGGCGCTACTCTTGCAACAAGTTTATACGATCTCGTCGTTTGTATTTGGGACCAAGAAGAGTTGCCGGAGAATTGGAAGACCGCACTCATATGTCCGTTGCATAAAAAAGGCGACCGTCTTAAATGTGATAACTTTCGTGGCATAGCTCTATTGAACACTGCTTACAAAGTGTTGGCTAATGTTGTACTTGCCAGACTCATCCCTTTCGCCGAAAACATCATTGGCGACTATCAGTGTGGTTTTCGTCCCAACCGATCGACCACTGACCAGTGTTTCACCATGAGGATGATCTTGGAAAAATGCTGGGAGTACAACATAACCATACATCAGCTATATATAGACTTCAGACAGGCGTATGACAGTATAAACCGCGACAACCTATGGGCCGCGCTCATATGCCTGGGAATCCCAGAGAAACTCGTTTCTCTGTGTAAATTAACAACATCCGGATCTGTATGTAGAATCGTAATTGAAGGATCTGTGTCAGACTCCTTTGAAATAACATCTGGTGTTCGACAGGGTAATGCACTCGCGCCTTTGCTGTTCAATCTTGCGCTTGAGTACGTAGTGAGGAAAAGCAACATCGAAACCTCGCGCTGTATATTTAATAAGTCAGGCCAAATTCTTGGATATGCAGATGATATCGTGCTTCTTGGCTGAAGACCTAGCGATATCAAAGACAGTTTCATACCGCTCGATCGCTGCGCAAGAAGACTTGGTTTGGAGGTGAACAGCAGTAAAACCAAATATTTAGTAACACCTAGGAACATCTCTACGGCAAATCTCGGAATTGGCGACCACAACTTTGATAGCGTCAAAAACTTTAAATACCTCGGGTCAGTTATAACATCGTCGAATGATATGCAGGCAGAAATAAAAGACCGAATCGCTGCCGGACAACGAGTTTTCTACGCCAAATCAAAATTATTGCGATCGAAACATCTATCGCAGTCGTGCAAGCTCGCACTTTATAAAGCACTTATAAGACCTGTGCTGGCTTTCGGAAGCGAGAGCTGGACCATAAACTCTAACGATTGTAGATTGTTATCAACTTTCGAAAGGAAGGTTGTCCGTTCAATCTTTGGTCCAATTAAAGTTGCGAACAACGAATATCGGATTCGTATGAATCACGAAATAAAGCAACTCCTCGGAGGCAGCGATATTATCGGATTCATCAAATCCAATCGAGCGAGATGGCTCGGCCACGTTACAAGGTCTCCACAACAACGGATGATAAATAAAGTGTTCCACCAACAACCAGCCGGAGTACGTCGTAGAAGAAGACCCCGACTACGCTGGCGCGACGACATCGAACAAGATCTTCGAACATTAGGATGTCGAAACTGGAGGACGAGAGCGGTGGATCGAGATGGATGGAGGGCCTTACTGCAGGCGGCGAAATCCCTTCATGGCATGTGAAAGCCAGAGAGAGAGAAACAAATATAAAGAATCATGTAACCGAACTGTAAATTTTGGTGATGTGAACGATAATGTTCAAGCCAAACAAATAAAATAAAATAAAAAAAAAAAAAATGATTCAAGTTCAATGATGAACATTAAAATAATTATTAAAAGTAGTATGCGAAATTAATTTGAGAAACGAATGTATATGGTGAGCAGTTTTGTTCTCTTGGATTTGGATTTTGGAAATGTTTTTGAAGCAGTGAATCGTTTGGCAGGATTTGGGATTTAGTAGGATTTGAGAATTCAACGGACGGGGCCAGTATTGTAAATATTAATTTTTTTTTTGTTGACTGACTTTAATTTTATTTTAATTTTTTTTATGTTTTTTTGTAAATATTTCCTAATTTTTTTAACTTCCAAAGAAAATCTTCAATCATCTCAACAAGAAAAATAAAAACGAAAAAAGCTTTGATAACTAAATTTAAAAAAAATTAATTGAGCGAAACCGTGATTTAAATTTTTTTTAACCATAAACAAGTAAAACCTAAGTGCAATATGCAAATTGCTACACGCTAATATAATATTTATCTTCTCTGTGGTAAAATCGTCTACCATGGTATATTCAGAATTTGGCGTTTCGTAATCGGCAGCGCAATTTGAGTACAAATGATCTGTTTGAACTTCTATTTCAGACCACGGATTATGAAAGGTTCGAATCGATCACAAGTAGTATCTCCGCAACTATGAACTCCAAGGCAGTAAATCCACGTTCAAAAAGAAATTTCTTATTACTGTTTCTTTAATTTTTAATTTAATTAGTTTCTACATCACAGATCACTGTGTAATTCTTATAATTTTCGAAGATGAAAAACACAAAGGATACAGATAAAATTTAATATATTTTATGACGTTCACCGTACACAAAAGCTTTAATAATAATATAAAACCCATGTCTCAAGAGATACTTTCCGATTAATCATAATATACGATCCCTGGCACCGCATAAATGATATCCACAAATATATAATGTGAGATTTATACTTTTCTATGAATAAAATTATCGTTCCTCGTCTATCAAAAAACTTACACGTTTTTCTATATGATAATACGAGTACCATACCTCCATAATATACTCGTACATATGATTTGCCGGTAAACCAATTTGAAATTTTAATATATTTTATGTAAAGAATACTCGTACAAAGCTTCATGATATTTTGTTTTTGATTAAGTCAAAGCTATAAACAAAATTAAGCTTTTTTTTACCAACCAACAAAGCACACAGTAAAGTAATCATAATTTAAGCATTTATTTTTAGAGTTGAAACACAAATAAGCATCGCGACAATTTCAATTTTTTTTTTAAATATTTTTTTGCTACTTTTCGAGATTGGTATAACACCGTGTGTAGTGTATACAATTTACAACCTACTCGTACATCGTAAATGGCAATAAAATTTTCTTATGACTTTTCGTTGTGCCACACACACACACACCCAACACAAAAATAATAATCATAATTTATATTTATTTTCCACTTTGGTTTCTACCACCGCACACAAGTTTTTTGTGAATATACGTTTGGTATTTTTTGCCCATGAATGACTGCGGATATGGGGTAAAAACCATACATATAAATTTATCATTCGTGAGGTAGGTTACTTATCGATTTATTATAAATGTTTGGCATACAGATTGTGAGGTTGATGACGCGTGTGGATTATTTGAATATTTGTACATACACAAACATGTATATTATTCATGCAAAACAATTTCAAAAAAATTAATCATTATTGCTGAAAAGCTCAAAAAATTATCATGATTTTTCCTCCCCAACGTTTTCATTTGTTCTTTTTCGCATTGGTGTTGCTGCTCCTTTTGGGGATGAATTGATAGAACGTGATTGAAGGAATTATTGAGTTTTACATTTTTCTCATTATCGTATCGAGGCACCATTCTTATCACGTTCATAGAAGATTTTTTAATTTCCTTAATTTACAATTTTAAATTACGTCACGTGAATAGATAGATGGATGAAGGAAACATGTCCATTTTAAATATTTCTTCAAGGGAAGTTCACCTGTATTAAAATACGATGCGCATGCAACATTATTTTGTAGAATTTGAATTACTCAAAATAATCTAAATACTAATCATTTTTCGAAGATTTCTTTTAGAAGAAGTTATTTCAGACGACGGCTGATTGTTATATTCAACTAGAACCTTTTTTTCATTTCGACACTATAAATCATGTTTATTTATTTAAGCGCCTTCTATGTAATCCACATACATTTGTACGACCCGACACAATCTTTATGGATGGCTTGAGATCATGTTTAAAAATATTACCGGCACGTACGTTTTAGCAAACCAAAATACAAATTAATAATTTGTGCAATTTTGTTAAAATTAATAAGAACATTAGATGCTACAGCATTTAGAAAAGTCTGGTTCGGAAGGCTTGACCACTATTTCTAAATAAATATATATGAAAATAAAACTAAACTTATTGGCGTATAATTTTGCCTTGCAAAAAAAAAGTTTGAATTTTTGATTTATAGATGGAAAATTTGTAAGAATCACAACAATCAATTCCGAAAGGATGAGGTTTATTGATTTGAAAAATTCAGTCTTCTCATCAGGTCGCGACAACTGATGTTGTATATTTACATTGGAATATTGTCTATATATAACAATACAATGTAGTTGTAGTACTAGCGAATTACTGCTTAGCCTACGAAATTCAATTCTTTCACATTTCTCATCTATATTCATTCTACAATTAACTTTTCGTGTTAACGATTTTTATATTTTTACTTTGTTATTTTATTGTAATGGTTTTATTGTGATTGTTCCATATATTGGTATATTTTTTTCTATTCTAATTCGAAAGTACCGAAAATATACCAATGTACGAAACAATCACAATAAAACGATTCCAATAAAATAACAAAGTAAAAATATAAAAAAAGTTGTAAGTTATTACAATTAACGCACACTTAAAAACTAATTGTTTAATTTTAATTAATTTTTTGACGAAGGACCACATCAAGAACTTCTAGAACATCAATCCAAATTAGAATTGAAGATTGCTAGCCATTTAACAGAAACTCATCTGACTGTGAAACGCACTCAAAGGCAGAAGGTAAAATTTGCGACCTAGTTGTTTTCGCATACCAATTCATCCGCTTTATATAGAATGGGTGCTTTGGGTCTTGCAAAATCGAAGTACTGGACTGAATAAGCAATAATTTACATAAACAGGTAAAATTAATTTTAGTTGTGCAATATTTTGTTATTTGACGCATTTCATTTTCTGATTATTTAAGTCAACGATTGGTTCGACTTGTTCAACTCAAAAGTGCCGCGAATAGATTCGCGCCCAAGAATGGCGGCGTACGGATAGAACGGCGTATGCAATAGAAAAACAAGAATTGATATTTCGTGATATGGATATTATTATCAAACAAATGCGTATTGGTAATAATAAATCCCTGTTACCAGTTCAAACTCGATCATCACCAATTTAAATGATCTGAAAATGTTATTCTCGGATTTGAAAGATCAATATAAAATTACCTACCTACTAACATATCGTGTTAATCCAGACCCTCTGCAAAAGTTTTTGGGAATTACTAAAGCAAACGGATGCCTTTATGACCATTCAAATGCCTTACAATTTAAATATCGTCTGCGAAGTATTATTTTGGGACGAAATGAAATTATAGTCTCACAATCGACGAATGTGGAATGCGATAATACTGATTTCATTGAAATGGATCTAAATCCGTCACCGACGTCATCAATGGACGTCGTAGCTAATGTTGAAGAATTAATCAAGAATGTTCTGACTGTCGGTTTAGTCAACGGAAACGGAGAGAGCTACCCCATCTTCAACACCTGATTTAATGCAGGATTTGTGCGATTTGGAGTATGATGCTTTGGAATATAGTATATTGCTAGCTATAAATTATAACGCCTTCAAGTTGTTCCAAATATTCTAGAAAGTCACAGAGAAATGAACCCCAGTGGAAGTTGCACGTGGTCGGAAACAAACTTTTTCGCGAACTGGCTAACTTACTTGGTTTTGAACGTAGGAGAACAACTAGTTACAATCCAAAATGTAATGGCATGATCGAGAGATGGCATCGGGTCATCAAATCTGCCATTATGTGCTATGATCGATCTGATTGGACTAGTGTTCTTCCTGCAATCCTACTTGGACTACGAACGACTTACAGTCTTACGAACTAAAAGCTACCCCAGCTGAACTGGTTTACGGATGTACAACTCGAGTTCCTGGAACATTTTTAGATATACTACGAATGACCAAATTTTACAGTCAGACTTTATTACGAATTTAAGACGACACTTTGATGAGATTCGACCTGTACCGGCTTCTCGGCATACTACGGACAAAATCTTCATCAGTAAAGATCTGCTGACTTGCTCGCACGTTTTCTTACGTACTGACGCGGTACACAGATCACTGCAATCACCATATACTGGACCGTATTTGGTTATCGACCGTACAGACAAATTTTATACTTTGGATCTGAACGGACGACACGCCAAAATATCCATCGACCGACTCAAACCGTGTTACTCTGACAATCAATCAGAAATTACGGACACACTAACTATACAAGCTGGTTACTTTTACCGACTTACGAACCAGAACTCATTGTTTCGGATAACGGACCTAAATTACCTACCGAGGAACCGAAAATTCGCAAAAAGGTTCGTTTTGATCTTTCGCCAAGTACTAGAACAACTACAACTTCGGTCGTGTATCCAAGACTCCTGCCAGATTCTTAATTGATTGATAGATCTTCGATCTCTCTGGGAGGGGAGTATTGTGGCGTCTTCACACCTTGTATCGAAATTCATTATATAAATTGATTTAAATTTTCTACCATCCGAATGGTTAGTTGGGTATAAACCAACTTTTTGTAAAAATTGTATTTTTCTTAGAAGCCTATGCATATAACAAAATATAGTTTTTAGTTCAATTTTTTTCATCAAAATAAAAATAATATAAAAAATAGAAATTAGAAAATACATAATTTACATATAATATAATACATAACTTGTCTATATAATTTAAATACATATAAAATATGTAAATGTAATATGTGTTACACTTTATAATTTAATTACATTAAATATAATTATTAAAAATATTAGAGCTAAGTGATTGGATGTGCTGTTTGTTTTTTCCAATTGAAAAATAATTAAATAATTTTTAATAATTAGATTTGAATTTAGTTCATGTTATTAATTTTTCTTGTGTGCCTAAATATTGTATATATAGTGTATATTTATGTATATATTGTGAATTTTTAAGTGAGTGTAAATATTAAATTAGTGCATACATAGACTTTTTGTGTTGCCCATCATTATACGTTAAGAGTTATTTTTGAAAGTAATATGGAGTGCGGCAAATGCAACTTACAATTTACAGACTATACTATGATTTGTTGCTCTGGTTTTTGTAGTAAAAAACTCCACTATGGCTGTGCCTGTGTCAATCGTGCGGCATGTAATGTTATTAGTAAATTCAGTAATATTATGTGGTTCTGCAATGATTGCAAGGATCTTATATTAAAAATCACACCTTCAGCAAATTAATTGGTGTGAATGGCGCTAACAACAACGATATGTTGCAAGATGAGTTTGCGAATATTATGGATGAGCTGGCCTCCAATAAAAATCAAATAAGTAGAATCCTAAATTGTTTACTTGGGAGCGTAAAGCCTTTCATTTCATCTACATTGCCTATATGATCATCTGTGGTATTATCTCCTGATGCCGTTCCTTCTTGTGATGCCAGTGAGGTTATTAACTATCGCCGTCATAGTCAATAAGATGTTGGATTGTGTGGTTTTCCTGATACGACGATTACTTCGCTTGTAGTTTTAGGTGTTCCCGAATCCTTGAAAATTCCAATTGTATCCAGTGATTCGTTTGTGGGAATATCTGCTGATCGAATATCCTCTTCTGTGTCTGGTGAAGATTATAGTCATCAAACTACCGGATTGCTCTGTGAAACGTTTTTAACTCCGCAACCAGCTCCATTTTCTTCGAGAATTATTTGACGGGTTCTACTTCTTGTGGCAATATTACTGCAGTTTTCCAAAACAATTGTTTGGATAATCAACAAATTCGCTCTAATGGGCAAATTTGTGGTACTACAGATCTACAATTTGATTTTGGAATTAAACCTTTTGTTCCAATGCTATGGCTTCACATCTGTAAGTTTGATCCATCGGTTACTGATGTAAATATTTCTACGCTTGTTAAAACATGTTTAGGCATTACCAATTGTAAAGTTATTAAATTAATTTTATTTTGTAAAAAATGTGTATTATTATATAAAAAAATATATAAATATTATAACTCATTTTAACAAAACAACATCACAATTTATTAGTATAAAACTTTCTTTTTACAACAAATAATTAAAAAATTGAAAATTTTTAAAAAATTATGAAGACCGGTTTCGGAAGTTCTTCCATCATCGGTTTATTATACTACTAAATCCACCTTATTGTATTGCCCTTATATATGATTCCATCATTGTAATATTAAATCATACATTTTGTTTGTTTTTGTGTTTGTTTTTTCGTTTAGTAGATGTGGATTTTCTTTTTGCCTGTATATTTCAAGCTCCTCAATTCATCCAGCATGCTACTTTTTTCCAATTTGTGTATGATTTGTAAGTTTGTTGTCATGTCTGTGTATGTATGTTGTTGTGTGACTAAGTGTTGAGCGTAATTGGACTTGAAAGCTATATAGTTGTGTTTGGAATTTTTGTTTCTTGTATGTGTTCTTTAAAACATTGTGTGAAAGTTCTTCCTGTTTGTCCAATGTAGAACATTTCACAGTTGTTGCATATTAATTTGTATACGCCGCTGTCACATACGCGTTGTTGTGTTGATAATTTTCTTTGTAATTTTTGTGATGTTTTGTGTGCAATTACGTAATCATATTGTCTAATGTCGAGTTCCCGTATGCGATCAAAAAATGATTCGCGAATCAAGCCAATCTTTGAGCGTAATTGTTTCGCATTATTACTCATAATTTGTTATTTTTTTTTATTATGTTGGATGCTTCCGATCAAAATTTTCCCAAAGTTAAAATTATTTCATCTCGGGCGGGGAAATTTGTATATGTTTTCAATGATTTCATTTTCCTTTGATTCGCGAATCATTTTTTGATCGCATACGTGAACTCGACATAAATATGTTTTTTAAAAAATAGCTCGTTAGTTGGTTGTATTCGACCGCTATGTATTTTGTTGTGTTCCCTAGTGTTGTGCTCATGGTGGTGTATAGTTGTTTTTGATGTTTTTGTTGTATCTTTTTGTTTAATTTGTGTATTGTTTTTGTATTGTATCCATTTCGAAGTGCTATGTATTTAATGGTGCGTATAACTCTTCGTTATAATTGTCTATGTGCATCGGTATGATATTCAACCTTGTCAACATGTGATTGTATGCACCATATTTTTGTTCTATTGGATGAGTTATGGATCGTTTGGTCTGTTTGTGTTGGCTTTCTATAAATTGTAAAATCGTGTGTATTTTTTATATTTGTGATCGTTAAATCGAGGAAATTGATTACTTTTTCTTTTTCGATTTGTAACGTGAATTTTATGTTTGGGTGTATGCTGTTTATATATTTGTGCAAATCATCGAGCTGTCTTTTTGTGCCATGTAATAATAATAATATATCGTCTACGTATCTGTGCCAATATATTATGTTGTTATTGTATTTATTGCGCGTGTTGTTTATGTGAGTTTTTTCAATGTAGTTCAAAAATATTTTTGCCAACGTTCCGGATAGAGGGCTGCCCATAGGTAATCCATCGTTCTGCATATAAAATTTGCCTTCGTGTTGAAAATAATTCTATTTTGTGATTGCCTTTAGAAGTTCGATTGTTTTTTTCACCTGTTCTCTATCAATATGATTTTGTATTAGTAGATTTTATGTTATTTTTAATGTGTCGGTGACCGGAATATTTGTATACATATTGAAATGTTCTACATTGGACAAACAGGAAGAACTTTCACACAACGTTTTATAGAACACATACAAGAAACAAAAATTCCAAACAACTATAGTTTTCAAGTCCAATTACGCTCAACACCTAGTCACACAACAACATACATACACAGACATGACAACAAACTTACAAATCATACACAAATTAGAAAAAGGTAGCATGCTGGATAGAATTGAGGAACTTGAAATATACAGGCAAAAACAAAATCCACATCTAAACGAAAAAACAAACAAAATGTATGATTTAATATTACAATGATGGAATCATATATAAGGGCAATACAATAAGGTGGATTTAGTAGTATAATGAACCGATGATGGAAGAACTTCCGAAACCGGTCTGAATAATTTTTTAAAAATTTTAAATTTTTTAATTATTTGTTGTAAAAAGAAAGTTTTATACTAATAAATTGTGATGTTGTTTTGTTAAAATAATTATAATATTGAGTTATAATATTTATATATTTTTTTATATAATAATACACATTTTTTACAAAGTAAAATTATATTCAACAAAAAGCCACGCACAATATAAAAAAATGGATTATGTTCATTTATATGGTACTTATTAAATTAATGTAAAAAAGTCGAAATCTTGATTTGTTGGACTATGTTTGTTTTAAAGTTGGCATCAGCTCTGAACTTAGTAGGAAAGCACTTGATCCTAATACCTCGCCTACCGGTGTGCTTATTAGGCAGTTCCAAAGGAAAAAAATTCGGTCAAATGTGCCTCTGCGAGAGATGTTTCCAATGTCTGCAGCAACGGATTCAACGATATTTTATAATAATAAACTATAATAATTTAGTTAATATAAACACTGTTCGATGTGCTAATTAGGTAAGTATTCATTCTTGTATTAATTTTGGTCATTTAAGTGTTCGTAGCTTAGTAAAGCATTTTGATGAGATTTGTATTATGTTGGACGTAAACAAATTTGACTTTCTTGCTTTAATTGAAACTTTCTTTAACAGTAAAATTACAAGCCAGTCACTTCGGATTAATAACTATAAAATTATCCGTTCTGATCGAGTGAATAATACACGTTGGGGTGGCGTTTGTCTTTATTTCCGTGATACTTTAAAAATCAAGAAATTATTTGCTGGAGCATTTGGTAAATTGGAAGTTTTAGCATCGGAACTTGTAGGATGTGGTGGTAAAATTCTTATTTTGATTATTTATAATCCACCACGAACTCGTCCTGAAGATATTGATGATCTACATACGATTTTTTCTCACTACTTATCCCAGTATGTAAAAATTATTTGCTGTAGGGACTTTAACTATAATAATGTTGGTTAGTAATAAATTTACTGATTGTTTAAATTTATATAACTTGTATTATTTACCGTTTGGTCCAACTAGATTAAAAAATACCTTATTGGATTTAATAATATTATATAAATTTGACAAAGAAAATATTATATCTTTTGGACAGGTTGCAGTTCCTGCCATATCTGATCATGATTTAATTTTTGTCAGTTATAAATTTAGTCGGGTCAGAGATAAAATTTCATATACCTATGTTACTGATTATAAAGCTATCAATAATGAAAATTTTATAAACTGTTTCTGTTCATTATACTGGTCAAATCTTTACTGGTTTTCCGATGTAAATTATTTACTTGATGCATTTAATTCAAATATTATATATTTGGATTCCATTTGTGTTCCTCGCAAAAGAATTATTAACAAATGCTTTTCTGCTCCTTGGTTAAATGCTAATATTTTGGATTTAATTAAATGTAGAGAGCATTCTTACAGATCCTTCAAGAGATCTGGTTTACAGAATGACCTTGTTTCATTTAAATATTTTAGAAATAAAACAAATAAAGCTAAAGTAAAACAATTATTTTATTTTGATAATGTTAGTAACTCTAAAGTATTATGGAATAAATTAAAATCACTGGGTGTTTCATGTAAATCAAGTGAAACACCTATTGTGTTTTCTGCTGTAGAAATTTTGAATGGGATCCGTAAATTAACTGACTATAAAAGTGTTCTGCCTTTACCTCATTCTAAATTTTTTTGTACCGATAATGATGCTTTAGTATTTGATTGTGTAGAGGAACCTTTGGTGTTGGATGAGGTTCAAACTGTGAAATCTGATCTGATAGCATTTGATAAGGTAAATTTCAAATTAATAAAATTATTTATTGATTTATTCTTACCTCAAATCACTTTTATTTTGAATCGGTGTTTGACGAAATCTGTTTTTCCTAATTTTTGGAAAGTAGCTTCTATCATTCCTCTTCCTAAGAAGGATGTTATTGGGAGTACTGATGATATTCGGCCGATAAGTATATTACCTGCTTTATCGAAGGTACTTGAGATGATAATGAAATTCCAAATCAATGAACACTTGCACTGGTTTAATTTTTTAAGCAAATTCCAATCGGGGTACAAATCTAAGCATAGCACCGCTCTTGTGCATATTGTTGATGATTTATCAACAATTTTGGATAAGAGAAATTCATTTGTTATTTTAGTCCTTTTAGATTTTTCAAATGCATTTGATTGTGTTAATCACATACTCTTGCTTCAAAAATTACATTTATATTATAAATTTTCGGATTCTGCCATTAGTTTACTTCATTCGTTATTTGATTAATCGTAAACAATTTGTTAAGCATGGTGATGATGTTTCTGATATATGTGAGGTAATCACTGGTGTACCTCAGGGTTCTATATTGGGGCCTTTAATATGTTCTATTTATATGATCTTCCTTCGTATATTGTAAATTGTCGATTTCATCTTTATGTTGATGATTTGCAACTTTATATTGGTGGCGACATTTCAAGGTTAAATGAGATTGTTATGCAACTTAATGCTGTTCTAAGGTCAGCTTAATGCTGTTCTAAGGTCATATTTCGATGTGTTCTAAAAATAATTCACTGTTTATTAATGCGCGTAAAAGTAAAGCTTTATTCCTGACTAGAAGTAATTCACTTAATATGATGCCTGAAATTTTCTTGGATCATGATATAATCTCATTTGCTCCAAATATTAACAACTTGGGATTAATATTAAATTCTAAACTTAGTTGGAATGATCACATTAACTCAATGTTTAATTATACCAATTTTTACATATTGTGATGTAGTATTTAATAATTGTGATAGCTCTGCTAGGCGTTTACTTCAGATAACATTTAATAATTGCACACGATATGTTAATGACCTCCGCAAGTTTGATCATGTTTCAGCTTTTAAAGGTTCTATTTTGGGATGTGACTTGTTTGAGTTTTACTGTTACAGAACTGCTGTTTTTATATTTCGTATTATTAAATCGGGACATCCGACATATTATTTATAACCATTCTAGTTTGATGAACCTGATTATAACTTGGAACAGCTTGCCTCTGAAACTAAAACGTGTTAGTTCAGTTAATATTTTTAAAACTAAGGTTTTTAGCTATTTAACAAAAAAAGATTAAAATTGATTTTGTAAATAATGTGTATAGTGTATATATAGTTGTATATATACAGAGGGTGGGCAAATTATTATAGTCAAACAACAATTCGTCACTTTCTGTGAAAGTTTTGGCTGTAACTAATTTATTATTGGAAGACTGTTATAGTTTTTTTAATTTTCTCACTAGCCACTATATCTAGCAACCTTTTCATTACCATGGCGATTACCGACATATTATTCGGTAAGTGTTGGATTTTTTACATATAGCGTTATTCTAATACTTGATCAATACATTGTGGTCATGTTTTAGTTAGTTCTTCTTTTTTTTTTTTTGGGGGGGGGGGGGGGAGGAGGGGAGTAGGGAGGGTTGTCGACCGATCTAACCTAAAATTGTTATTAACAGATATAGGGAAGTGTGCTGACCTCACACCAAGGAAAATGGAACAGATTTCGACAATGTTACGTCATTGTAAATATAACCAGCGTCAGATTGCTGATTTTTGTAATGTATCATAGTCTAGTGTGCGTAATATCAAGCAAAAAGTGGATACCGAAATACCGATCAAGGCGGAACGAGTCGGTAAATGCGGTCGTAAACGCATTACAACGCCTCGAACTGAGCGAGAAATACGTCGCATTACACTCGAAAACCGTCGAAAGCCTCGGCTCGTCATAAATAAAATGCTTGATGATAGCGGAGTACAAATATCGGAGCGGACCCTTAGGCGAAGATTTGTAGAGATGGGACTGAAATGTTGTCGACCACTAAAGAAACCAAAACTCACTCCTGCTATGAAAGCCAAACGTCTGGCATGGGCCAAGGAGCACCGACACTGGACGCAGGAAGACTGGAGCAAAGATTATATAACCCTAATACAAGAATAAACATATTAGGCGTAGTTTTCTTTACAAATTTATACAAAAACAATTTCTTGCAGGTTTGTTTCTCAGACGAGTCGTCAATACAGATTCTTCAAGACAAAACTGAGTTTGTTCGGCGAAGGACACATGAAAAATTCAATGGCGACTGCATTGTGGAACGTGTAAAGCATCCTGTTTCCGTGATGATATGGTCCGTCATCAGCAGCAAAGGAACTGGAAGACTGTATATTGTGCAAGGAACTATGCGTCAGGATCAGTATAAGATAGTGCTGGAGAAAAACTAATCCCACAAACAGCAGAATGGTTCCATAATACAAATTTTATTTTCATCCATGACTCTGCCCTTGTCATAAAGCCAAATCTATTACAGAATACCTTAGAAACAATGAGATTGACACCCTGGACAGGCCGGGTAATTTCGCCCCTAAATCCAATAGAAAATGTGTGGGCAGTCCTGAAAACCAATATTTCAAGGGATAAAATTATTAACAACAAAAGAGAACTTGCTGAGAATATCATTAGAGTGTGGCACAACACTCCAAAATTCCAAGAAGTAGCCATATGATGTATTGAAAGCATGCCACGCCGCGTTCAAGCCGTCATAAACGCTAAGGGTGGAGCAACCAAATACTAAAGAATATGTATTTATCTATCAATAAAATATTCAACCAATCTACACATGTTTAATTTTTACTAGAATTGGAATACTGCGTACATTTTTGATTGTAATAATTGTATAAATAAAGAAGTAAACTCTTGATTTAATTACTTATTTATTTTAATCAAAATCTTCTACATATTCTATTTCTTCAAAATAATCATCTTCATTTGAAGAATCATGATAGGTTCCTTGATTTACTATTTTAACTTTTGTTGCAGTTGGCATCGTCCTCTTACATACTGCTGGTTTTCTGTATCGATCACTGCTGTTGCCTGAGTTAAATATTCTAGATAAAAACTTTAAATAAACCTTCTGCCTTTCATCTTCCCTATCTTGCAATTCCAGTTCGAGAGCCTTTTGTTTCTCGAAAATTTCGTCCTGTTTTTTGAATAAATTTTCTTGCAATTCTGTTTGTTGCTTCGCCATTTTATCTGCAAAAGATGAAATTATTTTCTCGTATTTAGTGCGACCACCAATATTATTTTTCAAGTTAGCTGTAATAAAAATAGTTAATAATATTTTCATTTTTTCAATATTCCAATATTAATGATTACCTTTATTTGTATTGTCACTGGTTGATTCTTCACTTTCCGTTGTGTTAACATTACATGCGTCAACTTCACCGCTTTGATCGTCAAAATTATCAATTTCATTTTGAAAAGTAGGAATTAATTCTGATGCTGAAGAATCTACGCCGTACTCTGAAGCTGCCGCATTTTTCGGCCTATTTTCGAATAACTCACGCATTAAACTCATATATATATATATATATATATTTACATCCGCCATTGCCACTTTTGTTCATTTTTTTTTCTCTAAACTATATTTCAACCTCAAAGATTTAGATTTCAATTGGGCCTGTTTTGGACTTTTTTCATAGCCATGTTCTTCTAACGTAGTACTTATGTTTTTAAAAATTTCATTTTGTTTCACTGATTTTTTGTCTATTTGTTTCATTACCTATTGATCTATATATATTTTTAAAAACGTTTCTATTTCAACTGTATCCCACAAACATTTTAATTTTAAATTATTGTCATTATCAATATCAATATTTTCACTATTTATTTCCATTTTTTTTTAAAATTATGATTAAAATTTTCTTATTAACACAAAGAGCTCGAAAAACCCAATTCAAAACTAAAACAAATAACAACTGTCAAAACTAAGCACACTACACTACGCCAAGTGTTCACGTGGTGTGTAGTTGCAAATACACTACACTACACTACAGCATTTTGACCGTAGTTGATAATACACTTCAGTACTGTTTTTTCTCTGTTCACGTGGTGACATAATACACTACACTACGGACCACGTGAACAAGATATATATTCAAGTACACAAAATCAACATGAGTAAGGAAAGACAATTATCTCAATTTGATAAATTAAATCATAACTAAGTAGTCCAAATAAAAAGATTGAAGGAGCTAAAAGAAAGAAAGAAAAAGAGATCTTGTGAGGTGCGCAAAATCAATAAAACCAGGACACTGAGCGGTTATTTTCGAGTAACATTTTTAAAAATGAAAGACGTAGATCTTGGCCAGTTTTTTATTCATACAAGGATGAATAAAGAAACATTTGAAATGCTATTGAGCTTATTGAAATCTAAAATGAAAACTTCGAAGAAGTCCGGATTAACACTAATGTCATTAAGCATTAACTCTACTGTAAGTAAGTTGGAGCAGCTTTTTAATAATTTACCGTTCTTATCTACCTTAATTTTTTTTTATTCCAGATACCTTTCTTAAGGAACTTTTATCCAATCGTTGGCGTAAGGCATGGAGTTGGAAAATGGGTAAAGAAACGGTACGACTCATTATTTTGGAAACGTGCGAAGTAATTGGGAGTGTAATTGGCCTTCTCTACGCTTCGCAACCAAACAGTCAAGATTATAAAACAATCGAAAACGACTTTTGGTAAATGCGAGATCTCTCTACTTGCTTAGGCGCAATAGATGGAGAGCACGTTGCAGTACAATACCTACTTTGATCAAGTTGCTTATTTTTTAGTTACCAGAAGTATTTCAGTATAGTTTTATTGGCTGCCTGTGACGCCAGATACATTTTAACATACATCGATATTGGTGCATACGGGCCGTAAAGTGACGGAGGTAACAAAATTATATTATCTATTGCGTTAAGTTTTTAATTTAATTTATATTTTCAGTAATTTTTAACATTAGCAATTTGGGAATTTTTTTTTGCAACAATCACATAATACCGGCATCAAAGGAATTATCAGGAACGAAAATAAAATTAACTCAGTTCTTTGTTGATGATGCAGCTTTCACTCTTACACGTACTTAAGTAAATAAACTTAGTTGTATTATTTTTGATAAATAATATGTAATATATTTCGATTTCAATAAATGTTTATATGTACATAAAGATTTTTAATTTATTATTTTATTTGCTCAAATAAATGGTTTATTAGGTAGTTATAGTAAACATAGTCACTTGTAGTATACTGCTATTTTTCATTGTAAAAATATTTATTGTACCTAAACAATTGCTGTTGACAGTTAACCGAGCACTGTTTGATACTGTTTGCGGGGCTGTATTATTTTCGGTTGTTATATAATTATATCAGCTGCTTTGATGGCGCCGCATGCTTCATCATAAGCCACATCTCTGTGTTGGCATTATTTTGGCCGTTGAACATCCAAATCGTCGGTTTCTGTTATGTTCGTAGTCAACTTATTCTCCACTTCCGTCCTTGGCTATCCGTTTAGCTGGTATCTTCATCGAACTCGCTGTTTCTTGACTGTACGATTCTCTTAGAAATTCATACTCTGAAAGTATGACCATTCTCCGAAATACATCAGCACCGCAGCCCGATGAAAGGTCGCATTTTTTAGCTCTTTGGTATATCTTTTCCGCAACACTGTATACAAATGTTTAATAATAATAATAATTATGAAATTGGCATTGACACCTCAGCCAACCCGTTCCACGCTTTCGTATTCGCCACAAAATTTTTAAAACTACTATTTTTTTAATAATATACAGCTGCGACGTCGCACGCTTTAAGTCAAGGCCACACAGAACTCGTCCATCTATTAAAAATAGGATAAATTGAAAAGTTTATTAGATCTTATTGTGATTCTACTTGTTGTTAAATTAATATGTCAATTATTGGGTACATAAAACTTGTTTATTTATTTACCCAATAAAAGTGACATAAAATTTGTAGAGAAAATTATTTTAGGTTAGATCCGAAAATACAATTATTTTAGGTTGAGAATTTAATGTTTATTGTTTATATAAAAATTATAATCTTTAGCTAAAATGTTTTATTGAATTGAAAATATAAAATAAAATTTTCTTGCTCTTGGAACTTTGGTTTATATGAATTTAAACTAAATTAATTTTTAGCAAAAAACACTTTAAAACACTATTTTTACCTTATTACAAATTATTAAAACTTATCACAGAATCTGAAATTAAAGTAAAAGGATTTTAATTAAAAAAGTAGTAAAAAAATGTTTTGTAAAAATAAAAATGGCTTCCACCGAATCAAAAATTTGCATAAAAATCAACAACAATCGTATTTTTAAATTTTTCTTATTTTCGGCGCACACTATTTTTTTTAAGTGACAGCTAAAATTTAACGAAGTTTCATTGGGTTCATTATGTAAAAAAATTAAAGCATTAACCAGCCAATCTTTAAGACTTTATAAAGCAACCCTATCGAAATTGACGAAACTCATTTATTACAGAAATTTTGACAAATCGCACAGTGAATCCATAACGCAATTTCCACATTCTTTTACGCATGAGAATTGATTTTTTCAAGAATAAAACAATAGAAATTCTAACATGATGGAAAAACTTGAGCAGCTCTTTGTCCTATTTAAAGGTTTAAACGCGCTCACGGAATTAAAATATAACACAAAAAAGCGGTCTTGTGCGGTGTGAAAAATAAATCGTACAAGAAATAAGTTTGGGTATCTCAAGTTCTGTATAAATAATATTGTAGATATGTAAATACAATATTTATGTAATCTGTACAAAAATATGACCGTACAAATTTTATTTTAGGTGTCGTTTACAGAAATACAAAATCAGGATCAACAACAATGTTTTATTCACACTCGAATGACCCGAGATGTTCGTAAATTATTATTAGAGGTTGTGCGCTGGCCACATATGATTGAACACGCGCGGAATCTGTTGAGCTGCGTTTTTCGTCTTGCCCTTACTGTAATTTGTTTTATTGAAAATCAATACGATAACTTTACTATAAAATTTACATTGCAGCTACCTTTCTGAAGGATGCCCTTTCAGAGCTTGGCGTGTAGTTGGAAAGTCGGCAAATAAATAGATTGCATAATAATATATAAGACATGTGACGCATTATAGAGATCTCTGGGTGTTATATACATATGCCAAAGAACCAAATAGTCGTGAAATTCATTCAACGGCGGAAGATTTCCAACATTTGTGAAATTTTTCTAATTGTGAAGGTGTCATCGATGGCAAACATATCACTATAAAATGCCCTCCCGATAGTGGGAGACAATTTTATAACTATAAAGGCTTTCACAGCATCGTATTGATGGCTTCTTCCGATGCCAGATATGTGTTTACACACATTAATGTGGGAGCATATGGATCGCAGAATGACAGAGATATTTTAAATGTGTTGATATATAGAATTTATTTTTGATTTTTATTTCTTTCTATAGGAATTTTCAGCAAACCGAGCTATGGAAAACTGCTTTCAAGGGGTGATCTGTTGATCCCAGATGAAGCCATTATTCCAGGTACACATCATACTGTACCACATTATTTTGTAGCTGATGCAGTCTTTCCTTTAACTCCACACGTCATGAAACCGTATCCTGGTTTGGGGTTATCAAAAGATAAGGAAATGTATAATAAGCGATTATCCCGAGCTAGACGGTGTATAGAAAACCGTTTGGAATCATGGTATGTCGATGGCAAATTCTTCTAACCACCTTAAACATGTTGCCGCATAACGCGAAAAAAATAGTATGTGCTTATTTGGCCTTGCACAATTTTTTTAAGGCTGACCAAAGAAGCCACAAATATATACTCACCTCCTAAGTTTGTAGACTGGGAGGATTCTGACATTAATCTTCAGCCTGGGATACGGAGATAAGAGATAAAACAAAACCTGAAGTCATTACAACCAGCACGCACATTTACACGTGTTGGGGTAAAAGGGCTCTAAAAGTTAGAGAAATTCCGTACCAGTACGTCAATACGAGGGGCGTTTAACTTGGATGCCGTAAATAATAAAATAATATTTATTATATATAAAATAAATAAATGGTTTTTATTTCAAATTATTTAACAAATAAAAAAAACTTAAAATAAATATCACAAACCTATACTCTAAAAGGCTACAATACATTTTGTTTTAAATCAGTTGCCTTATTAGGCTGCTAAAATAAGACAACACATCAATGCGTGCTTCGCTTTTTATTTCTTCAAGCAAACCTTTCATAAACTCTTTTATTGTTTCTAAAAAGTGGCTATCAGCGTCCACTGTTGAGGTTATTTGCGGTTGGGCTAAATTTTGTTGGATTTCGCGAAATTCTTTATTAAATTCTGAAATAGGTTGCAAGTTTCAGCGAAATAATCTACATTTTATTTTTTTTGGCGTGGGCGTTACGTACTCCGTGCTACAGCTATCGCTCTGGGACTCGTTCTCAAACCCTCCACTTGAAAAAAAAAATGTTTGACTTGGTTCTAAAAAAATAATATAATTATCAACACAGTTTTTAACATATCACATCATTATAATACATAATAAACTATTTTTGATACATACTTTCAGTGTTGGATGAAAAGTTTTAAAAACATCATAGATTCCATACATTCTCCTTCCTCACCGTATGGTGCCCCGCTTCCGGAGGGCAATTCTCGTTTTTTAATTCCTTTTTAAACCGTTCTCTCAAAAAATTCCATCGGTTTATTGCATTATTCTTCTGTAATTGTAATTGCAATTTTTTAGATATTTTCCACGTTTCAAATATACTTTAAACTTACTTGGGATGTCGGTGATTTCGACAATATCGTCCCAATTGCTTGCTTCACAATCAGATTTTTATAATTTTTTTCTTGCTAGTTATACAAACATTTATTGGTTTCAACCGCATGTATTAATGTGTAAAAATCCATGTATGGCTGTGTTTAAAAATTCCTGCAAAATTTTAATTGTACATGTATATAGACACTTAGTGACACCATTGATTAATTATGACTTAAGATAATACCACTGCGAATTACAACAACAATTTTTATTTTTTGTTGCTTCTTACACATTGTAAAAGAAGAACACAACTCACGTCATGTAGGTTTAAAAAGAACAAAGATAGACCCAATTAATTCAAAGCAGCTAGAAAGAAGCAAAACATATTTTTAATTTATTTTTACCCACACCACTAAAAAATATTTAAACAAAATTAAAAAAAAATTGAATCAAATGTATTTTCCTCTCTCTCAACTGAATATATGAAATATATGACAAAGATAAATAGACAATAACAATGAAATTGTATTTATGTCTTCATTCTGTTTACATTTTTTCAGTCGTATTCCAACTATGTGAGTAGAGGTTGTTCATGACGTTTTTACAGATTTTACAGATATGGCGATGGGAATTTTTTTTTATTTGCACTGCGACACAATTTGTTTGTTATTATTTTTTGTTGTTGATATTTTTCGAAACAAATTAAAACTAAGAAAAAAAACCGCATAATCTGTATTTTTGAAATTACGAGTAGCTTAATAATTGTTTTTGTAATTATTATGATAAAATCTATATAGTATCTAGTTCTCACTGAAATACTTATACATTAAAAAAAATACTACCATTAGTTTTGTTGAGTTCGAGTATAGCACAAATTTGAGCATTTTGGCTGTTCAGTCGAAAAGTTTATTTACAGTGAATTGTTATTTAAATTATACAATTAAGTGTAGGAGTAAGGTTTTTCTTTGAAAACAAATAAAGATTACTAACTTGTCGGCCGGAAGAAATCATTTGAGTGTTGAGGATTGCGTGAGGGCCATTACATTAGTTAAAGAATGAAGAACTCAGTCTTACGTTGCACAACTGTTAAGAGTGGACCAATCCACAATATCAAGAGTGATCAAACGATTCCAAAATAATGGACAGTATCATCGTCGTACTGGTAGTGGAAATCGATGTACAACACTCGCTGAGGATAGGTATATTAAATTAATTTGCTTGAGAAAACGGTTCGTAACTGGACGTAGCATCAAATCAAACCTAATCGGATCCCGAGATGCATCCATTAGTGAAAGGACCATGCGTCGACGAATCAAGGAATCCAATTTGACTGCAAGAAGGTCAGCCTAATGTCCAGAGTTGTCTACAGTACACCGCAAAGCTCGTTTAACATTTGCTCTTGAACATGAAAACTAGACAATGGAACAATTGGCCAATGTTTTTTTCTCCGACGAGTCTAGGTTTTGCCTTGGATCATCAAACCGTCGGATGAGAGTTTATCGTCGGCCTTCGTTTTCGATTAAATTTTATTTAATAATAGATATTTCGTTGAGAATTCCCCTTATAAATGAAGCAAAAAGAATTATGCGTTTTTTTGTCCATAAGTATATTTATTTTGTTACTGATGGTACAATTGTATGTAAAAGTAAGTGAAATAGCAGTCGTAACATTTCAAAATTATATTTTTTATGTAATAAAAAGTTGATACACAATACAAATGCAATTTTTATATGGGAGAAAACAACAGCAATTAAATTTTTCAGTTTTTATGTTGCTAGAAAGAATTAACCACTCTCGCACAACAATGCCTCTATCTATATGTGACTAGTAGAGACATTAACCAAACGTAGCGGCAAAAATCCGAGTAGTAATATCTTAATGTATTCAATCAACGGTGACACCAAGTTTATAAATTTTTTGCGTGCATTGTGATTTTTTTTTCTTTTTTTTAAATTTAAATAAATGTTATATCACATATTCACATTACACTCACGCTTCTCATATATAAATATTATGTACATAACATATTAAATAAATTATTAAAATATCAATATACACATAACACATTAAAATACAACACATACCTTTACCGCCATTAGAAGGTACAGGACACTGTTTGATGTTTCTTTCAGTTTGGGCGATAATTTTCGCTCTTGTTACAGATTGTAAGTGGCAGTTTAAATTTAACGAAACTGAACGAAAAGTAATTTAAGTTTCGCGGGTCAGTAATGTCAGTATACATACATGGTCAGATGTCGCTTTGTTACTTAAATTTCTTACAGGCTTGCTGGTTACTGCTTAAGCTTTTCTGGGTAATATCACTGACATGCCATTTATCGCATTCTAATTTGTTTATTAAGTTATGTTTTCATTCTTGACTGGTTCCCTTGAATGTATCAGTTTAGTGATGTGTTAATATTAATCAAATGTGTTTATTTATTGGATTGTTACAAAATCAGAGAAGTTCCTTTTTATTTAAATTATTTTTTATTTGCATGAAATTTATTAATCCATTTTCAGAGGATTGGCATTTGGTCTTGAGAAACGCAATTTTGTTTTTTTTTTAAATTTAATAATACTAATAATAATATTTGATTCATGATGGATGAGGGTTGATTCTCAAAAATGAATGGACGTATGCTCACCTTCCATTCTGTTTACATTTCGGTTTCAATCAGTTCCCTTACATATTGATGAAAACGTATTTTTGATATACAGGCTGACACGTGTCGGAAACGGTATTGATAGTAAGAACAATACATTGTTGTCCTATATTACGTACAAGGCTTTCAGTTCAAAATAGTGTTTCCATTTTATATCACAATATGAATGAAGAGGAATTAATTGAGTTTGTGAAGAAAAATTTATATTTTGACATGAGAAACTACTGAAAAATTAGGTTTCATCATCACTCAGTTCTCTAAAGAGTGTTGTATATCTCTCCTCAGAATCTCTTTTCTTTAAATTATTGTGTACCCAAAATCGTCGTTTTCGTCTTTGAGCTTCTTCATCTAACATGAGATAAGCAATTTTGTTATGTTTTGTAATGTGTTCTTCGAGATAACAATTGAATTTTTATTGTGTTGTAAATAGTTCCTTTTGTGTATTATTTAATAAAAATTTACTATATTTGTAAAATAATAGTGTGTATTTTTATTTATAATAAATAATTTTCATTTCAAAAAGGTGAGTGCATTATTATACATCCAGATATAAATGATTACAAATAGGCATGCTGAAATTTTTTATTTGATTTCAAAACTTAACAATTTATGTTGTATTTTTAGAATGGCCAATACGAGAGATTTTGATGAAAAACTATTTGAAGAAATTAAAAAGCCAAGGCGAAAATTTTTTTACACTTTGACGCACAAGGGCTATACAAATGTTAGCTTGAAACGAATAATTTGGAGTGAAATTGCCGAAGCAATAAGATTGAGTGTAGAGCTATGCAAGAAAAGATGGAATCTTCTACGTCCCCGATACATCAATCTTAAAAACCGGCAAAAAACCGAAGTTCGAGACCATCTTCATCCAAAGACGACTGGCTGGAAAGGAACTGGAGAGGACAGGCTGGAATGGACTTTATGAAAGACGTCACAGACATTGAGTAAATTTTATTTTTCAAAAGTTTAATATTCTTATAAATCGAATATTAAAATATTGTACTTACAGACATCTTATATTTATGTTAGATCAACCGAAAGCAGCTTCACGTCATAAAAACCGGATAATCCGTTTCAAATATTGCTTAATGAAACGGTAAATGAAATAGGTAATGACGAGTCCTTCGATGCAGAACCTGTCAACACACCACATGTATCGACGCCCGAACATGGTCCATCTAAAAAAAAAGCAAAATGATGAAAATCCATTTGGCCCGATTTATGCGTTGGTGAGAACGATGGACGCACCCCGAGAGTTAATTATCCAACATGCAAGCCAGACGAACCAAATTTCCGAAAACAATCTAAAAAGTTTGTTAATGGTGTTTGCGGCATCTATGGACCAAGAATTCATCAAACTACCGTATTCTCAGCAAATAAAGGTGCTCTTTAGTTTAAACAAGAACATCGAAGAAGCGAAAATTGAAGCGGCAACAGGCGAATTAAATAAATAATTTTTTTTATGAATAAATGTGATTTAATGAATGAATTTTTATGTGATTTAATAAAATACTGAATCGGAAATTTAGTAAGTTTTTTTATTATTTTTTTTACAAAAGAAAATGAAATTTAATTAAATAAAACCAATGTGAAAATGTTTTCAATGAATGGTAGAATATTACCAGTGTAAAACGTTAATTTCGTTACAGTATTGACAAAATCGGTCTCTAATTTTTACTGCACTTCGACTCGCGTTATTCGAACCTAGACGCTGCACTCCTTTTAATCCTCCGCTATCTTTTTGTGCGAAATGTTCCGCCAATATCGCTATCCACTAAGTCGGGATTAACGTATTCATTTATTTGTTTATCCCGTAACCAATTGTGTAGAACAACGGTTGCCTTGATTATTCCAAGAACTGTTGCTTTACCAGCTATAATCGGCCGTCGATAGATACGCCACCTACTGGCCAATATTCCAAATGCGTTCTCATCCATCCTATCTCGAGATAACCGGTAATTGAACGCTGTTTTTTCAGGTGGTAGTACCGATGTATTACGACCGGGATATGGGCGCATTAAATTTCCGGAAGAAGCGGAAATACTTCATCTCCAACAAACACGTATGGATAATCATTACCGTCCTCCAGATTTTCCGCTGGCGGAACATTCAGCTGTGTACCACCACATATCACAGCTCTGTTGAAAGAACTACACCGAAAGATATTGCTATCTCCAGTGCCCTGGTGCTCCGATATCGACGACTATACATTTATAGTTGGTATCCGCAATTGCAAAAAGTACAACACTATGGCTGTGTTTATAATTGCGGTTTATCTAACCAGAATGAGAAAATGCCTACAAATGCAAATCTAATTTTGCATTAATAAAATAAATTGAAAAATTTTGCTTAAATAATACTTGTATTATCATGTGCTTTCCATTCGATTGCCCCTAAACAATGTAGAAAGTTCCATTTCCGCTGAAATTGGTTACAAATTTCTTGCCACATTGCGAGGCTATGCTTAGGAAAGACAAATTCTTTTAAAACCAGCCACAACTTTTTACAGGTTTCTCTGATTATTACTGATGTTGTGCTCTTCCCTACCCGAAACGCGTAGATATCTGAAAAACAATTAATATTTAAAAATATATATTATCAAATATAAAATAATGTTCAAAATAATTACCTTAGAGTTAGAGATAACCGTTGGCCTACTGCTATTGAACTCTAGCCTATATCGATGCGCTAGATTAGGGGACCAACCAATGACAATAATTCATCAAACACTGTCGGAGTCATTCTATGAAAATTTACGAGCGATTCTGTGTCCTCTGGTCGCATTTTCCCAAGAAGATTTTAAAAACCTTGACACTGCGAGGCCGGTTCTCAAAACGCTTGCTTTTGTATTGCAAATCATTGAAAATACGGCATTTAATAGGAGCATATCTCCATTTAGTAAATCCTGAATAGTTTGTCTTGATAAAAACATTTTTTTAGTATTAATTCAATAAATCAAAAGTACATTTAAATAAAAATGAGACGCAAGGAAATTACAGATGAAGTGAAGCAGATTAACTTAAGAAAAGTATTTATAAAAATTTTAATATTTGAATAAAATATGAAAACCGGAAAACTATATGATATTTTATATTCAAGAAAAATCAAAGAACCAATACACAAACGATACAACGAAATTACCAACACTCTTGAATTCAAAACAAAAATTATTTATAAATTCAATTGACAGGTGAAATAGACCAAAAATTTGTGCAAAAATAAAACTAAATGGCGGGATAGAGAAATCCGAGATTTCTATCCGTCGTATGAATTCGCTGTAATAATACAGATGGAGACTCTCCGCACGCGGTTGGTAGGGGTGATAGATCGTTGGGAATTATTATTATTATATAATAATTAACATAGCAAAGTTTATGTGGAATTGTGTGGAGGAATCCACCTTTCAAATGCAGAAATGGCCTACACTCGGGAAAAGAATATGATTGAGCTGATCATAAAAGTGGCTATCATTGTTATGATTACAAGCAATGATTAAGAATATCATATTATGATACAACCAATCATTTGAAATAATTGTATTTAACACACAATGATTATATTTATCGTACAAACTATGATTGGATTAACCATCGCTATGATTAAATATGTAGTTATTATGTTGAGTATAATCAACCCAATTAATAAGAATTTGAGAACGATACAAGCTTACAGAATTGCTCCTCACAGAACGACCTACGGCCAGAACGAGCCTGTTACAAGAATGCTGCGCGAGACTAATAAATATTTCGAATAATTCGACTACCACATTAGCAAATTCACAATTCAGAAGTAATTATTCGCTACCAGTTGACAATCGAATAAACTTAAGTTTTATTTTATTTTTATATATACTTTTTTCTTATCGATTTGACTTAAATACTCTATCGAGTATTCATAATTTTTAAATTTTTTTTTCTCCCTATTTGCGCTTCATTTAATTTTTCTTAACTGATCTTTAGTTTTTATTATTTATTTTCTCTTGTTTTATTTTTTTTCTGTCATTCAAATCTGCTTGCTTTAAGTAGACCAACGGGTGTTCTCTCCTTCTTGCGGTGGGGTATCATTCTCCTAAATTTAGTACATATGGCTTCAGCCTTTTTTTAAATTAGTAATTTTTAAATTTAATTTTTAAATTAGTAGAATGATATCCTTGTTTATAATCCCCATGAATTATATTCAAAAAATAATAATGTTGTTGGTGACTCCCCGCGTGCGGTCAGGGAGGGGTGATTGGTCGTTGCGTATTATTATTATTATTATTATGACACTGAGAGCAAAAAAATAGATACTACATTAAATCCGTAATTTATTTTCTCCGTCGTGAGCATACCGAAAGTTTTTTTTTCATCATCTCAAAATATCATCTCTTATTAACATTTGTTATATGCGGTAATGAAACTACAAAGTAAAATCTGGATATTTAGTGTTTACAAACGAATTAATCACCCAATGAGCGGATCCGCTCGAAACGCGATATTTTAAAACGCGATATTTCGAAACGAGATATGACAAAACGAGATATGGTACAAAACGCAATATTTCAAAATGCGATATTTCAAAACGCGTTATGGTACAAAACGCGATATGGTACAACACGCGATATTTCAAAACGCGATATGGTACAAAACGCGATATTTCAAAACGTGTTATGGTACAGAATGTGCATTGCGAAGCGACGGGAGCGTAGCGACCCGATTTATACCGATCCTATTTTCTCTCGCTCCTATCGATTTTTAAATTCCTATAAACTGAAATTAAATTTCCCCTTCACCCGACTGATATAACCCGATCCTAAATTCCCGTTTTGTACCATATCGCGTCTTGTACCATATCGCGTTTTGAAATATCGCGTTTTGTACCATATCGCGTTTTGTACCGTAGCACATTTTGAAATATCACGTTTTGAAATATTGCGTTTTGTACCATATTGCGTTTTGTACTCTATCGTGTTTTGAAATATCGCATTTTAAAATATTGCGTTTTGATAATTCGCGTTTTAAAATATTGCGTTTCAAATGGGACCCCCCAATGAGATACACCGAGAGAAATCTTTACATCCTATTAACGAACTCATATTCTTTAAAACAGGTTTAATTAAATTCATTATATTTAAGAATAATGTTTTACAACTGATATATTTATTTAATATACTATAATATTCTTTAAATGGTTGATTAGTTTTTTATGAATTTTACATTACTTCAACGCAATCAAATTAATAAAATTAAATTTAAATCTTTAATAAATAATGACGTTGGAGCAAAGATTATTTCTAAAATTTAAGAATATTCATGAATATTATTTTTACTATGTAAGTAAATTTCGTTAATGCAATTATTTTTTTTTTAAATGAACTAAGAAAGGCGAATTATTTTTTTTGAAGCAATTCCGAAATAAATACGTTAGCTTCTCTATTTTGGTAACTAATTTTCTTTTGTAAATTATATTTCATAAATTGTTTATAAATTAATATTCTTTACATTAATTAAATATTAATAAGTCTAAAAACACTTAATAGCCTATATTAAAATTCGTCATTTAATTATTAAACATAATTAATTTAAATAATATTCTTTAAACAAAATAAAATGATTCACAATTAAGAATAAATTCCTTACATTGCTAAATTCTCTGCGTGGTTTTGAATTGAACATATAGTAAAAGCTTCTCGAATGCCTAATTGTTTAGGTCTGTGTTCGTATTACTGTAAAACACAAAATAATGAATAATAATTTACAATTGTCTAATGGAGGATCATCCAAAATTTCTGATTTATAAAAAGAGTGGAATATTGCGTTACCAAATATACAAAAATTAAAAGGTAAGTGATTTGCTTATTTTTATGAAAAATAAAAATAAATACAAGTGGTTATTTTTAAGGAAAGTGCTTTGTGTAATCATTATATAAATTAGCATCGATAAGCAAAGTATCAATTTAATAAGTACCTCCAAAATTTCATATACAATATTTTTAAAACAAAAGATTCAAATCAAAAATGGAAGGCCATGAATTTGATATGAAAGTATTTATAGATGTTGCAACTTCAAATATCTCATCAGTTGGTCTGCAACTCGTTGCCAATCAACAAAGGTTAGAGAATTTACGATCGCAATATCATAACATAGATGGAGCATCTTTATATAATAATCAAACAATAAATTCGTATATCAACGAACAGTACACCATTAATGAAACTGATGGAATCTGTAACATCATCAGGGATTTACCACAACTATTACCAACATTACAAAGTAACATTATTTTATTATATTAGAGAGTAAAAATAGTTTATATGTTTTAGATTTTAACTTAATAGTAAAATGGCAATGATGCCCCTTTTTCTCTCCAGTTATCATATGTAAATGTAGCTAATACTATTTTATTCTTTAGGACCTGATAGCACTGAAAGGCATGAAGGAACAACACATTAAAGAACTTCTTAAACACGAATCGTTAGGTATACGAATAAAATTCACGGAAAATTTAATTAAATGGCAAAATAAGAACACAACCTGGGCTACGTGCGATTTAACAAATATGTATGGTATCTGAGCGTTCTACCAGCGCACAAGATATACAGGTTTTCCTAAAAGAAATCTTACAAGACATTATTCCGGGCAAAGCACTGCTATCGAGTTTAGGAAATAAATTAAACCCTAAATAACTACTTATTATATAAATAATAATACTTCAATGGGTGTTACACAATGCGAAGAAATTTCAAAACAAATTGAGCACTATTTCCCGAATGAAACTACGGTAAGTGGAAAAACAGCAACACATTTTTTAAAAATGTTTATTTTTACTCACAATCAAAATACATTTCAGTTCATATACTTCGAAAGACGTCAAAAAATGAAATCTAAAGGACAACTTTATGACAGATACAACAATAGAATTATAAAACTTCCACCAAGTAAACGAGCAATTGAAAACAATTTCAACGGTTGTAACAGTTTTCTTAGCGTAGAAATGTTCCGATAAAAAAACTGTTTCAGACTCTGCTACTCTTCGATTCCAGTACAGCATGTCTCAGCTGGCTACCAACAGTGGTTGAGGGGTGGTTCTTTTCTGGGACGAAGGAGAGCATGAATTTGTTGCTTCTTGTTAGATACGACATTCGTTGGTTCCCTTATGAGTTGTCATGTGTCACAAGTTTATCTCCAGTGGAAGCACAAAAACAATTACTTACACATTCTATATCACACTAAACCAGAAAAAAAAACGTAAAGGTAATACACTGCTTCATGAAAGTGAACTAGACTTGGCAAAATTCACACCGGACACGAGAAAAAAAATATCAACGCAACTGAATACAATTTTGGAAACAATTTATTATTATATAAAAAAAACCCGAAACCATTAAATGTAGGCTGTCCGAATAATCTTTCCCAGTCCTTTGATTCGCCTGCCTAGGTTAGTATTAGTGGCTAGTACCTGAAATTAAAAAAAAAGGAACGAAAAAAAAAATTATATAAATAAAGATTTACATACATAAGAAATACAATTAAGAAAAATTAGCCCCGTTGCGGATCCGATACTGCCGCCGAAGGAAATTGGTGATTTCTCCGGTTTTTTTTGTTTGTAAACTACCTGGATTAATTCGTAGCGTTTTCCTTTTTTTCCAATTTTTGTTTAAATTTTATTTATTACACTTGTGCAGGAAGCAACAGTTCTTAGTTTTTAATGTTATGCTCGCACCCGTATTTGTTTTTTTTTATTCAAATGTTTCGTTCATGTTTTTCACTTTAATTATATGTACAACTATTATTATATATATATATAATTACACGATTTTTTTAAATAATTTTTATTAATTTTTAGATATTATTATTAATATGATTATTATTTGGCATCGTTTTATATAAATAATTAATTACATTTATTATTTTTGTAATGTTTATTTAATTTTTGTTTGTCGCCATTGGGAAGCTCAACCGTTACTCGTTAAATATTTATATTTGATTGGTTGGTCTTTCCACCTTCAATGTTAATTTTGAACTCCTCGTCTTCAATCTCACTATCCATCTCCACACTTCTTGTCGAGGCAAAATATATTTTACTCACAAAATCAAATGAATTCGTAAACAACGTTAAGAGGGTCCTTTACTCAAATAAATTTTAATTTGGAAGCTAACCTAAAATTTAAAATACGCACATGTACAATCATACTACATTATTTTCCTAGTAGTGGTGGTTAATATGTATACTTTTGATGTCTTGTTTAGTTTTGCTTATGAATGGAAACAAAATCAACATAGTGTAGTGTTGTTGGTTTATGGAATAAAAACGAAACACATAGCAATATGCATGTATTGAAAGTAAATAATTTGAAGTCAATTAGTGCATTCATGTCCTAATTTTCATGGAAATGTTTTTAATAATAAGGAAATCTCGCGTAAACGAAAAATGCATTAATAATGCCTATGTCAACAACGCATGACGGGTATAGAAACGTGAACAAAATGTGTAAGCAAAATAAATAAAATTTAGTAAAAATTAAATTTATTTTCGTATGTCCTAACATTCTTACCTATATAATTTTATCTCTATTAGTTTTGTAAACTTGCATATTGTAAATTGCAAGTTTTGATGTAGCAATGATATCAAGATGGTCCCCAGAATTTATTACAATATACACAATTACAATTCAGTGATTACATGAAAACCACCCATATGATTTGCCTTAGAAAAATTGCATCGCAAAACAGTTATTATCATCAACTAATCAATCAAATCTTAGACCACATCAAGCAGATTAGACGGAACTGGCCTCAGACGATATAGACCTCAGATATGTACAAAAATGTCGATTTTAGTGAGTTCAATATAATTTATTACCCCAGAATACCACCAGATATTGGATCAAACGTTTGTCTTCATGTATAACGATTTATAAGCTCACGATAGAAAAGCCTCATACCATAAATTAATCTGTTACGATTGATATGATGATCAGTGTTGTGCGTCAACGGGTATTTCCGAATTGTCTCCATGTTGGTGTCGAAAATAGCGTAGATAATTGATAGTTGAGTAGACAATGTCGAGAATTGGTAGGATATGTAGAACATTTGTAGACAATGTAGATTATTACTTTTTTGATGTTTTTCATTGTTTTTCTGTATGAAAGATGACGACCTTTTAGTTTTCCAGTTTAAATTGGTTTTTATCTATATTTTGTCAGTTAAAATTTAATTTTTATTAAAGAAATAGGTGAGATTGAATGTCTTGGTTAATCGATGTCTTTAATATTGGTAAAACCATAAGCGACTTACAATGCTAAATTCGGCTATGGTTTCACAGTACCAAATGTGGTCTGTTATGAACATTTTCGAAACAAATACTTCATGGATCTTGTCATTAACAAATATATCAATTTTGCTTGGGTTAGTCCAGGATTACATTTGACCCAGAGATTCACCAATTGATAATCAACCGACGGTAGTGTTTCCTGGTCGTTTATCAATGGAGTTATCTTTCTTGAAATTGGGGGTAGATGGCATAGATAGATAAAACAACAACAACTTCAGCACTAAAGTCAAGCAACCATTGCTTGGATTATTACAAGGTTATGGGTGACCACATAAGAAAGGACACATAAGAAAATGATCAAAATAATACAAGAAGAGTAGATTTCAATGCAAAAAGTTGCAATATATAAAACCGACCTGATAATCTCATATGAGTAAACAAACAATATAGACTCTGTGCGTAATAATAACGGAGAAGGACTCTTCGACTACTACTGCACAAAGCAGATAATTCAAAGAAGAAGTAGAATAACGAACCAAATAGATCACGCAAATAGGTCACGTAATGACCAACAAGAAATTTCTCAAGTCACTACAGATGTCAGGGCAGCGAGGGAGTGGCGCAGACATTTACAGTGACCACCAACTGGCAAAATTACATAAATCAAAATTTAACCTGTCGCTGTAAAACGAATCGAGACAGGTCGGAAAAAACTAAACATCGACAGATTAAAAGATGCTAGGCACAAGAAACATTCTGCAAAGCCATTAGTGTAGAGCAACAGTGGAAACAAATCTAAGATACCTATACCGAAATGGCTACCAACACACTCAGGTCGGGTATTAAAAATTGAGACACAAACCCCATAGATCAGATCATAACATGCGCGTACTACATCAATCAATGCGTGTGCACTAATCAATAACGATTCTCAAGAATGGTGACTTAAGCGATTGTTAAAACTGGCTCCATATATATCCCTCTTCAACTTAACCATAAAGATATTAGCAACGGCCATGTTCTATAGAATTTCACGGACAGTCAACCCGAAACTATAAAGGAACACATAAGCTGGCTTCAGACCAAGGCGAAGTTACACTTGCTATACGGTTGCGAAACCTGGAAGCGTACACATACGATCAAGAATAAGCTACAGGTGTTTGTAAATAAATGCCTTAGAAGAATACTGCGGTGCTTCTAGTCCAACAAAATAACAAATATAGATCTCCTTGAGATGGATTGCCCATATTGAGAATTTCGCAGAATTAAATGACAAGCAAGTCTCTGAACTGGGAAGTTGGACGACCAGCTCTAACATGCAAACGAGTGATGCCAGCGAAGTGAAACAACTCGGAAATTCGTATGTGGAAATAAAATAAATAGAACCCAATAGAGTTTGGTGGTCCAGCCCAGTAGATTCTCTGTGCTCCTAAATTCCTTCAGTCATATTTTGGCATTTATTAGGCTTATGAACCCGAGGAACTTGTACTCGTATGGTCATTATTTGTCTCAAAATATGTTTATGCTTTATCATTTTATTGCGTGGTAATGATGTTAAACATTGTAAAGGGTCTTTCAATAGGGACGCTCGAAATTTGTTGGGTTATAGCAGCCATGTTGTTAGATATTGTCAAATCTGTTGTGAATTGTTCAGTAGTATATATGGCAAATTGCCGCATATATGCGGCAAGTTCCTACACCTCCCTTCCACCATTTAATCCTCCCAAGGATATGCCCTATTTAAAACCGATTTTTATCGTGTAAACGATTTAAAATTTTTTTAAATTTGCTCATTCAACGATCTCACACTTTAACCGTAACATAAACATAAGTGTGATTCATTACCATATCATATCATATCAATCATAAAAACTAAAACTATCGCTAATTATTTCAGCTCATAAATAGCACATATCCCTTTTCAAAATAATATTTTTAGAGGTCAGGCCCCAAAAAAGCTCAAAATTATTCATTTGCAGATTTCAAAAGCTCATAAATAGTTCAAAGTTCCGCCTTGTTTTGTTTCTTGCAAGGATCCCCGGCTAAGTAAAACAAACTTAAAAATTCCCATGCCGTTTTAAAATTAATTTCTCTTATAGGTATATATGTACATACATAGGCGTTAAATATATAAATAATAATGACTTGTAAAATAATAAATTAGTGCACAATAAATATTTTATAGTAATCTTAAATATCAAAGCATGTACATAATGTATATAATAAATAAAAATATACAAAAATATACATAGAATATAGAACACTACCAAAATTCATTCGTTTACGTTTTTTTTCTCCATTGTTTTCTTCATTCTTTGAGTAAAATTATTAACACATACACAAACATTTGATTCATTTCACGTGCGCGCGCATACAAAACGAGCAATGGCCACCAATCGGAAATTTGCTAAACTTATTTTCATGAAAAATTTTGATAAACTATTTTTATTTTTATAATTTATATATTAAAATTGAAAAATATTTAGAAAAGAAGAAAACTAGGCACGAGATTAAGAATTCTAGTTGTTTCTTGTGAAAGAATTTTTTGTCTACTGTAGTTGTACATTCCAATCGAACCTGCACAATTTATCCAAGTTTGAGAGCTAATAACTATAAATTAAACAAAAATTTGGAAAAACTAGAAAAACTAGGCACGAATTTTACATGTTATCTAATGAATAAAAAAAAATTCTAGAAGAAACTGTTCACACAAGTGTTTATCGAACTTGCACAAGATACCATGGTACAAGACCCTCTTAAGTATGTACAATACAATATTAATACCTACACTAGTAACAAGATAGTACGTGAAATAAAAAATTGTTGCTGAATAAAAAAAATTGGGAAAGTCAGCGGATTTTCTTTTTTTGTTGTTGTTTATTGGTTTTGTATTTCCGCAGCAATTCCTTCAGCTCTCATGAAAGCATGATTTCCCAAGTTTTCTTTCTTTGTTGTAACCGTCACACGGTAATGTTTAATCTTGCTGATAATTATAATATAGTAATGCTTACCAAAATTATTTAATGTTTCAGATGAGGAAACCGCTCGCTAGTAATGCCAAAATTTGGACTATAATATGTAGAAACGACAACAATTTGGATACATACTATAAAAATGAACATTTCTCCTACATATGGACTGGATTGGATTAAACAATTTAGCGACAAAAATATTAACTCATTTATTAATGAGCGTCCCGCTTACTCACAGTCATTCCGGAGAGATTTCGGAAAATTTTTTGTACAGTTTGATCGGTTCTGTAGCGACATAACTTCAATAATGGTTATCTAAATTGTAAAATCACTTTCAAAGAAGTTGTTTAACCTTCATCCGTCCCTTAAAAAAAGTAACACTAAAGATCCTTTGGTCAAAAATAACCAAAATAAATTCAACAGGAAGTTTACGCTTAGCAATACGAAATTCATTTTTGTTTTCAATTGTATTTATTAAACGACAACACAGTACATAATTTAAAATTATTTCAATATTTATTTATTAAGAATAATTCAAGTGTTATTTCATACACTGATAACATACATTTTTAGTATGGGCTTTACAAATAAATTTTTTACATATTGTGTACTTAGATGTGTGCCTGTTGTACGAATTTTGACAGAAACTACAACGGCCTCTTTTCTGTGCTCCTGCAACTTCTGTAGATGATCCTGGAGTCGAAAGTTCTACATCGGTTGATTGCGACAATCTGTGAACCGTGGAAGGTAAACTCTTCTAGTCATATGTGGCTTGATCAATGACTCACCCAGTGATTCAATAAATAGTCGCCTTCTATGATGCTTCTTATTATTCCATTCGGGGCAAACACTAGTGAAGAGCACGAAAGCATTTATTATTGAGATATCCAAAATGTTTGTGAACATCACTATTGGCCATCAATTTGTTTTGCATCTACAAGTATAGGAAACAATCTTTTTATCGACCGTATCGGCACCGCCTTTCGTTTTATTGTAATCCAATATAATATTTGGTTTTTTATCGTTATCGTTGGCAACCTCTTTACTTTTATGGAAGGAACTCTGCAAAAGTACACACTTATTTTTTTTGGGGATGTATGATACCAAGGTTGTATCCTTAGTAAAAGCAAAAGTTGAGGAAAATACTGGCTTGTTTTTGACTTCTAGAAGAATCGGTGATATTGATGTTTTATTCTTTCGAATTGTTCCAATCATTGTCATGTTGCGTTTTAGTAGCATTTGTCCGAGTTCGTACGATGTGAAGAAGTTATCGAATGTAACGTTTCTACCTTTTAGTTGTTTACTACATAAATCAAGGACTACACGGAAACCTTGATTTCTCTCAGATGCCGCACCTGCCTCCTTTCCTATGTATGGCTGCACATTCCAAACGTAAGTGCTTTTACTATCGCATATTACCCAAAACTTAATCCCATACTTGCGGGCTTATTCGGCATGTACTGTCGAAAAGGCCACCGTCCACGAAATCCAACCAACTGCTCGTCAACTGTGACGTTTTCACCAGGATTATACAAGTTTGGTAATATATCTATCCATTTTGTCCACAATTCTCGAATTGGTGCTAACTTATCGGTACATCTACGACTAGCTCGTGTGTTACGATCGTCAAATCGTACGATTTTTGAAATAACTTTGAACCGTTTTAGAGAAATAGTAGCTCGAAAACTGTGTCGGTCTTTTTGCTCGTTCCATAAATTCTCTAATGATTCGTTGTTAGATTTGTAAACGCCAGCTAAAATCAAAAGACCAATAAACGCTTCTAGTTCTACGATATCCAAAGCATTCCAGTTTTCTTGATATATTCGTTGACCTTCCAAATTAGTATTTTCGAAAATAACTTGTTCGATACTATTTGGGATAAGCAACTGAAAGGCTGATAATTCATCTGATATTCGAGTCAATGCGAATCTGGTAATGCCTAGTGCTAACTGCATTACGTTTGAAGATGATACTCGACCATTGCGCGCAGCCAATGGTTCAGAATGCCATTGAATCAGTTTGTCTTTTGATAAAAATGATGCCACTGATGGCTCTATGTCTTCCTCACTGTCACAAGAATCTACGTGAAGTTCTACGTAATCCGAAATTTCAGAACATGTATCATCATCCGATAAAATCGATGTGTCCTCAACTAATTCTTTCTCATTTGCCGCCGACAACTTTTAAAAATACTATCTATAAATATTGTACAAAACTATAAATAATTTAAATTCTATACATAAGTTTGTACATACCGTTTTTATATTATATAGTCGTTTATATGTATAATATGCTTTTATTAGAAGCAAACTTAGTTACAAAAAATATAAACTCAAATTCACAAACACTAGTAGAATTACCTTACACAAAATGATTTCAAGAAAAACTAAATAAATTCTTGCAACACTCTAACACACTTTCCTTTTGAAATAAACAAACGTTACTGAACGTATGGTAATATGTATTATAAAATTATGTAAAAAAACAAAAGAAAATTCAAAAAAAGTAAACTAAATTGGGAATTCCCTAATTGTATGTACAAAATAACTTTAGTTTTACGATTAGACGAAGATTGTAATATCCAATAATGCGAAATTCATCTATTGGTCATTTTTGACCACAGGATCTTTAGTGCTACTTATTTCATAGCGGGGTAACGGTTAACCGAAAAATTCCAATTTTTTGAGTAAAACATAACTAGCGCATATAAATTAAAGTCACAAAGAATAACACGTTTAACGGTTTTATTTAATAAAATATTTGAAAAATAATATTCAAACTGGTCAAAAATGACACGAGGGACGGATGAAGGTTAAGAGTATAAGCAACAAAAAATGTGTCATGTAATAAGAGTAACAAATTTGGTTTTTCAAAAAATTCATTATTTTTAACGATTTATTTTAGAGGCTCGAACATGTGTGATTTTGCTGCCGTTGCATGCGCTTATAAAACCAACGACAAAAAAAAACTTTTAATATTCAGTACATGAAATTCATAATTAAAGACTCTCAAAACTCGTTTTTGAAACTCTTGCCAACAGCACAGGATATCGATAAATTTATTGAAGTTGAAACGAATCTTAAATCTAAGATTTAACAATTTTTATTTGTAATCGGCGTAAACATATACCGTGAAAATAGTATTTCGTATACTATGCTATGCGATCATATAAATGTTTTAGCCTATAGGCTGGCTGCTTTGGACTGTGCGTTTAAAATTTCCAAGTGTTCGAACTGGAATATCCACCCCAATCAAAACCGGACTGGCAGTTTATCCAACATTTTTTCTACAAAATAGAGACCAAATACGACGGTGCATTCCCGACGGTCAGTTTATTAATAAATAAGGTATAATATAACATTAACTAAAACAAAATTAATTAGTAATCGATGTTATTTTTCATTATTTAAATTTAATTTTTATATTGGGTTTTATTTTTAATTACTTAATTGAATTAATAATTTTTCTTTTAATAATAAAAAGAATTTAAACATTTGTTAGAAGTAGCTAGGTTAAGAATTTAATGTTTGTATTTTTTTTTGTTAAATATTAAAACGTTGTTAATGAAATAAAAAAAATCAATATTTTGAATTATTGGTGTTTTATTTTCATTCCTTCATTCCTTGAAAAAATTAAAGAGAGATGGCAGTGAACAAAAATCTTAAAAGTTGAAAGTTATAATTAATTAATTAAATTAATTAAGTTTATTAAATTTCTTTAACCGTAATTTTTAATTCCAAATTGAAATAATTACATTAACTAAATTTCATTAAACATTAAATTTCAGCTGAAGTAATTTTTTATTTATATAACGAACGCTTCATTAAAGTTAATATTAATAATATTCTTTAAAATAAGGCAAAGTTAATGTAATCTTAAATTATAGTTCGACGAAATTTAATTAATATAAAAAAAAATATTTAACACATATTTGGATGCTTAAGTAACTTGCTTATGTACCATAAACGAAATATTCGTGGGCTAAATCGAAAGAATATTTATTTCAATTAATGCAAGGATTCGTTACGTATATGCAATTATTTTTCTCGGTGTAGCGATTTTTTTATAAATACACTAAAAATTATTAAACGAATCAAAATTTAATCATGCAGTATGTTTACCCTGATCATAGGAGATGAATATGATTACAAGCATCATAATAATAATAAGCTCCGTTGTCAGTGATGGACATAATTAAACAAATAGTATTTCTAATTATTGTATAATAGGGAATATCACAGTAATTTTATAATGATTTCAATTATTATAATCTGGTAGGTAAATGCAATCATGTAATTATCATATATTTTTTCTGAGTGTATGAGTCAAATTTTGGATATAAATTAAATTTTGGAATTTAAATCGTTTTAATTATTATTCGCAGTGCAGTTATACATTTGATAAAATAATTTATGGATATTTGTAAACAAAAATTTTTACGTGTATTGCTTTAGATAAAGAACACCTTGATGGTGTTTTACCAATGGAAATGGTTGATAATTTCCCAGAGCTTTTAGAATCATCGCCTCTTTGAAAACATTTCTATTTGTCCGCTACATTCTAATCAAACCACTTCTGGCAAAACATTCAACCATACAATCTAGCTTTTAAAATTACTTCTTTTGGGTCAATAAAGTAAGGAATAAGAATGACGTAAACTTCTAAGTGCAGGATCTACATTGATAACTTTACGGAGATCCAGTAAGATGTTATACACTTCGAATGAAAAAAAAAAATTTTTGTATTTTGATTTAAGTTGATCGTTAAACTCACAGAACGGGAAGGTTATCGTATAGTAGGAGAATTTTCAAGGATAATTAAAAAATACTAATTTAAAAGAGATGAATAAGTCCATGCTGCTATAGCTCTCTTGACTGAAACTTCTTAAGTTTATCATTATTTCTTGTTAAGTTTGTGGCGATGTTTACAAATTTAAACGACAAAACATTTATTTGTACTCTTATGTAAAAGCTTTTATAAGCAATGTACTTTCAATGTATTCATATGTGTTTATAAGGTCGGATTTTGTAAGAATATCTTTACAACCACCTTATTGTCGATGAAACAGCGATATTAGTACCAACAAATCTAACGGTTAATTTGATCCACCAACGACTGCAACAAACTATTTCAGATGATTAACCGTTCACATTGATATTTAAGTTATTGATCATCGAGATACAGTTGTTGATCAAAACGAAACTGTTAAGTTTAGTTATGGAAAAATGCTTTAAAATATAAATCTTTACAAAATCAAAAATTCCCCCTCGAACACGTAACAGATTCGATTCTATCAAAACGTAAATGGATTCAGCATAATAATTTACAATTCCAATTTATTTATGGGACTATGAATTTGTAATTTGATTACCAGAATTACAAGTAAAACGATTCTAATGATGCGATTATGACGTAGATGTACACAATGAGAAAGGAAGGAAACAACACATATTTTCTAATATTTACTGTCTCAATATATACTTTCCGCACAATTAGCTAATGTTATTGTGCAACATCATCGAAATATTCGATTTTCCGCACAAACAGAATATCATAACCATAAAAACTTTTTTGTATGCGAGTTTTGCAATGATCATGAATAAATTTCCATAAATAATTTTCCAATAACATTGTTACTGAATAGAAGAAAAAAAATATTGATTTCGATATGCTAACCCCTTTATTCGGAAAGGGTGGTTTGTATATTTCATGAATGTATAGAGAAACATCGTAAAATGAATAAATTTTACAAATTTTGTGGTGGAAGCTATATAGAGCAGAGTGTTCAAATAATGATACACAAGGAAATATACAGAATTGCTTAAGGAAAAATCAACAAGTTTTTGGTGAGCATCCCAAACTTACTTTAATTATTAAAACTTTTGCGGAAGGATTTACATACAATTTGGGTCTTGCTGTTAAATTCGTGATGATTGAAACTTAGATTTAAGGCTGTATAATTAACTGTAATAATACTTAAAATAAACGTATTGCCAACGTATTATTTGGTTCGTATTCCTTGATAGAAACATTTACTTTCGTTTGGCTCACCCTAAAACTTGAATTTAAAGGTAAAAACACATAAGAATTTTTTAAATTGTCATAAACGAAACCGGGTACTAGCATTGTTTAGATACGACACCTGTTATTAGAGCAACGCGTATCTTTCTGTTGCTTTGTGTACACGAAACCGTAATTACCGTAAAATGTGAAGGTGAAATCTGTATAATTTCTGATTCTGCATAATTTATTCGATTTTGGTATTTTGTTGTTGCTGTGTCTGTTCTTATATTTTTTGGTTAATTACGTTTAATTATGAAGCATTTTAAGTGGGAACAGTCTTATAAAATATTATTCCGTGAAGGAGTATCTACCCCTCTAAATAAAAAGTCATACTGCTTGTGATAGATGGTTCAAGGATTACTCGGCACATTTTATAACGTGATTAAGAGAGTAACTGGTTAATAAAATAAACATTCGTACACATTTTGAAGTAAAACTGAATGAGTTTGTTGGCTTGAGCAAACAATACATTTTAAATATGTATACATGGAAATATTCTTTAACATTCGTATAGTATACCAATGATGAATACTGTTCTTCTTAAAATATAAAATTATGTAACGTATATTGAACATGTACGTACATAATATTATGTTCTTTTATTTAAAAAAAAAACAAAATAAACATGTAATTTACATATAAAATGTATAATGTACCATCTACCATCCCATATTTCTCTTTATAATTTTAAACTTAATGGGTTAATTTAGATGAATTTATTTAATTTTCGGTGTATGTTTATAATACGTTCATTAATCATCTTGTAAGGCATTATGTGTACGAACGCCAAAAAAATCTGAAAGATTTCAAAATGTGTTTAGCTTAAGATTGGTTTCATTATTTGCGTTAATTTTAGGGTTTATTTTCCAGTTTGGAACAGGTTAGATTTACAGAAAAATTTAATTTTCCTTAAAATCGAGAACAATTAACTAATCGGGATTAAACTTCATAATATGTTCGTAATGCTGGAAACAGACGTGAGAAAAAACGCTTGCGTTTAAATTAGAATACACTACTTTAAATGAAATGAAAAACAAGTATTCCGCATACGATGCATTTTTCAACAAGTTGTCTCTATTTCTAAAAAAAACTCACCGCAGCAGTATTGACTACACAACAAAAAAAAATATCATGAATTAATATTAACATCACGACGGCTTTTCAATGTTTTGACAGAAATTCAAAAACAAATTGTATGTTGTTTATTGAAAACTTTACCGAAAAATGAAAAATAATTCCGCACATCTGTTTCCAGCATAAGTTTTTTGCATAAAGCGCGATTTAGATGATGAAAAAGGTATGATATCAAAGGGCCGAATGTCGAAGGGCCGAATGTCGAAGGGCCGAATTTCAAAGGGCCAAATGTGTCGAAGGGCCGAATGTCGAAGGGCCGAATGTGTCGAAGGGCCGAATGTGTCGAAGGGCCGAATATCGAAGGGCCGAATGTCGAAGGGCCGAATGTGTCAAAGGGCCGAATGGGTCGAAGGGCCGAATTTTTTTTGATTTTTTTTTTTGTTTTTAGAAATATTTTTTTTTTTATTTTTTCATTTAATTTAATTATTTAATTTAATTATTGTTTTATTTTTGTACCATGTCTCTGGTGGCGCATGATAAAATTTTCCTTCACCAAAATGTATCGCTGACCGGATACGTGGAATTTCATAAATACTCAAAAATGAAAAATATTAAAATACATAAATTCATAAGAAATTCATTTATGTTTAATAAAAAAAAAAAATTACAAAATATTCTATAAAAAAAAAATATGAAAAATAAAAAAATATAAAAATACTCTAATATTCTTAAAATACTTTATTTTGTTATAAAACAACAAATTTAAAAAATTATATTTCTAAAAACAAAAAAAAAATCGGCCCTTCGACACATTCGGCCCTACGACACATTCGGCCCTTCGACCCATTCGGCCCTTCGACATTCGGCCCTTCGACACATTCGGGCCTTCGACACATTCGGCCCTTTGACATTCGGCCCTTCGACATTCGGCCCTTCGACATTCGGCCCTTCGACACATTCGGCCCTTCGACATTCGGCCCTACGTACCTATTCCATGAAAAAATGTTGACTCAGCAAAAAAGAAGAGTTTGGTATATTAAAATTTTCATGTGTATGACAAGAAGAGAACACTATCGTGCAAAATTTGCTGTGCGTTTTAGTTTTTTTTTTGAGCAAGTGCTGAATGAATGTAGATGTTTTTTAAATAATACACTAAAACAATATAAAATAAATTTTTGACTTATAGATGGCTAATGTGTAAGAATCACAACAATCAGTTTCGAACAGATGAGACTTATATTTGAAAAAATTAGTCTTCTCATCAGGGTGCCATTTTTGGTCGAAAATTAAATCGCGGAACAAAAATACCCGGAAACTATTTGTATTTAAATTTATTTGTAAATATAAAAGTGTGTGTCTCCGCGCCATATTTTATTTTTTTGTTTTTTTTCGTGTTTTGACATTTACATTTTGTGCGTCAGTGATAAACAAACTTTTCTCTCGTGTTTTTAATTTATTAAAATAATTCTTAACTATATAAAGATGTTTTCCCACGTTGCATTTCAATATTATGATCGCAAATTAAAAACTAAGCGGTATAATGAGTATTTGCGCGAGACGCTCGATCCATTCAATGTATCCGACCGATGGTAAGCTTACAATTATTTTCTTTATTTGTTCAGTTATATACATATTTAAAAATATGAAAATTATTCTAATATGAAATATTTGTTTTAACAGTTTTATAGACAACTATCGCTTACCGAAGCAGTTAGTGCATCACCTTATAGCTGATTTAACGTCTTTTGTTGACGACCCGGTAAACTCTCTTCGGATACCACTACATTTACAACTGCTCTGTTCATTAAATTTTTTTGCAAGTGGCAGCCATCAGCGTCATATTGGAATGGATTCATTTGCGGTAATGAGCCAAAGTAAAGTTTCGTTTTGTGGGTCGCGCAATAGCTATTTAATAAGTACGAAACTGGCTCGGAAGCACATAGTGTTTCCATTCAATTTACGGACGGCCATACAAAAAAAACAGCAATTTTTCGAGAAATTTGGAGTACCGGGGATTATTGGTTTAATTGACTGCACGCATATTGCTATCGCAAATATTAATAATAGAAGTGAATATGCCTACGTGAACAGGAAAGGATTCCATTCACTAAACGTTCAAACCGTATTTTGATTTTAATATAATATAATTTATTTACTTGAACCTATAATATATAAAAAAAATTATTTACAGGTTTGTGACTTAAATTTAAAAATTGTTGCTATGAATGCGAGTTATCCCGGGTCAACACACGACTTTCACATATGGGATGGTAGCCGTATAAAAACATTAATGCAACGCATTAATAGTGATGACAATAAGTCATGGCTTTTTGGTAATACATTTAAATTATATTTTACATAATAAAACATGTTTTTATTGCAGGTGACAGTGGCTACGCTTTACAGCCTTATATGATGGTTCCATTTCGTAGGCCCAATTCAAATGCGGAACTCCGTTATAATGTGGCTCACGCAAAAATTCGGAGTGGCGTAGAGCGCTGCTTCGCCGTTCTCAAAAATAGGTTTCGATTCCTTAAAACAGCTTCGGGACACCTATACTATTCCCATCAAAAAGCGGCTCACATAATATATTCCTGTTCTGCATAACATATTAATTAAACACAACTACCCTATCGAGGAAGGTGATGGAATAGTCGAGGAAGATGTGCCAATAGAGGATTATATAGACGACGATGGGGGGCGATACGAAATCTTGCATTATAAAATCTCGCATTTTTAAAATCTCGCATTTCTAAAATCTTGCATTACGTCTTTTTTTTAATCTGTTTTGTGGCCGAAGCACTTCCTGCTCTTTCGCGGTTTTTTATTCCGCTTTACTTTACCAATCATCTTACAAATCGACGACGTACGGCTGTAGGGCCGATTTAAGTTACTTTCTGCACATTGCGAGCTCCATGCCAGTCTATACCGACATGGAAGATTGGTCTTGTTAATGTTTTTAAAAATAACCTATTTAATTTTTTCATACAATAGTTTAATTCAAAAAATTTATTTAAAATACAATTTATTAATAAAACTATCACAATAAAATAATATGCGCAATACGATGCAAAAAATCTGTTTTTTTGTTTTCTGGTATATTCTCACCACATTCCGCTCTCTCGACCTGCGATCTTGTTAAAATCCTTTCCTTTCCCAAATCTTCCAATATTTTGTATATACCAGCGTGGCGTTTTCCGACTATTACCTTGAGACGGCGGTACCAAGCTTCTACGTTATTTTTTGTTCACGGGAAAGTCTCCGATCCATTATCGTTGTCACCGATAGCCCAAAATTCATGTTTACATCTGGGCCGTTGAAAGTCTTCTCCAATATAATTTTTTTTAATTCAAACTCCCATGTTTTTACGTCCTCGTCATTAAATTTTCTAGACAAGCTCTGGTAATTATTATCGACTTCGTTTGGTGGAACAAAGGCTACACTTTTAATCATCCTGATTTGGTTTTACAAATTTTCATCATTTCCATATTTTGCCTCAAGTCTTTCTTTTTGGATTTTGCGCCATATTATTTGGCCAAAGTGAGTGAAAGAGGCATCCTTTAAACGATGCTTTTGGGAAAAACCTTTGGCTGACGATACAATTGTCTTTTCAAAATCGCATATAATTCCTTCCGGATTGTTTGACGGCAATTTCTCATACGTTTAATCTCGCATAACAATTTCCCGTACATTTATGTAATCGCGCGCTCGATTACATAAATGTACGGGAAATTGTTATGCGAGATTTTGTAATGAAAAAATTTTGAATGCGAGAAAACTTCAGTATTTACAAAATATAAATAAAAATATTTAAATTATATTAGACAACCATTCATTTAATTTATCCCAAAAAAAAATTGCAGCAACTCTACGGATTTTTCTTGTAAGTATGGGGAGCGAATTACTGATGTAACTGCTACGCTTTCCTATTAAAAAAAAACAATTCTAAATTATTTACGAATATAACTTGTATATATTACTTAAACTTCGGGGATCATCCCTTTGTCGTTGTGCTCTTGGGGACAAAATTTCCGATATGCGTTGCAGTCGCAATTGGGCTCGTCGAGCACTTCGAGTAGGGCCTCTTTCCATCGTGGAAGGTTGATGTACTGTAGAAGGGGTGGGATTAGGTGCTGATGGAGTCAATTGTGGTGTTAATAACATTGAGGAAAAAGAAGGAGTTTGATTTTGGGATGATGAGGGTGTTGTAGGCCCTCTTTCATTCGTGGAAGGTTGATGTAATGTAGGAGGGGAAGGATTAGGTTCAGATGGAGTGGATTGTGATATTTGAATTTGAGACGAAAAGGAAGGAATTTGAATTTGAGATGATGAGAGGGTCGTAAAGGTAGAAAAGACAGGAGAGGGTGGTGTTGCATCTTCGGTTTCTGACTAAGAGTTTTAAATAAAAAAAAGTTTATTATATGTAGTTTAATTGTTAATTTACTTACGCAAGCCATTTCGGGCACGCTACGGTCCCCATCTAAATTATCCAAACCACAGATTCGGATAAATTGGTCGTCTTCCGGGGTGAGATTAAAATCTAAATTAAGTTCACCATCTCCGGCCACATTTTGCGCCGCTCGGTATTTGTTTAATTTTCTTTTCACTCCCTTTTTTAAATCCTGCCATGCCTAAAAATAAAAACATAATAAATATGTAGATTTAAAATAAATTACTATGAAATTTTCTTACCCGTTTCAACAGGTTCACAGATTTTTCGCTTTGTGAGCCTTGATTCAACTCGGCGGTTACTGCGGCCCACAATTTTTTCCTTTTACTATTGCCACCAGCGGCGTGAAATGAAAATAAATCTATATAATTTATTTCCACAAAATTTATTAATTTTGTTTTTTGTTCGAATGTTATTCTGTTCTGTAATTATAAATATGTGTAATAAAATTAATATATTATGTGTATCATATTAAAAATAAAATTTATTTATAAAAAATTTCAAAAAATATATAAAAAATATTTAAAACAAAATGTGATACATGGAAAAGGGACTTCCCCAACTTTATTGCGGGTAAAAATATTATAAAAAAGTTATTTTAACTTTTCTTAATTTTACTAGCTTTATTATTCTAACATATAGTAAAATATGTAAAAAATAATTTTAAAATTTAATTTTGTATTAATAATTGCTCTAACAAAAAATTATTTAACTTTATATCGTACTTATCATGTTGCTGGACGAATGAAATATGTATGTATAAATAATAAACATAACCAAAAAATCTTTATTTCCCTATCGATAGAACAAGCGAAAATGTCTCACGTAAGAACCCAATGCACCAAAAATCTGAACCGATTCACCCGATTCAATTATTTTTGGTACTAAACATGAAATGTCACACTAAACAGCAAAATTAAATCGGAGCACACAATAATAATTAGTATATTATACGCTTTATACGTATACGGAAGTCTCGTGTCCCGTGAGTCAATTTTCGACTTTAATTGGCCCCCAGGTCGCGACGACTGATGTTGTTTATTACATTGAAATATTGTCTATATAGAGTTGTACTACTAGCGAATTACTGCGTAGCGTACGAAATTTGATTCTTTCACATTTCCATCTATATTGTATTTTAACAATTAAACTTTTCGAATTCACGAATTTTTATTTTTTACTCTGGTTTCTTTCAAAAAAAAAAATATTAAAAATAAAGTTTTATTAAATTTAATAATCATATTATAATAGTTGTAAAATATAAATAAAACAATATCCTATATTATGAACGCATGTGATTGTTTTCCTTCCTTTGGGTGTTTTTTTTTAAATGTCGGGGAGAACAGAGAGATTAAGTATCCGATAAATGCGATAATCCTTTTCTCTGATATTTATCGGCCAAAACGTAAGAAAAGTAAGAACGTAAAAAATCTGTGTTTTTTTTTATTTACATCAATTTTACAAAATGTCAATTTTTTCGAAAATGTTTTTTTGATGGAACTAATACCAATACGAAAAGAAGCGTCCTTTTTTGTGGAAACGTCAGTCAGCGTGTTAAATTATAAATAAATTAAAGCGTGTGTTTTAAATTTAATTCACTGAGAAAAATTTTGATTTGTAAAATTGAGAAATAAAAATTTTGATTTCTAAAAATTTGAAATTCTTTTTGAATTTAAAAATTATTTGTTTGTTATTAAATGATTTTTTTAAAAATTAATGAAAAGTTTTTTGATTTTAATAAAATATTTTGCAAAATTATTTAAAAAATACCTTTTAAGTTCAAAGAAAATATTTATTTGACGAGAATAATAAAATTTAAATAGAGATTCTTTGCATTTAAAAACCATTTGTTTGATAATAATGGTACCTTAGTTTACGTTTTTCGTTTAATTAGTTTTGTAAAACAAAAAAATTGTAACATCCTGTTGTTTATTATTTTTTTATAGTAATATACCTGCGGTAATTCAAGAAGTAAATAAATCTTTTAATATAAATATATTTTTGAAAATTAAAAACTATTTTTTTAATTTTATAAACAAATTTGTCTAAAAAATTTATTTCAAAATTAAAAAGATTTTCTGTGATTGCCTAAAAATATATGTATATGTATTTGTTTGATTTTATATGTATATTTTTTTCATTTTTTACAAGTTATTTTTTCTCAGTGTGGAAATATATTTTAACCGTTCATTTATAAATATGGGACGATTATTCGTTCGGAAATATGGGTTGGGGAAATATATTTCCATTATTTGTTCGCTAGATGGTTTTAGTGACATATACATATCTCGTGATGTATTCGTCGCAGTAAATCAGATTTATACTCAATGGAAAGGGGGATTCACGTGGTAAAAAAAAATCTTTTGTCAGTTATGGCGTGTCAAGAATGGAGGTACAGAAAGAGAAAATTATATTTTCAATTTTGCTTCGATAAAGTAATGTCGACAATGTCAAGCAGAAGCGATCATCGTCGAAGGCCGGTGAAGCGGCCCAAATGATGGCCAAACTAGGACAGCCAGGAAGGTTAAACTGTAGGATTGGGAGGGAATCATCTACTATGAGCTGCTGCACAATTCGGACCTCTACTGCCAGCCATTGGACGGACTGAAGTGATCAATCAACCGGAAGCGGCCATAATTAGTCAATAGGACAAGCATCGTGTTCTACCAGAAGCTCCGGAAGCTTGGTTGGGAAATTATTTTGCATAGTTCGGACCTAGCACCAAGCGATTATCATCTCTTTTTGTCCATGACAAGCATTCAGTCCATGAAAGCGACATAAGGAAATTGCCTACCCGAAAGCGAATGATTGTAGCTATGCTAAATAAAGCCCTAAAATAATGGATTTATTTTCCCCAACCTAATATACAGTGGGTCACACTCGTGACCCACTCGTAAATCAAATATTTTCCAAAAAAACTCGATTAAAAAAATATACAAATGATATTATAATTTAATCATTTGCATAATTCTTAAGTTCACTCTTAATCTTCATTATAGAATGAATAACAGGTTTCGATAACGGTGCAATTCAGAGAAAAAAATTAAAATCTGTACATGAAGGAAAATAAGCGTCTCATTCATATTCTTAAAATTCCATTTGTGTTTGAATTTTACCGTTATTTATCATTACCCTTTTTTTGTTTTTGCAGTTTCGCTTTGCACTCAATATCAGTATAGCATTTAGTTTCGAATTGACTGGAAGTACCTTCATTTAATCAAAATTTTAGTCAAATGGGCCGTAAGCAAGGTGAAACGTCAATTGAATTACGAAAATTAGTAATTTTACATCGGGAGGCAGGGAAAACATTTAAAGAAATCAGCCAAATAGTGCAAAGAAGTATTTCTACAATACAATAAATCGTAAAACGACACCAAATTGAAAATCGAGTAGAAAATTTACCGCGAAACACAAACCGCAAAACATTTACTGTTGCAGAGGAACGGTATATTGTGCGCGAAATTAAAAGTGTTCGTTTAAGTGCTCCAAAGTTAACAGCGCAAATCAACACTTCTTTTAATAAAAATGTACACTCAGATAACGGCGCGTGGTAAAGAGAGCTGGATATAACGGTAGAGTAGCCAGAAAAAAAACATGGATCAGTAAAAAAAATCGGAAAATAAGATTAAATTTTTCAAAGTGTCATGTAAACAGGATTTTCGAGTTTTGGAGACAGGTTTTGTTTACAGACGATGTTTGTGTCTGACGGGCGACAAATTGTATGGAGAAAACCAAATACCGAAATGAATATAGAGAATTTACGACTTACAGTAAAATATGGCGGAGGATCTGTAATGGTTTGGGGTTGATTCTCGGCATCTGGAGTAGGAAAATTGCACATAATAGAGGGAATAATGAATAAAACAAAGCATATCGTAATTTTAAAGGCAAATTTACCTGAAAGTGTGCTAAAATTGGGCATACGAGACAATTTTATGTTTTACCAGGACAATGATCCAAAACATAAAGCTTAAGATACACAATGGTTATTATATAATTGCCCAAAAGTCATGGAAACCCCACCACAATCGCCCGATATCAATCCCATTGAGAATCTGTGGCAAGAATTGCACAATAGAATTCGAAAATATTCAATATCGAATAAAAACGATTTAACAAGTCGATTGAGGATGGAGTGGAATAATATTGATACGAAAATAACGGATACGTTGGTGCAATCAATGCCAAATCGTTTGTCAGAGGTGATCAAAACCAAGGGAAATCCAACTAAATATTAATTATTAAAAAGACTTAGCTCTTATTTATTTAACTGGCTAATTTAGTAACCTTCTGTGATGAATTACAAATACGAAAGCGATCTGAATTTTAGACTAAGTTCAATTTATTAAAATTTTCTTAAAATATGAAACACATACCTCACACATTTTTATATTAAAATGAAGTTAACTATAGTGTTTCTGATTTAAAAATAAAGAAATTAAATTTTTGATGCACGTAAGTGTTTTTTATTCATTTATCGTTTTTAAAACTGCAATTACGAATACGAGTGCGACTCACTGTATACACAAGTTTCTTATAGTGGAGTTCACAACTGATATCGTTTTGGCATGACATTTTTAAACTACAAATAAACAATAAACTGATGTTTAATATTTCTTGTTCTGTTTGAATCATAAAATTCACATTGATTTGAAAAAGTAAATAGAAGAGCACATTATTATCGGAGAATTATTCGTCAAATAAAATATTTTTGTGAATTTTGTAAACGCGTACACAAAAACGAAGGGGTTCCGAGATTCGAACCTCCTTGCGGTGCCTCCTGGGTAACTCTAAATGAATCAGGCGTTGTAATGGAGACGCGCAAAAGAAATCCAGTTTATAGTCATGGACACTATATGTTAGGGCGAGTCATTGGCGCCTCAAAACCAATTCCAAATCAGCGTCTGTTCTCCAGGTTAGGTGCTGCTGAAGCGGGCTCTGTCCTATATGAAGCGGCTTGCTATATAAATGTGTTCAATGTAGGACTGGATGCCTTAAGATTCTCATCAGTACGTGACCCACACACGTAACAAGTGGGTTGAGCCACAGGCCAACAACCTGCCCCCATAAAAACAATTAACTTATGAACCTTAATCAAAGGCCTCGGATTACCATATCGGATTCATCACAAACTCGACCTCAAAAATTGTAGGATGTCGAAACTGGAGGACGAGAGCGATGGACCGAGAAGGATGGAGGACCACGGGCGGCAAAATCCCTTCATGGGATGTGAAAGCTAGAGAGAGAGAGAGAGAATACACAAAAACAAATTAAACCTTTTTTAATTTAATTTAGTTAAATAGTACGTATGTTAAAATGAACGAACATAAGTGTATAAATATGGTTAGTGCGTCATTTCGTAACCTTTACGAAAATTCCAGCGAGCAAATGATTGCGCATTGATGAATTAGGACAACAAATTGTAAATTTTGTTGAATAAATTGTTCCCATATATCCGAATTAACAGTTTAAGAAACATTTCAGATTAGATATCGACCTTTAATATTATATCGGCTGAAAAGTTCCCGGTCTGACACATAAATGGTGCCACAAATTTTAATTCTAACAGCCTTCAAAGATACCTGGTTAAATTTCATGACATTTCAATCATTAAGTTTACAAGATACAGTTGTTTTAGTGACGCTACTTTTGTTATTTTCAAAACAATGGAAAAAAAAGAATTTCGTGTGGCCTACTATCCTGCGTAGTTGTAGAAAAAAGTATTTTAACGAACATTTTGTCATAATAATTACTGTTTTGTAAATTTGACTGGGATTTATATGCTAGATTTAGTTGTAAACAAGATGTTCAATAATCATGGGTGTTTTTCTAGAGATTCACAATTTTAAATTAAAATAGAACAGAGAAAAACATTTTGAATATCAGTGAAACTAGCTTTATTGGATAGATAATTTTATGCCATTAATGCTTGATTTTCATTTCGGCCTTGAGTACGCCGCGTAGATGGCGCCATCTGGATGCCCAATTTTCACACATTTTTCGCAGCAAGTGCGACCCGATCTCGCTAATAACTCGCCGAATGTTGTGTTCAAAATACACAATTATCTTTGGTTTATCGGCGCATACATGTGACTTACCTTATCTCTAAATAAAATAATCTAATTGAGTTACATCACACGATCTCGGTGGCCAATTAACAGGATCATTACGTGAAATTAGTCTTTCGTCAAATGTTTCTTTGAGTGAATTAATTATATCCTGCGCTGTGTGGCATGTGGCACCGTCCTGTTGGAATCAAATATCAGCAAGATTTATCCCAACCAATTGGGGTACAAAAAAGCTAGAAATCATGTCTATATACCGCTCATCGTTGACTGTAACATTCAGCCCACCATCGTTTTTGAAGACATATGGAGCAAAGATACGACCGTAAAATGGACGTAATGCACGATGAGTTTGGCGAACAGAACCATTATTTTGATAAAAGAATTCAACAATTTGCAAGCTCTGGTGCGAGTCTATTCAGCTCACGAAACAGTAAAATTAAAGATGTGAACATTTAAAAAAACACCCTTTATATTTCACGGTTTTCTTATTATGAGACCTATTAAACCTTCTTCAATATCATTTTAATAAAATTAAATTATTCCTATTTCTCTCATGTCTGACGGTCAAAAGAAAGTTGTTTCAACATTAAAGAGTATGAAGAGAGAGTGAGTCATGGATACCTATTAATATTATTCTTGCTATTTAATCTCGTGTTCGACAACTTACTATTGAATTCATTCAATGTACCTTCACATAAAAAAAAGAAGAATCAACTCCTTCTACCAAGAAGTAATAAACAATAAAGTTATATGAAAAGTTAGAATTTCAATCATACACTTCTGTAATATGGAAAATTAATATTGAAAGACATACAGTTTTGGTATGGCATTCCGTAACACAAAAAAGAAACAAGTAAAATTACATTAGAAAACTTAAAAAAAAATTTATTAAAGGTTTTTCTTACCCGTAGTAACTTTTCTTCATACGAGTATTATATTTGTACCTGTTTGCTGCTTTGTTTATTTTGAATTCAAACATGCTTTGAATTTGAAATGAGGCTTGAATTATATTGTAGAGTGCAACAGATGAATGTACATAAGATATTTTGTTTTGTGTACGTAGATGGAAGGGCTTTGTTATTCAAGCACATCATCATTAACAATAAAATGAACATAAGAAATGAGAGCAATGCTAATAATACCTGGGAATGTAATGAAAAACTAAATTTTTGTTTTAGCTCTAAGAAGGCAATCTTGAATTTAAATTACATACATTCATTTAAAATATCTCTTCTTGGCTAGGTCCACGTCGTTTAGCTATGTACGAAAAAAGGAAAAATATTTTTATTTATGAGTTTTACATTCCGTCCTACGTGGGATGAGTTTGCTTGGCGTTGTTGGATATTACTTTATTTTTTAGGGTCATATTTCACCAAAAAAAAATTAAATGAAATTATATAAATGCTGAATAGTAATTAAATTTACGGCTTGAGATAAACTAAGCATTAAATTGTATCATACTTGTAATATATAATGGCTGTTAAAAATTTATCATTTCGTTCATTTGAAATAACCAATATCAGCAATCTGATGATACGACCGAATCTTTTAATTTAAAAGTAGTATAATTCTCATCAGTTCAAAACCAAATTACCAGTCTTCATGTTTAGCTCACCACGATATAATAATAACAACATCAACACTAGCAATAATATCAATAACCGCACAGGCAGCGAAATTGTTATTGTTATTCGTATTTCTAATGCCAGAAAATGGATTTTATCTCTCGTTTGCTCGTTTGACTACCATTACATGAAATAAAATAGTCGACATGAAAGAAAAAATTATACTTCGTTTAAAGTAAATATTTCTGAAGGCACAGTGATTGTTGGATGAGGATATGTGGACTGCATGTGGTACTTCTTGAAGCATGTGTTATGTTGGAGAATAATAATCTTCAATATATATATTGAAAATATATAAATTAAAATACCGGTGTACGATTCTTTAAGGGTGTTAATGTAACAATAAGTTGACCTTCGGTTATTAAAAATCACATTAACTTATTTAAAATCAACTCATTAAATTTTTTGTGTCGGGGAATATGTTTTATGAGTTCGACTATAGACATTTCTACGCAGTTTCCTTACACATATTGTAGATGTAGATTCAATTTACAAATCTGCTTTCAAAATACTATGGGAAGATTTACGGCTTGTATAAGAAGCACTGTGTATATTTTCCGAAACAGTTTTGAATGAAGTTAATTCCGGTTTTTGTTACAAGTTTCCTCTAAAACGAAAATATCCCCCTTCTGTTTAAAGGAATGGTACTAAAAACTGTTCATAGAAACAAACAGAGGAATCACACAAACTCATAAACTAAACGTTATTTGCACATTTCGTGATCGAGATAATGAAAAAATACGGGTTTAAGAAATTACTTACCTGTTTAGTCTAAGTGCAGTTCCATGTTACGAAAATTTAAAGAAAGCTCCGCAAAAGCTTTCTTTAAATTTTCGCCACATGGAAAATCTACGTTTTTCGAATAAATGTTTTCCGAGAGACTAGTGGACATATTCTCTATTACTATTTGGTTCTTGCTTTATAAATACGAAAGCAATAGGAAACTAAAGGGTGATTTTTTTGTGGTTAGGATTTTCATGCATTAGTATTTGACAGATCACGCGGGATTTCAGACAAGGTGTCAAAGAGAAAGATGCTCAGTATGCTTTGACATTTCATAATGAATAGACTTACTAACGAGCAACGCTTGCAAATAATTGAATTATATTACAAAAATCAGTGTTCGGTTCGAAAAGTGTTTCGCGATTTACGTCCGATTTATGGTCTACATAATCGACCAAGTGAGCAAACAATTAATGCGATTGTGACCAAGTTTCGCACTCAGTTTACTTTATTGGACATTAAACCAACCACACGAATGCGTACAGTGCGTACAGAAGAGAATATTGCGTCTGTTTCTGAGAGTGTTGCTGAAGACCGTGAAATGTCGATTCGTCGCCGTTCGCAGCAATTGGGTTTGTGTTATTCGACGACATGGAAGATTTTACGCAAAGATCTTGGTGTAAAACCGTATAAAATACAGCTCCTGCAAGAACTGAAGCCGAACGATCTGCCACAACGTCGAATTTTCAGTGAATGGGCCCTAGAAAAGTTGGCAGAAAAACCGCTTTTTTATCGACAAATTTTGTTCAGCGATGAGGCTCATTTCTGGTTGAATGGCTACGTAAATAAGCAAAATTGCCGCATTTGGAGTGAAGAGCAACCAGAAGCCGTTCAAGAACTGCCCATGCATCCCGAAAAATGCATTGTTTGGTGTGGTTTGTACGCTGGTGGAATCATTGGACCGTATTTTTTCAAAGATGCTGTTGGACGCAACGTTACGGTGAATGGCGATCGCTATCGTTCGATGCTAACAAACTTTTTGTTGCCAAAAATGGAAGAACTGAACTTAGTTGACATGTGGTTTCAACAAGATGGCGCTACATGCCACACAGCTCGCGATTCTATGGCCATTTTGAGGGAAAACTTCGGAGAACAATTCATCTCAAGAAATGGCCCGGTAAGTTGGCCACCAAGATCATGCGATTTGACGCCTTTAGACTATTTTTTGTGGGGCTACGTCAAGTCTAAAGTCTACAGAAATAAGCCAGCAACTGTTCCAGTTTTGGAAGACAACATTTCCGAAGAAATTCGGGCTATTCCGGCCGAAATGCTCGAAAAAGTTGCCCAAAATTGGACTTTCCGAATGGACCACCTAAGACGCAGCCGCGGTCAACATTTAAATGAAATTATCTTCAAAAAGTAAATGTCATGGACCAATCTAACGTTTCAAATAAAGAACCGATGAGATTTTGCAAATTTTATGCGTTTTTTTTTAAAAAAAAGTTCTCAAGCTCTTAAAAAATCACCCGTTACTACATATACATTTTAATTAAATTTAGGATTATAAGTCAACTAAATTCGATTTATCGAAAAGCTTATAGCGACACAGAATTTAAATTTTTGCACATTCATGAAGTTTGCCAGTGTGAATTTCGGTTGTTGATGTCAAAAGTAATATACCAAATTCTGTAGCAGTTAGAATATTGCAAACCAATATTCTAATCGTACATATTACAAACTTGACATCTCGCACACTCATCGCTAACTCATCATCACTCTGTACGTCTAAACAGAGTAAATGCATCAACAGATGCACATATACAAGCAAGACGGAAACAACACGACGAGCATTCGAAACGAAAATAAATTTAAAGCAACACGACGAAGACGAAACTAATACCCCGTTTACACCAGTAGAATAAAAGTATGTAGCAAAAAAGTATGTTGGTGTAAACTCAAACTAAAATACATACTTTAATACTTTATCACGTAGCACGTACTATTTTGCTATTAAAGTATAATAGCTATCAAAAAAATATTGGTGTTATAGTCGTGGTTTGTACTCTACTTTAATATTATAATACTTTAATTTCGTTTATTTTTTTTTTTTTCAAGTGGCCGGTAAAGACATTTTTGTTTGGATATACATTTCCATTTGTGGTATTAAACAAAAAAAAAATATATTTGAAAAAGTAATATAGTATTATAGTATGGGTTTACACCGCTTGTGATGTAAACTGGCCGGGTATTATACTTTATTAGCAAAAAAGTATTATACTATTAAAGAAGCTCTGGTGTAAACCCAGTATAAACCAAAACGAACGAAATTTTTTTGATAAAATCAATACCAATACAATACAGGCCGATTTTTATACATCAAAAAAAAAAAGAGTGAGTCCATTAGTACTCTCAAGGAGATGTGTAAACATGGCGTGTGTAGTGCGTGTGTACAGTTAACTTTGGAGGAAGAAGAAAAACAATTTTACTAACCAGAGTTTTTCATTTGTTTATTATCGTTAGATTAGTCTATTACTGAATGGTCGTCCCATATCTCGATATATTTCGATCTGAGTTCATGTTCAAATCGAATTCATTTCGCATGAAGTTTACAAGTGGTTCAGCATGAGGAACAGCAAGATTAATATTGAAATCCCCGCTCATAATCATCGGCAAAACTAGCATCTTTTTTCTTCTTGGAGAATTTTTGAAATTCTTTTAGAATTTGGATCAAGGACGAAATGTATGAACTTCACTATGTCTTCGACAGATTTATTCGGCGAGGTGAATATAACTACAGAAAGCATCTTATTTCCACTGAGAAGCTGAAGTTCAGCCGTGTATATATCATCAGTGGGTTGTGTTGTTACGCTCGTACCAGTTGTTTGTCCAACGATGATTTCCTTATGCGAGGTGACTATGTATATGTTCTACTTGTATTTTTATATATTGCTGCTCCGGCAGCCCACTGACAATCTCTCTTGAACTGAACGCATCATTCAAAATTAGTAATACTAACATGCTCGTCATTGCGTAGCTAGATCCCGGAAAGCAAGAAAATTGAGCATCCCTGCGTGACTATATCAGTTAGGTCGAGGTGATGTGACCCGAGACTCTGGCAGTTCAATGTTAAAAACAAGACGTCATTATTATCTCATAAAAAATTTGCCATTACAACCTGAGCTATGCTTAGCGGATTTGTAGCAAGACGCGATAGCTCATGCTGAAGAACACCCATTGAGGTCCAATTTTTACATCCATGATAGATGGCATGATCATCATAAGACGACGTCATGAACAGTCTTCGAGACTCGTGATAAAGCAGTATACACGAGTTGATGACTGTTTCTTTTATCGTAAGAGTATATTTACTGACTATCTCGTTATAGGTACCACTCTGTGATGTTTGAATTGTGGTGGCACATGCAGGTACGACTGGAAAAATGATTATGCTTAACATTAATTGTCCGATTGTTGTTTCGATTAACAGTTCAGCTTTTCGTAGAAATGGACACCAAACATCAGTCGATATTCGTTTTCTGCGCCCATCCAGCTTTAAGCTGCTTGACCTTCTTTCCAACTTGTGAATTTGTACCGAAATCCATCCAGCATCGTTTAACATTTTTTACTGTTGACATTTTCATCGTTTTCGTTGTCTTGGTCAGGATGGCTGCATTCAATATACTTCAGACAGCCCATAGTTCCATTCGCCAGTCCATCTGTTATGTCAATATTGATTTTGAGAAAGTAAGGCCGAGCTATGACCAGTAGAAAATCGTACGGCAAATTATTTGTGTCCACTATGCTCATTTTATGGAACTTTTGATCTTCTATTTCATTTTTAAAATTAGTTTTTTTTGTTTTCCCTACTATGTATTATACAAATACATACAAGCATGCCATGTTTAGTACAAAATTGTTTTTATTGAGTTTGTTGCTTTTTTCAAACGAAGTAGGTACGTCATTTCCGTTCGTTTCATTTACAAGTTTACTCTAATACAACAATTTTTGGTAGGCGCGAGTAAAGATGTTTACACATCAAAAATTCTTAGTTAGTATGAGTAATATTTTAAAATTAACTTGGCGGCATACAAATGAAAATACTCATTATGAAAAAACTTTAAAAATCCTTGTTTACGTCCACTAAATCATTTATATCTTTTAAATGTGCTAGAAATGTGAACTATTGCCCCTTTCTGTCTAATCTTGCTCCTTTAGTAACATTTATAAACAAAACAAAATTCTTGTTAAGAATATTTTCATTAATTAATTTAACAATTAGAACAACAGCCCATTTTTCCATAAACCACGTGCTCTTTACGAAAACAAAATTTTTTTGTTTAGTTTTGTGGTTCATTTTACCATAGACAAATAAATGAATAAAGATCCCTAAACCAATGGAAAATTTATGTTTAAATCAAATTCTCGATGTCGTTACAAATGGAAAAAATTTTCTAGCGGCTGTTAGTAGAAATATTAGTTAATACTCAAACCCTATTTTGGTCTACATTATGAGCGCAATACATATTTCTCGCTCAATATACTTTTTCAATACGCGCGCGACAAATAAAAAATGTTATATTTGTGTATACAGTAAAAAAGAAATATAACAAATTCAACTTATTTTTTATTTTCGTTTGAAAGTATCCTTTCTCTTATTCTAATATATACTCGTATGTATGATTTATATTTTAATAAAACAGAATGAAATGAAACTAAAACGCACGTATTATGTATATACATACTCGTATATACATATGTACTATTTAAAATAATGTTTGTGCACGATCGATAATTTCTTGTGTAGATATATAGAATTTAAAAACGTGGTGACCATGAAAAGGAAGAGGATCTATTTTAGATGTAAGTATGTAGCTACGATGATTGTTTTGGTGTGCTGCATGAAGTATAATTTAAAAAACAAATATTTGGAGGAAATGATAAGAAACATCAAAAATTTATGAACGAAAGGGAAAAATATTATAATTAAATGGTTTTTTAATGATCGCAGAAAACAATTACATATACATATTACATATTTGTGTTTCGTTAGATTATGTATATTTTATATGCCTTTCTATACTGGTTTGTCCAAATTAAATACATTCATGACTTAATTTTCCCTAAGTATACTATTAAGGATGATGCATGATTTAAATTCGATAATTTTAAAATACCTAATAATTTTATAAATGATTTTATTTTTGAGAAAATGAATAAAATCAGCTTACACCGGAAAGATGTCTTTGGGAAAATGTGCTATGTATTTGGATTTGTCTCCAAAAAATTGGTCAAGCATAGAAATTTTTGTTAACGTTTTCCCCTTATTCTATATTATCTGAAGCATGGTAGGACTTGGTTTGTTTCAACTAGCTTTTGCAAACATTTTAAGACGTCGAAAATAAAAGCTAGTTTTTGATTTTAACTAAATTTGCAAAAACATTAATATTTCGATTGCCGTTGTGGTATATAATCATAAACATATTTGATAGTTTAAATTCTCCTAAACTTCTGAAAATTTAAATGAATTGTAAGAAATATGTACTATGGACTTGAAGGATATAAAAATTAACTAAATAGAGTAAAATATTTTCTGGACAGTTATTTTTCAGTAACAGAGCTCTCACAATAGAAAAACTTTTACTTTTGCCTTACAAGTTTGTTTGAAAATAAAACTTGACAAAAAAAATTTTTTTCGTTTTTACCTTAAGGAAAAAGTTAGCAAACTCTAAACTTTTGCCTTAAGAAAAGACTAATGAAGTTAGCTAAATTTCAAAATCGGGGTTTTTGTTGTCATTTTCCAACAAAAACATGTTAAAATGCAAATAAGTTCTAATTTATCGGTTTAATATATCTTAACATTATAATTAATAATATAAAATACAATTTTAAAAATATTATTAGTATGAAGATAAATAAAACGAAGTTAGTTTCAATTAATTTTTTTTTTCTCATTGTGAGAGATACTCTTAAGGTAAAAGTTTAAGGCAAAAGGTAAAGGCAAATTTTTTTTCTATTGTGAGAGCTCTGTAAGTATCTTCTCCTGTACTAAATATTCACGTCGATTATAGAAGTCGCCGAATTTACTGCGGCGGGAGTCCAAACCCCATATAAAAAAATTTAAAATCACTAATTTCAATCAAGGTTGCGTTGAAAATCGGTATATTTTCATATAATTCAGTTTTTACGATTCGCAAACCATTCGCAATATTTTAACTGCGGATTTCGAACGAATACTTGTTTGATTTGTGTGAACATAAAACCTGTTTTACATGCAACCTTGATCGAAATTCATGTTTTTATACGGAGTTTTAAATGGTGTTTTTTTAGAGGTTCACAATTTAGAATTAAAATAGAACAAAGAAAAATATTTTGAATATCAGTGAAACTAGCTTTATTGGATAGATAATTTTATGCCATTAATGCTTGAATATGATTTCGGCCATGTGGCCACAGCGTTTGGCGCGTAGATGGCGCAATCTGGATGTTCAATTTATATACACTTTTTGCAGCAATTCACAATTTTTCTTTTCGCCGGATGTTGTGTTCCAAGAGTACAATCGTCTCTGGTTTACCAGCGTTGACAAGTGACTTAACATATCCCCAAAGAAAATAATCTAATGGAGTTAGATCACACGATCTCGGTGACCAATTAACTGGACCATTACGTGAAATTAGTCTTTTATCAAATATTCCGCACTGTGTGGCATGTGGCACCGTCTTGTTGGAGCCACATATCAGCAATATTTATACTTTTTACGCTGTTTGCCGTAGGCACTTGGCGAAACACACTTATACTTAATAAACACATTTTTTATTAATCACTTGTTTTTTGTTTCGCAGTTATTTTGAATAATTTTCAAAAAGTTTAAAAAATCACTCGATCGATTTCGACTTGTTAGGTCATCATCAGGAGTATCTACTGATTTGTATTAGTAAAAATTTTGTTATATAGCAGAAAAAAGCAAATTATAAATAAAAGAAGGAGGGACAGAAAATAAGCAATAAAAATTAATCTACGGATCGCGCAGGTGGGCGATGAGTCATAGGTTGAGTAACAAAATTCAAGGTATATTATTGCGTACGTGAGAATAGAAAAGGGCGGGATCTGTAATTGGTGAGAACCGGATTTCTCTCTGTTCGTTAAGGATATTTTGGTTAAGATATATTGATTTTCTAATTTCGTAAGATTCTAAGGTATCTAAACGTCTGCCTTTGGGTTGTATATGTAATATGTCTAAATTGTTCAAGCTAGCTGTATGATTTTCTGAAGTTAAATGGTTATGGAAAGTTGATTGATTGCAACCAGATAAATGTTCTTTAGCTCTAACTCCAAAATTGCGCCCAGTCTGACCAATATAGGAGAAACTACAATCATTGCAATTGATCCTATAGACACCAGATTTGGAAAGGCGATCAACTCTAGGTTTATTGTTAAAAATCATTTTCTTTATTGTGTTATTATTATAAAAAGCAAAACTAATATTGGTATAATTGGACACGATGTTGCTAATCCGTTGGCTCGTTTTTCCTATATACTCTAGGCGACGCCAATTTTCCCGCGTTGGACTATCCGGTGGATAAATACCCGTTAGAGTTTACGCTTTAGCTTTTTATTCAATAACTTAAATATAGTCCTAGTTGCATATCCGTTATTCGTTGCTATTTGAAGAATTATGTTAAGCTCAGTGTTGTAATTTGAATTTGTCAAAGGGATGTTTATTAGTCTGTCTATGAGTGAGTGGAAAGCTGACATTTTAATATTATGAGGATGGTTTGAAGAACTAGGGATAACAGCGTCTGTATACGTGGGTTTCCGATAAATTTTTGAAGTCTAAAGATGAATTAATTCTGGTTATTGTTATATCCAGAAAATTAATACATTTATTTTCTTCTTTTTCTAACGTAAAATCAATGGTGTGATATTGAGAATTTAACCAAGTAAGGAAAGAGTCTAACAGTCTATCAGTTCCATTCCATAGACATAATATGTTTGTAATCTTTTGGTACAGATATGTTGATGACATTAATTAAATACATTTACATAACCAGTTTAAGAAAATTCACTTGGTACTGGGCATATTAATGCAATAAATTAATCGCGTCGATTATAGAACTCGCCGGATTTACTGCGGCGGGAGTCCAAACTCCGTATAAAAAATATAAAAACATGAATTTCAATCAAGGTTGCATGTAAAACAGGTTTTATGTTCACACAAATCAAACAAGTATTCGTTCGAAATCCGCAGTTAAAATATTGCGAATGGTTTGCGAATCGTAAAAACTGAATTATATGAAAATATACCGATTTTCAACGCAACCTTGATTGAAATTAGTGATTTTAAATTTTTTTATATGGGGTTTGGACCCCCGCCGCAGTAAATTCGGCGACTTCTATAATCGACGTGAATATTTAGTACAGGAGAAGATACTTACTGAAAAATAACTGTCCAGAAAATATTTTACTCTATTTAGTTAATTTTTATATCCTTCAAGTCCATAGTACATATTTCTTACAATTCATTTAAATTTTCAGAAGTTTAGGAGAATTTAAACTATCAAATATGTTTATGATTATATACCACAACGGCAATCGAAATATTAATGTTTTTGCAAATTTAGTTAAAATCAAAAACTAGCTTTTATTTTCGACGTCTTAAAATGTTTGCAAAAGCTAGTTGAAACAAACCAAGTCCTACCATGCTTCAGATAATATAGAATAAGGGGAAAACGTTAACAAAAATTTCTATGCTTGACCAATTTTTTGGAGACAAATCCAAATACATAGCACATTTTCCCAAAGACATCTTTCCGGTGTAAGCTGATTTTATTCATTTTCTCAAAAATAAAATCATTTATAAAATTATTAGGTATTTTAAAATTATCGAATTTAAATCATGCATCATCCTTAATAGTATACTTAGGGAAAATTAAGTCATGAATGTATTTAATTTGGACAAACCAGTATAGAAAGGCATATAAAATATACATAATCTAACGAAACACAAATATGTAATATGTATATGTAATTGTTTTCTGCGATCATTAAAAAACCATTTAATTATAATATTTTTCCCTTTCGTTCATAAATTTTTGATGTTTCTTATCATTTCCTCCAAATATTTGTTTTTTAAATTATACTTCATGCAGCACACCAAAACAATCATCGTAGCTACATACTTACATCTAAAATAGATCCTCTTCCTTTTCATGGTCACCACGTGTTTAAATTCTATATATCTACACAAGAAATTATCGATCGTGCACAAACATTATTTTAAATAGTACATATGTATATACGAGTATGTATATACATAATACGTGCGTTTTAGTTTCATTTCATTCTGTTTTATTAAAATATAAATCATACATACGAGTATATATTAGAATAAGAGAAAGGATACTTTCAAACGAAAATAAAAAATAAGTTGAATTTGTTATATTTCTTTTTTACTGTATACACAAATATAAAATTGTTTATTTGTCGCGCGCGTATTGAAAAAATATATTGAGCGAGAAATATGTATTGCGCTCATAATGTAGACCAAAATAGGGTTTGAGTATTAACTAATATTTCTACTAACAGCCGCTAGAAAATTTTTTCCATTTGTAACGACATCGAGAATTTGATTTAAACATAAATTTTCCATTGGCTTAGGGATCTTTATTCATTTATTTGTCTATGATTTTACTATTTTCTTTGGTTTTTGTTTTTGGTTTTATACATTGAGGTACAGTGTGGGGAAAGACAATAGACAAAAACAAATTGAAATAACATTCAATCAATTCCGTTTTTCTTTCCTTACTGTACCCATGTTTACATTTAACTACTGTAAGAATTTTTTCCAATTTATATAATAGAATACTAATCAATTAGTTCACAAACAATTGAAATAATATATTAAAATTATTAAAATGTATTTTCGTAAATTTAATAAATTTAATTAGCGAAATTTTAATTCAATTTGACTCCTAAACAAATTTTTGTTTAAAATTCAACATAACGTACACCCTTCCGTCGCAACATATATTTTTTTACTAAATAAACTTCAGCAAAACAAATCAAATTAATGCCTCTATTCCATGGAAATAATCTGCTGTCAGCAAAAATAAAAGCGAGAAAAAAATATAGATATTACTGGTTGTGTACGAAACAAAACATGTTGTCAGTAAAATTTTGCTGAGAGGGGAAGTGTGATAGGGAAAGTTTGCTGCCATTATGCTGCCATAAAAAATGTAAATTGGAGTATTTTTTATGGTAGTATTTTTCACACAACTACAAAAAATGTGTGTAAAGATAAGAAATTTTTCTCACACACATATAAAATAAGTTGTTCGCCATTTTTATACTCAAATGTCGATTTTTTTTTTTTTGGTTGAAATTTATTAACGTTAGTGGCTTTTTGTGGTATATATATTAAAATTCGAATTGTACGAAAATGTACAAATTAAATATTTTATGAAATTTTTATGTTATGCTAAAATGTAAAACCATATAATTTTACTATAAAATGAAATAAAAATTTTTTCTGTTCTTTGTCACTCTCATGAAATTTAAAAAATTTTTTTTTTTGCGTATTATCAGCAAAAAAACTGCTGTCAGCAAATGTTATCCATGGAATTAAAGCTTTAATTCCATGGATAACATTTGCTGACAGCAGTTTTTTTGCTGATAATACGCAAAAAAAAATTTTTTTTTAAATTTCATGAGAGTGACAAAGAACAGAAATATTTTTTATTTCATTTTATAGTAAAATTTTATGGTTTTACATTTTGGAATAACATAAAAATTTCATAAAATATTTAATTTGTACATTTTCGTACAATTCGAATTTTAATATATACACCACAAAAAACCACTAACGTTAATAAATTTCAGCTCAAAAAAAAAAAAAAAATCGACATTTGAGTATAAAAATGGCGAACAATTTATTTTATATAAGTGTGAGAAAAATTTCTTATCTTTACACACATGTTTTGTAGATGTGTGAAAACTGCTGCTATAAAAAATACTCCAATTTACATTTTTTATGGCAGCATTATGGCAGCAAACTTCCCCTATCACACTTCCCCTCTCAGCAAAATTTTACTGACAACATGTTTTGTTTCGTACACAACCAGCAATATCTATATTTTCTTCTCGCTTTTATTGTTGCTGACAGCAGATTATTTCCATGGAATAGAGCCTTAAAGCATAAAAATTACAAAACAAAACCAAAAAATTATTATTTTTTGTATTTTCCGTGATTTCTCGTGTGGTAAAATATCGTGTGCCGATTGTGACGCGTACGCATAGTGGAGTTGTTGTTTAAAAACGAAAAATATTAAATGAAAATTTCGAAATAATAAATTTATTTTTCGGGAAAATTGTTACCAAAGGTTGATTATTTATAGTGATCACTGACAAAAATTTTTTTTTGTCGTGTTTATTATAAATCGGCCTGTATTGTATTGGTATTGATAAAATCAATTTTCTTGTTCATTATCATTGTTCAATCAGTTCGTCTCCAACCACAGCCGCGCTAGAAACACGCTGCGCAAGCAGCACAACTTATCGTCGCCGCACACCACGATGCTAGCGCACTGCGCGCCACTTCACCATTATATATAGTGGACAATCAATAATACAAATTACAATTAAATTTATTATAATATTAATAATAAAATTAAATAAACAATTTATATAATACATTAAAACCCAAATTACCGAAATCGTTCCACATCACTTTAGATGACTATTATCGAAGTCGTTTCTTATGTCTCAAATCACTTGAAATGACAGATGTCACTGTAAAGACGATGATTCATGTAAAAATTTTGTCTGACAGACGTAAATAATAACACTGTGCTAGTTGAAAAATGTGACTAGCTGGGCACCCAAGGGGTAAACCTAATTCGAGTACGCTGAATTCAATGGTGCTAGTCCCATTTTAAAGTTAGTCCCCATTTTTGAGATGTCGCATTCGACATGTTTTGGCTCTGAGTCAAAATATACCCTCATTTTCACGTTGATAACTCTTGAACCATTAAGATTTTCGTTATGCTTTCTTCAGCAAAGTTGTTGTGCAGGTCAAGACCAACAACTTTGCCGAACATATCAAGACCGAAAAACCACATATAATTTTTTTTTGCTTTTCATTTCGACGAAAAACACTGTTTTTATCATTGTTTATCATTTTATTGAATTTAAATCGAGTAGAAACGATCGAATAAACATTGCATTGACAAATACAATAGAAACTATTTAAAAGAAAGTTAAATCGATGCAGTTGATTTTATGGTGATTTTTCCGAGAAAAAAAATTCCTAAAAAATTAACATTTTTTTTTCTCTTTGACAAAACAATGGCGTGCCGTTGCGATAGTGGATAAATATCCTGGATTTTTCCATCCCATCGTTTTAACCAATTACATCACGTAAATTACACAACAGACACACCACTTTGCCTACAAAAAGGTAAATTGAAAAATAATCTGGGATAGAAAAATCCGAGATTTTTATCCGTCGTATGATTCTGTGATTGAATGTGGCAGTGACATTTGATGGTAGATATTTTGATGCAGATGTTTCTTAATTTACGTGTATAATTTACGTAATGTAATTGGTTAAAACGATGGGATGGAAAAATCCAGTGGTGACATGTTGTAACTATCACATTTTTCGTTTCGATAAAAAACATCACATCGAAAATAACGGCAAATAGTATGTTATAACTTTTTCGATAGATAATAAATATTTACAGCTGGCAACACTTTTTCGGAATGTTTTCGGAATTAAAATGACATTTTGAATCCATTTGTTTTCTTGTCAAAGAAATAACAGAAATTTAAGTGCTTTGCTTTTATAATTTATTAATATACTGTAGCGGATTTTTTGGGGCTATAGTTTCATCTCGCGATGTTTTTGAAGACGAGGATGAGTTAAATTTGGAATATGTTGTTGAGAGGAGGTATCTTAGAGATAGATACGACATAATGGATATGGAAGACAAAAAATGAGAATTAAATTGTTCATTTTTTTATAGTGTAATGGAATTTTATGTTTATTTTAGATTTATTGAATCGTTCAGAATTAATAAAGACATATTTAAATATTTAATTGATGAATTAAGGCCGCATATTCCCCAAGGCGAACGGATAACCCAAATCCCACTGGAAATTAAATAAGCGGTAGTTTTAAATTTTTTTACAACTGGATCATACCAACGAGCAGTCGGTGATATCATGCTTCATACGATGGATCAATCTGTTGTGTCATGAGCCATAACTGAAATTATTGAAATCTTAGAAAATTCAATATGCCGAAAATTCATAAAATTTCCGGACGACAGGGAAAAACAAAAATACAAACAAGTATGCTTTGAAAATACGAGCCACCCTGGCACTATTGGACGCGTTGATTGTACGCACGTACTACTAATTGCACCGCACAACGAGGAGCACATATTCATCAATCGGAAAGGGAACCATTCACTGAATGTACAATTGGTAAATTAATTATATTCGATTAATTAACCGTTATTTTTAATGTATACTAATTATTTTTCTAGATTTGCAATTACAATCTCAAAATATTATCGGTTTGTGCAACCTAACCTGGATCGGCGATTGATTCTGCGATTTGGGCGCTATACATATTATAAATTCAATAAAAAAATTAAAATAACATCACAATTTCATTTTTTGTTATGTTTTGTTTTGTAAATTTGTGTATCACTGAGTATTGATGAGAAAAATATAGTGATAAAATATCGAGAAAAATGATGGTCGAAAATGATGTAACATACCAATTTAACGATACTATCGAAATTTTCGATAGTATCAAAAATTCTGAAGTTACAACATGTCACCAAAGGATTTTTATCCTCTATCGCAACGGCACGCCCGCCATTCTTATGTCAAAGAGAAAAAAAATGTTACTTTTTTAGGTATGTTTTTTTAGGATAAATCACCATAAAATCAACTGAATCGATTTAGCTTTCTTTTAAATAGTTTCTATTGTATCTATATTTGTCGATGCGATGTTTATTCGATCGATTCTACTCGATTTAAATTCAATAAAATGATAAAAAATGATAAAAACAGTGTTTTTCGTCGAAATGAAAAGCAAAAAAATATTATATGTGGTTTTTCGGTCTTGATATGTTCGGCAAAGTTGTTGGTCTTGACCTGCGCAACAAATTTGCTGAAGAAAGCATAACGAAAATCTTAATGGTTCTAGAGCTATCAACGTGAAAATGAGGGTATATTTTGATTCAGAGCCAAAACATGTCGAATGCGATATCTCAAAAATGGGGACTAACTTTAAAATGGGACACCATTGAATTAAGTGTACTCGAATTAGGTTTACCCCCCGGGTGCCCAGCTTGTCACGAAAATAAAGTTTGCAATTTAAGCACAGTGTAATCGCTCCGGTTTGGTTAATATTATTTGTCTTCTACGATAAAACCGAAATTCACACTTAAGCGATCGATACATGTATAAAATTTTGTCGTATGGATATTTTTTGACATTTTATAAAGCAAGCAACCTAAAAAGGGTTTTTATTTTTGTTCTTATTGATTTTTTTGTTGTATATTGTCGTATGATAAAAATATGGCCGACATTCAACCAATCACAGATATTATTATATATGTCTGTCAGGCAAAATTTATACATGAATCACCGCCTTAAATGACATTTTTGTCGCTGCATTTTCCCCAGTGACAAGAAGTGATTGCGCAGGAATTTGTTTTTTTACAAATTTTAATTTTAAAATAAAAATTTTAAATAATTAACTAATAAAATTATTTAATTGTGGTATTTAATTTTTTATTTCGTAATTGGGGTGGGGGTTGCAATAAATTGTTTATGTTTTTTGCTCAGGAGGAAAGTGTTATTCGATATTTTAATGCTAAGAAAAGTTTATCAGCCCTCCTATAAAACGTTTGGTTTGGGTCCACGCAACTCCAACAATCATCAGCAAAGTTTCTCGACTACAGATGGACCTGTACGTAGCGTTACAATGCAAGTTGATTCGGACAAATTACACATTATGGTAGAAGAATATCTCTACGAAAATCAGCCGAATGAATCCAATTTACAGCCTGAACCAAAAAGGCCAAAAGACGAAGGGTTCCGGGTCACAAAAAATAAACGATGCCCATCAAGATGAAAGAAGCCATTAACTACTAGAGCAAATGGCATCTTTAAAAGAAACTGAGAGGCACAATAAAGAAATTGCCAGGTATGCAAGAAAAATGTATGAAATTAAGCAGAAAGAATTAAAATTATTTGAGGAACATTCATTAAAAAAAAGAAAATCCCCAAGCAAAAAAAATTGAGTTTAAATGACACCAAAATGGATTATAAAGAGAGGAAATTAGCTTTATTGGAATCTAGAAAGTAGTGTCGATAACCATTACCACGATGTGGTATTTTGTGATAAGAAATCAAACCGAATGTCCCTCGTAAATATCATCCTGTACATGTCAATATAAAAACAAACATAGTTTGGTGGAAAAAATAGAATAAAATGATTCGTATGATATCAAAATTTTTTTGATAATTTGCCAACTTTAAATAATAATTGCGGATTAAATATACAGAATTTTAAAATAATCATGTATTAATCCTTCAAAAATACGCGCTTTGCGTTTAAGCAACAATTATGCCATTAGGTAAATTTTTGTAGCCACTAGGTGATTTGCGCGCAACCCTTATTTTGATAAAATGAGTACCATACAGCCTTAATCAGACTGAATTTTATTTTTTATAATTATTCCACGAGTAAATTATGAAATCTTTTAATTGTTTATAGTTTATACAATGTTAAAGTGATATAAGCTGCTTTTTATGCACATTTTAAGTATGTATATGATGCAATAAAAATTGAATTTAGCTCATTGAGTTCATAATTTGTGTTCTTATCCGTTCCCCAGCATTTCTATTTTCTTCATTTTCTAATGGTGGCAGCAAATGGTCTTCTTCATGTAAAATTAATATATTTGTCTGTACTTATTTTGTATAAAATACACAAATTATGCAATGCACAGCAAACATTTATTATTTATCTCGCTTTGTTCGGCTTATAATAAAGTTGTCTTTCACCTAATATGCATCTAAATTGGTTCTTAAACACTCCTACGGTCTTTTCGATTATGTTTCATGCGTTGGAGTGCTTATATTAAAAATTGTTTTCTTTGGATCGCATTCTTAGTGTGTTGAACTAAATGACACAATTAAAAATGGTTTAAGTGGGTACCCAGCATCCCCTATAAGTATAAAAAGACAAAAGCTATAAGGTTATTTAAAATTACCTAACCCAAGTATTATCACCATTATCAAATGTCCGTTGCAATTGAGTATACAATTCACTTGAATTAAAAATAAATGAATCATGGCATGATCCGGGATGATTGCAATCTACATATCGTATCTTTCATTTTTTTTCATAGCTATGTCTATTACTAAATAATAGATGATATATCAGCATCACATTTAAACTGTAGAATCTCTTTCTCTTATAGTAGGGATATCTCTCATTCCTTGGTGGTGCAACTGTTGCAAAACAATCTCATCCAGCAACACAAAATTATTTAATTTGATTGTATTACAATTACAATCATGTACCATTAAAACACATACACCAAATTTATTTTGTTATCAAATTTTATTTTTTTCAAACCAACTGTAAATCTAAATTTAACGTCACAAATCTCTTGTTTGTATATTCAATTGATTTTTTCAATCAGCTGTTCACAATACATATATTGTAATCCATCTGTAATGTAAAAGACACAAATTAATTTAACTTAGTACATACATTATAAAATTAATACACTTGTATTTATAAATATACTCGTTAGATATTTGGTTGACAGTATTAATTTCACTTCAAACACTATTTTATATAAAATTATTTAATAATTATTTATTGTACACAAACAAAAAATGTAAATAAACACAAATTGTATTTGTGCTGTCAAATCACAAGTCAATAAACAGTGCAGAATTAAACCGCAATGTAAAGTAGAATTAACTATTAGAAATTATGTAGAACGAAAATTTATATTGTATGTAGCATCTACTTTAATTTATAAAAAATATTTATAATTTGTTATAAAAATACTGTTATAAAAAATTGTTATAATATTGTCAAAAACCTAGAATACGAAAAAATATAAAAATAAACAACTGCCTTACACCACAACTTTCGAGCTGGAAACAACAGAAAATAAAAACGCTTAAAAATTTGTAAGGCTTTTTATTTTTCCATCAAGCAGACTTGGACAAAAGTTTCAGCAACAGTTCTAATATGGGTACCATCCACACATTACACCACGCCAGGAAACCCGTACTTTTCAAATAAGCTTAATTTAATTTTTCTCTTTCTGCAGTGGTTGTTGGCAATTTTATTAGTTCTGGACATAAATCATTTTCGAAAATGTTGGTTGTGCTACTGATGACAAATACTCATTTCCAGCACCTATTTGGTATCCTCCTCCCGCAAAGAATCGTAATGCGGAAGCCAATTTGTGACAGGAACAGACGATGACCCTATCGTATTTTTTAATTTTAATTCGAGTTTATTAAGCAAATACTTAAATGCGTCCTTGTCCACTCGGAAATTTTTTTGTAAATCTAAAATCAAGTTATATATAAATACAGGGTTATCCAATTCGAGGTTGATAAAGTAGAAATCTGTATACCGACATCTGTCAAAGATAAACGTCAAGTACGCTGTCATTTATTTAGTTGACATTCTGCCATTTAAGAATATGGAGCATTTAACAATCGACCAACGCGTTAAAATTATTAAATCTGCTGATGCTGATTTTTCGAACAAAATTTTCTTCAGTGATGAAGCTCATTTTTCGCTTGGTGGATACGTTAATAAGCAAAACTGTAGAATTTGGGGCTCAGAAAATCCACAATTGATTGTAGAGAAGCCATTACACCCGGAAAAAGTCACTGTTTGGTGCGCATTGTGGTCTGGTGGTGTGATTGGGCCGTATTTTTTTGAGAACAACCATGGACGAACCGTTACCGTCAATTCTGAGCGCTATGGCCGCATGTTAACCGATTATTTTTTTACGAAAATCGAAGATTATGATCTTGACGATATGTGGTTCCAGCAGGATGGAGCAACCAGTCACGTAACACGAGCAAATCGAGATCTTTTGCAAGAGAAATTTCCTGGACGTTTGATTTCGCGATTGGCTGATGTCAATTGGCCTCCAAGATCCTATGATTTAACGCCTTTGGATTTCTTTTTGTGGGGCTACGCGAAAGATCGTGTTTACGCAAACAATCCTCAAACTCTTGACGAATTGAAAACTAATATTCGTAAGGTAATGGCCGAGATACCGCCCGAAATGTGCCGAAAAGTCATTGAAAATTACCTCAAAAGAATCAAGGCCTGTAAGAAATCCCGTGGAGGACATTTGAATGATATCTTGTTTAACTAAAAATGGCAAGGATCAATCTGTAAAATGAAATAAAAATTACAATACATTCCGAATATGTTGTGTGTTTTTTTTAAGTTTACTTTATCAAGCTTGAATTGGATAACCCTTTTATTTAAATAATTGACGCAAAATCATTCACTTACAATAAATCCGACAATTCCAAGGTATTCGAATGATCGTTGGACAGCCATATTTATTTTATTTTCATCGTCTTCACTTTCACTATCATAGAACAACTCTATATAGATCATTTTTGAAAACCAAAAATTATTACACTTAATAATAATAAAATTTGTTTGGATTCGATAATTAATTTTATTTGAAAAGTTTTTCCATCAATCTTATTGTGTCAAAATTGAGCGAATTTGAACAACTTTGTAGTAATACCAGGAGGCGAATTATGTAAGCATTACGAGTTACGACAAATGACGTCAAAATGCCTTTTTATTTAAAGCATTTTGAGTTGTCGTAATTTCGACGTTTTGTTGTTGTTTAATCGTACACATTTATAAATTCGAGACAAAAGTCGTACTATATATTTTTTTCTTGTTTTCATTGACAATTTGTCAAAATAAGTTTGAGTCGACACTCGTAAGTCGAACTCGTAAAGTTTACATAATTCGCCCCCAGATTATTTTTAGTTGCAATCGTCTCCGTTTTATACGACTTCAAGAATAACAATTTTTAGACCACGTCTCGTTACGCACTCTAGTCACTTGAAGTGATACGACCACGAGAATTTGAATGTATATATATCTTAAATATATTTAAAAATCAAAATAATAAATTTAAGAAATAATAAAACAATAAAAATAATTTAATAATAAATTAATTTTTATACAATAAATAAATAATAAAAATATAACGTTTTTATCTGGTCTAACAATAAAAATAAATTCTATAAGTCCGATTCTCGTGACATAAAATTGCTGTTATGTTATTTCCCCGCTTCCTGTTGGAATTTGTATTGAAAAAACAAAAATTACATTACATAACATAAAATTTTAGATCCCGGAATCGACCAAATTAAATGGTTTACATTTTTAAATCGTATAAGAAAACCATAAAAGTTGTTTTAGTCATAAAAGTCAATTTTTTATTGTTGTGATATCGGTAAATTTAATAGTAGTGCTCAATCGAATCATTTTACTTTTTTACTTTGTCTTCCAAATTTATTTATTTATTAGATAAACCAAAATTTGACTTGAGAGCATACAAACAATTAAATAAAATGAAAATATGTATTTTTTAATAAAAATCTAAACTCACTAAAAGTTTGAATTTTTTTTTTTTTTATTAAGCCCATTGATATAATCAATGAAGGGTATTGCAATATTTAATACAGATACATAAAATGACTGACATGATATACAGTGATAGACATTCGTATAAACGCACTATGTTTGATAGATTATATATCTACAACCAATAACCAGACCTATCTAATTATTTCCAATTAACTTATGCTATAGACACATTACTGGTTTCATAACTATGGGTTCGAGTTAACCATGGTTTCGTTGTACTGTGTCACCCCTAACAATGGTTTGCAACTCGGTTTAAACATAGTTTTTTTTACATAGGCATTTTTGTGCTCCCAACGCCGAATACATCAAAAATAGAGATTCCGGACATTAATAGTTTACCAAGCAAATCAAGTTTCCGTTGAGTTTTCTATTTGTCGTTGAGATACTTGGTTGGCGGGAACAATATTTTTTGTCTACAGAAAAGTCATTTGTGACAATTTAATAATCAATTAAATGTCAATCATTTTTGTCAATGTCTACTCCATTACTATTTAAAACCAAACGAGAAGACAAAAGAAATTGTAGTGTGTCTTGAGTTTTCATCTCGCAAACCATAGTTTCTTAATAATAGTTACGAAACTAGATATGTGTCTATGGTATAAGATAAGTAGTTAAGATATTAAATTAATGACAATTATAATATTTGACTTTAATAAAATTTAAAAATTTTAAATTTAGGTAGACATTCATATAAACGCACTCGAGATAATTAAAACACCAGTAAGAAATAATTTGGTTTTTTATTTATTTAATATTTTGTATGACCTTGCACTTTTCAAGTCATTAACAATTATCAAATTACCGACCATTTGCATAGTCCTTGCCAGCCAGGATACCCCAAAGGTTCTCGATAGGATTGCAGTCAGGACTGCAAGCTGGCCATTCAAGGAGAGGGATGTTTTTCTCGCGAAACCACTGTTTGGATTCATATGACATATATGTAGATAGATGCATTATCCTGCTGTAATATGCAATTTTCGTGATCAATACCATCAAGGTAACTAAGTAGAACGTCTTTCAAAAGATCTATGTACATATGGGAGTTAATCCGGGTCGTTATGAAGCAGATGGGAAGCTTTGCGTATTAAGAAAAGGCTCCCCATATCATTACGCTCCCTCCACCAAAGTTACGTTTCGACCTGATAACGCCATGTTCTTTCAAACTATGCCAGTAGCAACTGTAACAGTCAAGACCATCGAGGTTTAACTTATAAAACAAAATAATAAAAACAATATATGTATTATATAAAATAAAACAAAATAAAAAAATATTTCAACATGGCTTTCAATTAAAATTAATAATAACATAAAATCATGAGACAATAAAATAAAGTAATTTAGTATCCAAATAAATTAATAAAACTAAATCAATTCAAACTATTTTCATTTTGTGTGAAATATTGCAAAACAGTTACGTTCTGTAGTTAGACACAAACCAACATTGCAGGTATTGCACATGCAACGTGTTCTTCGTGTTTCTCCAGAAGTCGTGCAACGATGGCAACGTCTGGAAGTTGAATGATTTGAGGTATGCAACCAGTCCATGGATAATTGAAATGCGGAAATCTTTTAAATTTAAAGATTTTCCAGAATTTCGTTAAGTAAATATCACTGTGTTATATAAGTGTCTATGAAATGCCATAATATTCTATGATACCAATGTGTAGCGGTCTATTTCATAAAGGATTTTCATCATATCGGCCTTATCGTCTTATCCCATATGCTGATTGTAATCCATAACTAATGTGGGGCATGATATTTGCTGCAATTTTCTATCTTTCTGCTTTCTATTTACGTGGGTTAATTCTTCGGGATTATGGAAATTACTCAGAAAGTGTACCGGCCCCTTATCAATCGATTTCAAATAAACAGTTCTATCTTGGAACACTCTCCAATCAACAGATCTCCTTTTGGCATATGTTTTGTTCCTTTTCGAGCTGTACCACAACTATAAATGCGTAGGCCCAATAAATCCCGTTGTAGACTTACGGAATTAAAATAATTGTCGAAGTATACTTGGTGGTATTTTCTAACAAGCGTTGCAGTTAAATCTTTTTTACGCGCGCCCCCAGTTATTTTTCGGTAATATCCAATATTTTTCCAGTTTATAACAGAAATTCCATCCTATTTTTTGTAGAAATATTGTCTATAAAAGTCGTAAACATTGTATGGGTGCTATTAAAAATGATATTTTGTCCGAAATGCAGAAAAAAAAAATCTCAAATTCGAGCAAGCAAGAAAATTGATCTGTCGGCATTAGCGATGAAATATATGCATCTGGCAGCAAAGGGAGGGATGTTAATTGCCAGAAACATTTTGATTTCGACCACCGTTGTATGTTTGATGGTGCTCATTGTATTTAAAGATTTCTGGGTTGCGTATAAATTTGTTTGAAGGCAAATATGTTCAATCAAGTGGTCAGGAAATAATTGCAAAACTATATCAGTCGGTGGCTCAACATTATCAGGAATGTTTGATCCATAATTCTCTAAAATTCATTGCAATATTGCAATGCGACGACTCTTTTGACAAAATATATTTATCTTTCTGCCATGTTTTTTGTAACTCAGATAAAGGTAAATTATTCTCCTGTTCCCAATTGCTTTTCTCATCGAGTATAGCTGGAAATTATTCAAAACCGGTTTCCATATTGTTGGTATCGAAATGATTTTGAGGGTTGCGTTTTTGAATTAAATTGCTTTATTGAAAACACTTGTAAAATTTCCTTAGAGTGACAATATTTATTTATTTTTACTAATATCGTTTACGAAAATTAAATTTCTTCTTCTTTTACAACTAATCCTAGATTAGTTACTTACAGATTAGTTACATACTAGATTAATTATAAAAAGGAACTGAATAAGAAATTTAATTTTCGAAATCGATATTCTTAAAAATAAATTCTTTGATAATTCTTTTAATACGTACTGTTTTGCGATGTACTCTTCCGTATCATGTACTTTAGTGTACCATGTCCTGTTTTGTGATGTACTGTTTTAATCGGTCCTGTTCCGTACCATGTACTTTAGTGTACCATGTACTGTTTTGTGTTGTACTGTTTTAATCGGTCCTGTTTCGTACCATGTACTGTAGCGTACCATGTCCTGTTTTGTGTTGTACTGTTTTAAATGGTCCTGTTCTATACCATGTACTTTAATGTACCATATACTGTTTTGTGAGGTACTGTTTTAATCCGTCCTGTTCCGTACCATGTACTTTAGTGTACCATGTACTGTTTTGTGATGTACTGTTTTTATCGGTCCTGTTCCGTACCATGTACTGTTTTGTGATGTCCTGTTTTATTATATCCTGTTTTGAAAAGTGCCATAGTGAGCGGCTTCGATATTTTCGATATCGCATACACTAATGCCTTGTCCATGATGACCAGTGAAGGTGATAAGCAATTCCTCTTGTCACCGCATGAAGAAGGGAGTTCCGGATATTTGGTTGGAGCCCGTCGATATGAAATTGAAAAAGAAAAAACGGAAATCTGAACGTATGAAAGGAGATAAAAATCGTAAACTAAGATATCTTGAAGAAAAAATAAATCAGTGCCAATAGACTCACAAACATTCTTTTCGTCATCGAAGAGTGACAGCGAAATGATATATATAAGTCCACGACTTTGGACATTCTATTGATTAACTCATTTTGAATCGAACAACAGCATCAGTTAAATCGTCTTTCAAGTTTACAACAGGTGTAGTACATTGGGATGGAAAATTACTTCCGGAGTTGTCTGGAACGGAGACCGTAGATCATTTACCGGTGATTGTTTCCCATATAGATGGAGAATAGTTACTGGGTGTTCCCAAAATATCAAGATTTTGGAAATGGCGGAGGCTGTTTTCGAATGCATATTCGATTAGAGAGCAGCTGACGGTGTCGTGGTGGCTTGCTTCGATACAACATATACAAATACAGGAATATAATATGGAGGAGCTATTATTGAAGAGCAGAAACTGGATTGAAGCTTATTATATCTTCCTTGTTGACATCTCGACAGATTTTGTTGCCAAACACTGGCGATTGTTTTAAAACGGTTCAAGATTTCCACAGATTTTCTTATACAAAATCCGGATATGTGGCCTCAAGATGATAATTTCAAGAACGGAAGGAACATTATCAGTTAAATAAAAGTCGTAAATGATATCGCAGAACGTGGTGTTAAGTTAATACAAGATTAAAATAAGAAATTAACAAGAAATGAAGATGACATGCAATATTTTGCTACAAGTCGTAATGGACTACACACAGAAGTTTGCAACATATAACAAAACATCCTTAATGAGTAGAAGGTCATCCTAGATTGATTATTTTCATCATAAAAATTAATTCGTAATATCATTGTAGAGAAGAAAGATTATACATTAATAATAAAAAAAATATAGTAAATAATTGGTCTTAGATATGTAATTGGTCTTTAGATTTTGTATTTTGGAAATTTAGCAATATTTTCGCTATTTGTTTTCCCGATTTTCGTTATCTTTGATGTTTTTGGAAAGGTAATTATCTCTTCTATTGACTACAATTTTTATTACGTCTGAGAAAAAATTTTAAATAATTTTTCTGTTCGTTTGAAAGTGAAAAATTAAAAAGATACCTTTTTTATCGAACTTTGCGCTCAAGTCGCGACCTCTAAACGACCTTCGATCGACCCAATATTTTTTCTGTTTTAGTTTTTAGCATAACCTCACATTTCTAGGGGGTGTCCTGTTAGAAATTGGAACTTTCGAAAATTTGGTCCACCCTAATGTACATATTTTACCTACGTTATATACCTATATATAATGTTTTACTTTTAATTTTAGCCATTTTTATAATTTCAGTCGGAGTAGCTATATCGCTGATGGCCTGATCACGATTACTTGGATTTGGAGTTTAATAATTTATTAATTTTATTTCAGGCAGTAAAACTGTTAAGTTTGTTCATCTACTAATAGTTTAATATTTTTCAGCTATCGAAGAAAAGTTAGTAAATTTGTTGAAAGACCCAAAATTTTTAATGTTGGTGGATACTACTCATCCCCATTTTTAAAACATGGCAAAACGTAGTTTACTATGGGAAACGGTAAAAATTGAAATGGGACATCTGGACGTTCAAAAATTGTACCTTGCTATAAAAGCAGTCGGGAAAAGTGAAGATGGTACAAAAAAAACTTACAGCCGAAAATATTATATTTTTGAAGGAGATGGAGTATTTTAATAAATACTTTATTAGCGCAGAGTAAGTAACATTTTGTAAATTATAACTATTTATTTTACAATGAATCTTATTTTGTTTGAATTGCAGAACTGTTCATTCAAACTATGAACCTGCGGTGAATGAAAAAGGAAAGAGGCAGCTCAAATCGATGAAATTGTCTCCAAACCTGAACTGCCGTATTACGACAGTGAAGAAGTATTTGAAGCGATGAATTCGAGTGACATCTTCGTTACTTCGAACATTGAACCTTCAACGGCTGTATCAAAGGCTATCTCGATGGAGGCTGAATCAATGGATCCGTTTAAATCTGATATAATTCCATCACAATTGGAAGAATTGCCTGGTTCGTCAAGCAGCAATACGGGACCAATTAAAAATAGATCAAAAAACGAGCCAACAGAAATTCTCGTTGAACATCGACAAGTGCTTACACTCCTGGAGACATTCGAGAAATTGTCGACGACATTGGAAAGCACCAAAAAGTTGCATGGGAAATGTTTCGTGCGAAGTGTGTACTTCCATCTACTGCTCCACCTACTTCTTCACTGGACTATATTAGTAAATATATGTCTTATTTGGAAAGTAGGTTGCGCTGTTTGCCCGAAGCCGAAATAAAAATTAAAATTAAACAAATCAACGCAGTATTTGATTAAAAATAATTTATTTAACGATGAATTTGTAAATATATTATATGTACGAGTACGTGTGAATTAAATAAATACTAGTTTATGTTACATATATATTTTTCTTCGTTTAATTTAATTATTAATTCAAAAATGAATGTAATTATTGAAATGATATAAGTTTATTTTTGTCATTCTATAACCCTTATGTTTACAACCGCTTACCCGGGTAAGTTTTCGTGTTTTATTACCCAAAATTTTATGGATTTAGGTGACTTATCAGCTTGAAATCTTTAGTAATTATTATTTGTTAATAACAACTATTTGTTTTAGATTACATTTTGCCAAAATGTATTTATCAATTTAAAATGAAATTACAAATTATCATTCAATACTAAATGGGTGGAATTATGGACATACCCGGGTATGCTGGTTGTAAACAAAAAAGATAAACATTTCTTGCCATGATAATGGGTTGTTGTGAATAAAATAATTGGTAAATTCTTTTCTTATTTTTAAGCGTAGCGTGTTGAATTATTTCCACCTAGTCTACGAATTGGTTGCATGTTAAACTCAGAACGCCATTGTCCCTCAACGGTTCTTCCATTGATTTGATCTCGGTCTACTAGTTCACAATCAATATACCTGGTGGTTTCGTTAATCATCAAATTATGAAGGCAGATAGTTGCTTGAATGATTTTTAACACGGTTGGACGGCTTGTATTGATAAGTCGTCTGAAAATTCTAAATTTTGAAGCTAGAATTCCAAATTGTACGTCGACATCTTGATAAACGATAGTTAAAAATCTTCTTATTAAGTGGCAACCAGCCTGTATTACTTCTTGGATAAGGACGCATTAACTTAGGCAGCAAAGGAAATGCTTCATCACCCATATAGGCGAACGGCACAACTTTCATCGTGCCTTGTAGATTCGTATCTGCTGGAAAATTCATATTTTCTGATCTATTTAGGATTCCAGCTCCGATAATGGACTTTCGGAAAATACCTCCATCACTATTACGGCCAGCACTACCAATATCCACCATAGTAAACCTGTAACGGGCATCGCATACAGCTATTAACACAACTGAATGTTGGTGTTTCTAATTAAAATGGCTTGACCCAGAATTACCAAATGCCTGGAATGAAAACAATTAAATTTGGTCAAAGTTATTTTATTTAATTAAAAATACCTGAATATTAACGTGTTTTCCGTCTATAGCTCCTAAACAATTTGGAAAATTCCATACTGCTTCAAAATCTGAGCTAATTGTTCGCCACTCTGCTTCTGTTGTTGGGGGCACCACAACTGGTACAAGACAATCCCATATAACAGAACATGTCTCACTAATTTACTTTAGAAGTAGTAGATTTCCCGATTCGATATCATATTTACCAATGGACAACATGAAATCCCCACTAGCTAAGTATCTGGAAATATAGAAATGCATAAATAAAATGTGGATAAAATTATGAAACAATAAACTTACCTCAAAATTAAAGACAATCTTTCGGCTGGCGTAATAATTTCACGTCGTGTTGCGTCCCGCTGCATGCGCGACCCAATTATATGTAGTAGTTTGTCGAATTCGAATGGATACATTCGATGTAAATTTCGAAAAGTCTCATGATTTCGCAAACGCATTTCTTTCACAAGATTGTGGAAAAAGCTTTGACGTTTCTTCCTTACTCCCAAAGGATGTATCCAATACCGTCTTGCAGGTCTTTCGAGACAATCATCTGATAAATCAGCTAACAATGACAGCAAAAATATATGCTGGGAACATATAATGTCGTATTCCAATATAGTATCTATATCGTCCATATTAGATAATTAAAATTTTAATTTATGTAAATTATTACACAATCACAATTACAATTTAAATGAATATTAATTAATACAATAATAATTATTATTAATAATTTGTGTAAATTATTACACAGACACAAATGAAAATCTCAATTTATTTTGTCGCAAAATGATCCCACTATCTAAAATGATATCACTATACTAATAATGTCATGGGCCGAAGTCATTTATTTTTTGTCAAGAGAAAAATAAGCAAGTGGAGACCTGCCATCACTGTACATGCGGTTTAAAAGGTAATTATGAATAATGATCACGGCGACAACGTGCTAATTTTGTTTATAAATAATTAAACCCAATTTAAACATTAAATAAAACAAACGAGCTTTATTTTTCATATAAATTATTATTTTATTTGCTACGCAACTCAAGATCTCGTCCCATTGTTTTAGAAGAATTGGCTTCCTAAAGTTAAACGATCAAAATCTTTTTATTTTAGTTCCGTAAAAAAATCTTATCCCATACAAAGTATTTTTCTCAAAATACCGGTAGAATTGCTCTAATTAATATCGTTCATCAAAATAAACAGAACTTTTCAAATGATAAGGGTTTGTGTAAATATTGTTAATAGCCTTTAAAAACCAAATCGCCCATACTAATTAAAAATTCATTTAAATTCAAATTTAAAATGTATGACTTTTATTAAATCAACTTTCAAGATATGCTTTCATTCATTTTCTGATTTTAAGCCACGAATATCAAAAAAAATATATTTCTTCATGCCACCCGCCAACGCTTCCCCAATTTTGATTTTATTGTATAAACATGATTCTTTATCTGCAGGTGAATCGTACCGTTAAATTAAATAATTCAATTTGAAAATGAAAAGAACCTTTAACCCAACTAGATTCCCATCCTTATCAATATTCATATTTGAAAGACATCATATTAATCGTGTCACTACGCAGCGTATATTTGAAATAACCTGTTCATGAAAAATGAATAAACAGCAAATGAAAAGCAAAACAAAACAAACAAGGGTAAAGTTTTTTTTTATATAAAAAAGGTTGACAATATTAGATTTTATTAAATATAATATAATAAACAAAAAATGTGTTTGTGTTGAAAATTTAATCAACGACAATTTATATTTTAACTAATTTCCTAGAATGGCGGTTGAATATCACCTGGATAACAGGTTGTATGTATAAGGCCAGTTACTGTCTAGACATGGTGATTTTACCATCTTAAAGGAATCATTTTGATTTTTGTCAGCTTAAAAGAAAACATGAAATATAACTTTTATAATTAAACTTTGGACGTCGAATTAAATTTGCATTTTCTTTTCAAGTCTGCGGTACACGTAAAGCAAATAAATTTAAACGATGTTAATTGAAAAAGCGGAAACAAATAGTGTTTTTTTTAATTAGTAACGCCTTTTAGAAGGTGTTGCACTTTTCATTTGCTTAATAATTGCACAGGACAGATAAATAGATAGATTTTTTTAACTACAATACAAATCGGAAAAAACGTGTTTTGGAAGGGTTTTTGCTATAGAAATCTCTCGTAAAACGTCTTGTATTTTTTATAATAATTTTCATGATAATAGACCATTGAATCGCTTTTGCAAGAGGGAATCCCAAGTGTAAGAAATATTTGTCCAGCAAAGAACTTTATTGAATGTTGTGAGAAAATTCATTAAGTTCCAATTTGATTAGAAAGTGTTTCTTGACTCTTTTGCTACATAATTATGACAATTGCAGCGCAAACGAATCAGTCGCAGTAGGTCAGATAGTAAATAAATAATAATATCTGTGGCACTATTCTGGCTTTCCCTGGGAATTGGGAAAAATATTTTCATAGCATTTTTGTCAAAATTAAATTTTTCTGGCCTACTGTTGGAATTAGTTGGGTGTAAATATTTTTAAATCAAAGATATATTGGGAATTATTTTTCCCTATAAAAATTTTTGGGAACAAAAGTTCCCCAATCAACTTTGTTTCGAAAATATTTACACCAAACTAATTCGATCAGTAGGCCAGAAAAATTTAATTTAGAGAAAATGCTATGAAAATATTTTTCCCAATTCCCAGGGAAAACCAGAATAGTGCCACTGGGTGTAATGCGGCGAAAAAAAACTCATAGATTTTGCACGACGACAACGCACCATCTCACAAGGCTATTATTGTGAACGAATTTATTTTTCACTTTTTTCGTTTCTTTGTTCAATATTTCTCGAGTCGACTTTTTGAAAAGTTGAAGTTGATAGAACTAATTTAAGTAGAATTAGAATATTCTAAGTATTTTAATTTTTTTAGAGAGGGAGTTTTTGTTTACGTGAAACCGCCTGTAAAAATAACAGTGTAAGCGAAATAATTGTTTAATTGTTGACACTTAAAAATCTAAATATTAAAAATTATTTTTGTAAAAATATTATTAACGTGTAGAAGGAATCCTGTGATTGATAAGGATTAGCATCAGAGACACTAAAATAATGCAGGGACGGTCTCCGTTTGTTTCAAAAATAGTAAATTTGTTTGACTCACTCCTCCACACGCCATTGCAAATGAAAAGCTGCTGCTCAAAATGATGTTTGTGGATTTTAGGCGAGAATAAATTATTTGTGTGCGAACTAAACAAATAAATGAATACGTTTTATGAGAACAATAAATACACAGAATACCAGGGGGAAAGATTATTTAAATTGATTAATTGATGGCGTACGTTTTAACCATAATTCTAATAAAATAAATAAAAAACGAATTTGAATGCATACTTTACATAATCATTAAGAAAAGAAATAGAAAAATAAATATTAAAAAAATGTAGCGGCTGTTTTCTTCAATTACATAAATTAGCAAATAGAAAATACAACAACTATGGGTATTGAAACGGATAACATGACGAGAAATGGGTCTACTTTTTAATTCAATCCGAGCAAGCAGGCTTACTCTGGGTATTGTATACCTAGCACAGGTTGTGCAGTGCCAAATGATCCAGAGTGCATAGAGTATAATTTGTTTTTTTACTTTGCATACTCTTCGTACACTTTCATTCATTTCAGAGTAAAGATATAACCAGAACCAGAGACAAGATACAACGCCTGTCAAATTAAAATACACATAAACCATACGATGCTAACACAACCAATGTCGCTGGCGACAAACTCATTTTGTCGTCGGCGCTTCAGTTCTACCAATATAAGTTTCTGATTATTATGTTGGTAAATATTTTTTACAAAAATGATTTTTCAAGAAACTAAAGTTAATTCATTATTATTATTTTTCTTGTTTTGTCGCCTCAACGCTGATGCGCTTGTTGTGTTTACCAAAGTGACATCGCCGACAGACAAATGTATTTTGTCGCTGTATCTCTGGTTCTGAATTTGCCTTAAAATTTGAAGAACCGAGTATGCGCGGTGTGAGCACAGTTCGCAAATAAAAACACAGTGTGCAGAGTAAAATTACTCTTCTTCTTGCTCAGGTGGAATTAAAAAATAGGCCCATTGTAGCAACGGTTAATGTAATGTGGCAGCCAAATAATAAAAATCAAAACAATAAAAAATGGTTTAAACCAGATTTTTATTACTAACATTTCGTTTACGGGATAAATAAAAAATAAAACTCTTCCCTTTTCAATTTGATATTTTAGCCGAATAACCTCGGTCATTTATATAAAAAATATAACTAAAATAAAAATTATATTAAAAATAGTACGATTTTTTTTTATTTAAAATAAATACTGAAAGTTTTTTTATTTTAAATAAATATTATTGAGTATAAAAAAATGGAAGATCAAAATTTAATTAGAGTACGGTTATAAGTTATTTGTGATTATTATTAAAAAAAATTAATTAAAATTCTAATTTATTTTGTTTATTTTCAATTTAGTTACCCTAGGTTAATATCGCATATCGCGACCTTATAATAACACTGTGTTAACTGCACGCAGTATAGTTTTGAGAAAATTTGGTTTGAAAATTTGGTGTTTTATAACTACAGTTAAGTAGAATTTAATTGAAATTTTGGAGAACTATTATTAATATAGCAGACAAATTAGATTAAACAATTATTTTTTAAATAAATTTTTCTGTTTTCGGGTTATAGAATGAGCAAAAAGCAAATACCACTTAGTAACTCAACTAGAGCAGCCTAAAACCAAAAATAACAAAGTTGTATCTGGCAGATAGAACTTTATTAATTTGTAAGAGCCACAATTCAATATCTTGGTAGATGCAACATTGTAGTTATCTCATAAAAACAACTAAGTTTTGTTAATTCAGTTTTATTGTTATAAAAATAAATATGTAAAAGTAAAAATTCATTTTAAATAAATAAATAATAAAGTTTGATAGATATATAATTATCTTCATTTGTTAAATAAAAAAAAATCAGTTTTATGACTTTAGCAGGTACAATCATCATGTCAGTATAATAAGGCTTACTAACTGAAACTTGCCAACGGATAAAACTTTAAACAGCTTTCAGTTTTGGATTCCGTTTAGAAGTTCTTTTGAGATTATTTTGTCGAACTTTGGACATGTCTCGTATTGTGATTATTTTGGGACGTTTTCTCGTTCATCTCGGTATCTTGATTGATTTGCATTTCATCTGTTTCATGACTAAGAGTGTTAGGTGAAAATTCATCTAACTTCAAAACTACTTTATAGTACTTTATATCAGTTGACGACATGTACTGAAATATTGCTTGAAGATGTGCCTTTTTCGTATGAGATAGTTCTGGTTTAATTTTTACCATTTGAAGTTCAGAAAATTCTACAGATAAACCAAATTTTCTGGATCTGCTCCTTTCAACACGGCGTATACTGTGAGTGATAAGTTGAGCTACGTTATAAGTTAAGCAAAATTGAAGCTCGTAACGCCTCTGAGTATATTTCAAAATTTTAAGCTTCGAGTATGGAATTTTTGAAAAATCGAAAGAAGATTTACCGTAGCTTGCAAAATCCATGAAATCAGTACCCATGATTTGCATAATAATTAGCAGATTTCGTCTATTTACTGATTTTAATAAGCGGATCAGTCCCATTGGAGAGAAGAACTCATTTACAGCCAATACTTTTTCTATGTTGCTGTGAATATTGTCAGTCTCTTGTATTATTCTATGGCCGGCAACTGAATACTTCATAGTAATTGAGTTAATCTGAGGATCGGTCTTCAAAACGTATAGAATAGCAATAGACATAAACGAGTTTTTATTTTGGGGCACGCACAAATCGCTCCAGGTTATCAGATCACACATGACGCTATTGTCCTCAATCACTCGATTTAAAATTTTCAATAGCGCCGAATCCAAATCGTTTCCACATCTGCCTGACGTGCACTCTGTCCAGATGGAGCAATAGATTTTCTTTGTACTGCTTAAATACGCCGTTAAATTGTAAATATTCAATTTAGAGTAATAAAAAACTGGCCCTATTTCTGCTTTCGGATAGTTGATGACATTTTGGAGGTCGAAACACAGGACTGGAATATCGCCTTCTTTGTCGTGGGATTTTTGTTCTCTCATTTCTGTCTTAAGTTGGGGTCGGCGATTGAACGTCGTAGAGACGTAAAGACGTGTTTTTGTCTCTCCTCTAAAAAATAAAATGAAATATGTAGTTTAAATGTGTTATTTTTGTTTTTTTTATTCATTGTTTTGACACATATTTTAAAACATTTATACATAATTTTACAAATGACTTTTAAGTGTGTAATCATAATAACTGTACATCCGGTACTCGTTCGATCACCGAAGTCAAGCAACATAGAGCATAGTTAGTACTTAGATGGGTGACCGCTTGGGAATACTATGTTCGTTGTTTGGGTTTTAAAGAATGGTCGAAAATATCGTTGCGGTACCTCTCGTAATTGAAATTAGTTCCTCAGGTGGTTTTTGATCCAAATTGCTAGAATCGTATATCCAGTTGCTTGCGTAGTAAATTTTTTATTTGGTTATATTACACTGGTTTTATTTTTTATTTTCGCTTCACGTTTCTAATTGATCACTGACTGGAAGAATGGATGTTCTTTTGGCTTTATATATACAATCTAACGGGTTTCTTTACGCAATATCATTGAAACTTCTAATGTTATCTAGACTTCGAGGAATAAAAACTCTCGGGATAAATAAGTTTTTACCTGAACAGCTAATATATATGATTTTTTACTATTATTGACATTTTTCCATTTAGGTAGGACCTGTAGCAGAAAAATATTAATTCATTATAAAATTTCAGAGAATGTGATGTGTACGAACAATATTTCCCATGTAGCAATTTGGAGTTCGAGAACGGTTCATAAACCGTAATTTAACTTAGGTTGAAATAATGCAGAAGTTTAAAATTGGTTTATTTTCCGTTAATCTAACGTTTCACTAACCGTCGATCGATAGGCGTTTTAACAGGTAATTACTAACCTTAGTTGCATTACTATGGTTAAACAACCGTATACAACTAACTTGAGTGTAACGTACTAGTTTCAAAAAGGTTATTGTTTAACCGTTAATCGCAGAAGCATAGTAGGGTTAGAAATAATTCGAGGTTTTTCCTAAACCCATATTCAACATTTAAGTTATTCACTTTTCGAGTTAGGAATATCCTCAAATCAACTAATAAGTTGGGATCTACTGGTTATGCAACCGTTGCTATAACAATTAAATTGAACGTTATTTACCTGTTGTAATCTAACTTTTGCAGAGACACAGGGTGTTCCAGTTATGAATACGATAAACTCCTCAGCTGATTCCGGATTCAAAAATAACCGGAAAATATCTTAACAAGATTTTCCTATCTTGCAATATTGTAGTCGAAATAATCATTCCCTAGCTTAATCAGTGTAATGTTAGATTAGTAGTTTTTATGGTATGCTTTAAATAAATCTAATTCTCTTTCTAATCTAATTTTACACAAAACGTCTATTATTTCAACTACTATTGGAGTATAAAGGAAATGTTTTCAAAGTATTTTCTACTAATTTTTGGATTAGTAATCAGCTGGTGCACATATAAGTACATATTCATAATTGGCTAACCCAGGATGGCCAACCCCAAAAATGGATAAATAATAAAACTAAAAATGGAAATAATGTTTTTTGAATAAATTTATTATCAAAAATTATAATATATATTTCATTAAATAAAGCACAATCACAAAAATATAAAAATAAAAATTTTCACTAATTCAAATAAAGGGAATTATTTCAATTAAAACAAAAATATAAAAATAATTGTTGGTACGCTCAATTTATGCTGGATCCGCATTCGGCTTACCTCCGTTAGTGGATGTTAAAACCTGGTCAATTTTTGATTTGTTTCTAAAAATATAAAACATATTATAAAAATGAGCCTTATTGAGAGGACGCTTAGTTTAACTTACTAAGGTTGCTGTCTAAATTTAGCATGTTTTAAATATTTTTTTAAAAATGAGGCATTTGTGCGGGCGGTAAATGTTGGATGATTAACTCGAACCGCCGCTATTATAATCTCTAAATTCCCTTAAAACTTTTAAATGCATGTTTAGATGCCGTTCCAGCCCAAGAAAATTGTTCCAATAAACTGTCTTTAAATAGCCATTTATTTATAATTTTAGCCGGTCCTACCTCATCTGCTCCGCCAAATATCGCAAGTTTTTTTTTTCTAAAATATACATACGTAGATAAAAGAATTAACTCAGTATTTTAATAATATATTTACAGGAAAAACATGAATTCATAGAATAATCGAAATCCAAGGCAGAAAGCGAAATTCTTAGTGTAAATTGTGGTAAAGAGAAATATTGTATAATTTTGACAAATAAGAAAAATGATTTAAGGTCCGATTTTAGGCATTTCGAGAGTTAGGAATTTTGCGCAGTGCCTAGGAAATATGATTATTTTTTGCATTCTGGTTTTTCTTGTCTCATTCTAAAAAATAAAGTGATGAAAATAATATAATAATTAGTACGTATAACATCATGTTATAATAATAGTGAGGCTGTGTCTGTTAGCGATTGTGTCATGTCTTCATACTTACTCTGGATAAATTCTCTGGCTGAAACACATCATTTTCCTGAAACACATTATTTGCCTGAAACACATCACATCAAATATATAAACCTAGAAATATCATAGCATTTAAGCACTTATACTTACCTTTTCATTATTAATACTTACCTTATTACTATAAAAATTCATCTTGTATATCTAGAAATTAGTTCAAATTATTATTAATGCAAATCAAAACCAATCAGATGTAAACAATATACACAAAATAATTTAGCCTTGAACTTGAACTTCAAGTTGATAATTTTGGCAAACCAAATTATATTGTATATATTGGAGACACAGTATTAACACAAAATTCAATTCATTTAAGCTGTTCACTTTATTAACTCGTAGATACTTACCCATAAAGCACAATAATTGTAATTATCTGGATAAACTTTCCATATTAACTTGATAAAAACTTATGTAATATTATTATTATTATTATGTCAACCATTGTTATTTGTATTGACATTTCATTTTGTATACCACTACTAATGCAATGCTAATGCAAACCATATTTATTGTAGAGTGCGGCTTATACCCAACATAGTAAATGTAATGCCATCTAGCGGCAATTAAGTTATTGTTATAAAGCTATACGAGAACCCTCTATAGTAAATAGAAATATTTTTGTAATTAACGTTGTAAAAGAAAATAAATTTTATCGTTCTCTTTATCATCAACCACCAAACCGACAAGTTGTCTTGTCATTACGTGAAGAATAAAAATTGGAAGATTGAAACCGGAGTTTGTGATCATATTTATTTCAACCAACCAAGTTACCAACACCAAAATTTATTGTAACCTTTTATGAACTGGATGTTCTTTTGTTCGAGGTACCCGGCACTAGTTCATAACATTGGTCCTTCGAGCCGGATGGGAATCTGGAAATATCGGCAGACACATCATCTGAAAACCACATGGAAATTAATCGCAAGTACCTTTACAATTCTATACTATATACGTATGTCAATAAAGTACAGCAAACGAACGTATTTTTGTTTTAATATTAAATTAATATAATACCATCAAACCAATTCACTCACCAGCAAAATTTATTTCGCAAAATTGGGTTGATTTAAAGTTTGCTGTAAAACTATTCGATGTTTAGTATTCGGTCGCAAATAATCGAAAATCGATTCTACAAACGCAACAATCGATTATAAACGCGAAACACAAATTTGCTCAGAGAACGCAAAATCATGTTGTACCTACCAAACCGCAAAAATTTATAAAGTGAAAGTGAACGTAATTGTAAAGGTGAACATTGCTATAAAGACGTATGTGAAGCTGGCCCGAAAACCATCCCGAAAAACGCCTTTACAATTTAGGTGAGTTTCTTCGCTAAATTCAATAAAAGACTATTCATCCCGAAAAATTTAAAAAAATATGGAGAAAATCAAATTCCATCCCGAGAAAATAAAAACAATCCCACGTACACAAAACAAATTTTAAGTTGAAAATCTATTACAAGAAGCGATTTTCCACACTTTATCTTAAGAAATTTAAAAAACAATTAAATAAAATTGATTGAAAATTTTTCAACAACTTTAATATTTCGGTTCATAGAAGTTGGCAGATAAAACGGTATGCGCCTAATTAATGCATTGACCATCAGAATTAAGCACACAAATGCTCATTACGATACAGCGGGGATAAGGGGCCTCCCCAGCTGATTTAATATTCGCTTCTCTTAGATATCGGAATTATCCTCATATATCACCATAAATTTCTCCGTTCACAGAGTTTTGCAGATATAATGGTATGTGTCTAATTAATGCAATAACCATCAGAATTAAGCACACAAATGCTCATTACGATACAGCGGGGAAAAGGGGCCTCCCCAGCTGATTTAATATTCGCTTCTCTTAGATATCGGAATTATCCTCATATACCACCTTAAATTTCTCCGTTCACAGAGTTTTGCAGATATAACGGTATGTGCCTAATTAATGCAATAACCATCAGAATTAAGCACACAAATGCTCATTACGACACAGCGGGGATAAGGGGCCTCCCCAGCTGATTTAATATTCGCTTCTCTTAGATATCGGAATTATCCTCATATATCACCATTAATTTCTCCGTTCACAGAGTTTTGCAGATATAACGGTATGTGCCTAATTAATGCAATAACGATCAGAATTAAGCACACAAATGCTCATTACGATACAGCGGGGATAAGGTGCCTCCCAAGCTGATTTAATATTCGCTTCTCTTAGATATCGGCATTATCCTCATATACCACCTTAAATTTCTCCGTTCACAGAGTTTTGCAGATATAACGGTATGTGCCTAATTAATGCAATAACCATCAGAATTAAGCACACAAATGCTCATTATGATACAGCGGGGATAAGGGGTCTCCCCAGCTGATTTAATATTCGCTTCTCTTAGATATCGGAATTATCCTCATATATCACCATTAATTTCTCCGTTCACAGAGTTTTGCAGATATAACGGTATGTGCCTAATTAATGCAATAACCATCAGAATTAAGCACACAAATGCTCATTACGATACAGCAGGGATAAGGTGCCTCCCAAGCTGATTTAATATTCGCTTCTCTTAGATATCGGAATTATCCTCATATATCACCATTAATTTCTCCGTTCACAGAGTTTTGCAGATATAACGGTATGTGCCTAATTAATGCAATAACCATCAGAATTAAGCACACAAATGCTCATTACGATACAGCGGGGATAAGGGGTCTCCCCAGCTGATTTAATATTCGCTTCTCTTAGATATCGGAATTATCCTCATATATCACCATTAATTTCTCCGTTCACAGAGTTTTGCAGATATAACGGTATGTGCCTAATTAATGCAATAACCATCAGAATTAAGCACACAAATGCTCATTACGATACAGCGGGGATAAGGGGCCTCCCCAGCTGATTTAATATTCGCTTCTCTTAGATATCGGAATTATCCTCATATATCACCTTAAATTTCTCCGTTCACAGAGTTTTGCAGATATAACGGTATGTGCCTAATTAATGCAATAACCATCAGCATTAAGCACACAAACGCTCATTACGATACAGCGGGGATAAGGGGCCTCCCAGCTGATTTAATATTCGCTTCTCTTAGATATCGGAATTATCCTCATATATCACCATAAATTTCTCCGTTCACAGAGTTTTGCAGATATAATGGTATGTGTCTAATTAATGCAATAACCATCAGAATTAAGCACACAAATGCTCATTACGATACAGCGGGGAAAAGGGGCCTCCCCAGCTGATTTAATATTCGCTTCTCTTAGATATCGGAATTATCCTCATATATCACCATTAATTTCTCCGTTCACAGAGTTTTGCAGATATAACGGTATGTGCCTAATTAATGCAATAACCATCAGAATTAAGCACACAAATGCTCATTACGATACAGCGGGGATAAGGGGCCTCCCCAGCTGATTTAATATTCGCTTCTCTTAGATATCGGAATTATCCTCATATATCACCTTAAATTTCTCCGTTCACAGAGTTTTGCAGATATAACGGTATGTGCCTAATTAATGCAATAACCATCAGCATTAAGCACACAAACGCTCATTACGATACAGCGGGGATAAGGGGCCTCCCAGCTGATTTAATATTCGCTTCTCTTAGATATCGGAATTATCCTCATATATCACCATAAATTTCTCCGTTCACAGAGTTTTGCAGATATAATGGTATGTGTCTAATTAATGCAATAACCATCAGAATTAAGCACACAAATGCTCATTACGATACAGCGGGGAAAAGGGGCCTCCCCAGCTGATTTAATATTCGCTTCTCTTAGATATCGGAATTATCCTCATATATCACCATAAATTTCTCCGTTCACAGAGTTTTGCAGATATAACGGTATGTGCCTAATTAATGCAATAACCATCAGAATTAAGCACACAAATGCTCATTACGATACAGCGGGGATAAGGGGCCTCCCCAGCTGATTTAATATTCGCTTCTCTTAGATATCGGAATTATCCTCATATATCACCTTAAATTTCTCCGTTCACAGAGTTTTGCAGATATAACGGTATGTGCCTAATTAATGCAATAACCATCAGCATTAAGCACACAAATGCTCATTACGATACAGCGGGGATAAGGGGCCTCCCAGCTAATTTAATATTCGCTTCTCTTAGATATCGGAATTATCCTCATATATCACCATAAATTTCTCCGTTCACAGAGTTTTGCAGATATAACGGTATGTGCCTAATTAATGCAATAACCATCAGCATTAAGCACACAAACGCTCATTACGATACAGCGGGGATAAGGGGCCTCCCCAGCTGATTTAATATTCGCTTCTCTTAGATATCGGAATTATCCTCATATATCACCATAAATTTCTCCGTTCACAGAGTTTTGCAGATATAATGGTATGTGTCTAATTAATGCAATAACCATCAGAATTAAGGACACAAATGCTCATTACGATACAGCGGGGAAAAGGGGCCTCCCCAGCTGATTTAATATTCGCTTCTCTTAGATATCGGAATTATCCTCATATATCACCATAAATTTCTCCGTTCACAGAGTTTTGCAGATATAACGGTATGTGCCTAATTAATGCAATAACCATCAGAATTAAGCACACAAATGCTCATTACGATACAGCGGGGATAAGGGGCCTCCCCAGCTGATTTAATATTCGCTTCTCTTAGATATCGGAATTATCCTCATATATCACCTTAAATTTCTCCGTTCACAGAGTTTTGCAGATATAACGGTATGTGCCTAATTAATGCAATAACCATCAGCATTAAGCACACAAATGCTCATTACGATACAGCGGGGATAAGGGGCCTCCCAGCTAATTTAATATTCGCTTCTCTTAGATATCGGAATTATCCTCATATATCACCATAAATTTCTCCGTTCACAGAGTTTTGCAGATATAACGGTATGTGCCTAATTAATGCAATAACCATCAGCATTAAGCACACAAACGCTCATTACGATACAGCGGGGATAAGGGGCCTCCCCAGCTGATTTAATATTCGCTTCTCTTAGATATCGGAATTATCCTCATATATCACCATAAATTTCTCCGTTCACAGAGTTTTGCAGATATAATGGTATGTGTCTAATTAATGCAATAACCATCAGAATTAAGCACACAAATGCTCATTACGATACAGCGGGGAAAAGGGGCCTCCCCAGCTGATTTAATATTCGCTTCTCTTAGATATCGGAATTATCCTCATATATCACCATAAATTTCTCCGTTCACAGAGTTTTGCAGATATAACGGTATGTGCCTAATTAATGCAATAACCATCAGAATTAAGCACACAAATGCTCATTACGATACAGCGGGGATAAGGGGCCTCCCCAGCTGATTTAATATTCGCTTCTCTTAGATATCGGAATTATCCTCATATATCACCATAAATTTCTCCGTTCACAGAGTTTTGCAGATATAATGGTATGTGTCTAATTAATGCAATAACCATCAGAATTAAGCACACAAATGCTCATTACGATACAGCGGGGAAAAGGGGCCTCCCCAGCTGATTTAATATTCGCTTCTCTTAGATATCGGAATTATCCTCATATATCACCATAAATTTCTCCGTTCACAGAGTTTTGCAGATATAACGGTATGTGCCTAATTAATGCAATAACCATCAGAATTAAGCACACAAATGCTCATTACGATACAGCGGGGATAAGGGGCCTCCCCAGCTGATTTAATATTCGCTTCTCTTAGATATCGGAATTATCCTCATATATCACCTTAAATTTCTCCGTTCACAGAGTTTTGCAGATATAACGGTATGTGCCTAATTAATGCAATAACCATCAGCATTAAGCACACAAATGCTCATTACGATACAGCGGGGATAAGGGGCCTCCCAGCTAATTTAATATTCGCTTCTCTTAGATATCGGAATTATCCTCATATATCACCATAAATTTCTCCGTTCACAGAGTTTTGCAGATATAACGGTATGTGCCTAATTAATGCAATAACCATCAGCATTAAGCACACAAACGCTCATTACGATACAGCGGGGATAAGGGGCCTCCCCAGCTGATTTAATATTCGCTTCTCTTAGATATCGGAATTATCCTCATATATCACCATAAATTTCTCCGTTCACAGAGTTTTGCAGATATAACGGTATGTGCCTAATTAATGCAATAACCATCAGAATTAAGCACACAAATGCTCATTACGATACAGCGGGGAAAAGGGGCCTCCCCAGCTGATTTAATATTCGCTTCTCTTAGATATCGGAATTATCCTCATATATCACCATAAATTTCTCCGTTCACAGAGTTTTGCTGATATAACGGTATGCGCCTAATTAATGCAATAACCATCAGAATTAAGCACACAAATGCTCATTACGATACAGCGGGGATAAGGGGCCTCCCCAGCTGATTTAATATTCGCTTCTCTTAGATATCGGAATTATCCTCATATATCACCTTAAATTTCTCCGTTCACAGAGTTTTGCAGATATAACGGTATGTGCCTAATTAATGAAATTATCATCAACATTAAGCACACAAATGCACAAATTTATAAAACTCTCTTTTCGTTCTTAACCTTAAAAATGGTACTATGTATGTATAACGAAAACTGAATTTCAAAAACTTTCCACAGTACTCACTGTACATCTAATGAGAAAGGCAAAACAAAAATATGAGTATATGAGTGTATACTCATATTTTTTTATGAGGATATTTTATATGAGGTGGTATATGAGGATAACTCCGATATCTAAGAGAAGCGAATATTAAATCAGCTGGGGAGGCCCCTTATCCCCGCTGTATCGTAATGAGCATTTGTGTGCTTAGATCTGATGGTTATTGCATTAATTAGGCACATACCGTTATATCTGCAAAACTCTGTGAACGGAGAAATTTATGGTGATATATGAGGATAATTCCGATATCTAAGAGAAGCGAATACTAAATCAGCTGGGGAGACCCCTTATCCCCGCTGTATCATAATGAGCATTTGTGTGCTTAATTCTGATGGTTATTGCATTAATTAGGCACATACCGTTATATCTGCAAAACTCTGTGAACGGAGAAATTTAAGGTGGTATATGAGGATAATTCCGATATCTAAGAGAAGCGAATATTAAATCAGCTTGGGAGGCACCTTATCCCCGCTGTATCGTAATGAGCATTTGTGTGCTTAATTCTGATGGTTATTGCATTAATTAGGCACATACCGTTATATCTGCAAAACTCTGTGAACGGAGAAATTTAAGGTGGTATATGAGGATAATTCCGATATCTAAGAGAAGCGAATATTAAATCAGCTGGGGAGACCCCTTATCCCCGCTGTATCATAATGAGCATTTGTGTGCTTAATTCTGATGGTTATTGCATTAATTAGGCCCATACCGTTATATCTGCAAAACTCTGTGAACGGAGAAATTTAAGGTGGTATATGAGGATAATTCCGATATCTAAGAGAAGCGAATATTAAATCAGCTGGGGAGGCCCCTTATCCCCGCTGTATCGTAATGAGCATTTGTGTGCTTAGATCTGATGGTTATTGCATTAATTAGGCACATACCGTTATATCTGCAAAACTCTGTGAACGGAGAAATTTATGGTGATATATGAGGATAATTCCGATATCTAAGACAAGCGAATATTAAATCAGCTGGGGAGACCCCTTATCCCCGCTGTATCATAATGAGCATTTGTGTGCTTAATTCTGATGGTTATTGCATTAATTAGGCACATACCGTTATATCTGCAAAACTCTGTGAACGGAGAAATTTAAGGTGATATATGAGGATAATTCCGATATCTAAGAGAAGCGAATATTAAATCAGCTTGGGAGGCACCTTATCCCCGCTGTATCGTAATGAGCATTTGTGTGCTTAATTCTGATGGTTATTGCATTAATTAGGCACATACCGTTATATCTGCAAAACTCTGTGAACGGAGAAATTAATGGTGATATATGAGGATAATTCCGATATCTAAGAGAAGCGAATATTAAATCAGCTGGGGAGACCCCTTATCCCCGCTGTATCATAATGAGCATTTGTGTGCTTAATTCTGATGGTTATTGCATTAATTAGGCACATACCGTTATATCTGCAAAACTCTGTGAACGGAGAAATTTAAGGTGGTATATGAGGATAATTCCGATATCTAAGAGAAGCGAATATTAAATCAGCTTGGGAGGCACCTTATCCCCGCTGTATCGTAATGAGCATTTGTGTGCTTAATTCTGATGGTTATTGCATTAATTAGGCGCATACCGTTATATCTGCAAAACTCTGTGAACGGAGAAATTAATGGTGATATATGAGGATAATTCCGATATCTAAGAGAAGCGAATATTAAATCAGCTGGGGAGACCCCTTATCCCCGCTGTATCATAATGAGCATTTGTGTGCTTAATTCTGATGGTTATTGCATTAATTAGGCCCATACCGTTATATCTGCAAAACTCTGTGAACGGAGAAATTTAAGGTGGTATATGAGGATAATTCCGATATCTAAGAGAAGCGAATATTAAATCAGCTTGGGAGGCACCTTATCCCCGCTGTATCGTAATGAGCATTTGTGTGCTTAATTCTGATGGTTATTGCATTAATTAGGCACATACCGTTATATCTGCAAAACTCTGTGAACGGAGAAATTAATGGTGATATATGAGGATAATTCCGATATCTAAGAGAAGCGAATATTAAATCAGCTGGGGAGGCCCCTTATCCCCGCTGTGTCGTAATGAGCATTTGTGTGCTTAATTCTGATGGTTATTGCATTAATTAGGCACATACCGTTATATCTGCAAAACTCTGTGAACGGAGAAATTTAAGGTGGTATATGAGGATAATTCCGATATCTAAGAGAAGCGAATATTAAATCAGCTTGGGAGGCACCTTATCCCCGCTGTATCGTAATGAGCATTTGTGTGCTTAATTCTGATGGTTATTGCATTAATTAGGCACATACCGTTATATCTGCAAAACTCTGTGAACGGAGAAATTAATGGTGATATATGAGGATAATTCCGATATCTAAGAGAAGCGAATATTAAATCAGCTGGGGAGGCCCCTTATCCCCGCTGTGTCGTAATGAGCATTTGTGTGCTTAATTCTGATGGTTATTGCATTAATTAGGCACATACCGTTATATCTGCAAAACTCTGTGAACGGAGAAATTTATGGTGATATATGAGGATAATTCCGATATCTAAGAGAAGCGAATATTAAATCAGCTGGGGAGGCCCCTTATCCCCGCTGTATCGTAATGAGCATTTGTGTGCTTAGATCTGATGGTTATTGCATTAATTAGGCACATACCGTTATATCTGCAAAACTCTGTGAACGGAGAAATTTATGGTGATATATGAGGATAATTCCGATATCTAAGAGAAGCGAATATTAAATCAGCTGGGGAGACCCCTTATCCCCGCTGTATCATAATGAGCATTTGTGTGCTTAATTCTGATGGTTATTGCATTAATTAGGCGCATACCGTTATATCTGCAAAACTCTGTGAACGGAGAAATTTAAGGTGGTATATGAGGATAATTCCGATATCTAAGAGAAGCGAATATTAAATCAGCTTGGGAGGCACCTTATCCCCGCTGTATCGTAATGAGCATTTGTGTGCTTAATTCTGATGGTTATTGCATTAATTAGGCACATACCGTTATATCTGCAAAACTCTGTGAACGGAGAAATTAATGGTGATATATGAGGATAATTCCGATATCTAAGAGAAGCGAATATTAAATCAGCTGGGGAGGCCCCTTATCCCCGCTGTGTCGTAATGAGCATTTGTGTGCTTAATGCTGATGTTTATTGCATTAATTAGGCACATACCGTTTAATCTGCCAACTTCTATGAACCGAAATATTAAAGTTGTTGAAAAATTTTCAATCAATTTTATTTAATTGTTTTTTAAATTTCTTAAGATAAAGTGTGGAAAATCGCTTCTTGTAATAGATTTTCAACTTAAAATTTGTTTTGTGTACGTGGGATTGTTTTTATTTTCTCGGGATGGAATTTGATTTTCTCCATATGTTTTTAAATTTTTCGGGATGAATAGTCTTTTATTGAATTTAGCGAAGAAACTCACCTAAATTGTAAAGGCGTTTTTCGGGATGGTTTTCGGGCCAGCTTCACATACGTGCTATAAAGAGTGAAAGAAAGTGAACATTATTGTAAAACTGACCAAGTGAAAGTTGTACGTAATTACTGATAATTAGCATAGGTGTTTCCATAGTGAAGAACACCTATATCACTCCAGTTAAAACCAAAACCACGTGCAATCGCTTAATATCTAACAACGGTAAAATAAATAATTAGTACTGTAAGTGAATAACGTAGTGATTGCGATAGTAAATTGATCCAGTGCGCGCATATATTTAAATAATTACCATTTGTTAAAAACGTTGTTAAGGGATCCGTAACTTATAGATTGTACCTAAAATCATTTAAATTCGTGCATGTGGTTTGAATGATCGTTGCGATAATAGTCACGTATCAAAACCACCGAGCATATAAAAAGCACAAATATATCCGAACGTGTGTATGTGAAAGTGCGAGGGAGAAATGGCGGAATTAACGGTGTTAAAAAAGAGACGTGCTGTCATGCAGAAGAATATAGCGGCATTACTCACCTTCATCAAGTCTATAAACACCAATACAACTATAGAAGAGATTGAAGTAAGATTGAACAACATCGAGCGAACCCGAGTTGAATACGCACATATTGAAAAAAGAATTCATGCGCTTGATACTAGCGAAATATTGGATATGGAATATGAAACCAATTTGTATAAGGCAGAAGTTGGATTAAACCTCGCAGTTATCTACAAAATCAAACTAGCTAATCAAATCAAACTGAAACCAGCTGATGAACCCAAACCATCAAATACCTTTGATACTACTCCGGAACCAGTTATTGACCAAGGGATCTCAAGAGAAGCAACCATACCTAACCATCATACGTTCATCAAGCAATCAGGTGAGAATCAACTAGATGCAGCTTTACCAGGTACCTGTACGCAGCAACGTATCATTAAATCAGAATCACCGAAACCTACCTTGAAGCCATTTCCAAATCTAAAACCATTTTTTGAACCAGTTATTAAGCTTATATCTACTTCAAAACCAAGTCCTGAACAGAATAATATAAAAAGCCACCTAGGCAAAGATCTTAATCACAATGGCATACAGGTGCATCACAGCGAATTAAACACTGCATACACCCAAATATCTAGCGAAGAAGAAACCGTCAACGTTAGCTATCATATATCATCTGGTGATGATGAACCAAACCGATTAATTAATCTAATTGAACCAATTAAAACCATGCTACCTATTAATAAAGAATCTTACACTTATATAATTCTCATCGACAACGAAAATCAAATTGAGCAAAGTTATTGTCCAATTACTCCTGTATCACAAAATCATTTGGAAGGCACTACAGCAAGGAGAGTACCAATATCAGACGATGTTATCGAAGTTCAACATGTCACCTATCATGCTGCTACACATCGTCTTAATCGTGATGAAGAAAAATTAAACGCTTCCAAATTAACTGCTTATCAACATGATAGTAGCGCAGGTAAAATATTTGAACGTCCGAATCATAACAAACCTTGTTACAATTACGATAGAATTAGTTACTTACATGACGTTCAAGTTGTCAATCTGCGGTTTATCAAAATATATAATAAAGTCAAAGTTCCAACCACAAAATATATTCCAATGACTATTAAGATGGAATCGAACATAGTAGTAGTCCACAACAAGAGTTTCCCACAATCAACACAAATCAACGAAAATCTCTTCATGACCACCAATAAAAAACCACCGGATAGGATAATAGTATTTTCAAAGACACTGATAACTGAAGAAAGTAACGATACATCAATGCATCTTCAGCATTCCATCACAAATGCTATAACGTTATCGTATTGCAGTCCACCAATCATGCTACTCCCTAGCATTGAACCAAACCAAAGTAATGTTTTCACCGATTTTACTACAAATCCATCAATCCCGCTACATAAATGGGATGAAGCTAGCGCTGGTCAACCATTTTTAATAATTATCTACGAAATTCTGCAAAAGAGATGCCAAAATATTCACCATTGTTCCAGAATATCGCCAAAATGGAATCACAATTATAAAACCATACCGAATGCAAATTCATCGCAAGTAACCCGATTACTAAAGCAATCCAGGAACAACTACCATTTTCTGCTGAGCTGGGACCACTTATTGAGAGTACTACGTCTACGTCATAGTCGCATCAAAAAAGTAAATTTTATAAATCATCGTCGATCGAGAAACCAATTATGTATACCACTCCAACTGTTTGACTGTATAATCCAGTCGGATTCTCATTTTCATTAAACTATCTTTTTACTGATTATTCAAAATATGACAAACAGTTACATATTATATCAGTTCCAGTTACCAGCCCAAGCTATAGAATCGTTAAAAACATGACATATGGAATCCACAAAGCAGCAAAATCAACGAAGAAATGCGCGAAACTTCATTAACCGTACGCGCTATCCATCCAAATCTACCAGATGAAATAATTAATAAATGTCAAAGTTATAATAAGCTAAGATACTCCGATTATTAGCCTACGTGTTACGATTCATTTATAAAGTTATATCGATGTCAAAACTTTTCATCTTACCTAGAAACGTCTAAACTGTACAAATTCTTTACAAAAAAACTAATCTTTTTTCTACTATCTTATCAACAGATTATATAACAGTTAAATTTATCCCACCAAGCTAGTCACACTTCGGAGGATTGTGAGAGGCTGCGTAATGCGTAAAGTACCTGAGGAGAGTAACCAACATATAGTAATACGAGAGTCGTCACCAAGAAGACATCTAACTAAGTAACTACGACACGTCCAATTCATAAAGTATGTCTAGTACCCATAAGTTGAATCAACCGATTCAAGGCGGCCGGTATGTTAGCGATTGTGTCATGTCTTCATACTTACTCTGGATAAATTCTCTGGCTGAAACACATCATTTTCCTGAAACACATTATTTGCCTGAAACACATCACATCAAATATATAAACCTAGAAATATCATAGCATTTAAGCACTTATACTTACCTTTTCATTATTAATACTTACCTTATTACTATAAAAATTCATCTTGTATATCTAGAAATTAGTTCAAATTATTATTAATGCAAATCAAAACCAATCAGATGTAAACAATATACACAAAATAATTTAGCCTTGAACTTGAACTTCAAGTTGATAATTTTGGCAAACCAAATTATATTGTATATATTGGAGACACAGTATTAACACAAAATTCAATTCATTTAAGCTGTTCACTTTATTAACTCGTAGATACTTACCCATAAAGCACAATAATTGTAATTATCTGGATAAACTTTCCATATTAACTTGATAAAAACTTATGTAATATTATTATTATTATTATGTCAACCATTGTTATTTGTATTGACATTTCATTTTGTATACCACTACTAATGCAATGCTAATGCAAACCATATTTATTGTAGAGTGCGGCTTATACCCAACATAGTAAATGTAATGCCATCTAGCGGCAATTAAGTTATTGTTATAAAGCTATACGAGAACCCTCTATAGTAAATAGAAATATTTTTGTAATTAACGTTGTAAAAGAAAATAAATTTTATCGTTCTCTTTATCATCAACCACCAAACCGACAAGTTGTCTTGTCATTACGTGAAGAATAAAAATTGGAAGATTGAAACCGGAGTTTGTGATCATATTTATTTCAACCAACCAAGTTACCAACACCAAAATTTATTGTAACCTTTTATGAACTGGATGTTCTTTTGTTCGAGGTACCCGGCACTAGTTCATAACATTGTACAATATAATTTGGTTTGCCAAAATTATCAACTTGAAGTTCAAGTTCAAGGCTAAATTATTTTGTGTATATTGTTTACATCTGATTGGTTTTGATTTGCATTAATAATAATTTGAACTAATTTCTAGATATACAAGATGAATTTTTATAGTAATAAGGTAAGTATTAATAATGAAAAGGTAAGTATAAGTGCTTAAATGCTATGATATTTCTAGGTTTATATATTTGATGTGATGTGTTTCAGGCAAATAATGTGTTTCAGGAAAATGATGTGTTTCAGCCAGAGAATTTATCCAGAGTAAGTATGAAGACATGACACAATCGCTAACAGTGTCCCAAACACCGACTTATTACAGACTTATTTGCTTATTTGACACCATCTTGAATAAGTCGGTCAAGTCGTTCCAATTCATTTTACCGCATGATTACATTTAGTCAAGGCACATTTTTGGAGACATTTCTGTGTAGACTTACTTATTCAAATAAGTCTGCTCGCGAGGTGACTTATTTGAATAAGTCAGTGTCCACAAATAAGTCGGTGTTTGGGACACAGCCTAAGACCTCGAAATAATTGCCTGAGCCACTATTTAAGCTCGTACCTTATCTGTACATTTTCTGTTCGCTGGTCTCGAAGTTGTTCTATGCCATAATCCAAGTATATACCACCAATTATTTTGGAGAATATCCATGTTTTGTGCACTTTTATCACTGAGTTTATTTTAAGTTTTTTTTAACAAATAATAAAAATATTTATTTATTTTCCTTATAGTGATAATTGACTTTTTTTTATTTAAAGTACTAGTTTCGGGCCCATACGCCCTTTGTCAACTTATAAAAATATTTTAATTATTATCTCTGCTTACACGGCTATTTATAATCATTTCATGCAAACAGTTATACGGCATTTTGTCATTTAGTAGTAGGTGGTTGTGTTTGTGTTTATGTATTTCCATTTCCTCTAATCTGTTTAGTGCATCTCCTTTTTTCACTCTATGTAAAACCTTTAAATTTTAGGTGTAGTTCGTGTATTTGTGTTGTTCGTTAGTTAGGTGAAGCGCGTATTTAGATTTTATATCGTGATTTCTTATTTCTTTTATGTGTTCAACAAACCTGGTTACAAAACTTCTGCCCGTCTGACGTATATAAAATGCATCGCAATCACTCACTACACCGTAACTTGTATACACCGCTGAGGTGTTCTTCTCGATTGTGTTGGTGTGAATTTAATCTTCGTTCTATTTTGTTATTTGTTCTGTATGCCGCTACGTAATTATATTGTTTTAGGGTTTTGTTGATTATATACATTGATGAGATATTGAGGTTTTGTTGATTATATACATACAATAAGACTGATATACAAGACCCCTCTAAACATTGCGTAACTTTTACGTACAGTTTGTGAAGACTTGTTTATACTACAGTCCTCGTAAACGTTACGCATATAAGTAAAGAAAAAGTTGTGAAAACGAACACTTCGTCACAAGAGAAATGAAACTATTTTACGAAGACTTGTATATGTGTTGGTAACAATATTTGTCTTCACAAATTCCGCGAGTTAGCGTAGAGTTAACGAACGGTTTAAACAAGTGAATGCGAACACATTTCATTTAGTATTTTGCTCGTTTCTACGCGGGATTTATTACCATTTTAGATTATTTTTTTAATAAATATTTTTTCGAAAAATAAAAAACCGAGAATTCCTTTCCAATGCTATGTTATTTATTTAAACTGTTTTAATTTATATTTATTACGATAAATATATAATATGCATATAACTATAAATATTATTTAATTTGTACATTTTATTTACTCTAGAAAAGCATTTTGTTTTGGTTTCATTGATCATAAATATGATTTCTAAATTAGATAAAGCTTCGAATGGCTTGATATTGCTATAACACAGTTATGATACATAATCACATTCACATTTATTATGGATTTTATGTTTCATAAAAAGTTTATTTACTTAATAATATGTAATACTAATACTAAAAGACTAAAAATTATAATAATAAAATTCATTTGCATAGAAAATATCAATCAATAATATAAATTTGCTAAATTATTAGCTCTAATAATAAATTGATTAAACTACTTAATTCGTGAACTGTATTCTTGTATATAAATTAATGTACTCTTATATAACGAATACGAAAAAAATGATTAATTTAAACATTTCATTGTTAATAAAATATATACATATTATATAAGAAATAAAAATAAATAAATAAATTATACTAAAGTTAATTTTGCCGGTTTTTTTTCGATACCGATCTCTTGCATACTGGAACCATTTTTTAATTACATTTTCCACGTCTGATGGTCTAGCCGTTGGATGTTTATTCATGGCTTCTTCTGTAATTATTCATTCATGGATTAATATTTTAATAAGATCGATTATCAACGACAATTGATATGGATATTTACCTTTTATAAGCTCCATTATATAATATCCCTTTACAGCAATATTGCCATGTTCGCCATGCCATGAAAATGTTGATGCTGCTTCATCTGTGATGATGGCCTTCAAACAACCTCTCAAATATTTTTGTAGTGATAAATCACTAATTGCTTTAAAGTGCCTGGTCTGTAAGAGGTTCGAAAATAAAAAAAATGATGTTAAAAATTAATGTTGCTTACCAAAATATTTTCCTTTTCCAATCATTTTTAACTTCACATTTCAGAGCTTTAAACTGATCTGGCGATGTGGCTGGTATATTTAAAATTTTGCTGGTCGACCTTATAGGCTTGCTATATTGGCAGGTACAATTAGCTTTATGTGCGTTAAACTCCCTTCTCAATAGTTTGACCTCGCGTAAAACTGCCTTCATCATTACATGTAGCTCGGCATTCGAGTTCTGGTTTCGTATGAGTTCTGATATTTCATTTGAATTTGGTGTAAAATTATTAATATTTATTTCTGGAACGGGACGCGATATAGTTGCTTGTGGTGTAATTGTTGATATTGAAGTGACAGCAGATCCTAAATCCAAAGACGTTCGTAATTTATGATTTAATTTTGGTATCGTAACTATTGGCTGGTAAATTGCTGGTGTTGTGTTGTTTGACGATGTGAGCACATTGGATTTGACGTTCTTAGATTTTATTTGTGTGGTTGTTTTTTGTCCAGGTATGACTATTTTAGTTTTATATGATGGTGTCGGTTGTTGTGGGCAAACGAAATTATAAGATGGATTCGATTGATTTGACCATATTTTTTCACAATGGTTCTTTTGTGTAGATGTGGCTGGTTGCATATTGGAATCGATTTTTAAAAATTCTTTATATTGATATTCACTATCCGGATTTAAATTTTCGTCCTTAGAGTCGCCATCTTCTATATTCGATGACTCCCAGTTTTGTGCTTCTTGATATTCCGCCATTCCTGAAAATAGATATGTAATTATAGATGTTGCATAGGCACATACACAGAAATATCGTTGGTAGTCAATTTTAGTATTTTCGTTGATATTTCACTAATACTAAAAGTATATGTCTCTTGGCTCAGCTCCTCGGTTTTAGTACAATAAATATATAAATGTTTGGATGGTAGTGGTAATTGAAATAAATTTTGTAAGTTAATAACTAATCTGCATTTTATATTATTAAGATCGACATTGAGCTCTTCTATTTTAAAAATTGCTTCATTCATAGAGCAGTAATTGTTAGGGAAAGTTGAGCCTAACGAATAAACAGGTTGAATATAATATTTTTTGAAGCTTTTCTGGATATTTTTTTGTTCTCTAATTCTATTATTAATTTGTTGTAGAGGTTGTCCCGCTTTTTTAACAAGTTTTTTTATTTGCTGCATGTAATTTTCAAATTTGAAGGCACTGTAATTATCAAGATGCCCAAATTTCTCGACGTCTTCTGCTATGTGCAGCAGACTATGGACATTATAGGACATATTTTGTATGCCATACAATGAACCAAAAGACTCACAAAACGATTTAATTAACTCTGCGGCATATTTATTATTCTCGAAGCAGTCCTTCGGATGCGCCAATATTCTAATAGCACAGACCAAATACAAAAAATGCTCATAATAATTCTCTGCTAATATATGTTTAAAGGCCACCATTCCAGTGTAGCAAAGTAATGTCCTGAATTCGGATGCTTTCCAGTGTTCAATTTCGTTGATTGCGCGTTGCTTACGTTGAAACACCCTAGGTAAACACTTCCGCAGTTGTATTAAATTACCGTTAATGCTTGCCATAGCGTTTTTTTTTGCAACGAGAACTTTTGTTTTTTTACTTTGAATAACAAATTTATCATTTGTCTCATAACGCCTAATAACACAGTGCATGTAATCTATGGGAAATTGTGAGACACATCCCATAGACAAGGCATCCAAGCCAGCATCTAGCTTAACGTGATGATCCAAATCTGATTTATGCCGGAAATTCTCGTCAGTTCTGGGTCTTAAATAATCGTCAGAATATGGAAAACAGATTTTGTGTGCTAAATAACATCCCTTAATTTTACATTTGGTACAACTAGAATATCCTGAATGAGATTTCACACCTGAAAATTAAAAATGTTTTATAAATATTTAATAAATTAAATAATCAAAGCGAAACCCAAAACAAATTACCTAATACAAAAGATCTTGCTGGTGCACACATACAAAAGCTCTGATTTTAATTGTTATCATTCTATTGTTATATAGTATGCCATTTTCGAATATTTTTTTACTTCTTCAATAAAAGATTGCAAAAACACATTAGCACAATGTGGTTTCTTATAGCCATGGTAAATACCAACGAGAAATACTGCTCTGTGTGATACAACATTTGCAAGGATGGGCCATAGTTGATTTGTGGAACTTTTAGGTAATGGAATCCCATCTATGCCAATGTCTATATATATAAGGTTCTCTTCATATTTCGTACTTTCCAGAAATAATTTTAGTTGTCTCTCTAGCCCAATATGAGAATATGCTCCACTGCCCATCGCTACAATGTTTTTGTTTATAGTAGGCGTTCTTTTTAGAGTTCAAACGTCTTTTGGCAATGTTGGATGGTATTTTCTTAAAACTTTCAATAATGCATTTGTGCTCCGATTTGATATATTATGAGTAATGCTCCATTCCGAAATATCACATTCAATATTACTCGCCTCCAATTTATCTTTCTCATCCAGATCATCATTATTTTCACATTTCATGCTACTAACATCACTTCCACTGTCACTATCATCCGAGACATTATCGACAGCGACTTGATTTGGTTGTAAACCAGTCGTATAATTGTTTATATGATTATTTATGGCATTTTGGGAATATGCATTGAAACTAATATCGGAGCTACCACAAATAAGTTTAATTTCGTTCCGAATTGTTCGGTATAATTTTTGTTTATTCATGTTTCAACAAAAAATTCAATATTCACCTCAGCAGTACCAGAAGAATAAATTCAAAAAATAAAACGTAAAACTAATAATGTACACTTATATTATATTTTAGTTGATTAAAGTTTAAAGTACTACACTAGAATTATTAACACTACACTATATTTACTAAAATTATAATTTTAACACAACACAATATTTAAAATTATTAACACTACACTATATTTACTAAAATTAGTAGTTATTGTTAATTAAACACAAAAAAAACAAAATGGAGATTACAAACGTAATATATTTCACCAAACAACTTTTCCGAATGAAGCACGTATAAAAATATTACATTTGCATACCATATGCGAATACCATACAAAATAAAAATATATATATTTATAAATAAACGAAATATTTGTACGTGTATTGGTATTCCATTGGTAATGGGTGTACGTAAAGTTTACGTTTTCGTAAAGAATTTAACGTACAGATTTTTTGTTGGGAGGGACCGTGACAACATACGTCAAACCATTGTCCATCACATATCCAAGAGCATACCACACAGCAGCATACACAACAGCAAAGATAATAAAATCATAGATAGTATAGCTGAAAAAGTCGCAAACAATTCTGCAATCGTTACAAAAGCCGATAAAGGTAACACAGTAGTTATAATGTCGTTAAATGAATATAACCACAAGATAGACACATACATTCAAGAAAACAATATCCACGAAATTTCAGTTGACCCCACTAACAAGTTCAAAAACATTGTGAATAACGTGATAAATAACAGCGAACGTGTAATAGACACTAAAACAAAACATTTTTTAAAGATGGTCAAACCGACAGGTCCGCAGTTCAAAGGTTTACCTAAAATACATAAAGAAGGCACACCAATAAGACCGCTAATTAATTACACCACCGCACCGGCCTATAAACTATCTAAATTTATCAACACCCAGTTAAATAAAATACTAGATATCAGAGGAGCCACTACAGTAAAAAATAACTTAGAGCTAGTAACACGCATAAAAAACATCAATATACCTAATAATGGAAAATTTGGATCGTTTGACATATCGAATATGTATGGAAACATACCAATCAACGATACAATTGAAATTATCCGAATATTATTGTTAAAACAAAAAATCGATATAATCGAAATTGAACAAATCATACACATCTTAAAGGTTATCACAGAACAAAATTACTTCAAACACAATGGTAAATATTACATGCAAATAGACGGTTTGCCAATGGGTAATCCTTTATCTGGAACTCTCGCGGAAATATATTTCAGCAATTTTGAAATGAAATACATTTTAAACGAAGTCAACAATTCACGCAACCATATAATATATTGGTATAGATGCATCGATGCATTTTAATATTATTTGGCGGGACACTAAGGCAATTAAAAATCATGCACAACTACATCAATAACATCCAACCCATCATTAAATTCACATTGGAAATTGAACAAAACAAATCTATAATTTTTTTGGATATCACAGTAAATAACATAAATATGAAACATACATTTAAAATCTACAGAAAGCCGACACGAACAAACCACACAATACACTCCTCTTCCAACCACCCACCGCAACACAAGTTAGCAGCATACAGACATATGATAGCACGACTCAACACCATCGCAATGAGTAAAAATGATTATGACGATGAAATAAAAACCATAAAAGAGATTGCATACAATAATGAATACAACGGGAACATGATCATGAAAATGAATCACAGATTTCAACGTAAAGAACATGTACGACAACTCACTACATTGACAACAGAAGGGGCAAACCAAAAATGCAAATATATCACGGTAAACTACGATAAGGCATCAATGTATATAATCAATAAAACCCTAAAACAATATAATTACGTAGCGGCATACAGAACAAATAACAAAATAGAACGAAGATTAAATTCACACCAACACAATCGAGAAGAACACCTCAGCGGTGTATACAAGTTACGATGTAGTGAGTGATTGCGATGCATTTTATATAGGTCAGACGGGCAGAAGTTTTGTAACCAGGTTTGTTGAACACATAAAAGTAATAGGAAAACACGATATAAAATCTAAATATGCGCTTCACCTAACTAACGAACAACACAAATACACAAACTACACCGTAAATTTAAAGGTTTTACATAGAGTGAAAAAAGGAGATGCACTGAACAGATTAGAGGAAATGGAAATATATAAACACAAACACAACCACCTCCCAATATGCAATGCCGACGGAATTCCATTTAAATTCGCGTTGTAAAACCACACTGCTTCTATGGAAAGAACCATGTGTATCACGCGGAAATTCGTACTCCTCGCCAAAGAAAAGTGTCACAAAAATTCCGGTGTCGGTGTGAATCCCAACTAAAAAGAGAAAAAAACACAGAAACAAAAACCACGTGTTTGTATATATTTTCCTATTGGAATAAATAATAATTCTTATTTGAAATAAAACAAAATTTTCCATTTATAATAAAATAAATATTAATTTTTTATTAGCACAAAAATACACAATTAAATTTTATAACACAAATTTTATAAATTAAATTTTAAGCACGTTCACCATACGTCTTGTTTGTTCACCATACGCGCATCCAATTGAACATCCCAACAAGCACAACCGATCTTGAAAAGAAAAAAATGCATTGAAAATTTACAACGTAAATGTATTTCGCGACGACGCCATTGTGAGACAGATTTTTATTACCTTTTTAGTCCAAATTTGTACATCGCGATCACTAAATAAATTAATAATTATTATTTTATACTTAAATTTAAAACTATTTACTTTAACAAATAGAAAACATTATAATGAAACACAACACTTTAAAGAAAAAAAATCTAATTATGTAGTGCAACCGTGCACGTCGACTTGTCACTTTGTCAGAAGCAACTGAAAATAAAAGATACAATCGAAACTTATAAAACGAAAATAATATTACCGCGAAATAGAAAGAGAAAAACAATTATTTTTCTCCAAAATCAATATTTTTGTGTATTTGATATTTTGTAGTACGGAATTTTGTACGACATTTGAGCAGTTTTTTCCACACAGTGGAATAATTGCATACTGGGCTACTACTAAATGACAAAATGCCGTATAACTGTTTGTATGAAATGATTATAAATAGCCGTGTCAGCAGAGATAATAATTAAAATATTTTTATAAGTTGACAAAGGGCGTATGGCCTCGAAACTAGTACTTTAAATAAAAAAAAAGTCAATTATCACTATAAGGAAAATAAATAAATATTTTTATTATTTGTTAAAAAAACTTAAATATACCACCAAATTATATTGATGTTACATATCAGGGGAAAATCAAAGAGAAATATGTTTAGTTTTACATTAGAACTTCTGGAAAAAATGCTTAATACAAGAAAATTGAAATTTAGTTGGGGCTGTTGGTATTTTAACTTCTTTATAAGAAACATCTCAGTATAAATATGGTATATTATGGTTTTTAGTAATGCGTTAAAACAGTAGGAAAATCTTACCAAGTTAACTTTAAAAACTTTGTTGCTGCGTAATTGTTTTTCCAACTCCTCGATTTGATCCATAGTACTTAGTGGAAATTTTTGCCATTCATTGTCGTGTATGCAGGATACATTTTTTTCGTTAGATTCAATGATAATTTTTTCCAAAATCATCACAATTTTGATTTCGGCTAACGTCTTATGCAGGGAGTCAATCGCTTTCCCACGTCACTGCATTCGCATTTTTTATGAACATCATTGTTACTAAAAGTCATGGTGGCTTCAACAATGTCATTTGCGTTAAAAATAGGATCATTCTGTACTGTTGTGGCAGCTCTGTTATGCTCAATGTACTCAAGTACCTCGACGTGCTCCCCTACCTCTGTATCATTGCGTGTATCCATCAATGAGTTAAAGTCCAGAACGTCCGATATGGGCTTGACGACATTATTAACTCTCGCATTAAGCTGGAGTGCCAATTGAAAACTTTCTGTTGAAAAATTATATTATAAATAAAACGTATTAGTTGTATTGTTATACATAAATTTACAATAAGCATAATATCTTTACAAAAATCTTATCTCTAAGTTATTTGATTCTGCTATTGTTTCTGTATTAACTATAAAGTAAATTTTAAAATTTCTAGAGAAAAACATGAACACTGTACACAGTGGAGTTCAGAGTAGGATATGTATAATAATATAGTCAACCCTGTTTTTTGTGCGGTAATAGGGACCACATGAAAAGTCACATAATATCTTCCGAAACTTCACGAGTAGGCATATAAAAATAGTTTTCGCAACACATTTAAATTTTTTTTTATTCGGTGAATAGGGACCGCATAAAAAAGGTTTACGTAGAAAACTCAAAACATTTCGCAACGTAACGCAATACTTACTTTCACTATGCAATGTGATGAAATATCAAAAACCGAAAAAACAAAATAATCAACGTCAATTAACTAGTTAGATTAATCACATTCAATTATGTTCTAATTTGATTGAAATTTTGAACGAACTTTAGTAGATTGTCCCGAATAAATTTTTTTCATACCGCATAAAAAAATCGCACAAAAACAGAGCGCGCGAAAAAATCGCACAAAAAACCCGCACAAAAACAGGTTTGACTGTACCAATAACAGAGTATCATTGAATCGTTTTTGTAATAAAACATTTACAAATTCGGACAAACTTGTCCAAAATAAATTAATCTATTGAAAAAAAAAAGAATTCATTTTTAAAAATTACTGGTTAATACAAGTTTGTCAACGGTCTAAAAAGTCTATCTGATCTAGAAATCAAAGAATTTTAAATACATTTTGTGGCTAGTCGACTAACCAATTCCATTTCTAATTATTTTGCATGGTACTGACCGCCAATTTTCTTTTGGCGGAATTCCGAGCTTTCGTCCTTAAACAATATCTGAACTCTTTATTGTACATCGCAAAATTTTCTCTTCTATCCACGACTCTGGAACTGCCGAGCAATAAGGTTCTCCGTCTTCGATGGTTTCGACGACACAAAACTTAATACTTTGTTCCATTATACTATCGTTTTTTTACGTTATATACGAATATTGTACTTCACACTAATGTTATGATGTATATATTTTCAACTAGAGATGTGCAGTTTCGGTACTTTGAGTAATCACGAGACGAGTACTCGTTACTTTTAAAGCCAATACTCGTTACTTTGTATTCGTTACAAAGTAATCGAAATGATTTTTTTACAAATCAGATTACGTACTCTTATCTGAATATAAATGGTCATTGCTCGTACGAAACAAGCGTATAAAGACTCGAATGAGTATAGTAAAATGAGTATGAACAAAATATTCGTCGTGTGTAGTATGCACAATTGTAAATGTAACGAATACTTTCATTTTGAAGTAATCGTTACTTCGGGTAGTTGAAAGTAACGAGTATTAAATACCGAATAGTTACTACCCGCACATCTCTATTTTCAACGATACATATGTTTTTTCTTTGTTGTACGAGTATACCTTTGCACAATTTATGTTTTTTCGTTTACCACAATAATCCTTCTATACGTATTTTAACTTTTAATTTATTTTTTATGTATGTATTTAATTTTGTTTTTAATTTTATTTTTAAATACAATTAATTTTCAGTTTATTGGTGTCTCTCCTTTACTGCTTTCTGTTGTATACTATAACCGTGACGAAACTGACGATATGTATTATAACAACGAAGCCTTCGAGAATTCTCTTATATTCTAGCAGATTTTGCTTAATTGTAAACACCATGATTACGAATACCCTCCAGACGGTTTGAAATGAAGATTGACAGTCAGGTGTAAGTAACGTCATGACCAAAATGCTTTTATGAATGACTTGTATTATAAATGTCATGTGTGACAAAGCATTAGAATAAAATGCATTTAAATGCCTGTCATTTTCATGACAATGCGTTAAAACTAATAAAACGCTTAAAAATGCATGACTCTAAGCTTTCAGTCAACTCAGGTTAACTGTTAAATTAATATGACTGAAAACACTGTGTCAGCTTTAGCGTCAGTTCTGCATCTTATAATTTAAATAATAATATTAAATATAAATAATGTTCAGGAAGCCCATCCTTGAAGTGTCGAAGAGACAGTTGAATAGGCGAAAATTAAAAATAAAAGAAAACGTTTTACAGGAGTTTGAAAAAAATTACAAATTGGCTGGCAATCCTTTTACGGAAAATTCTAATAAAAGTTGTGTTAAAAATGGTTTTGATGTAAACAGTGATGTTAATTGTATAAGTGAGAGTCAAGAGGAAGTTATTAACTTCGCGAAAAGTATGATAGTTTGCTCTAAATCTCATAATTCTTACAACGGATGCCACAAATGTAATCAAATTGGGGAACATTTTTTAAGGAGAACTATATTTAGTATCGTGTGTGGCAAATTTCGAACTAATGAAAGTTTTATGCTCCGTGAAGATCAACAATCATCACAGTAAAGAATATTTATCAAAACTAAATATTTTAGAGCAAAATGGTTTTGGTATGGTGCCTTTATTTCCATTGGACTACATGCACTTAGCAAACTTAGGATGTACTAAAAAAATATTACTTTTGCTTTGTGCCAAAAATAAGAACAGGTTGCAGGAGATTAGCAACGAATATATAAAATTGAAGCCATTCGTAACCAGTGAATTTTCGCGTAAACCGAGGTCTTTTTCAGAAGTTTCTAGATTTAAAGCCACGGAGTTTAGATTATTTGACATGTGCACCGGTATAGTAATCATGAAAAACATCGTTTCAAATGATCAATACGTACATTTTTTGAAATACACTTGTGCGCTTCGCATTCTATGTGGTAAATCTGATTTAGATCGTATTGCCTTAGCCGAACGTTTATTAAAAGAATTTGTTGAAGATTTTCATTTATTTTATGGGAAAGAAAACTTATCCTATAACGTTCACAATATTTTGCATCTGTCTGCCTGTGTTAGACAATTTGGGCCTCTTGATTCATTCAGTGCTTACAAATTTGAAAATTATTTGCAGATTCTCAAAAATAAAATACAGAAGCCGACACAAATTTTTAAACAAATTATAAATAGAATGGAAGAAATGTGGAGCATTAAAAGAAATAGTGAAAACACAGTTTGGGATAGAAGTAGCATTAATTTTTCACAAGAATTTGTCAATTCAATATGCTTGTTCAATAGTGGAATTATATTTAAAATCCATACTATTTTAAAAGACAACAATGGCACAGAATATTTTTCGGGATTTCGTTTTTTTAATGTCCAACCATTCTTTACACAACCTATATCATCACAAACATTAGGAATAAATGTAATAGCAAAAATAAATTTAAGCACACTTGCAGAAAGTTTTCCTTTTACTGAAATTGCCGCTAAATGTTTAGTATTTCCAACTGGCAATAAATCATACGTTTCGTTCCCATCATACACACGTTATAAGGATATGCAACCTCGAATACTTCAAATTAATTCAAAAATAGTTTATTGGTCTAAAAAATGGTAAGTATAACTTCCATTTTATTATTATATTAATTACAATACACAATATACAATTGTAATGTAATTGAGAAATATAAGTACCGTTCTGTTTTGCGTGTATCCTATAACATTTATCGCTGGAAATATTTTAAGTTTGTATGACCTTGCTACAGTTTTTATAATTTTATGTTGTTGTTGTTGTATATTTTAAACAAAAAGAAACAGCAAACCATATTCTTACTCATATTTTCCATTATCTTTTTTAATCCAGAGAAGAGAAGAGAATAATTTTTCGTTTTAATTATTACTACACTACAAGATCGCTGTTGCTGCTCATTCGCGAATCGCGTGTCATTCATAGTTCGCTGTTCAGTTGTTCATGTTGTTACATATAAATAAATAAATAAAAAATGAATAGTTCGAGTAGAAATAACGGTAAATATATAATTGTTTCTCCAAATGTACTATTATCACCAACAAGTTCATCAAATTATGAGCACACTAATGAAAACTTGTTAACTTCAAGGAATAAATCCTCCGGTACATGTAGCTGCTGTAAAACAGGTAGGAAAATATTGGTAATTAAGGATAATATACATGTACTGATTCTGCACTGCCGATAGAATAATAGCAAAATAGTTTAATACTATTTTATTATCCAACATAGTCGGTCTTACATTGGATAGCAATAAATTATATTCTTTTGCTATTTTCCTATCTAATCTAGGTATTAAATAATAATTTTTGAAATTCGTAAATTCAAATCACTTGTTTTCTTTCTATAGCGATTACATTTTTGGCGCAAAAATATTCAGAATTAAAACTAGAATATCAACTTCGTTACACAAAATTGGAAGCAACTATGGAGGAAATTAAAAATGCCGTTATAAAACCTCAATTAACATTTCGTGACATCGCTGTAGAAATCCCAGTCAAAAATGAACAAGATCTTCAGTTATTGTAGTGATGTTCCAAATTGGTTTAACCAAATCTTTTTAACCTAATCTTTCAAAAGAACGAAATGATCGAAATGGTATGCAAAAAAGTATTAGGTTATTTTTGTATTTCGTTCTTTTTTATTCAATCACTCATACTATAAACTCTAACCAACAGAAAGAATATAAACCAAAATGAACCTGAACTACAAACCAATGTATACATATATTGATCTCTTTTATATATACGCGAATATACATTACTCAAGCAAGGCAACTTGTAAATATATATACATATACGTATTATCGAAGTGTATTGTATACATATTTAAATTACTCATGTTAAAAAGAGAAACATTAACACGAATTTGTGATGCACAGCACATTACATCGGAAAACACTAAATATAAAAATTAGATTGCACGATGTTCTGTTTACGTTAGGTTCTTGTGATTATCATAGAAAATTAAATAAAGTTTTTTTTACTTTGTAATTTGCAAGCATAATTTAGGTCGGCATTTTTAGATGTCTCAAATAAAATTATATTCTATCTTAGTATCTTAGATAGTACTTACAGTACTTAGTACTTACATTTTACGAACGTACGTACACAACATGCAAAATCCCTTGAAATTAAACAGTTTCCTTCCCTTTTGAAAATAATAATGTACACAATTTGTTACTGTTTTTCTGCATTGTTTTTGTTTATAAGAAATTTAAGGTGATTTACACTATGCGCTATGCCTTGGTTGCAATATTTGATTCTTTTTAAATATTTAATATTGCATTGCAACCAAATCGCACAGTGTAAATCCCCTTAAATTTGTGTCAAATTATTTTTGCGATTTGTTTTTTTCTGTCTGGTTTATTGTTTTTGTTTGCACAAAATAATGTACGTAAATTACATATTTAAAAATTAACTTGGTGTTTGATTTTAATTTAAAAATTGTATAAAAAATTGTTTTTTTTTGTAAATGAGGATTTTTAATATGGTTTATTGGTTCGTTAAATTTAAATAAAAGAGTAAAATAAATAAATGAAAGAGTTCCGTGTATGTAAGGAAACTATTCGTATAATAAATAGTTGTTAACAAAATGAAACAAGCTTTAGGCGGAAGCCCAACGTATCTGTATTTAGTTTTTATAATTTCTTATCTGGGTTTCCCATGGCTTCAACATTCAAATCATCGCTCTTGAGAACTGTAATTATCTCAACATACTGGAAATTAAAACAACAGAAACAGGTGAGTGCGAATTTCATCCAAATAAGCAGCATATGTATGACGACGTTAGGCTATAATTTCGTTTTAGATTGGTTGGTTAATTAAATAATGTAAGGAGGGAACCGAATTGCATTGAAGATTTTGATGGTAATTAATTGTGTATTGTGTTCTCGGTACAAAAATGAAATGAAGTAAAACAAGAAAATCAAATATGTCGACTTCAATAATACCAAACATTCAATAAGAAATATGATTTTTTGAAGATTTTTGGATGTTATCCTATTTCGACGTTCACTCATAATCAAACCAGTTTTTGAAAATATTCTTTCTGAAGCAATGGAAGATGCAGGAATTCCCAAATATCGCTTGGCAATTTGAGCTAACCTAGGGTATATTAACTCTCGAGTTTGCCACCAAACCAATGGATCATCTCTGCGCGGTAGTAACATATCTTCGTTATATTGACGCAATTCTATAATGGCCTGAGCACTAGGATTTGATGTTGGTCTAGCAGGACACTGAGCATCGAAATAGTTCCAAATTGGATTTGAATTGTCTACTTCGTCGTGACTCTTCTCTGTTGCAATGTCTGTTGAGTTTTGCTCTTTTTGGATAATTTCATTCATTATTCTTAATAGTCTGTCTTTGGCTTGGTTTTTTGTCGTTTCGGAAAACGTCCTAGCCTTAAATCGAGGGTCCAGGTATGTGGCAATTTGTAAAATATAATTCTTTTCAACATTTGTGAAACGACTTGTAATACTGGCCAACAATATGTCTACCAACTTGAGAGCACTTGTGGAAGTTATACTACTTTTTACGTTCAATAGGTAGCGCTTTAGGCCTTCTATTGTTACTATTATTTTCGAAATAGTAACTGTATTATCAGCCCCTAGCTCCGCGGTTAGACCATCAAACGGTTTTAATATGATGCATATTTCTTTCAACGTGGTCATTTCGACAGTCGACAGCATTTCGATAGGGGCGTGTAGTAGTGCAACGGCAGCTTCCAATGGTTCTTGAAGATGGCAAAATCTGAAATATTTTTATTAGTAACATGCATAAAATAATTTCTATTTTAGTTATAAGTTTCAAGAATAATTTTACTTTCTTTACCTTTCAAATATATGAAACGTAGAATTCCATCGGGTTATAACATCATTAATTAATTTTAATGGTGTGTTTGTTCCAGTCATTTGGGTTTGGAGATTTTTAAGTTTATCCGTTGCTAACGAACTTCTGTGAAAAAACTCGACGATTGATTTAACCTTTTTTTTGGATATCGTTTATTTCTTTCACCCCCTCTTGTACCACTAAATTAATTGTGTGGGCAAAGCATCGAAGGTGTTCATAACCAGCAGCTTTAACTGCTGCTGACATATTGGCAGCATTGTCTGTTACCACGGCATTCGTATTATTGTCTACAGAAAACTGTAGGAAACATTTCTTCATTATTAGTTTTAAATTTTCGGCCGTGTGTCTAACAGACGATATGTCGACACAGTCCAATAGAACATGGGCCATTTTCCAATTTGCCGTGATTATGTGCCCCGTGAAAGCCATGTAGCTTTGCATATTGTTAGACGTCCATATGTCCGTGGTTATTGAAACATTTTCTGCTTGGCCTATAAATTCATGCACCTTTTTGTAACACGAGTCATATGCCTGTGGCAACAGAAATTTTGTTATCATCGAACGTGATGGTAACTGATAAGTAGGATCAAGAGCTCTACTGTATTCGATAAAACCTTTATCAGTTACAACGGAAAATGGTTGATAATCTTGTACAATAAATTTTAGTAAGACTGCGTTGATTCTCCGTTGTCTAGTAATGGATGCTGGTCGTACTATAAAACTAGTAAGCTTTTGTTGCTGCAAATTTAGTGGCTGGGACGTACTTGACAAACTTCGCCTGGAATTTGTTAATTCACGTAACGCGGACTGCTCTGACTGAACAATTGTAGCTTCTCTAACATTTGCTGCTGTCGAAGTAGTCGGTACGTTAATACCAGTTGACGTAGAAGGGCGTATCTGATGTTCATCACTTGTTGTGGTGAGTATAGCACATCCACCTGCTTTCTTTGAAGAAGTCGGCAACAAGGTCGGGTATTTATTAATAAGGTGACGTCTGAGGTTCGTTATGGCACCCCCCTTATAAGACAAAACACTTTTACATGAATTACATTTTGCTTTCTGTTCATCCACAGGAGTGAAGTGGAGTCAAATTTCACTTCGTTTTCGCTGTAAATGCGAACTTGCCATATTGTTTTTACACTTTTATCACAATTATTAATTTTTCAAAAATATCTAAAGTTTTACGATGGTACGTTTTAATTTTTACCATGGTACGTTTTAAATTTTATGTTAACTCGAAGAACTTAAAAAGCAAAATGTCCGACGTAACGGTTAACAAATTTGTTTCTCTCTAAATCATATAACTTTCCCAACACTGATATTCACGCCAAAATAAATAATTTGTTGAAAAATTTAACCAACGTAAAATAGTCGTAATTTAAAAATAAGTAGCCCAAACTGAAATGTGCAGAAGCTTACATGCGACCATCATCCAGTTCTTGTTGAGATCAAAATTTAGTGATCAATATTCTAACGTGTTATGTCAGTATTCAGTAACCTATTAATTCGTAAATTATAAATTCAGTTGAAAGGAAACACCAAAAACTCAAATCCGTTTATTTTTATTTCTTATGAAATTGCATGTAAGATTCATTATTATACATAAATTATGTGAAGTAAGTGAAAGTGAAGTACATAATATAATATAATGTGAGTCTATAGCTAATATCTAAAGCTGCATGATGGTATAATCAAAATTGGATTCTATGATCGAATTTGATTATATTATACGAAGGTACAAATGTACAATCAGGTTTATTTCAGATGGGTGTGAACGACTCGGTATTTTACCGGATACCGGCCATGGTTGTCGTAATAACATCGATACTCGATTGGGGACATCATTCACTTTCACTGTATTTATAATTTCATTTTGCTATTTCTTCTATTCGATCGTTAGAAGTTCAAATCCGGCGGTTGAACTTAAACAAACATTTAACGTTTTAAATCCTTTGAATCTCTGTTAGGTGAATCGTGATTACAACAAACATTATCGTTTATGTGTTCCTTCTTGCCATAGCCTCTTGCCAATGCCAATCAGTATTTCTATTTGATTTAAGATTGTAAAGAATTGTCCAAATAAATAAAAATTATATTATATATATTTGTATCTTATATGTACATAGTTAAACAATTATTTGTGCACCTGAACTTTAGAATAAAAAGATGCGTGGGTACAAAGTACATCAGTTTTCTTCTGCTATTCTGCCAATTTTAATTTTTCTACATTTGTTGTTAACGGTTTTTATTTTTGTCTATTTAAAATATAAATTTATACAATCATTACTCGACAGCTTTTCTACATAATACAATCTTAGACGAATAATTTTGCAACTTTGCATTATATATTGCAATTTTATATAATCAAAGTCATTTTTCTATCAAAAATTTATTTTTATTAGATTTAAATTATATTTTTTCAATTAGAAAATTAGTAACTATATAGAAAAATCATAAAAATAAAACACCTGATATAATGTTTAATTGCATAATGAATGTATACGAGTAGCACATTGAATTTTGCATACAATGAAAAACTTTACTAAATAGGTGTATTGCTCTTTGAAGCCGATTTAGTTTACATAGATCAGGTTAAAATAACCTGGTCAGTGGGGAAAAAGATCGAATCGTTCTTGGTTATCAAACTAACCAGTTTTGAACATCACTAAGTTATTGGAAAATCAGTGCACTGAGAAAAATTTGGTGAGTACAAAACTGTATTTGATAAAAACCAATTAATACGTAATTTGTTTTAATTATTGTCTAATTTTTGTTGGATTTTCAGATTAACATTTTCTAAAATTTTACATATCTAACGGATATTGTCGGAGATGATGTATAGTGAAATTTAACTGGGGAGGAGTCCAGGGCAAACTAGATTTTTCTGAATACAAAAACCTTCATCAAACGCTATTTGGTTAGCAAATTTAGCTCTCTATGTGTATTATTTTATTTATTTATTTATTAATATTTGTCTGTAAAATTAATTTATTTTTATGTTTAGGGGCGAAACAAAATTTGAATTCATTCGAAAAATATAAAACTTTCATTAAAGGAGAAATAAAAAGTGTCCATAACAAACATCACCAGAAATTGTGCCGAAGCCGAAAGGCCCAAAGACTTGATTTGAGGAAAGAATTACTTTAAAAATAAAATGATAAAATTTTATAATGGATTTTAGTGATAGGTTCCCATATTATGAATTTTATTTTTTTAATTTTATTTGATTTGAATTAAATTTGTAATGAATTCTATAAAAATGTATGGTGTTTTATTTACCCTAAACCTCCATAAATCCGTAGGATATGCGTAATTTCTTTAGGCCTTAAAGTAAGTTTTCAGTCAGACTTTAAATTGACCTCTCAGTGTGGTCTTAAAAAACCCTCTCCGTCAGACCTTAAAGTAGCCTTTCAGCAAGGCCTTAATATAGCCTGTCTGTAATTCATTTGTCAGATATTATATTTCAATTATTTTGTGGCCTGAGCTCCATATTTGTCACCGGGACATAGCCATAGGATATCATTTGGGTGAAAGGGAAATGTCAGGTATTACATGGCATTTTTGTCAGGTATTTTAAATGCCTTTATACGACCTGAATCGTCTGTAGGGTATACTAGTAAACCGAAAAACCGTCAAACCAAAACAAAAAATGACAACAATATCCCAGCAAACCAATCAACTTGGAAAATTGCGCGATTGATGTGATGTGGTGGCGAATGAAGTCGCCACAATACTATATATGTAATAAAGGAAAAAATGTAAATTCATCATCACTAAGTTCAATACAAAATAATTTGCAATCTATGCCACAAATATTCCAAAGACTAGGCGGATCAAGTAGATTTTTAGTTTTACATATTTATATATCCAAATATTGAGATTGTATCGGTTTGTGATATAGATTGCTTTTACGTTGTACTGAAGATCCAAATATAACAATTTTGCTTAATTGTAACATGGCATTTATCATACAAACAATTTTTTTATTTTTCATCAGAAACCACTTATTTTTGGATGAATCATTTAAAATGAAATTTTGAAATTCTACTTCCATATATGTTTCAACGCACTCATGAAGTGTGTGAGATTCATTCCGTTTCTTTTTTAGTAATGGATATGTTTTTAATATTGAAGACACATTATTTGTTGACAAATTTTCAGCAATCCGATTTGAAATTTGTTGTAGTGGTTTATTTCCTGTGCGTAATAGTTTTTTATAAATCCTAATGAACTTTCAAATTGAAATTATCTTTGTTATATATTATATTGTTTTATATTAAAACTCCGTGCCTGCGGACATCATCTATTGAATGAATTAGGCTGTGGACATTATAGCTTACATTGTTAAACCCATAAATATCGCCAAACATTTCCACAAATGATTTTAATAGGCAGGATGCAACGTCGATATATTTGGCATGTCTAATAAAAATGGTTTTTGCACAGCGTAGGATTAAAAAATGATTATATGCATCTATAGAATCAAATCCTTTTAAAGCTATTGGACTTGCATACAACAAAAATGTACGGAATTCAGTCCCCTTCCAGAAACTAATATATATATATATATATATATATATATATATATATATATATATATATATATATATATTCCGAGGCATATTAAATGAAAGTAGTCCAACGGAAATGATTCAACCATATCTATAGGTAGCTCTTCTAACGGTGAGTCTTTTAGATGATGTTCCTCTTGAGTTCTATTTCGAAAACTCGTATCGGTACGTAACCTGCAGTCAAGTTGGCTAAAACTCATTTTATGTGTTCGATTACAGTAGTCACCCTCCACAGTGCACCTGTCACAAGCAAAATATCCATTGTGACCTTTAGTGCCCTTAACAAATGCTCTGCCCGGAGCATCACAAATAAAGCTGTTAATTCCAATACTAATTTATTAGAATTTATTATAAACCCATCACTAAGCAGCTCATTAACTTCACTCAAAAAATCTTTTAAATATTCCTTAACACAATTTGGTTTTGAATGTCCATAATAAATTCCAACAGCAAATGGTCTTATATTAATATTTTTAATGGAACACAGGATTGGCCAAAATTTCCCCTTGGAACTGTTGCTAATCGGAAGACCATCGACATTAAAATTGAATTCTATTTTCGAAGCGGTAACAACAACACCATTTAACACTTTTAAGAGCGTATCTTTTAATCCAAAATGAGAGTATTCACCAGGTGAAACAGTTCTGCAGATGACTTTTTTAGGTGTCTGTAACAATGTTCGTGCATCTTTCGATATTCCAGGCATATCGTGCCTAAGTAAAATAGTTAAAACATCATTTAACATGGTATGTGGCACTTTGTGATTTATTGCCAATGACTTCAAATCATTTTTTAAAGAAATTAATTGTTCTTCTTCGCCGTCCAATATATATTCATTGTCGGATTCTTCGTTTTCAGCACTTTTATTTAGATTTACACGATTAACTTCGTATAACACTGGATCACATTGGTCAGTAATATTAATATTTTCCACTAATTGTGCATCTTCATTTCCGCATTTTAATAAATTATACCGCATTTTAATAAATTAAATTTAACACTTACACTAAATTAACTTCACAATGAGAAAATTACAAGTATTATGAATGATAATACTTGTAATTTGCACGTGCCTGCACGAGGACGAAGGTAAGCGTTACTCGTTAAAGAAGGCTTAATACAGTGGTAGTATTTAACTAGTTAGTTAAATATAAAATATTTTCCAACCGAAATTCAACTTTGGTTGAACTAAACTTATTAAAGGCTGAAATCAAACCAAAAAGTAAATTGTTAATTCGTAATTAACACGAATGTGTCTTTGATTGAGACAGGAATCAACGAAGGTTTATTTCTAACCAACAGGAGTCTACGATTGTATCCAAATTCCAAGAACATTTGAAATGAGGTATTCCAGGCATATCGTGCCTAAGAAAAATAGACAAAAAATCATTTAACAAAGTATGTGCCACTTTTGATTTATTGTCTATGACTTCAAATCACTTTTATTTATTTTTACACTATTAACTTCGTATAATACTGGCTCACTTTAACCCGTATTAATATTTTCCAGTATATTAAATGTATCCTGAGTAACAAATTATACCGCGTTTTAATAAATTAAATTTAATACTAACACTAAATTAACATCACAATGAGAAACTTACAAGTACTATGATTATAAACGAGGCGAAATGTTAGCGTTACTGGTTAAACGAAGTGTTATGAACGATAGCATATAACTAGTTAGTCAAACTATTTAACAACTATAATTCAACTTTGGTTGAACTTAGTTATAATAAAAGTTGAAATCAAACTTAAAAGTAAATTGATAATCGTGAATTAACACGAATGTCTCTGATGGAATCAAAAAAAGTTCAAGAAAGGTTTATTTTAAACCAATAAGCACCCACGCTTGTATCTAAATTCCAACTACAGTTGAAATAAGGTCTAGCTGAAGTTGAAATCAAACTTAAAAGTAAATTGTTGACTTCAAATTAACTATGGTTGAAAGGGATTTGACAAAGGTTTAATTCAAACCAATAGAAATCCTCGCATGGATCCAAATTTCAATTTTCGTTACTAAATGAGTAAATTAAGGTTGAAAACAAACCCAAAAGTAAATTCCTATTTCCAAATTAACTCAAATGCAACTTCCGAATGTATGGGTTTTACTAGAGGTTAATTTCAACCTAAATAAAGAAAACACTAAAGTAAAACATTAACCTAATTTGAACTTAGGTTTTGAAAAGTTCAAAAATGGTTTGCATTCAACGAATAAGTAAAATATGGAGGTTTTTCCACTAGAATTTTAAGGTTTTAGAATCCTGGTTTGATAAAAACGCAAATATAATTTAAAAGTTGATAGAAGAATTGCTACATGGGTACTTTGTAATTTAATTGTCAAATATGTAGTAGAATAGTATTGTTACTATGTTACTAATTATCATTTTACCTAGGTACAGTATTAACAATTTTAATTTCAGGAAATTTCCCAGGATATTAATAGAAATATCACTATTTCTCCTAGGTTGCTAATTTAAAGATGCAATTATTGATGACAAATACCATCATTATCCGTTGAACCTTTATAAACTTTATCCTTCCTCAATTAGATTAGAAATTGTGATTGTCTTGTGTTAACCGTCTTATTATATTTTTTTACTAACATGTTACTAATTCATCGACCATCTAGGTGTCTGTAACCGGGTTGATTCTTTGCTACTAATAAACAACCTATCCAAATCCGTTCCTACTATTATGTGTAAAGAGGGTGTATAACGGGACCGCAGTCATCCTGAACTCAAGCTTAGGCTTGGTTATACACTTCAATCAATCAATCAATCTCATTTCTGTCTTAAGTTGGAAATGTTGTTCTTTCTCATGGCCCATTTCACCTGCTAATAAGTTTTCCTTCTCCGCGACTTTATATTTTTCACATAGTCCCCATCTATCTGATTTAGGACTGTGAAACCCAATATCAAATTTCGTACAAAATATGTGGCGATATAGACTTTCCTTCACAGGCTTCGGATCATTGGTATAGTCTCGGTACAGGTCGTACATTTTAGATATATTTAGGTTAGGTTCCAAATATTGCCGAGTTGTTTTAGCTCTACAATAGTGGGACTCAACTCTAGGAGTTTATGTAAGCCATCACGTCAGCAATTTTCTCTTGTGAAGTTTTTTTGGAACCTATTCGTCCTCGCATATTTTTCTTTGAAGTCCCACTTTGGCCACATTTATATTGGTGAGCTGGGTATATTGGTGTTTGCGATATATTATATGTCCCCAAAAAGAAATTTTTACACGCCACGTGTCGATGACTAGCTATTTGAATAAAATATTTAAAAGTAAATGATCGCCGTGATTTATCATTTTCCGTCGTTGTTTTTCTAGCCACAAGGCTTCGAACAGTATTTTTTAGAATAAAATCACGTTTTCGCTGGGCGTCTAAACTAAAAAATGCATTGAATTGATCATGCCGCTCTTTGTCAGTAACTTTTTGTGCGCATGAATATTTGCATTTATTCAAGCAATCCTTCTTGTTCACCACCACTTTAGCAGAAACAATTTTTTCTCTCACGGTTGTATATTCCTGACCAGCTTGACACGTTATTTTCCGAATGTTGCTTTTCCAGTTGGTAAGATTTCGAATACGTTTTCGACTTTTTTTTTGGTGTCGTTGGAAAATAATTATTCAATTGTAACGTTTCATCTGATGGATTTGTACAATCATCGTTTACTGGCAGTTTTTCTATATTTTCTTGTGTTTCTAACCCTTTCGTGATTTACTAACACAATTGTGTGGGTAGAGCAAAAATACCATGTCAAAAATTTAGTTTTATATGTTTTTTAAACCAACTTACACATTTGTGAATTCCTTTTTAACTTATTTTCGTCCGAAAAAAACACTAAATCTATACACACAATTGTGTTGGTTTTATTTCAAATCAAGCGCAATTTTTTATCAACAACGCCATTACATACTATGGTTTTTTACTCACACATTTGTGTGGGTTGGACTATAATTGAGCCAATTTTTTTATTTTCTTGGTTGAAAAAGGGATAAACTGATTTCTGCTAACACTTCCTCGGACAACAAAACAGAATCTTCTAAAATAACTCCCTCGCCAATAATTACATTACCACTATTTAGCATAATAATATTATCTAGAGGTTTGTATGTATTTAGTTGTTCGTCTGCCATAATATATTTGCAATTTTGCATATATTATTAAAATTTGTAATTATTTATTACAGAATTACCTGATAAACAAACATAATTATAATTAATATAATATACAATAAAAATTAGAAACTTACAGTGAAATTTTCACCTCTGTGCTAGTTTAAGCGCCAAATTGAACTGTCATTATTAATATTAATGGATTGACGAGTATTTCTTTGGTTGTAACTACTCACAAGAGAGTTATGACAGAGAATTACAAAATTGTGTGTACACTATAAGAATTACAAAATGGTATCTACGTTTTTTTGTTTGTTGGAGTTACATAATTCTAAGTGGTAGATACAACTCTATATGCTCAATAAAAGTAAAAACAATTGAAGAATATATGTACTTACAGCTGTTTTTTCTCAGCTATCTTTGAAAATAAAAGAGATAGCAGATTTTTGAGTAGATATTTAGAAAGAGCGACTATGATTAATATAAGCACATACTAGGTTATCCAATTCGAGGTTGATAAAGTAGAAATCTGTATACGGACATCTGTCAAAGATAAACGTCAAGTACGCTGTCATTTATTTAGTTGACATTCTGCCATTTAAGAATATGGAGCATTTAACAATCGACCAACGCGTTAAAATTATTAAATCTGCTGATGCTGATTTTTCGAACAAAATTTTCTTCAGTGATGAAGCTCATTTTTCGCTTGGTGGATACGTTAATAAGCAAAACTGTAGAATTTGGGGCTCAGAAAATCCACAATTGATTGTAGAGAAGCCATTACACCCGGAAAAAGTCACTGTTTGGTGCGCATTGTGGTCTGGTGGTGTGATTGGGCCGTATTTTTTTGAGAACAACCATGGACGAACCGCTACCGTCAATTCTGAGCGCTATGGCCGCATGTTAACCGATTAATTTTTACGAAAATCGAAGATTATGATCTTGACGATATGTGGTTCCAGCAGGATGGAGCAACCAGTCACGTAACACGAGCAAATCGAGATCTTTTGCAAGAGAAATTTCCTGGATGTTTGATTTCGCGATTGGCTGATGTCAATTGGCCTCCAAGATCCTGTGATTTAACGCCTTTGGATTTCTTTTTGTGGGGCTACGCGAAAGATCGTGTTTACGCAAACAATCCTCAAACTCTTGACGAACTGAAAACTAATATTCGTAAGGTAATGGCCGAGATACCGCCCGAAATGTGCCGAAAAGTCATTGAAAATTACCTCAAAAGAATCAAGGCCTGTAAGAAGTCCCGTGGAGGACATTTGAATGATATCTTGTTTAACTAAAAATGGCAAGGATCAATCTGTAAAATGAAATAAAAATTACAATACATTCCGAATATTTTGTGTGTTTTTTTTAAGTTTACTTTATCAAGCTTGAATTGGATAACCCTTTATATAACTCAAAAACCCCAAAAATGTCAGTTACAACAGTGTTATTCTAAGGTCGCGATATTACAAAAGACCAAAAATAGCGGATCATCGAGCTTATGGAATCGGATGAAGATCTGGCCAATGATTGGTATGTAAAATAACATTTTTTAGAAGATTATAGGCATCATGTAGACTTAATATTATTTTTAAGATTTTCAGAGTAAGTTTGTAAAACAAATATGAAAAATAGCAAACTGCGGCGATAAGTGGCGCAATGCGTGGATAGATATGGGGTAAGTATAAGGTTTTTAATGTAATATATTGTGTATTTTTAATTATCAAATAACGTTAATTTAAATATATTTAAGAAAGTTTGATAGATCCCAATGGACACAAATAAAAGAATACGACAATAGGGCAGAGCTTGAGTTATCGACAATTTCAAGACGGCCGGGACCACTAAACTCTCTCGAACAAAGAATCCTAGATGTGACATCGGAGGTTTCGGTGGCAGGGAGCAGTATCACACAGGAATTGGGAATCTGTGTTCAAGTATGTATTTATTTTAATTACAGCGAGATACAAACTCTACTTCAACAATACTTCAATGTCAGCTCTGGTTACTATTGAATTCAAGTAATTCTGATCCGACTGCTAGAAGAGTAAGACGGATTCGAGGTATACCTTTGCAGCAACATTAAATTATTTGTTTTAAAAATATGTATTTAATTCTAGCATCCGCTTATACTTATGACAAGCTGTTGGAAGAATCCAACAAAATTTGAACGGCGAAGGTGGAATCCTTAAATCGTATTGCAGAGACGATGGAAGAACGGAATAATTTGCAAAGATAGCAGTTATTAGTAGGTTAACCAATTTTATTTTTTTAAATTTATATATTATAATATTTTCAATTTTTTTTTAATTTCAAACAAATAGATTCAAAATTGAGTTTCAATAATTGTTGACCGCAAATCGAGTAAAGTGTTCCCACCATATCTAAAATTGTCACCAACATTAAGTAATTCCAAATTATATTTCTTTATCATCTGCTGACACATTATCATAATTATCATTAAAATTATAAAATTTTATAAAATTATGCAAAGTGGCACATGTATTTATTATTAGGCCCATCATATCCGGCATAAGGCATCGATCTTTTGCCAAACATCTAATCTTTCTTAATCTTTCGATGCAATTCCGAGTGGTTTCTTCTCATTATGTCGATTCTCGTGTTTTTTCGTATCAGCATCTGTAGGTGTTATCAACCAGGGTTGTAAAAGATATCCACTATCGCCTAGAAAACAACAAACATTAAGATATACTATTATATAATTTGTATTTATGTATTATGATATTTCTGCTAATTAATTTGTTATATTATATTTTATTTCAGTAATTTTGAAAACGTCACATGTACACCTCCACAATATCAAGATGTTGAATTTTTGGAGGATATTGAACATTTATATAAAGAATGTGCGATGAAATAATTATTTGAGCAAAATTAAAAATTAATTTAAAATTGTGATGTTTATAAATGAAATAAATTTTTATGAATTTAACCCTTTCATTTGGACTTTGTCAAGAGAGGCCGGAAAAATATTTTGTTATCTAAATTACTATTTATACACCTTAAATAAGTCATCTGGCTAGAAGAATGATTTAAAAATGTATGGTGGTTGTTTTTGGAGAATGTACATTTATATGTATATTCCGAACTGGCGGTTGTTACTATCCCAATTGGAGCTCATATAAAACCTAAAGAAATGGATGGATTTCAGGTAGAAAAATGTATTTATTTTATAAATTTATGTCTTCACGTACGTTTTTATTATAAATAAAAAATAAAATTAAAATAAATAAATCACAATGGAAATCAATTCAATGGAATCTAATTCTTGCGATGAAATTCAACGAAACAATTTCTGTTTTTATTGAGGCATAAATGTACCATACATTTATCACAAATAATGTGGGAACGGCCTTTATAATTCTTGTTTTTGCAACGTCTGGCTTCTTTTTTTGATCGTGTTTTGGCATGTGTCGAACCTATTCAGCTGAATTTCTTTAAGAGGCTTATTCTCAAAGTTTCGCTTTGTTGGCAGCATTGTATCAGACGAGCTTTCTGGCTCCACGTCCTCTGGATTTGAAGGGCGACCGCGTTTTTGCATCCGTTTTCGCTTGTACAAGAGATTGATTTGAAAATATAATTAATCTAAAACATTTTTTTGATTTTTTTTGTTTTTAATGCAGTGCTGTTTGTACTCTATAGCCAACCTGCCAAATCTGTAAAGTGAGTAAACAAACGAAGGTACCACCTTTTGGAAATAATGCATGTTCTGTAGTAACTAATTAGTTGATCTAAGAAGTCAACTCCACCCATTCCCGTATAATATGACTTAATAATTATACGTATGATTTTGACTGTTTGTCCTATATTTTGACAACAGCACTCGTAACACTGTCCGAGTATCCTAATTTTTTTTTTCTTCTTAAATTCGGTATCTGGAATTAAAGGTGTATTAGCAAATCTATTAACTCTAACGATCTTAGAACCTCCAATAATTGGTAAGAAGTTATTAAAATTATCGAAATAAAAACAATGATGGCCTGGTTTCTTAAGACGATTGGTCAAATGCAATACTGTACCAGCTCCGAATCCAAATGTATGAATACAATTTTTTGGTAACCTGACTCAGTTCCTTGGTACAGGAAAAAATTGTATGGCATTCCTGATGGTAAAAGTATGTAGACTTTAATGCCCCAAGGATTTGGCTTTCCATTTATATATTGTTTGATAGAGAGCCTACCTTTAAAAGGAATAACTTGCTCATCATATACTCATACTGATGGTTCATTTATTTCTAACGATAATAAATACGTTCGAATAGAAAGTAAAGGACGAACTTTATAAAACCGATCCGCACAATCTTTTGGCATATCTAGATTAATAGTTATATGAAGATTATTTCGAAGCTGACATGATCGGTCGCTCGTTATAGTACCTCTAAATAGTTCAATCCCAATCATGTGACATCAAAATACAACCGGATTCTTGGAAGTTTGAAACACCCCATTGCTATTTGTAGCCCAAATAACTGTTTTATTTCGGATGTGTTGGTGTGTTTGTAGTTGCTTATCATTTTTTGTTCTGCGTACAAGTTGGTGAAAAGAGCGCTAGTGAATTTTGTCCGGCAAATAGTTTTTGAACTATTCCAAGGGAGTTTCAATGGGTGGAATATCATGTGACTCGACACTTGGAAGAAATTACGAAATTTGTGGATGGAATTCTAACCGGCTCCATTTGATATTTTCTTTTTTCGTGTACTGAACGCTTTTCAATTTCCATTAATTATTTCAAAATGAACCTTTTCATCTAGTTGAACAGTACCCTCGTCCGTTCCAATAGCCATAACTTGGTCTGCAGAATCAAATGCGTCTTGCTTTAAATCCAATTCTAATATTTCGCCATCTGCGTTTTCCTCTCTTATCTCATCATTTTTTTTAACCTTTTCTATTTCATTTTCTTCCGTATCAACAAAATCTTTCAAATCTGAATCCCACGTATTAAGAATATCAATTAGTTATTGGTCTGTTCTATATTCACGATTCATGTTCCTAAACAAATTAACCAATTTTAAATAGCCATCAAAGCGGAATGTACATATGTAAATATGTACATGTATTAAATCATGTACATTACTCTTTGTACGGATTGTACATTTTTATGTACATCAAATTTCTTACCTCCTAAGTTAAGCTTAAAAATACGAATACTGACTAGGATAAAATTTCACTTGAACTCTTGTTCACAAATCAGTCGTATTTGAACAAACTTTGGTATTAAATATGACAACAAACGCATGGAAAAACTAACAAACGCTTGCGCAAATACACCAATTTTAATTCTGATACATTTGTTTGCAAGTTAATGGTGATAGAAAATCTATGCACATATATTATTATGTACATTTCGAGCCAATGGTGAAATAAATAGTTTTGTTAATTACTTACCAAGTATCCACGAATGTTGTAAATTTCCATTTTCATACTGACTGCGTAAATGGGCTTTTACTAGGGATTTTCGCCAAATCGTTGCGTCATGGTTGGCGATTAGGGATGTTTAACTCGCTGTCACAGATAATAAAATAATGAAATATCTATAATATCAGTTTAATAACAATATTTACTATTTATACATTAATTGAATGGTAGGGATGTCTGTTTAAATAAACATGTTCCACACCGTTAGGTGGACGGAAAATTAACACATGTGTGCAATTAATGCACCCGAAAACACCGAGAAACGGCAAATGTTATAAAATCTAGGGGACAAAATGGTTATTTTTGTGCATATCCTAGCTTGTTTTATTTCTCTTTTGTAGAGTATCGGGGAAACAAATAAATTGATGATCCAAATGCTCCACAATAATTTTACAAAATTCGCTAACACTTCGACTCACAACAGCCTGGAAAACTGGCACATGATAAACAACACCATTTTTACGTTGATGTCCGCCTAGCATAAAAGTAAACTCGATTTTCTATTTTTTGACCTAAGATAAAAACTAATTCTTGTGTGAATCTGTATAATCGTACAAACTCACTTTCTATTATATCAAAGAATTTGACAATACCAACAAAAAATTTAAGTAGACCACATGCATATCTATGTACACTCATGCGAATAATTTTTCGGACGAGTTAATTTCTTGAAAACAAACTGTATTTTAACAATGACTGCTTGTCTTTTATAATTTTTGATAACCGATGCCCTAATGAATATATCATAACTTCGAAATCAAGTTAGCAAATCTATAAACAACAAAAAAAAATTCATCGGAAAAAGTAAATATTTTCAAAAAATAATTTTATTTGTATTTCTTAATTTATATCGTTATTTTAGTCGTAAGTGTATATATAATAAATGTAAATATGTAACCACTGTATATAGATTAGTTTTTGTGTATATAAAAAAAAAAGAAATATTAAATATTAAGTGACAATTTGGGCATTGAACTTTGTGATTCCATTGATACAAGGGTGAAGGTGCGTGCTACCGTGTATAATAATTTGTGTTTTTTATGTAACTGTGAAGTTACTAAACGGTGCAACGCATTAAAATGCTGTGGGAAATGTGATAAATGGTATCATATTGATTGCATCAATATGTCTGTCACATTGTATAAACAAATCCAACGTTTGGGTAATGAAATCGTTTGGTTTTGCGAGAGTGACAAAATTCAATTTGAAATGTGGACAAATCAAATTAGCCACCAACATGTTCATGATTTGCCTCCATTACTTAGTGAATCTATTGAAATGTTGACAGATATACGACATAGAGTTAGTAATATTGAAGCTAGCTTAAATAAACCAATTAATGTTACGTCAAACATTATGTCGTATGCCGATATGTTAAAATCTAATGTCGGAAATGTTAAAAAAAATATGGGACCCCATGTCCTCCGGGGAATTATCGTTAAACCGAAAAATAAACAGGATTTTGATACCACAAAAATGGATATTAAAAATAAAATTAATCCTAGTAGTATCAAGGTTGGAATATCTTCTTTTAGAACTACTAGTAATGGAGCGGCAGTTGTTAAAACTTTTAGTGACTCGGAAAATATGCGGTTTGAGGATGAAGCTGTAAAACAACTTGGCGATTTATATGATATATATATAAGACTAATACTAGAAATCCGAGACTTTATATTAATGGACTTAGTAAACTGTATACTGACATCGAACTATATGAAGAGCTATGTGCTGCAAATAGTTTTATGAATGCTGACGACATTATTAAGATAATATTTTCCAGGTTTAATAAAATTACTAAGAAGTGGATGATCTCATTTGAAGTTTTTGGCGTTACGTTTAAGAAGCTTGTTAACCGATATGTTAATATTGGATGGGATTCGTTTTACGTTAAAGAAGATGTTTATGTTCCGAGATGTTTCAAGTGCCAGCGGTATCATCATATCTCTAATAAATGTGAAAATTAAGTTAGCTGTGTTAGATGTGCCGGTAATCATCATCTTAAGGATTGCACTATTAATTTATTAAGATGCAGTAATTGTGAAGAAAGTAACCTTAAATTAAAATCTACTTTTTGTACTAATCATAGGGATGATAGTTCAAGTTGTTATGTTTATTTAACTCAGGTAAGGAAAATACAACATTTTACTGATTATTCCATTAAATTAAATGCTAATGCAAAATAATTTGTCTAACACTGATTTTGATAATACTTATTCTGTGAACGATTTTAATATGCCTAACGTAATTCTTAAATCAGCTTTAAATAATAAATGTACATTTAATACTTGACACTTCATTTCACAAAGTTTTTTACTTAAAAAAGATGAAATTCAATGTATCTTTTCAAATGTTAATATTCATGCCATTTGCATATCTGAGACTTGGTTGAAATCATATATATTGGATAATGCTATCTAACTTGATGGGTTTAGAGTTTTATGAAACGATAGACCTCGTAAACGTGGAAGTGGAGTATGTATCTTCGTAAGAAAGTCTATTCCTATTAAAATTATATATAAATCTTCAAACTCAGCTTATGAGGTCTTATTAATCGAAATGATTGTAGCAAATAGTAAAATTATACTTGGCGTTGTCGATAATCCTGTGGATCTGATTTTATAGATGACTTAGAAACAATTTAAGGAAATTTTTCTATTTGCTACTCTGATTTTATCCTTGTTGGGGATTTCAATTATGATATGCTTTCTTCTAATTCTTCAACAGCCCAATTTAAAAATATTTTAGTAGATTCAATGTTAGTATTTGCAATAACGAACCAACTCATTTTGTTCAAAACTCATCATCACTGTTGGACTTAGTAGTTCTTTGTAACTCAAATAAAATTAATTTTATTAATCAAATTTCGATACCTGACCTGAACTTTCGCATCATGATCTAGTATTTTTTTTTATGATATTGCTCCTAAACTTGAGAAAAATTTCTTTGTGTATAAAGACTTTAATAACATATAGATCTTTTATCGACGTTTTGTAATTCTCTTCAATGCAACTTATTACGCAATTTAGTAGAGATTGATGATCAAGTTGCACTTTTTAATGGTATGGTTATTGAAATGTATAATAGATTTGTCCCTGTAAAATCTTTTATAATTGATACATCGAACCCGAAATGGTTTACTCCTCAAATTTCGGATTTCATGAAAAGGAGGAACAGGGCTTATGGTAGATGGACAGTGCTTCGAACTGACAACAGTTGGAATGAATATAAATTCCTTAGAAATAAGGTAACTTCACTTAAGCGTAAATCAAAACATGATTTTTTTATGAATAAATTAGATCCTAAACTTCCACCTAAAATCTTTTGGAATAATTTAAAAAGTCTTGGTGTTGGAAAATTTATTGAGCAGGCACAGATTCCGTTTACTCCTAATGATCTTAATAAGTTTTATTGTGAATCGGTTAAATGTCAATCATCTGGAGCTAACACAATTGATTGTTCTATTTTTCAACCTAATTTTAATTCTTCAAAATTCTCATTTAGTGTAATCTCTGAAGACCAACTTTTTAATGCAATTTATTCTGTTAAATCTCAAGCTTCTGGAATGGATAATATTTCCATTAGATTTATTTAATTACTTTTTCCTTATATTTCTCAATATCTGCTCTATATTTTTAATAATATTATTACTAAATCTTATTTTCCTAGTTGTTGGAAGGTAGCTAAAATTACTCCATTGCCAAAAACTAAGAATGTTAATATGATGTCTGATTTAAGACCAATTAGTGCGTTATCTTCTACCTCTAAAATTTTAGAAATTATTATTGAAAATCAAATCACAAGTTTTTTGCTGAAAATGACTTACTTTCGGATTATCAATCAGCATACAGACCAATGCATAGCAACACCTCTGCTTTGCTCAATATTATTGACGATATTCGGCGTAATATTGATTCTAATAAATTTACCGCATTAACACTCTTGGCATTTTCTAAAGCGTTTGACTCAACAAATCATTATAAGCTTTGTGTTAAATTGTCGTCGTTTTTTAACTTCTCAGGATCTGCATGTAGATTTTTTTATTCATACTTACTTGTTGAAATTAATGGAATATTTTTTGATATTATGGATCTAAGTTGTAGAGTTCCACAACGTTCAGTGCTTGGTTGGTGCACTGTTTTCGATCTACATTAATGATATTTCTACTTGCTTTAGATTTTCAAAATTTTCATCTCTATGCTGATGACTTGCAGGTTTATAGTTATAGTGAAATATCGAATAAAGATGTTTGAATAACAAACTTAAATAGTGATTTATTAAGAATTGTAGAATGGTCAAAACAAAATGACTTATTACTTAATGCAAAGAAAACTCAAGCTATTATAATTTATAAACGAAAGTTGAACAAGAATGATTTCCAAAATTTGATTCTGGGTAATGAGTTAATAACTTACTCCGATACAGTTAGAAACTTAGGACTCATTATGAATTCAACTTTGACTTATGACGAACATATTGATAAAATGTGTAGTCAAGTGTATAGTATTTTGCGCTCTTTTTGGAAATTGACTGATTTTGTAAATTCTAGACTCCGACATAAATTATTTATGGCTTATGTTTTACCACATTTCTTGTACTGTCATGCTGTATTGTTCGGTATGTATGGGTACTGTATGGATAGAATAAAATCTCTGTTCAATGCATGCGTTAGATATGTTTTCTCACTTCGAAAATTTGACCATATTTCTATGGTTAGCCATCTACTACTTGGTTGTGATATTAAAAATTATTTCGATTTTCGAACCTGCGTCTATATTCATAAACTTTTGCTTATTAAGAACCCTTCTTATTTGTATAATAAAATAAAGTTTTCTAATTCTGCAGTTTCTAGTTTTCTGCATAATGACCATCGTATATTTTCTATTCTTGGAATGAGTATGTTTAATAAATTACCCTTGTCGGTTCGCCTAAGTGATACCAAATATAGTGATACGCAGCAAAAATTTATAAATAACTATAAGAAGTTTTTAGGATTTGAAATCCACTTATGAAGTTTTTGCATTGCATTTATTGTTTTCCATTTCCTAAAAAAAAAAAAATAAAAAAAAATAATAATATTATCATTATTTAATTTTTAAATTTAAATTATTATTTTTATATTATTTTCATTGTATGTATTGTAAATATTTGTATTATATTCTTAATTTTGTATGTATTTTAATGTTTTGGGTTATTTTGTAAATAAAAGCTTCCTAGCTTAATTACATTCATAATAATAAATAAATAAATAACTTAAACATTTAATGTAAAATTACCGTAATTTTACCGCTTATCGGTAGAAAAGTGAATTCACCTACCAAAATAAATGAGAAAAATTATCCGGACAACATTATATTTCATAGAATTATATACACGCAACAAAGTTATTTTACAGTAAAATTATATGTTTAGTATATTTGTAATAGAAATTTGTAAAATTTCTCAATCTATCGAAGTAATGTTGATTAGTGTGTAATTTATTATTATCGAGCGCCGGTAGTCTACGTGGCATAGAGTTCACCAAATTTCGTAACAATCCAGTGTCAATGTTTTCCCAATCATACTACTCAATTGCCGATTTTTTGAGGTTTTGTTGGTTATTCGGTGGTTACCTCGATTTTTTTGTCCATGCGGTCCCACAAATGCTCTCTATGGGATTGAGATCCGTTCTTTGTTAAGGAATTTGCAGAACATGTGGGCCATAATTTAATAATATGTGCTTTGTATTTTGGCCGCAAATTTTCTTTTGTCCGGAAAATTATTCGCATGAGTGTATGTATATCGTATTTCCATGCCCTGTCATATAATTCCCGTCATATTTTATTACCCTATGAAATTGAATTTGCAATGAAAAAAGCATTTATAAAAGCATATTTTCATTTTTTTATTTCATTTTTTCCATTTTATATAACACAGGGGCCAATTGTGTAAGCTTTACGAGTTATGACAAACGTCATTAAAAGGCATTTTTATTAACCATTTTGGGTTGACATAGCTTCCACTTGATGTTTTACACAACATTTATAATTTCGAGATACAACACGTAATGTTTATTTTTTTTTAATTTAATCGAAAATCTGTCAAAATTAGAATATTTCGAAACTGGCAACTCGTAATGCTAACATAATCAACTCGTTTTTTGCAACTGATTAATTCTTTCAAGCATAAGATACGAAATGTACCAACCATTTATAAGAAATGATGAGAATTTAAATATTTTAATGAAAATAAAAGTAAAGGTTTTCACTAATAAGTGATTCTGGTTACCTTTTCGAACTTTGTTTGAGCGACATCCGGATGCAGCAGGGAAACTGTATTTAATTCTATATGTCTGCTGAGTACACACGAGCTCCATTACACGCCTATAAAAGCTTCGCACACACTCCGCACGTTGAATAATTCCGGACAGGCGGACACTACATTTTTTCAGTAGATATTTGTGTTAACGGTAACTATATTACATTATTCGAGTTACGAAATAATTTAATATGTGGCAATAGGCACTAACGGAACAAGTTTTTGTTTAATATCAGTAACCACAAGATCAAAACAAATGAAATAACAAAATTACCGAAAAGCGGATATTGATATAATTATCTTCATTTTTATTTAAATAAAAATCAACAGTCAATCTAAGCGGTCGATACTCTAATATCGAGTATTTTCTCCACGAGCATTGATCAAATCTAGCATTCTTTTTGGTATGGTCTGAGAACCAGGTTTGCAATGTACTCCTGAGGTATCATTTACGATTAAGATAAAGGCTGCGAGCGAGCCAAATAATTCGATTAATTCCCACCTCCTCCAAATAATTATTGACAACGGTTGCAACGTCGGGCCTGGCGTTGTCAATAATTAATAATTCAAGTGTCCGGGTTTTTTTTGACGGCGTCCGGAATGCATGCCACAAAACGACTAGCTTTATGACAGTTGCCTCAATTGCCGAAAATGTTTGCATTTTTAACGTGATTCCTCCCGTTCAAAATACTAATTTTGTTAAATTTTATTTTTTTGATATGGAATTTTTAATCCGACCAAAGCGTTTTCCACCCCTTGAGGTTCGAACTGGTGGCCCATTGTTATTTAATTGCGTGCTAATTTCTTTCCATAAATTTTTCACTAATATTCTAGCTTCGGAAGCTAGGTTTCTTATAAAATCGGTCCATAAACATCATGAAAAGTACTTATTGTTTCGTGGTGGTTTCTTTCCACCTAAAATTAAAATTTTCTAATTATACGTACCATATTAGATGAGCAAGTAGAAACTCTGTTTTTTAGTCAAATTCAACTTTATTGAAAATATAATTGCTACAAAGATTATACATGAAATATGCGCCAAGTAGATGATGAAGGCCTGTGCGATAGAAACTTAAAGGTTTCGGAGCAAAATACTGCCGTAATAAACATAATTGCCTTATCTGCATTTTTGGCCAAATTCAGTTAATGATGCCATTCGATAGCTATTATTAATCTCTATCGTTATAATTAACAAAATATTTTTTTTAAAAACCCAGAAACCTGTAATTTAGAAATTAATATTTCAATCTAACAAAAAAATGATGCATAAACTAAGCAAGAATGACTTAAGTGTTCAATTTTAAACATAAACAGCTTATCTACGTTGCAGATAAGGCGTTTTTATTTCAATCGTGATAGTTAAGTTATTATTGCTTCATTTGTTCTAATTGAAACTACACATTAGCCAAATTTGCTATTTTTTTTTCTTTCATAAAATCGCCTTAAACGAATTTTTTTACTAACTAGTGAAACAAAACAAAGTTATGTACAACAAAAAAACCTCATCTAACAAAATAATTTCTTGTTAATACAAAAAAATACCTTAAGTGGGGAAATAATAAAGAATTTCTGTTAAATAAAATAAGTAAACTCCCCGTTTCAAATTTTCATTGCCATTTATGGAAATTTCTATGCAGAAAACAGGATTTTAGTAATTTGAATCTATTTTTAGACTTTTTTTTACAGATAAGTATGCACAGCTTCATAATTTTGTCCAAATAAAAAATTAAAGTATGTAGTATAAATTGAAATTTCAAAGTGTTAAAACGGTAGCTATTCTAATGTGAAAATATCTATTTAAAAGTGTTGAGTAATCAAAATTGGTTTCGAGTATTTTGTTAATAAAAAGAGATGGATACAATAGACTTATTATTCGCTGAGGCAAACTTTCTTCCTGACGATTGTGAGATTATTGAGAAAGAAGTAGAGTTGATTACCAACGTTGATTACAAACGACTCAATGCCTAATTATAATTTAAATGTAAAAAGTGAAAATCAGTTTCGCAACATTGAAATTATTATAAGTCCTCCTTTATTTGACGAGTGTAGTTTAAGTTCCGAACAAGCTTCCGAAATAATAGTTAACCAGGAACTAAATCAAGATGATCAAGCAGCGTATGATGAAATTCAATATATGCAAGATGGGCAACCCGCTGATATGCAACCATTAGTTGATGAAGCATCTACACAGTGCGAGTTCAGTATATTAAACGACATTTCAAATTGTGAGTAAAAGTTGTAAACTTGTTTATGTTATTTTTTACAATTCTATTTCGTTTGTCTCAAGGCATCAATATGACGGATACTTCATTAGCAAAAACAGGTAATTTACGAAAGTGAAAGAAATGTTTGCGCTCAAGAAGTGAAAGAGTCGATTTTAAGAAAAACATAAGACGGAAGAAGTAACAAGTAAGTATTAAAAAACATATATATCACATTCGCGGTCACACTTTTTTATTGAGGGCTACTCAGAACGTCACACACTGTAACTCTGGTAATTTTGAAGATAATTTAAATCTGATTGAAGTTTTTTGTATTAAATGGTTTGTAGACAATTTTGCAATAATTAATGTATTTAAGCAAATACCACTGCAGATGCAGTGGTGACTCCCCATTTCATTTTATTTCATCTAGAGGACAATACTGCATTAGAAGTGAGACTGCAATTGCAGTGGTTGAACGAATAAAACTCTCTGTATAATCAAAAATCAAAATTAAAAAAGAATAATTAATCAGTTTCATTTTTTTATTAAAAAACTTTAAATAATAAATAACAAAAATAGCAATAATTCATCAGAATAAAATAAAATTGTTCTAAATTTAAAAAAAATAAGTCTCATGTGGTTTTTAGGATTCAATAATTGTATTATGAATGGCCGAGTTATGCCAAGATTCGCAACAATTCAGACATAAAGGTGGATTACCTGGACATTGCTTACATTGAAACGCCGTTTGTTTCCGTTTTTTCGATAGAGTGCAACATCTGCAATCACGAAAGTATGATTTCCTTTTCCATCCGTTGGGTAGCGGACTTTTTTCAAGAAAATGTTGGTTTGATGAGGATGTTGATGCTGCTGATGCCTCTGGAAATATTGGAATGTTTGCTGACCTGGTATTTTCAGATTACGTCCATTAGGTATGTCTTGGACGTTCAAAAATGAGCAAATGAGGGACTCTAAATTTTAAAAATGTTATCTTAGGAAACTTTTTTTTATAAATAAAGTAAGAATTAAACACATCTATAATGTTAAAGATAACTTTTTTATACCACCGAACAGTTTTTCGAGGACATGAATAATATGATACCAATTGATCTAGTCGATCAACACCAGACATATTTTGGTTGTATTCCTCGACTTCGATGGGTTTGTTTCGTTCTTTACCATAACTGTTTGTGGCTAAAGCCATTGCTGGGTGATATGCTGTATTTATACAGAGGACATCCCTCTTGTCTTTCCATTTGGAAACATAGATATTTCCTTTCCGTAACCAGAATGCTCATTTTTTTAAGTTTTTTTGCAATTAGTTCCTTTGGGTTTTCCTTTCGGTTGCTTCGTAGAGTACCACAAGTATGGGTTTTGTGAGATAATAATACGTTACATAAAGACACACTATTATAGTAATTGTCCATAAAAACTGTGTCCCCTTTTCCCAGGTATGGCTCCATTAATCTTAACAACAAAGAATTAATTTTTGAGCATGTTGGATCTGTATTTTGTTTTCCGCCATATATTTCAAGATTAAAAACATACCCATTTGGATCACACAGCTCAAAAAATTGTATGCCGTACCTAGATTTGTTATTTTTTATGTACATCCTAAAATGTAAGCGACCGCGAAACAACAACAAAGATTCTTCCAGTGACAAGTGCTTGCCTGGCCTGCTAGATGCTTGGCATCGATCCGTAAATAACTTTACAAATGAACTTATTTTGCTTAGATGTTTTTCACCTATCTGAGAATTAACATTGAAGCATCTTAAAATTTGCTCAAAGCGACGTCCCGACATAGTTCTTGAAAAAACTGGATGGTAATATAACGGATGCTTAGAAAATAAATGTCGTATTTTCGGTGGTTTAGTTTGACTTTATAAAAGGCAAAGACCGATGAATTTCAGCATTTCGGTTAAATTGATTAGAATCAACTAAAATCTTGAGCAGTCCATCACCACAAAAACTATCAAACACTTCCCTTGGCGAATTTCCGATAATTTGGCAGCCTGCAGAACACTCATCAAAATTAAAATTTGGTATATCGGCCGTAGTTGATATCCATAAATCTTCAACTTCATTGACACTATTTTCAATATAATCGCTTCCATTTTGACCTTCATATTCGCTATTTTCAATATCTTCACTGTCTTCACTATCATCATCACTTTGGCCACTATTAATATACTATGGGTCCACTAAACTATCATCATAATCAGACGAGAGTTCATCTTTTTCAGAACCGCTGTCCATTTCTTCAAACAGTGCCAGCAGCCTTTGTTTTTCTTCGTAACTATCCATGCTACCATACAACTTTATTCCTATAATTTTAATCGTTAATAAAGTATTGTAATGTATTTTAAAACAAATCTCTATATCCACTATAATGCCAACCACACATATATTAATTACATTTTAATTAAATTACATAACTACAATTTACTTACATATAATAACCACTTTCAATAAAAACGTCTTTCTCGTACGACACTTTTTCTGATTCTAATGTATTTTATATGGGAATCACCACTGCATTTGCAGTTGTGCCGTTATTTTGCCAGACAGGGACAAAACTATAAGCAAAATTTTAGACTTCATTGTGGGGTAGATACTCGATCATCTAGCAAGCAAGCAATTTGCTACCCGAAATCCTGGCTACTCAATCAATTTTACCAAGGAAATTTGAATTTCAAATTATATTTTTCATACAATTCTTGTTTATTTTTGCAATAGCACAGTAACATTTGCGGCTTCAAAAATGAACAGCTAATTTTTGTGTTGTTTTACTGTGTAATTGCAAAAATAAACAAAAATTGTATGAAAAATATAATTTGAAATTCAAATTTCCTTGGTAAAATTGATTGAGTAGCCAGGATTTCGGCTGGCAAATTGCTTGCTTGCTAGCCGATTGAGTATCTACCCCTGTTTGCCCTTAAAACAAAAACGAGACAGTATTGCTGACATTTTTTAATAATCTATAAACAATAAACTAACAAAATGAGAATACCTAATTCTCATAATATAAACCAAAATATCAAAAAAAGAGAAAATAAAATTGTACTGCAATAGCAGTGGTGACCTATTGAAAACCTCTGTAAATACTGCAATTGCAGTAGTTGTCCGCGAATGTGATATTGATAAAAATCTTCCAATTGTCGAAAATAAAGGAAAATATTTAAGATAAATAGATTATAAAGAGGGCATAAAAGCACAAATTGAATCGTTTAACCCTGTCTTATCTCACTATCGTCGCGAACATGCTCCTAATGGAAGATATTTACCGTCAGACGTAACAATACGAACCATGTATGATTTATTTCATGAAATGAATCCTACAATCTGTGTTCCTATGACACTTACAGAACCGTAGTGAAGGAAATGAACATCAGCTTCCCCGCTCTTGGGAATGAAGAATGTGAAAAATGTGAAATTTATAACATGATCCGAAAAGAACACCAAAACTGCGGGAGTAGTTGTGAAACCTGTCTAGAATACGAACTTCATAAAGTTTGTTCACAAAAAAGTCGCGAAGCTTACAAAGTATATAAAATAAGTCCCTGGAATGAAACCGAAATCTGCGTTTCAGTTGACCTTCGGAAAATAATTATGTGCCCCGCATAGCCATGTTTAAACAGATAATATTTTCGAAGCGGTTAGTTGCATTCAACGAATCTTTCGTTCCTGTTGGTAAACTAAATTCCACGAAAAAACCAATGGCTGTAATTTGGCATGAAGCAATGTCAGGGCGTAAAAAAGAAGATATTATTTCAACATTTTATAAATTCTTCTTACACTACCGAGACGTCAAAAAATTCAAATTATGGCTAGACAATTGTGCATCACAAAATATGTAAAAATTGGGCCTTGTTTTCATTTATGGTGACAGCCATAAATTGTCAAACATTAAGTGCAGAGGAAGTAGAGCTTCTGTATTTCGAACCGGGTCACACATTCATGTCGGCTGACAGTTTTCACCATCAATCGGAATTAAGTCTTAAAAAACAAAAAAAAACTTATGATTTTGACGATTTTAAAAATGCTGTTAAATCTGCCAACAAGCGCAATGTAATTGTTGAAACGATGACCGAGCAGGATTTTTTTTTTGTTGGAAAGATAATTCATCACAAATCAAAATTAAAAAGGCAAATCCACGACTCATATTAAAGATATGGTTAAAATGAAATTTAAAAGAGGCAGTAATAACTTATTTTGTTCGGTTAATTATGACGGCGATGATTTTAACGAGGTAGCATTTTTAAAATCTGCTTGCGATAGAAACGGTGAAATTATCCCTGATAGAAAGGAGAGTCCTAAGGGGATAAGTCAACAGCACTATGACAAAATACTGAAAGAGGTTCTTACATTATTACCTCAAAACCGTCATAGTTTTTGGAAAAATCTTTCCATAAATGACAAATAATAATAGCGTCCACTTGTCCCAGTATACTACAATTTAGAATCTATTTTCATTTACATGAGAAATTTATTTATGTGATTTTTATATTATTTTAAAATTAAAATATACAATTTTTGTTTATACATTATAACCTGAAAAGTTGAACTAATAGTTTTTAATGAAATAATAAAGTTTAATAATTTAATAAAATTAGAAAGTATTTTTATTCATAGAAGAATCCTCAATATATAAAACTACAACTGTTTTTTTGTCGTTTTGGTCCCGTTTATTATGTTCGTAAACTAAACATAAACACCTTAAATGGTAGATAAGGTGATCATCATGTTTCATTTGCGAAAAGTTTGTTACGTTTCGTTTTGAGATAAATAAGTCATTATTGCTAAGTATTAGGCTATATTTTAAAGAGTAGATTTTAACAAAAACCTATTATATGCATTTTTCTGAAAATTAAATAAAAATAATTCATTTTTGTTTGTTAATTACATTATCTGGCGTTTATTTGTTAATAATTTGACAAAAAAAGTTAAATTAAAATAATTTTGTAAGAAACTTATGTAAAACTAGTCTCAAAAGTTTAGCATCGATTATCTCAAAACTCATTTTTTGTAGTTAAGGTAAATATGATTAGTACGGCAGAATAATCATCGAGCCGTTTTTGCACATATTCAACTTTCGAGGACCGCCGGTTGAAAGACCCTCTTCCCAGGTTGAATTCGCTGTTGTGGATGAGCGCGATTATGCAGCTGTCCAGATTCCAGAACCTCATAGTACATGACTCCTTTGCAACACCACCAGACATACAGTAATACATTCTTGGCACGAATATTCAATTTTGTAGATGATGTTGAAGGCTGGTCTCGATCAACCCAAGGTTTTCTACATTTAGTATTAACGTACAAAGTCCACTTTTCATCACTCGTAATGATTAGTGTGTAAAAAATTCTTTTGTTTGTACCGGGAAAGCAAATTCATGCAGATGTCAACTCTTCGGTTTTTGTTTTCTTCGGTCAGTTTATGAAGAACGCATTTTCCTTCTGTAATTTTCCCGTTGCATGCAATCGAAGTGATATTGCTTAAATTAAATTATTTTAAAATGTTGTGTTTATTTATTATTTCATACATGTATAACAACATTTCATAAATGTCCTAAACAACAAACTTAAACTACTTATTCCCTGTGGAAAGCCAGCAAAGGTTTAAAAAGGCCTAAAATGCAAGTGCCACCCATTAGAATGGTTGATGGAACCTGGGTTTGCAGCGAAAAACAGAAAGCTGATCAGTTTGCCGAACACCTAGAAAATACCTCCAAACCACCAACTGGACAAGCGGATAATGAATATCTAGCACCTATAAGCAAAGTAGACGAGGCATCTGTGCTACCAGTTACTCTGAAAGAAATCAAACAATAAGTAAAAAGCCTCAAAGATAAAAAAGTCCCTGGATACGACTTGATAACGGGGCAAATAATCAAAGCTTTACCAGAAAAAGTACTAAGGAAACTACAACACATAATCAATGCTATCTTTAGACTTTGTTATGTTCCGAGACAGTGGAAAGTAGCGAAAATCATAATGATCACAAAGCCTAATAAATCACTAAACGACAAAACATCGTATAGGCTTATTTCAATGTTAACAACAACATCAAAGATTTTCGACATACTGTTTCTCAAGAGATTAAAGCAAATTATAGAGAGCAGAAATCTTATACCAGAACATCAATTTGGGTTTCGAGAAAGGCACTTGACGATAGAACACGTACATAGGATTACTGATTCAATTGAGGGGGCGCTAGAAAAAAGGAAGTATGTTCAGCAATATTCTTAATCGTAGCCCAAGCATTTGATAAGGTTTGGCATCGTGGTCTAAAATTTAAGCTCCAACGAGATTTGCCAAAATAACATTTTAAATTGCCAAACTTTTACATCATCGACCGTTACTTCCGGGTGAGACAAGAATCAGAATACTCAAAACAAAAGAAAATATTGGCAATGGTTCTACAAGGAAGTGTTCTAGGCTCCGTATTGTACCTCAGAGTATACAAATGACCTACCAAACATAAAAGAAGCTAGATAGGAAACGTTTGCTGATGACATAGCTGTTATGACCACCGAGGCTAGTATAGTTGAGTCCACAAGAAAACTACAAAATGCTGTTGATATAGTGAATAACTGGACAAAAGAATGGAGAATAACACTAACGAATCGAAATCAACACACATCAACTTTACAAATAGGACATTAGAATATATTCCGATTAGACTGAATTCACAACAAATACCATATTCTGACAATGTTAAGTACCTTGGGATGACGCTACACTCTAAACTCAGGTGGAAATCGCATGCTAAAAAGAAAAGGCAAGAACTGAGTTTAAAGTTCAGAAAAATGTACTGGCTTATTGGAAGAAACTCCGAACTGGCAACGCACAACAAACTGCTGTTATATAAACAAATCCTAAAACCTATCTGGACGTATGGTATTCAGCTTTGGAGCTGCGCAAGAAAAACTACAGTGAAGTTCATTCAAACATTTGAAAACAAAGTACTACGTAGCAATGTGAATGCTCCTTGGTACATTAGAAACGACAATCTCCATCGAGACTTAAACATGGAAAAAGTCAGCGATGAAATACAAAAATTTGCAAGGGGTCATGTACTGCGACTGCAGCAGCATTACAACGAGGAACTGCGGAATCTACTGGATCGCACCAATGGACCAAAGCGCCTGAAAAGAACAAAGCCTTTAGAACTAGTGGTTCCTTGAGCCATTTAAATGAAAGGACTGACAGAGCTGGGATGAACCGATAGGTCTCATCCCACAAGAATCGACTACTTAACTAATAAAACAATTACTAGATAATCCATATGATTAGTTGTAATATTATACAGAGATAAAGATTTCGTCGTAAAAACAAAAACAAAACATTTTTAATTAAAGAAAATGGCATTCTTATATTGCCCATTTGGTAAAACTTAAATATCACTATTGGAATTGGAAAACACAAAATATTGGGTACGGGCATAAGTTTATATTAGAAATTTGTTGCTCTACCTTTAGTTTGTCGCACTGCTGCTAAACGTAGTGGCATACTTAGCATTAGATTTTGTAGCATTTCGATTGGTATTTTCCCCATTGTTGGTGAAGTGCCACCCAAAAAGTATTTTTATTAATTGTAGCAGTCAGTGGAATTTTAGAGTCTAATATTGACCACAGGTGTTCTATCGAATTTAAATCTGGTGACTGGGGTGGCCAATCTAGCGTTTCAATACATCTTTCAGTAAAATAATTTTTAACAATCCGAAATGTATGCTTAGGGTCATTATTTTGCTGAAAGATATATTGACCTAACCCGATTTTGACAGCTGATTCTGTTAAGTTGTCCTGTAGTACGTTTACATATAAACCGCCAGTCATCCATTCGTCAATTTTCTACTCTTGATTTAGAGAAACATCCCTAAACCATGATAGAACCACCTCCGTGTTTCACAGTTTTTTGAATGTAGTCATGTTTAAGGCGATATTGTTTCCTTCACCTGAGACGTTTGCTCTTTTTGGGGTTTTTCAATTCGAACTTGGATTCACCACTCCAAATGATTTGGTTCTATTACTCGGGTGGACTGTTTTCATGAGCCTTTGCAAAATTCACTCTCCTTGTTTTATTAACAGCGCTATTAGTAGACATTTCTTGGCAATATAGTTATTTAGACCAGACTCTTTTATTCTTGTTCGCACTGTCCATACCGAAACATCTAACTCTGTATGTTCTTTTAGATTTCTCGCAGATTTACTAGGGTTCCTCCTTGCTTCAAAGTATAATCGGCGATCGTCTTGGTTGGTTGACTTCATTTTACGCACACCTCCATGTAATGTTTCAATATTTCCTTCTCTATAATTTATCTACACTTTTTTTCCACCTTGCTTCGAAATGTTGAAATCTAACGCTAATTTCCCGTAAGTAGATCCATTTTTAAGATCTTTCACAATTAACTTGCGAATTTCTTCGGATTTTCACATTTCGGTGTTCTTGTCTTCAATTCAGAATAAAAAAAATTTATTTGCATTTAACATAATGTTAAATATTAAGTATACTAAATACTTACATTAATCCAAAAGCCTTAAAAGATAATTATTAATTTGAAGTTATTTTCACGATTCTGTAATGTTTTGTTTCGTCAACTTATGTATATTTGCACTACTACGTCAACTTTATTATGCACTGAAAAAAACAAAGCAATTAATAAAATTCGAAAATTTTCCGTTCATCTTATTTTTGTTTTTGGTCGTTAAAAGTGATGTCAGTCGCAATACAAATGTTTTCATTAAAAACAATCGTTAGAATGATTCAATCAGGTTTTAGATATTGGTTTTCGTAAAATTAATGCTTTTCATTGCGAATGTGATTTGGATGCGTTCAAGTATACTTTTTAATAAGTATACTTTTAACCAACTTCAGAGCCGACTTTCGGCTTGCACACCTAACACAATTATGTATAATTAACAAGAAATATTTCTTAGTTTAAAATTATTTTACTTACATATTAAGTCTTCCTGTGTCTATTTATGGTGTCGTTAACTCAAATGACATCGAACACAAATGCATTCATGAAGGCACAAAAATTGCTCGAATTCGTTTTCCCCGATAAAATAAATTTCAAAACATATCTTCCATAGTATTAGAATTATACGAATTCGGGTTCAAAAATTCCATTGGTTCCAAAAATACATACAATTTTCATTTGAAATCGTATTCAGAAATAGGGGCACAGAGCTTTTTCCATCCATGTTGCAAGTCACACAATTTATTGGCGAAAACCTAACTATTAATATTGTTAAAACGCTTTGAAAAACCAACTGACAATGTATTCAGATTAAAAAACCGTCGTGATGGTCAGCCTGTTTTCTTACGCAATAAAAATAACTTCTATGTTCTAAAAATACTCCATATTTTGTTTACGCCCATTTGTTTCGATTTTTCATTTTCCGCAAAATTATATTTCGAAAAAATTCTTTTTCGCGTTAACGTCAAAAATTACCATTTTTCTACAATCAAATTTTGATGGATTATGTCATGCCAGTTACGCTAATTGACCATGTGATATTTCTAGATAGAAAATCGATTATATGTAACAAATTTGGTTAATTCAACTTCATATATTGTAGCTTTAATGTTTTCACAAATGTTTTAGCCACACAATTAAACATTCGTATATGGTCATCATTAATCAAACCACAAATTAATGTAATTTTCTTTTAATAATTTTGTGTTTAATATACAAAAATATAATTTATTATATTCGCTTTATTGTATGGCTGGGATGATATTCCCTAACTGCAATAATATATTTTCACAACCCAACCAAACCAACCGATTTGTAAAATTAAACAGAAAATAAAAAAAATTGATTGAGCTTCTGGGATGAGATTTTCTGAAAATCTTTCTTCCCATTGTAATACTCACACCTACTGCTAACTGGGTAAGATATTTATAGAGTAATAATCGATATCTTTAGTGCATCTTAAAATGTATAGTCACTAAAATTCGCATAAAATTCTCATAAATGTCGTTTGCATTCGAAACATAAAAATTTCAATATTTTGTTTTACTCGCTGTGCATAATACAGAGTATGGATTGAGAATATATAGGAGTACCTACAAAAGGCTTTTGCATATCTTAAAACCGTAAAACATTTTGAACCGTTTCTAAAATGTATAAGAATGAATGATGAAGGAAGAAGATAACTATTGCTCGAACGAGTGAGTATCAGCTTACTATAATCGGCTAAATTAATATTCACCGTAAAAGAGTGTGGGGTTTATAATATCACTTCAACCCGCCAATTGCAAAGTACCATCACGATTTTCACTCTGTACCCATTCAGTGATTCTATAACCAAAGATAAAAATGATCTCTACTACTCGTAACGTAAAGGAAGTAGAGATAAGTGGCGAAGAAAACGAATTGAATACATGATGTATATAAAGCGCCGTTATGACATTATGTGGTATGAGCGTTTTTTGGGTGGTTGGCAAAATAAAATGAGTATTTTTCTTTTCTGCTGTGCTTTCGAGACAAAGAAAAGGAAAAAATTCATTTCCTTTATTGCGATTGTTTGAAATTTTTACGATTTTATATTTCGACTGTTTGCTTAATGCGATAGTTAAGGAAACTTTAACAACACAGTTATTAGTTACGAATGGTTGTGATCAACTTAAATGTATTGTAATTTTAGTGCTTTGTTTTTATTTTTTGTTTGCGGGGAGATTTAGGGAAGATTTACCAATTTATCATTGTTACAATGACATGCGAACATTGTTCGGGATTTGTGTAACAATAGTTATAAATAGGAATATTAAGTATACTGTTAAAAACATAGAAGGCTTGTATGTTGGGGGTTGGCAGATACTTGCAAGTCGCACATTTTTGCTCTAAAATTTATTTTATTAGTAACTTTTCCAAAATTTTCTAGTTTCCTGTACTTATTATAAAAATCTTAAACATTGGATGCTTGTGAGACAAATCGTTACAACTACCAATGGAGGGAAAGCAAAGTAGTTGTTACTGTATTTAAACCAGTACAATTTCCAAATCTTCTTGAATGTTTAGCCACCGTAGTCCCGTAATACATCTATTCCCTGGTTCAGCAACAAAGCCGGAAACAATTTTGCTTTTATTTAACGGATATTTCTTGTAATTATTTTTGTTTTTCTAAATTATTTGATCTTTATCACACCGTGCCAATTGAATGAGCAGTTGTTACTCAAAATGAGGCGTGTGGATGGAGAGTCGAATAAAGAGAACAAAATTAGTTATATGTAACTGAAAACAAGCATTTTTTTTTTTTGTTTAAATTGATTTTAAATATTATATTAAGTTTATTTGCTAGTATTTTTGAGCCCTTATGTGAATAACGAGTTACGCGGGTTCCTTTTGTATTTTTAGACGTCTAGTTTTGTATGTTTTAGGGGCATATCCTCCATCCGGTCGCAAATTAATTATTTGCGCTTAGAAATATGGTTTCTAGATTAAATTTGCAATGCCAATTGACACATTTTATTTAAATTTAAATTTATTTTGCGATTGTAGAGTAGAAATCTACGAAAAGACTGCTACGCATTGTCCGAGGTCGCAGTATTTTTATGTATTTCTACTTAACAATCACAAAATAAATTTAAATTTAAATAAAATGTGTCAATTGGCATGGCAAATTTAATCTAGTAACCATATTTCTGATAGCAAATATTTAATTTGTGGCCGGATGGAGGATATACCCCTTAGACATAATAAAATAAAAATTGTGAGAACTTCTAGTTCAATTGATAGATTACGATCACACTTAAAAATGAGAAATCTTTCAACTTGGACGAAGGTGAGTGTAACAAAGGCACCTTTATATATTTTACACTATATTTGAAAGAAATAGCATGCAAATTGTAACAGTCGAAATCTGTTCCATACGTTTCGAAAATTTAACAAGACACATGATAGTTCGATGTAAAAAATATACGTTGTCAAAAACATTTTTTGACTCACTGTATATACTGTTGTTGGATTTCGGAATTTTCAAGCAACTCATAACTTTTTTCTATCAGCATATCCACACTAAAGTAACTTGTATCCGGTAACTTCTTCGTTTCTTTCCCCTTATCTAACAAATTTATTTAATTTATAGCTCTTTTGCTGCCGGCCATTTATTTAGTATAATATGCTTTGGGCAGATGATTATTTTAATTATTTTCATGGCAATATACCTATACATCTCTCCGCAACAATTCTCGACAAGAGAAAATGCTGCTTAAACTGTAAGTCTGTATACTTGGGTATAACTTCAAGAAAATCCTGCATCCTCGCTCTTTTAATACATGCTTCTATATCTGAATCAGAACTAGATAAAAAAAAATCGGAGCTTGAAGAATCGTAGAGTAAACCCGTGTCACTGCTACTTTCATCAAGCGCCTCAACAAGAACCTAAAAAATATTATAATTAATCAATATATTCATATATAAATATTTTTATTATTCAATCCCTTCCATTTCGTAAATGTTTTACTCTCTACTAAATTAGTTTTATTTTTTATTTAATTACGATATACTTATTCCGCAGCAAAAAATCGCTTGGTATTTCACAGAAATAAACAAAAAAAAATTTTTTTTTCTGACATTTCAACATAACTAAACCCTCACAAAGCCATCTATTAGAATTTTTTGAACCAAAATACCTATCGTCAATTTTATGCGTAACATCTACACCACCATTTGGGCATGGGTATTAGATACAAGTACTTGTGAGTAGTCTACTCATGCCAATGGAACACGGTTTTTTTATTTTCATAACAAGTTTTTTCCGTTGTCAGAAAATAGTAACGGGATTTTACAAAAGAAATTTTAATATTTTTTCTAATTTTTTTATATTAAGAGTTTTAAATTTATAATGTATGTACATATATATATATATATATATTATTTATTCTATTTTGGTAAATTTTCATTTTGTGGTTTATTTACTTTAATTATAATGTTTTATTAATTTTTAGTTAATTTGTTTTTCTCGTTTTGAAAATGGATATGAATGATATCCCAAACGTCGGCGATTTGATGTTATAAATTATAGCACAATAAATATAAATATATAGGCTTAATCCAGAAGAAGTTTCTAATTGTACTTATTTAAAAAAAAAAGTCTAACAACCACGAGTTATTAAATTATCTGCAAAATAACTTATAATATTTCCAGTAGAGTAGTTTTTAGTATTAGGAATACTAATAAAAGTGGTAAATATTAAAGTACATGAATAATAAAATTAAAGCAGTTTAATGTAATGATTAGTATTAATTAATCCAAATCAATTCTCCTGACAAATCATAAATAAAATCTGAAAATACAGCTAAAATCGTATATAAAGACTAAACAGATTCAAAATTATCATTACAGGAACTTTAACCCCTTCTACATACTAAACAGAGTAAAATATTGGAGGGTATAATTATTAATCAGTAGCAACGAAATTCCACTTTTACCGATAAAAATATAATTCAGTAATAATTCTTACTAACAATCCAAGCACCATCGTCATCATTAAAACACTAATTCCCATCTCCTAATTAAACGAGCAAAATTAACCCAAGGGATGGGTCTAGAAATTTTAATTAATTTACTGAAATGTATAATATGTCTTTGGGTGGTATGTTTTTTTTTTGCATGTACATACGTAGTTTATACTCAATTCAACTTGCGCGCTGATCGCAAAATCTAAAAAATGCAATGGCCATTTTTTGGATCTGATAACGAAGTTGAACAATTTGTGCTACATGGAAAAGATATTCACGGTGAAAAGATTATTGTTCTGTAAAATGCAAGACAGTATTATTATGCACATGATATATTGCTTAATGAGTAGCAGAAATACAAAATGTTACCATGAGGTATTTAACGAGATATGCCGACTATCATGTGATACTTATACAATTACTAAATATGACACCGGACTAGATTATTTCCGATTTTGAACCGCTGGTGTTAGCGCGGCTAAATGTTTTTTCCCAGCAATTTTTAAAGGTTGTGTTTTTTTCATTTCGGCCAAATAATTTGGAGGAAAATTCAGGCAGAAGGACTTTCTAGGCGGTATGGTAAACACGAAGGATTTAGTATTCAAATGCGAATGCTTATCATATTTGAACGAAGATAAAATACCGGAATTTTATGAAAAGTTGAAAAACCTTTTTCAAGTGTCTAATCATTTTGTAATGGTTTGAAACCAATTATATTTATCGCAAGAACCGAAAAATATGGATACAAAATCAGCATTATCATAATTCGCCACAATTTTAGCCAGTTCATGATTTAATGAACTGTCGTTCATCTGCCAAAAACACGAAATTGTGTGGAGGGTTGGCATCGCAGGTTAAAGGTGCTCGAAGGAAAGCAACATGCTAGCCTTTATTAAATAATTGAAGTACTTGGTAAAGAACATATTACTGTAAAATATATAATTCAGCGCATGCAGCAAGACGAGAAAGAAAAAATTTAAAGGATTTATGTTGAACGTGAGAAGAGATTAAGAGTGGTGTTAGCAGATAAATAAGAGAGATCCAAAATGAGTTTTTTAAAATGATTAGCATTTAACACCTTTTATCTTAATAATATTGGTTGTTTAAATTATTAATAATCTTATGAGTAATTAATTTACCATGAAGTTTTATGTGTTATTTCCTAATTAACAAAACAAAAATTAAATATAAAACATTGATAGTTTCAATTATTTAAGACAAAAGACTAAAATGTCGACTTGGAAAAAAATTTTCAAGTCGACATTTTAGAATCAACATTTTGTAAATCGACAAAATGTACCTGTCGACATTTTTCTAGTCAGCATTTCGATAGTCGACATTTTGGAATAGAAATTATAAAAATCGGCATAACGTTCCCAACCCTTAATCTTCTACAAAGCTCACCATTAACATGCTTATTTATCGTCTCACATAGTTCTATGAGAAGAACTATATGACGCCGTTCTATTCAAATCCTGAAATTATTTCTAACTAATCTGAGTATAACTAAAAATAAAAGAAATGCATCCATTTAAGTTTGACAATACTTTCGTTGAAAATAGAGAATTGTAAATATAGAATTGTAATTCCATTATTTCTGTACAACGTGGTAAATATTTAAAAAAAAATTGATCTACAACAAAAGTATTTTCCTTTCTCTTCGAGGAAATGGTACTAAAAGAATTTCTTACAACCGCACGAGCACATTCAATTACAAGTCAGAGGCCAATTTCGTGCTTGAGATAGTATAAAAATACATTCTTGTGAAATTAGCTTGGGATTTTATCCCAGAAAAATAAAAAATATCATCGGGTAACACTAAAACTACAATGATATTCCAGCCAAAAATTTAATATAGTAATTTCTTTGAATCTCGAAACTTTATTGTTGCACAGAAATTGAATTCTAATTTTAAATCAAAATTAAAAATTATGTAAAAGTAATAAAAGTTTAAATTAAAAGAACAGAATCGACTTAGCACTATTAGTAGCAAAGTGGCTCAGCTCGTTGATTCTCGGCAATAATTAAAAATATCCGTCTTAACATAACAGCGACTGAAGTGTCACAGATGTCAAAACAATTTCCGTTTTAGTACGGTCACTGATCTATATACATGGATACGACTTGACAAAAACTATATGGTAGTGAAAAAATAGTTCTACGTTTGTGACAGAGACAGAAAAATTTTCTTTTTTTTCTTGAATTCGAATTTTCGAAATTCAAATAATGTAAACAGAAAACTGGTTCCTATGAGTTTTTGATGTTTGACGTTTTGACGACACGAACTCTTTTTTTTATTCGAAATATTTGCAGGTGCGCATTTGAAATATCAAGGGAAATCGCAAGAAGAAATTTGCATACAAAAACGGTACCACATGAATTAAATGAATAAAATATGATTTATAATTTAAATCATTTGAATATTATTATTTGTTCATTGACTATAATAACAAAAAACCAATTTCAGAAATTTTCGAAATTAAATCTATCCTCAATATGGTCCTATCTTTCGGAAATATTTTTTTAAAGCAAGAGGTGTATATAAACGAGCGATATGACTATAAAAAAAAAGTGCTCCCATTTTTTGCAGTTGTTTTATATGGTTTCTGACATTCATGTCGTATCCATGTATATAGATCAGTGAGTACGGTTGATGTTAGTCAATGCAGTATCGATTTTCTAAATTAACTAAGATCTATTCGTCGTGCTACAAAACTCAGTAAAAGGCCTTTAACGGAATGTATTCTATGCGACACTAGGTCGTACTGATAAGCTGTAGTTTTGTAAGGAAATCAAAAAGAACCGACTTGGTCTGTCCAGATATATCGGAGGCCAGTAACGGAATGTATTCTATTCAAAACAAGGTTGCACTAACTACATAGCTCTAGTTTTAATTTCAAACCGATTTGCATGTTGTGAACAGAGCTATTAGGGTTTGGGCACAGAAAAAAGTAACATACTCGTATACAGAAGAAAAGCTACGAATGAAATATCGTATATTTTTTTCTGGGGTTATCTCGCTGGTTTGGGGTTATTTCAGGAAACACGAGAATAAGAATTTTAAATAAATAAATTTTACACTCTCGAGAGAGCTCTCTCAAATTCTTGCGTTTTATGTATTTTGTAGTCCTGTATGTATATGTGTGATTGGAACTTGTGTGTGGCATAAGAAAATAATATATTTTTTTATTATTTATGTGTTTAAGCGAGACCATCAAAACCAACAACAAAGTTAAAATTGTACATTATAATTGATTTGGCGAAGATTGTTTTTGATATTATATTGTATGCGTATGCATTTGTTTGATATTTAACCAAATAAAAAAACAAAGCGTAGAGGAAACAACCGCATTTTGCTTATTACATCGATTTTTGAATCAACTGCCGAATCGAATTTAATGATTTGACTTAAAAATGTACCTACGTAGTTAGGAAAATTTAAAAAACAGATAAGTTTTAAAGTAATTAAATTTATTTATTGTGTTATGTTGGTTGACTATTTTAGTCGAATATGAGTATAGATATTTCGTATTTAACCCATTAATGACCGATGTATGATATATCATACGCAAATCACTACTTTCTAACATCTTCTCCCTTGAATACTATACATACAATTTTTTGTTTTTAATCTTAAGTGGTTGAGGATGTTGTATACTTGTAAAATAATTTAAAACCTTACGGATAAAAAACGTTTAGTTGTACATATTTTGATCGATGTGCATTAAGGACAAAATGGATAACCGGTGGAAAGTAGAGACTTTATAAAAAATAGTTGGGTCATTAACTTTTATTGTATGTAATGTAATTTTTAGGAGATACTAACGGCTGCCTTTTATATTTCGGGATTTTAGAACAAAAACAAATATTAATCATCGAAAATCACTTTATTGTTTTTCAAAATATTCCCCATGAAGATCTATACACTTTTGCATGCGTTTGAACCAATTGTCGAAGCACTTTTTCCACTCTGATTGAGGTACCTCCAAAACATGCATTCTGAACGCAGCAACCGCTTCTTCAGGTGTCGAAAAACGTTGACCTCTCAGTTTGTTTTTTACGTACGGGAATAAAAAGAAGTCATTTGGTGACAAATCAGGACTATACGGCGGATGACTCATCAAATCGATGTTATGAGTGCTCAAAAATGCAGTTGTTTGAGCCGATGTGTGAGAGCTCGCATTGTCGTGGTGAAGAGTGATCCGTCTTCGGCAGTTGGTTTTCCTGGGGGTCTACTATGGAAATCGACCGCCATCGTTTTTTGCTCGTTGTTTATATTCAGCAATAGTAATTATTATTGCTGAATATAAACAACGAACAAAAAACGACGACGGTCGATTTCCATAGTAGGCCCCCTGATTTCTTGGAAGACAACTGGCAAACAAATGGTTGTGTACCACTCAGAATTGACTGTTCTGCGTTTTTCTAGTGGTACGGTTGCGACATGTCCATTTTTTCCGAAAAAACAGGCGATCATTTGCTTGCAAGTGCTTCGTGCGCGAACAACTTTTGTTGGATTCGGCTCATCTTGAACAACCCATACAGTCGACTGCTGTTTATTTTCCGGCTCATACGCGTAAATCCACGATTCATCACCTGTCACTATGTCATAGACGTGTTTTGAAGCACCGCGATCGTATTTCTTGAGCTTTTCTTTCGACCAATCGACACGAGCCTTTTTTGAGCGATTGACAAATTGTGTGGGATCCAACGCAAACAAATTTTTTTGACATTCAAATGTTTATGCATTATTGAATGTATGCTGGTCCCACGAATGCCTAAGGTTGTCTCAATCTCACGATAGGTCACATGACGATCTTGCAATATCAGTTCGCGCAGAGCATCAATGGTTTCCAGAACAACAACTGATTCTGGATGACCTTCACGAAATTCATGTTGGAGTGAACTATGACCTCGATTGAATTCACCATACCATCGATAAACACTGGTCCTTGATGGAGCTTCATCGCCAAAAGTTGAATTAAGTTCATCCATGCACTCTTGCTGCCTTAATCCACGTCGAAAGTTGTAAAAAATAATCGCACGAAGATGTTTTTGATTTAATTTCATTTTTTTGCCGAGATGTTGAGTTAATGAGTACTGTAAACAACACAAATAGCGCTCGAATGTCAAAACGTTCTGAGTACGTATATTCTCAAAAATGTCAAACTTTACGATAGGGCTGTCAGTTGCCAGATTGCAACACTAGGGTTGTCCAATCCCGAAATATAAAAGGCAACTCTCGTAATTAATTTAATTTTAAAGAATAAAAAAATAATAACTCGCAATTAAAGGAATTATAGTGACATATTTCCGTTGGTATAAGGTATATCATAAAACGGGCTATGACGTTCACGTTAATAGAGCCGTTATTAACAGACGGTTTTTGTACAGACAGGCACATCCGAAGGTCCCATGACTTTTTTAATTTTTTTCACCATTACATTTTTCGACTTGAAATATACGTGAATTGTGATTTTCAGAGAAATCTGGCCATTACAACATAGTTCGGATTTTAATGGGTGTTAAATTGGTATATTATGTTATGTCCACAAAATTTGCTTATACATAGATAATAAAACAAAACAATTCAATCCAAATAATTTTGTATTTTATTTTCAAGTTTCTTTTCATAAAACCATTTGGTGTGCTTTCTCAAAAGTACTAATATTAAGAAATCTAGTAGCTTATAATTATGTTCGGAACAAGGGTTTGTTGAACAAAACCAATATTTATATTTTGAATTGCCGTTAGAGTAATGAATACATCGATCAATAATTAGTTGCTTTAGCTTCTTTGCGTTACAATGTTCGTTAAATGTTTCTTCAAATATTTGAATATGCGGCTTACATAAATCAAATAATAATTCCGTTGGAGCGCGCAGGGAACCAAAATTATTGTTACTAACATAGTTCTTCATAAATATAAAATATTCAGAAGTTATTGTTATGTTAGCATCATTCCCTTTTTTGACCCATTTAGTTTCGCAATATTGGCAATATGTTCGTCTCAAACATTTAAATATAGTATATCCTAGGTAATACCTTATAGCACAGTCATCAAAATTTCGACTCGTGTTGTCGTTTGATAGTACATGTTCCAACAGTTCATGGTTATCTTCTGATTGATTACAGGTGACTGAGATGGGTTGCTCTCCAAAATCATCTACATTATCACTGTCTTCAATTAATGTTAGTTCGAATGATTCTTTGTTTCGTAAATCATTTGTAGTTATCAAATCTTGGATTAGTATTTCATCATCGTCTTCATAACAATTCGTTAAAGCTGAGTTTCTTAAAAATTTTATCGACATTATTTGACCAAGTAAATTATTAAACTCCTTTACAGTTGGATTTCGCCTATTACCTACTCCACCTCTTTGCCTAATTAGACCAAAAAGATTTTCTATCGGATCCTGGTTTAATCTAACTGTAAGTATAAAAAATATTTGACTATTTTCTAACATCAAACTATTTAATAATTGTAATACGGCATTAATAGATTGGATAAGCCCTTTGAAACAATATATAGTTTTCTTTTGCATCGGTTCAATTGATTTAATGTATGGCAACATCTCTAACATGTTTAAATAAACTCGTTTGTTAACTTGAATTGCACTTTTATGTTGGTTCTTATCGTTTAAGACTCGACTATTTAAATTGTCAAACAACCTGTCCATTTTTTCGACAAAATTTGCGGTTGATAACGAAACATCTTGAACTCTCGGTGAAAACTGGTTAAATTGACCCATCGTTCGAATACCACAGGCAACGGTCCAGCTGAAAACTTGTGTTGCGTAACTGACTCGCATTTTCTCAAACTTTTTAGGATATATATGTCGCGAAGTTAGTTTTGGACATAATCTAGTTGTATTTGTGGTGTCACGAGAATATAATTCGCTAAGTACTCTCCAACTTACAATACCATCATTGGTTTTAAGATCAACACTCATCAAATTATTACGTACAGATTTAATTAAATGGGGTACGTCGTATAGCGCAAATATTTTTTGTTCGTGTACGTAAAAGAACGGATTTTCTGGTTCCACGCCTAGAATCTTAAAGGCAAGCCGATTATTTGGACCCTGGTCACATACTCACATACACTTCACATTAAACCCTATTTCGGAAAGAATGGTAATATTTTTTTTTATAATATCTACTAAATCGCTACCTTTGATGTTTGTAGCGTTGGTAAAATATGATACAACATATTTGTAGTTTAAAAATAAACCTCTAATTAAAAATACACAAATATTTTTGGCTATATCTTTCGAGCGTAAGTTCCCCGAATCCGCAAACCCGTCAATCTCAGCTTTAACTGAATCATACTCTAATGATTGACGGATCATAACTTCGTCAAACACTAACACAATATTTCGTTCTATTTCAGACAATTCAATAATCTTTTCTTTTAAATTAATAATAATTTGGTCATTAAAACCGGGTTTTAAGTGTTTTATTTGTTTCCAATTTATTAGACTCTGTTTTGAAGGCATATTAAAGCCGAGAATGTCACGCATATAATTATATGTTGATGGGGATTTGAAATATAATTTCTGAGAAACTAATTTTTGTTTTGGAGGCCACCCTGAAAATTTGCTTTTTCTTAGAACTAAACATTTACTAAATTCCTTGCTATCCTCATTAATTTCTTGATTGTTAATTAAATATTCCAACCCATTTTGGGATTGTAGTTTCGCATTATTATCACGCAACTTTAAATATTTTTTTTTAAACCTATTAGTAAATTTTTTTGAAACACAAATCGTTTTTTTAGTAATTTGACATTTTTAGAAGCTTTAAAATATAATTTTTGGTAGATCCGTAACGTTTTAAAGCTTTTAATACAGTTGTAACAACTTGAAGCACATAAATCTTCACTACACATATTCGAAGAGCTGGGAATGTCGTCCAAATTATGTAATTCGATGTCTTGCACTGCTTGAACTTTATTAATTGTAGAGTACGTCTTTATATTTTGATACTTTTCAGGAACTTCTCTGACAAAATCTTCTTCAGCACGTTGCAAGTTTAATTCGGGAATGGCATTTTTTTTTAATCGTAATTTTCCCTTGTATTTATCTAAAAAATGTACATCACAAACCCGCAAAATGTTCTTATCTGAATTATCTATTCCACATTTAGATAACCAGGTGGTAAACTAGGGACTCTTGCGATCAGGAAAACTATAAAATTTACGATCAGGGAAGCACCTTTTGCTGGCCAAACATGTTGGAATTGCGCAAACAATCCCTGATAATCGTTTATCATCCATTTTTCGTGGTAGTGGAATTATAAAATTATCACCCATTTTTTGATGGAAGTGGAATTTTAAAATTGGTACAATATTTTTATATGGTTAGATCACAAAAAATACACACAATAATGTAATATATAACACAAAAAAGATGTACATATACCGATTACAACAAAAATCATTCAAATTCTTTTATTTGTTGTATGTTTAAACGACTAAATTTAGTTATATACTGGCAAAATTTCACAAATCAACAATTTACAATTAACAATTTTTTTTAAATATTTATTATTTATATATGCGTATGTATGCATCCACCGTTATCCTGTATAAAAATGCAATGACAAAGTAGAAAATATGTATGGAATAGAAAAATAGTATAGTACAGTATGATACAGAAAAGTAATATACATATATAATATTTATACTTTCTATTTTTTTCTGCGCATGAGTATGCATTTTAGAATGTACGTATGTAAATAGCAGTGATCGAGATTGAAAACACACACAAATTCAGTGTAAAATGCACACAAAAAAATAAAAATCGTAAACAGAGAATTTCAGCTATACAATGAGTATTTTATTCTCTACCAATTGTTGTTTTTGTAAAAAGACAATTTCAAAAATCAGAAAAGTTCTTGTTCGTAGCTTTTCTTCTGTATATGTTAATTTTTTCTGTGGTTTGGGTCAGTGTGGTATCAATTTTCTATAATATCTAAAGGGGTTCGGCCTGGTATGGCTTGGTGTATCAGAGGCCAGTAACGGAATTTTTTCTATACATCAAGTGGTCGTGGAAAACTGAAGTGCGACTCGTGTCTATATTATGTATAAAATTATGTTAATTTAAAGTCGAATGCTTGAGCGAAACGGATAAAAAACAATAAAATTTAAATAATCTAGTAGGTATTGACACAAAATGTAAAATTCTTCACATTTGCTCAGGCGTTTATTTTCTACCAGAGTTCATTTTGATACTAATCGGGTAAAAACCAAAAAAACGACTGTGAGATTTTACCCGCACTCACAATCTGGGGCGGAATCATGAAAAACAACCGGAAATTTTTAACGATTTAAAAAATAGTTTGCAACCTACTCCATTAAAACTGTTGAAATTTTGCATAGTAGATGAAGGGTGATAGTTATAGTGGATAAGTAAATACCAGTTAGGTAATTATTTATCTATTAGGAGGAAATAGATTTCCGTACAAAAATGCTCGATAATGAATAGTCATCGGAAAAAATTGTTTTGTTTTTGTTTTTTGTTTTGTTTTTTTGTTTATTTGTTTTTTTTTTATAAAATATTCAAGCCAACTTTGATCATTTTTGAAAATATTTTTTAATTGTTCATAGAAATATTTTGAAACAATTGATTTTTCCGTTCGGATTTCATGATTGCGCCCTGAAGTTAGTAACTAATACATTTTGCCCAATAAAATTTTCTACAGTTTTTGATGTTTCCCTCATTCGGTTGAAATTTTTGTCACTATGTGATTTAAAGCTGTACTATAAATAATATAATTTAATATAATATAATTTTTGTGTTTTTTTGTATAATATTTTCTTGTGATTTTTGAACGTCAATATTATGTGTGGATTTCTTGTTTTATTTTAAACAATAAAAATGTCTTTTTCAAGACAAAGCATATAAGATAAAACATATTTTGTCGCGGTGAATGATGGGCGCGGTACTGACCACGTTTTTAATTAAACAGCGGCATGATGGTGTTAATCCGGTAAATCGCGAAAGACAGAGGCAAGGCTATTATCAAAACCATGTCGCTGAAATGCAATTGAACGACACCGAGACGTTTGTAAATTATCATCGAATGACTCCTGCCACTTTTGATGAGTTGCTTGCGATTGTGAGACCTTACATTCAACGACTAAATGTAGGTAATAGGTCAATCAATGCTGGTCAACGTCTATTATTAACACTTCCGTAAATATTGTAACAATTATTATGAAATCTATTATAATTTGAAACTAAATATTTAATATTTTCAGTTACCTCTCTAGTGGTGATAGTAAGGTTTCCATAGGAAGATACGGGCATCGCATTGGCCAGTGTACCACTTAAACATTGGATGGTTGTGAGACAAATCGTTACAACTACCAATGGAGGGAAAGCAAAGCAGTTGATTCTCTATTTAAACCAGTACAATTTCCAAATCTTCTTGAATGTTTAGCCACCGTAGTCCCGTAATACATCTATTCCCTGGTTCAGCAACAAAGCCGGAAACAATTTTGCTTTTATTTAACGGATATTTCTTGTAATTATTTTTGTTTTTCTAAATTATTTGATCTATATCACACCGTGCCAATTGAATGAGCAGTTGTTACTCAAAATGAGGTGTGTGGATAGAGAGTCGAATAAAGAGAACAAAATTAGTTATATGTAACAGAAAACAAGCATTTTTTTTTGTTTAAATTGATTTTAAATATTATATTAAGTTTATTTGGTAGTATTTTTGAGCCCTTATGTGAATGACGAGTTACGCGGGTTCCTTTTGTATTTTTAGACGTCTAGTTTTGTATGTTTCAGACATAATAAAAAAAAATTGTGAGAACTTCTAGTTCAATTGATAGATTACGATCACACTTAAAAATGAGAAATCTTTCAACTTGGACGAAGGTGAGTGTAACAAAGGCACCTTTATATATTTTACACTATATTTGAAAGAAATAGCATGCAAATTGTAACAGTCGAAATCTGTTCCATACGTTTCGAAAATTTAACAAGACACATGCTAGTTCGATGTAAAAAATATACGTTGTCAAAAACATTTTTTGACTCACTGTATATACTGTTGTTGGATTTCGGAATTTTCAAGCAACTCATAACTTTTTTCTATCAGCATATCCACACTAAAGTAACTTGTATCCGGTAACTTCTTCGTTTCTTTCCCCTTATCTAAAAAATTTATTTAATTTATAGCTCTTTTCCTGCCGGCCATTTATTTAGTATAATATGCTTTGGGCAGATGATTATTTTAATTATTTTCATGGCAATATACCTATACATCTCTCCGCAACAATTCTCGACAAGAGAAAATGCTGCTTAAACAGTAAGTCTGTATACTTGGGTATAACTTCAAGAAAATCCTGCATCCTCGCTCTTTTAATACATGCTTCTATATCTGAATCAGAACTAGATAAAAAAAAATCGGAGCTTGAAGAATCGTAGAGTAAACCCGTGTCACTGCTACTTTCATCGAGCGCCTCAACAAGAACCTAAAAAATATTATAATTAATCAATATATGCATATATAAATATTTTTATTATTCAATACTCAGATCAATCACTTCCATTTCGTAAATGTTTTACTCTCTACTAAATTAGTTTTATTTTTTATTTAATTACGATTTACTTATTCCGCAGCAAAAAATCGCTTGGTATTTCACAGAAATAAACAAAAAAAATTTTTTTTTTCTTCTGACATTTCAACATAACTAAACCCTCACAAAGCCATCTATTAGAATTTTTTGAACCAAAATACCTACCGTCAATTTTATGCGTAACATCTACACCACCATTTGGGCATGGGTATTAGATACAAGTACTTGTGAGTAGTCTACTCATGCCAATGGAACACGGTTATTTTATTTTCATTACAAGTCCGTTGTCAGAAAATAGTAACGGGATTTTACAAAAGAAATTTTAATATTTTTTCTAATTTTTTTATATTAAGAGTTTTAAATTTATAATGTATGTACATATATATATATATATATATATATATATATATATATATATATATATATATATATATATATATATATATATATATATATATATATATATATATATATATATATATATTTTTTCTATTTTGGTAAATTTTCATTTTGTGGTTTATTTACTTTAATTATAATGTTTTATTAATTTTTAGTTAATTTGTTTTTCTCGTTTTGAAAATGGATATGAATGATATCCCAAACGTCGGCGATTTGATGTTATAAATTATAGCACAATAAATATAAATATATAGGCTTAATCCAGAAGAAGTTTTTAATTGTACTTATTTTAAAAAAGGCCTGATAACCACGAGTTATTAAATTTTCTGCAAAATAAATTATAATATTTCCAGTAGAGTAATTTTTAGTATTAGGAATACTAATAAAAGTGGTAAATATTAAAGTACATACATGAATAATAAAATTAAAGCAGTTTAATGTAATGATTAGTATTAATTAATCCAACTCAATTCTCCTGAAAAATCATCAATAAAATCTGAAAATACAGCTAAAATCTTATATAAAGACTAAACAGATTCAAAATTATCATTACAGACAGGAACTTTAACTCCTTCTAAATACTAAACAGAGTAAAATATTAGAGTTAGAGGATATAATTATTAATAAGTAGCAACGAAATACCACTTTTACCGATAAAAATATAATTCAGTAATAATTTTTACTAACAATCCAAGCACCATCGTCATCATTAAAACACTAATTCCCATCTCCTAATTAAATGAGCAAAATTAACCCATGGATGGGATGGGTCTAGAAATTTTAATTAATTTACTGAAATGTATAATATGTCTTTGGGTGGTATGTTTTTTTTTTGCATGTACATACGTAGTTTATACTCAATTCAACTTGCGCGCTGATCGCAAAATCTAAAAAATGAGTCATTGCTCGCAATGGCCATTTTTTGGATCTGATAACGAAGTTGAACAATTTGTGCTACATGGAAAAGATATTCACGGTGAAAAGATTATTGTTCTGTAAAATGCAAGACAGTATTATTGTGCACATGGTATATTGCTTAATGAGTAGCAGAAATACAAAATGTTACCATGAGGTATTTAACGAGATATGCATACTATCATGTGATACTTATACAATTACTAAATATGACACCGGACTAGATTATTTCCGATTTTGAACCGGCTTGTGTTAGCGCGGCTAAATGTTTTTTTCCCAGCAATTTTTAAAGGTTGTTTTTTTTTTCATTTCGGCCAAATAATTTGGAGGAAAATTCAGGCAGAAGGACTTTCTAGGCAGTATGGTAAACACGAAGGATTTAATATTCAAATGCGAATGCTTATCATATTTGAACGAAGATAAAATACCGGAATTTTATGAAAAGTTGAAAAAACCCTTTTCAAGTGTGTAATAATTTTGTAATGGTTTGAAACCAATTATATTTATCGCAAGAACCGAAAAATATGGATACAAAATCAGCATTATCATAATTTGCCACAATTTTAGCCAGTTCAAGATTTAATGAAAGACAATCTGCCAAAAACACGAAATTGTGTGGGTTGGCATCGCAGGCTAAAGTTGCTCGTAGGAAAGCGACATGTTGGCCTTTATTAAATAATTGAAGTACTTTGTAAAGAACATATTACTGTAAAATATAAGATACAGCGCATACAGCAGGACGAAAAAGAAAAAATTAAAAGGATTTATGTTGAACGTGAAAAGAGATTGAGAGTGGTATTAGGAGATAAACAAGAGGATCCAAAATGAATTTTTTAACAGGATTAGCATTTAACACCTTTTTATCTTAATAATATTGTTTGTTTAAGTTATTAATAATCTTATGAGATATTAATTTACCGTGAAGTTTTATGTGTTATTTCATAATTAACAAAACAAAAAATAAATATAAAACATTGATAGTTTCAATTGTTTAAGACTTATCATTCTAAAATATCGACTTGGAAAACAAAATTTTTTCAAGTCGACATTTTAGAATCAACATTTTGTAAATCGACAAAATGTACCTGTTGACATTTTTCTACTTGGCATTTCGGTAGTCGACATTTTGGAATCGACATTATAAAAATCGGCATAACGTTCCCAACCCAGTATTCTCACCTTATACTTTCGACTCATTATTACTTTCATAATCATTCTGATAACCTGTTTCTTGGTTATATTTAGTTAATTCAAAATATTTAATTAATCTTTAAATAAAAACTCTTTCCTGGTATATAGCCCTTTTATTTTGTTTATTTATATTTTTATTTTAAAAATTCGAGCAGCATGGCTTCAAATTTTTTTAAAAAAATGCAAACTAAATATGGAAGAGTTTTAGTTAAAAATATGAAAGTTCTTTTTAAACTAAAAGTCAAATTGGCGAAAGCCTAAAACAAAAAATCATTTTTAATAAAATGTCGAAAAGAACGAGTGTTTCCAAAAAACAGAAAATTGAAGAATATTTACAATATAAATTCTGCTGTGTTTAACCGTTTGGAATCATGTTTTATTTTCGGAATTATCAATCAAGAAATTGCAGTAATTTTTTTGTTAATTAAAAAATTAACCAAAACAATAACACAAAAAATTGAATGGATTAGAAACGTCATCTCACCATATTATTTTCGGAATTTTTCAACAAAATTAGAAAAAAGTTATAAATTCAGGTATGATTTCATTAAGGCGTTACATATTAGAAAATTTAATAATATTGTGCAAACAAATACAAACATGACAGTGTTTCCCAATGTTGAGTCTAACATAAATAATTTTAATGAAGTTAATATCAATAAATTGTTGGTAAATTTAACTAATTACCAAATACCGGATAGAGTCACAAATATTTTAGAACTAGGTGAAAAGTTTTGCCCCCCAACATCCGCAAAATATATACCTTATAAACAGATTATTGCGAATGTGGAAGGCGCACAGAAAACACAGACATAAATCTAGATAAACCACAAATTAGAAATGAATTAGTTAACATTTTAACTAATTTCAAAAATCATTCTAATCATAAAAAGTTGTTGTCTAATGTTGAACAAGAATATGTTAAGGATGTTTTGTCCACAAAACAATTTTTAAAAGACCATTCTGAAATTTTAGTTACAAGAGCTGATAAAGGTAATACTACTGTTTTGGTAAATCAAACAGATTACCTGAACAAAATGTTGGATTTACTCAAAGATAGTAATACATATCGGCAAATCAATAAAGACAGTAATTCTTCTATTCAGAACAAATTGAACAAAATGGTCACTTTTTGGCAAAAAAATAACAATATTACAATAAGTGAAGGAAAGCATCTAAGATGTTATAATGGCGTTTTAGCAAAAATGTATGGATTACCTAAAATACACAAACTAAATACACCTTTTTGGCCCATTGTAAGTTCTATTGGAACTACCTTATATAATGTTTCGTCCTTCCTTTCACAAATTTTGAATAAAACGGTTGGAAAATCTTCAACTTTTATAAAAAACTCTTTAGATTTTAAAGAAAAAATTAAAAATATTATTTTGCCAAGTGGTTATACCATTTTATCTCTAGACGTAGTTTCTTTATTTACAAATATTGGCAGTAATTTGGCTTTGCAACTTTTAGATGAAAGATGGTTAGAAATTCAAAAAATTCAAACACAAAATTAAACAAAACACAATATATTTCTGCTATGGATTTAGTTCTAAATAATTGCGAGTTTTCGTTTAACAATCAAGTATATAAGCAATTATTTGGTTCACCTATGGGTTCCTGCAAGTCCTGCAATTGCCGATCTTGTGATGGAATATGTTGAATCAAATGTACTAAACTCACTCGATTTCCAGCCATTTTTTTTCTATCGTTTTGTAGATGACATCATCACAGCGATTCCCCTAGAAAAAATTGATCTTTTTATTCAAAAATTTAATTCGTTTAATAACCATATAAAGTTTACTATGGAGTTAGAGTGAAATAATAATGGTTTTTCATAATGCAGATGGTTTACTTTCGACAGATTGGTTTCATAAATCGACTTGGTCTGGCAGATACCTAAATTTTGATTCTCATTTACCTATTTCGTATAAACGCAATACTGTTAAATTATTATCTCAAAAAATAATTCAATTATCTGACCCTGTTTTTCACAAAACTAATTTTCGGCTTCTTAAAACAACTCTTTTAAAAAATAATTATCCAAATTCATTTTTGAATCCAATATTAAATTCCTATCAGTACAAATTTTCTAATAACAGCCAATCTGTTGAGAATGTTTCAAAAGTTGCCAATAACAATCTTAAATATATATCAATTCCATATGTAAAATTTCTATATGAGAAAATAAGTTTTTGTCTTAACAAATACAATTTTAAAATAGTGGGTAAAGAACATAATAGTCTAAAACCGCGAATATTTTCAAACCTTAAAGATCCTACAATTTTAGGTGATAATACAAACGTAGTGTATAAGATTGTTTGTGAATGTGACAAAATTTACATTGGACATACGCAGCAACGTTTAAGTGAAAGATTTTGTCAACATAAACGAGATGCTAAAAAATTACAACAAAAATCAGTTCATCGTGATGGAATTAGTGCCTTATCAAGACATCTTTATGATGCCCAACATAATATTTATTTAGACAACATTCGTGTAATCGAAAAAGAAAGTAAATTAAATACTAGACGGGTTTTGGAGTTGATGCACATCAAGACAAAACCAACAAGTCTTAATAAACAAAGTGATTGTGCATATCTTCAAGATTTTTACAACAATGTTTTATAACAATTAACATTTTATTGTATTTTTCATGTTGTAATAGTTTATCATGATAAATTACATTTTATTTTGGCAATTTTTATCCAAAATTTCATCTAAACTCAATTTTAGGCTAACATTTTCATTTTATATTTATTTTTTCTACATGTTTTTGAAATTGACTTATTGAATCTGCTTTTCTTAAAATGTTTACAAAAATATTTTTTCTTGTTTCAATTTTTTCCTCTATTGAGTGATAGTGAGTTATAATATTATTTTTTGTATGTTTTTTAAAACAATTTTAATTAATTAATTTAATTAATTATTTTGTATTATTGTAAGTTTTCTGTTTTTTTTTGCTAACTGTTTTATGTTTTTCTAACTTTTTCTTAACATATTTTAGTACATATACATTCCTGATGATGAACATAAATTTTGTTCGAAACGTCGTTGTTAAAAAAATAAAAATATAAATAAACAAAATAAAAGGGCTATATACCAGGAAAGAGTTTTTATTTAATAATTAATAAAGCCCGAAAAAATACTTTAATTAATTAATCTTCTTCAAAGCTAACCATTAACATGCTTATTCATCGCCTCACATAGTTCTCAAGAGAAGAACTATATGACGCCTTTCTATTCGAATCCTGAAATTATTTCTACCTAATCTGAATATAACTAAAAATAAAAGAAATGCATCCATTTAGGTTTGACAACACTTTCGTTGAAAATAGTATTATATAGAATTGTAATTCTATTATTTCTGTACAACGTGGTAAATATTTAAAAAACAATTGATCTATAACAAAAGTATTTCCCTTCCTCTTCGAGGAAATGATAAATAATTTTGTTACAACCGCACGAGCACATTCAACTACAAGTCAGAGGTCAATCTCGTTCTTGAGATAGTATAAGAATACATTCTTGTGAAATTAGCTTGGAACTTCATTCCAGAAAAATTAAAATATCATCGGGTAATACTTAAACTACAATGATATTCCAGCCAAAAATTTAATATAGTAATTTCGTTGAATCTCGAAATTTTATTGTAGCATAGAAATTGAATTCTAATTTTAAATATTAAAATCAAAATTAAAAATTATGTAAAAGTAATAAAAGTTTAAATTAAAAGAACAGAATCGATTTAGCACAATTAGTAGCAAAGTGGCTCAGGTCGTTGATTCTCGGCAATAACTAAAAATTTCCTTCTTAACATAACAGCGACTGAATGTGTCACAAATGTCAAAACAATTTCTGTTTTAGTACGGTTGATTTTAGTCAATAAAGTATCGTTTTCTAAAATAACGGAGAGCTATTCGTCATGCTCAGTAAAAGGCCTTTAACGGAATGTATTCTATGCGACACTAGGTTGTATTGATAAGGTGTAGTTTTGTAAAGAAATCAAAAATAACCGACTTGGTCTGTCCAGATATATCGGAGGCCAGTAACGGAATGTGTTTTATTCAAAACAAAGTTACACTAACTAGCTCTTGGGTCAGTGTGGTATCAATTTGTTATAATATCCAAAGGGATTCAGCCAGGTATGGCTTAGTGTATCAGAGACTAGTAAGGGAATGTGTTCTATACAACAAATGGTCGTGAAAACTGAAGTGCGGCTCGTGTCTGTGTATATGTGTAAAATTATTTTAATTTAAAATCGAATGCTTGAGCGAAACGGATAAAAAACAATAAAATTTAAAAAATCTAATAAGTATTGACACAAAATGTAAAATTCTTCACATTTGCTCAGACGTTTATTTTCTACCAAAATTCATTTTGATACTAATCGGGTAAAAACAAAAAAAAACGACTGAGATTTTACCCGCACTCACAATCTGGGGCGGAATCATGAAAAACAACCGGAAATTTTTAACGAATTAAAAAATAGTTTGCAACCTACTCCATTAAAACTGTTGAAATTTTGCATAGTAGATGAAGGGTGATAGTTATAGTGGATAAGTAAATACCAGTTAGGTAATTATTTATCTAATAGGAGGTTTTTCTAAATAAATTTCTACCGGAAATAGATTTCCGTACAAAAATGCTCGATAATGAATAGTCATCGGAAAAAATGTTGCCAAGAAATTTTTGTTTATTTGTTTTTTTTTTTATAAAATATTCAAGCCAACTTTGATCATTTTTTAAAATATTTTTTAATTGTTCATAGAAATATTTTGAAACAATTGATTTTTATGTTCGGATTTCATGATTCCACCCTAAAGCTAGTAACTAATACATTTTGCCCAATAAAATTTTCTACAGTTTTTGATTTTTCCCTCATTCGGTTGAAATTTTTGTCACTATGTGATTTACAGCTGTACTATAAATAATATAATTTAATATAATATAATTTTTGTGTTTTTTTGTAAAATATTTTCTTGTGATTTTTGAACGTCAATATTATGTGTGGATTTCTTGTTTTATTTTAAACAATAAAAATGTCTTTTTCAAGACAAAGCATACAAGATAAAACGTATTTTGTCGCGGTGAATGATGGGCGCGGTACTGACCACGTTTTTAATTAAACAGCGGCGTGATGGTGTTAATCCGGTAAATCGCGAAAGACAGAGGCCAGGCTATTATCAAAGCCATGTCGCTGAAATGCGATTGAACGACACCGAGACGTTTGTAAATTATCATCGAATGACTCCTGCCACTTTTGATGAGTTGCTTGCCATTGTGAGACCTTACATTCAACGACTGAATGTAGGTAATAGGTCAATCAATACTGGCCAACGTCTATTATTAACACTTCCGTAAATATTGTAACAATTATTATGAAATCTGTTATAATTTGAAACTAAATATTTTATATTTTCAGTTACCTCTCTAGTGGCGATAGTAAGGTTTCCATAGGAAGATATGGGCATCGCATTGGCCAGAGTACCACGTCATATATACTCAGAGAAACTTGTACACAGTCGTGGAATGTATTGAAGTGGATGGTGTTTCCAAAACATTCATGTACGATGTGGAAGGAAATAACGAAGGAATTCGAGGAGCAGTAAAATTTTCCTCATTGTCTAGATGCAATGGATGGAAAACATGTGATTATACAAGTAAGTTTGTTATGTAAATTGTTTATTAAGCCAATAGTAAAGTTACATTTTTTTATTGTATTTATAGGCATTTGGTGATTTTGGCTCAGAGAATTAGAATTATAAACATAGCCATAGTATAGTTTTGTTTGCAGTAGCAGATGCAAGTTATAAATTCACATTGGTTGAGATTTGAGAACAGCGTCATGTGGGAGACAACACGATATTTCGGCAGAGCAATTTCGGAAGAGCAGTCCTGAGCGGTGGTGATGATTTAAGTTTACTACTACCAGATAATCCCTGAGATGGGCAAGAATATCCCTATGCTTTTTTGTTAGGGATGAAGCTTTCGCTTTGCTGCCAAACCTAATGAGACCATATCCCGGTCGCAGCACGTCACTACCGCCAAGGGAGAAACATGTTTTAACTACCGACTATCTCGAGCCCGACGAGTAGTTCAAAATTCGTTTGGATTTCTGTCCAGTAGATGGCGGATTTATAGGAGGCCCATTTTAGCAAGAAAACCAACAGTACTTGCGATAATTAAAGCAACTGTAGTACTGCACAGTTGGTTGAGGAATAAACGGATCCGAGAATATTTGGGTAGTGACTTGGTTGATAGCTATGTTGGTGAGTCACACAGACCAGGAAGATGCTGCAACGAGAAAACTTTCGGAGTGGAAAGCATACGTAAAGCAGGACCCAACAATCCCAGCAGGAATGCTGTTGAAATCATTGAACATTTTAAAAGATATTTTAATGAAGTGGATATTCTGCCTTGGCAAACGACAACACAACATTAGACTGAGTATTGAATTTCTAAACATAGAAAAATAAAATAAAATATAAAATTAAATTAAATTAAATTAGTGATTTATTTCATTAAATATCATAGTTATCAGAGACAATTATTTTTTCAATCGTTGTAAAAAACTAACTAAAATTAAATTTTTTTCATTAAATTTATTATTTTTCTCTTCGAACTTAATATCAAAAAATTCCAAATTAACGGATTCAACGTAAACATTTAGTTGGGATGATACAGATGCGAGATGGCTTTTGAGTGATGACATTTGATGACATTTTGCAGACACTTATTCAACAGTATTGATTTGAAAGTGCAACTGGATGTTATTTATACCGACTTTTCTAAAGCGTTCGATAAAATTAATCATTTAATTCTAATCAAAAAGCTACAGCGGTTGAATTGTCAAGCCATCCCTACTAAGTGGTTGCTGTCCTACCTCTCAGATAGGTGGCAGTTTGTTAAAATTGGTGAGTCATCTTCTCGTCTATTTCGGGTTATTTCTGGAGTGCCACAAGATAGCCACATTGGGCCACTTCTATTTTCAATATTCGTCAACGACGTGGTTAACTGTTTTGTCTCTGCAGATTGCCTGCTTTACGCAGATGATATGAAAATATTTGCACAAATATCAAACGCATCCGACTGTATAAATTTCCAAGCGGATTTAAACAGATTTTGTGATTGGTCGGTTGAAAACAAACTGTTGCTGAACGTGAGTAAATGTAAGGCAATGTCTTTCTGGCGTACCCGCTTTCCGATTATACATCAGTATTCGCTTTCTAATGAAGAAGTCGTTAGAGTTAAGTTCATATCCGATTTGGGTGTTATTTTCACTCGAGATCTCACATTTACAAGGCATATTGATTCGATAATAAGCCGAGCATATACGATGCCGATAACCTTGAAATCTCTGTTTGTCTCATTTGTTCGATCAATTTTGGAGTATGCCTCACAGATTTGGTCCCCTTTTTACCGATTCCATTCCGCGAGAATTGAGAGTGTTCAAAAACAGTTTCTTATCTAAGCGCTTAAAGGTTTACCTTCAATGCGGGCACATGAGCACGTACTTCCGCCTTATCGCGATCATTGTGCTCTCTTAGGATTACAACGGTTAGATCACCGACGTGATATTTCATCCGCAATATTTGTCCGTGACGTATTATGTTCACATTTAGATTGTGCCGAGTTACTCACCAGCTTCGGCTTTTATGTTCCGGTGGCCACAAATTATTGTTCATCTGAACCAGTCTTGAACTTATCGCGTGTTTTTAATCTTGTTTTTCATAGGTTTGATTTGAACATGTCAAGAAATTCATTGAGGAACGAACTATTTAAATTTTATAATAACCGTTCTTAAATTAAATAACTTTTTCAATTTTGTCATGGCGCTTATTTTTAATAATTGTAATAATTACCGATTGTAACCCTGTAGGTAAATTATATAAATAAATAAATAATAATTTTAAAAACAATTTCCAAATCATCTTCTAAAATAAAAACAAATTTTCAATTAATTTAAATATTTTTTAGTGTTTTAACTAGTTGAATTACATCAATCCAATCAAAACACAAACATTTAAATTATAACCACAATTTGTTTACTCAAAAATATAAATATTTTTTAATTACACGTACATTTCTAAATGAATACTTACTTTTAGCCATAGTTAAAATAAATATTATTTTTATAACCAAGCTGTATGTGCACAAAAGAAAAAAGAACATTGACAAATTCTTTCAAAAAGTAAAATAGCAAAAGGCCTGCTGGTTTTATTTGTTTAACAAAATTTTTGATATCTGTAGGCTGGTCATCTACCGATCAAGTAGCGCAAAGATAAAACTATTTGTATGCAGTCGGCTTTAGTGAGTATATAGCATGAGCCGCACATAAAATTATTGCCACTGTAAACGTGCTATAAAATGCCCCCACTTTAAAATTTAGTTTATAGGCGAAGCGGTAAGAGACGAAGAAAAACGCATCGTGTTGTCGCATAGTGTGGAAAGGCTAAATAGGCATTTCAATTCAACGACTTGCTTCGTTTTTATACGCGAATATCTACAAGTAAACAAGTTATAGGTATAGGAGCCACTAACGACTGTAGCAAATATGAAAGCATTATACATTAATTAATGTTAATGTCCGTAAAAAATATGAAAAGATATCACAGAAGAAGTATTCAGAAATATTTTGTTAGATGTACGTAAACAAAGTTCTATAAAATAAAAATTAAAAGGTTTCATTAAAGAAAATGACCTTGAAATAATATTGAAGTTGGCCTACTCTAAGTGACTCGCGCTTTATATTATATATATCTGATTTTTTTAAACATCCGATACGCATCAAATTCTCATACAATGTTCATGAGTATTAATAAATTTACTAAATCGGCAGGATCGACCTTTTTCTTACGACAAGATTATATATTATTAAAAAAAACCTAGCTTACTATTTGTAGTCTAATTAGACGAATATTTCTAAATAAATTTTGAAAATAAAAAATTCTAAATTTATTGACCTCCAAAAGCTTCTGTTTCGTTTATTTTATTTCTAATTTACAACTTTTATTTTTTTCTACAACAAAATTTTCATCTTTCTATTTTTGGTATTTTTGTTTCTATATCAGTGTCAAGGTTTCATTCGGTTCATTCCATTATTCTCTTTTTGGTTCGTTTTTTTATAAATTTACCACAGTTTATAAAATCCGAAACAGAAAACCAACAATTTGTATGTGAGCTTTATGTTTAAATTCCAGGTCAAGTTCAATTGAGGGAGGAAACCTTATACTGTTAATTTAAGTTTTGTGCAGCAAGTCAGTACGGAGACATGTTTTACATAAAAAATTGTGAATATGTTTTTAAAGGTAAATTATTTTTTTTTTGTTCCTAGTTAAAAACACCACAGAAGATAAGGATTCTACAATTTGTTTGCTGGTTCAGACGATTTTTATGCAACATCAAACTTAATCTTTGTTCAAATTTTATAAAATACTCGATCAGTAATAAATCATTTTTAAAGATATTTCAAAAGCTATTTCAAAAAATACCACTACTTTGCGGAGTGAATTATTGATTAGAGTAAGATGTGTTTTTTTGAGGTGAATACCATAAAACATATCATTCATTCCTTTTCTGAATATTACAAAAAATGTTTGACTTGACGTTTATCCCTTAGTGGAATCGCATAGTTAAGCACTCTTTCATGTGTTGTCAGAAAAATCTACTGACCCCAAAATAAATATTATGTTTGCAATAATATTAAAAGCTCTGCACTTTTTCGAATTTAATTTTTATTTATAAATGTTTGATGTAGTTTGCGATTACTACAAATATAAAAAAAAACTAATTTAAAGTTTATTGTTAAAAATTAAATAAACATTGTTCCGCTCATTCCATACACTTTAGTTTTTCATCGCTTGTGATTCTAACAGGAGTTTATGTTATTTACAAATTAACAGATGAATAAATTTATTTTTTATTTTAGTTTTTGTTTATTATTAAATTAAAACTGAATTTTATACAAAATAAAACAATATTTTTGTTATTACAAGAGTACTGTTGGTAGAAATGAAATAAAACAAATTGCCATAGTATGATGATGCCGCTAATAAAGACATGGGAATGCAGTTGAAATGTTTGAACAATTTTCACAAAACTATTTTTATAAGAGAAAGTTTAATTTTGGATTAATTTAAAAATTCTATTTTTTAAACATTTTCGTAAAATTAACTTTTGCAATTAAGAATAATTTATTATTTGTTAAACGCCCTATTAATGCATTGTTCGAGTTTAGTTTAGTACGTCAATATAAAAGAAAATATTTATTTAAATTAAAGAAAAAGGTCCAGATTGGTTAAAGTATGCTTCTACTTCTAAAAGCTCGTATCAAAACTATACGACAAAATACAAAACATATACAAAAAAATGTCGATCTTTAAATATGAGTTAACGAGTGTTTTATCTGGAAAAGGAGGTTCTCGAAAATTAAGATATAAAATTAATTTAATTTGACAAATTATTTATTTGTTAATACATTTGAATATCACTTTCATAAATATTCTTTTAAATTGGAAAATTATTCAAATTTAAAAGTATTATTATTCCAAATTTAATGAAATTTGGAACTTCTGATGAGTTGCCAGATGTAGATTTACATCGTCAATACAGCACATTTTTGTCTTCAATAGTTGAGCATAAATTTTAGGTTATTTTTTAATTTATAAAGGATTTATCGATTGATATGTTTATTCTGTGGTAACCTAACATGTCCTACCATTACATTTTTGATATTTTATCAAAGTTTATGTTTCTTTTTCCTAGAATTAAAGTGGCAACTGGTTCGTTTATCAATTATTTCTTTTCTGTTGCCATCACAACCTACTAGAATAAATGTGAATAACTTCTCTATCCCTTATTTTTTCATGTATCATTTATTTTGTGATACAAATAAAGTAAAAATATCACAATCTTCTAATCTAGCAGGCTGGTAGATGATATAAAAACTAAAACAGAGCCATATTTTATTCTAAAGAAATGAGACATAAGCTTTGATAAAGTATAGAAAATGTGCAGCTGAAGGTAGAACTACTGATTTAGAATCAAAAAAATTTACCAAGCGAATCGATCAAAAACTTATTTAAATTACATTTGGCCTAAAGATTTGATTGGTTTGAATGAAGTACATAGTTCGGAGTGAAACTGTGTAATGGTGTGAATGGGTGGTGTGTACGCTAATCAAAAAGGGAGTATCTATTCATGAGAGAGAATAGTGAAAATAGCTGACGAAGAGAGAACTTTCGAAACTTATACGAAACAAAAGTAACAAAAAAAATTCACATAAAGAAATAGTATATTGTATAATTAGGAGGAAAAGTACTGCATTCCCGGACGATAGTGGAAATTGGCAACCACGGGAGTCCGGGAATGCACTTTTCCTCCGAATTGTACATACTATTTTTTCTCCGATCGGACTTTAAAACGAATATAAACCCAAAATAATTTTTTAGTATTATTCATTTATTATCATATTAAGAAATCAAAACAAAGTAAAAAATCGAAAATAACAACCAAAATTATTGCTTAGTTAGCCACGACATCATAAGACATTTTGTTTTTTTTTTTCAAAAGTTGTCAAGTTTGTGTACCTATTTGATTTATAAAAAACGTGTGAACGAAATTTAAGGGATATGAACAGTGAAAGCGAATTATCCTTATCTTGTACCCCACTGAATATAGTAGAAGCAGCTAATTCAGCTACATGTGATTTACTCACGCAAAAATCGAAGGAAAAATACGAAAATGCTTAAAAAACGCTTTATGGATTATCGTCAATCTAAACACATCAAATCATTTTCGGAAAACGTCATTCTGCCGTATTTCACTGATTTATCTACAAAATTGAAATCATCCACATTATGGTCAAACTACTCAATGATCAGGTCGATGCTAGTGGTTAAAAATAATGTGGATATTGCAAAATACCAAAAATTTACGTGTCTTCTTGAAACGCAAATCCGACGGATATAAAACGAAGAAATCTTAAATATTAACTATGGAATATGTTGAACAATTCATTTTGGAAGCTTCAGATGATTCGTTCCTAGTTACTAAAGTAAGCATGTAGGTATTAAAAACGATTATTATTTGTATTTACACATTAAATTCAAATATGTTTTCAGATAAAATACAATTCACACTGTAATATTTTTTTGTAAGTAATATTATGATTGTTTTTTGTAGGTTGCGTTAATTTTTGGAATCGCTGGTGCTTGTCGACGGGATGAACTAGCCCGCATAGAAATTACTGACATTAGTGATTTGGGATCTAAACTTTTAGTTAAAATCCCGAATAACAAGACAAATAAACCACGATCATTTATCGTAAACGAAACTTATTTAGAATATTACAGAAAATATGTAGCTTCGCGTCCAAAAGATTTAAATTCTTTGCGTTTTTTTTAATACACAAATGGTAAAGTTTTCAAACAAGTAGTTGACATACATCAGTTTGGTAAAATGCCACAAATTGTTGCTACTTTTTTAAAATTGCCAGACACAAAACAATACACAGGGCACTGTTTCCGCCGTTCATCTGCGCCAATTTTAGTTGATAATGGCGCAGATTTAACATGCTTAAAAAGATTTGGAGTTTGGAAATCATCGACTATTACTGAAGGGTATATTGATGAATCCATTATCAATAAAATTGAAGTTGCTCATAAGATTTTCGATACAACGGATAATGAAACAGCCGATGCAAATAATGTTAATGATTTTAATAACAATATATGAACAACAATGATGGGATGCGATACTACTAATCCACCAATGTTCAATAATTCTACTAATTGTACGATAACCGTTAATATTACAAATAAGTAAAGTTAAACTCCTATACCTAACACATAATTAGTTTGGCATAGATTTATCAAATAAAAATTGATTATTATGTATACTGTTAAATTAAAATAAATAAATGCGTTTGACCTTATAACTGTACTTTTATTTCTTCTAAACAATTAAAAATCCATACGGGAATATATTCCCGGCCTAGGCCAGAAAAAATATTCTCGTACTATTATTACTTGTTGCTTAGCAAAAAATACAACATACTGGAATCATGAGCTTTTCGTTTCAAAAAATATATTTTTTCCTACGATCAGAGAAAAAAGGTATTCTAATTTTTATTTAAATTTAAAATTAAATCTAGTTATAAAAATGCAAAAAAATAATGGAAAAAATAAACTTTTATCGGTATTTATCTTGGAAAAATGTTGAGAGTACAACATAACCATACATCAATTATATATAGACTTCCGTCAGGCATATGACAGTATAAATCGCGATAACCTTTGGGCCGCGCTCATATGCCTAGGAATTCCAGAGAAACTCGTTTCTCTGTGCAAATTAACAACGTCCGGGTCTGTATGTAGAATTGTAATCGAAGGAACTGTGTCAGACTCCTTCGAAATAACATCTGGTGTTCGACAGGGAGATGCACTCGCGCCTGTGCTGTTCAATTTGGCGCTTGAGTACGTAGTGAGGAAAAGCAACATCGAAACCTCGCGCTGTATATTTAATAAATCAAGCCAAATTTTTGGATATGCAGATGATATCGTGCTTCTTGGCCGAAGACCTAGCGATATCAAAGACAGTTTCGTGCCGCTCGGTCGCTGCGCAAGAACACTTGGTTTGAAGGTGAACAGTACCAAAACCAAATTTGTATCAACACCCAGGAACATCTCAATGATAAATCTCGGAATTGGCAACCATAACTTTGATCGTAACTTCAGATACCGCGGGTCAGTTATAACATCATCAAATGACATGCAGGCAGATATAAAAGCCTGAATCGCTGCCGCACATCGAGTTTTCTACGCCCAATCAAAATTATTGCGATCTAGACATCTATCGCAGTCGTGCAAGCTCGCACTTTATAAAGCACTCATAAAACCTGTGCTGGCTTTCAGAAGCGAGAGCTGGACCATGACCACTAACGGATTGTAGATTGTTATCAACTTTCGAAAGGAAGGTCATTCGTTCAATCTTTGGTCCGATTAAAGTCGCGAACAATGAATATCGGATTCGCATGAACCACGAAATAAAGCAACTCCTCGGAGGCAGCGATATTATCGGATTCATCAAATCCAATCGAGTTAGATGGCTTGGTCACGTTACAAGGTCCCCACAACAACGGATGACCAATAAAGTGTTCCATCAACAACCAGCCGGTATGCGTCGTAGGAGGAAGACCCCGACTGCGCTGGCGTGACGACGTCGAACAAGATCTACATGCACTAGGATGTCGAAACTGGAGGACGAGAGCGATGGATCGAGACGGCTGGAGGACAATAGTGCGGGCGGCAAAATCCCTTCATGGGATGTGAAGCTAGAGAGAGAGAGAGAGAGGTATTTATCGAGTTAATTACGAAAGGTTTGTGTATACCTTAAGATTTGATAAGAGCCGAAAAAGGTGATAAGTCTAAAGATCAAAATGAGGGTACAGGTGAAGGTTTTGGTTCACAAAATGGTACCGGTGAAAATGACTTTCGAATGAAAAGAAAGTGAGAATCAACTGGACGATGCAAAAAATCCGAAAATATATTTTATTGTATACAATATTAGAATACAATATTTTATACAATAAGAAAAAAGTGAAGGGTGAATATGTCGTGACAACACCCGACTTTATTTTTCGACAAATGTACAAAGATCTCGACTACACCACACTTAATTTCTAAATCGAAAAATTGAACGTGCAGGATTTTTGATAAAAACTGTCTCGTATAATTAAAAATCATTATTGCTGCTTAAATTTCAGAAAACCAAAAATTTTGCATAGATCTGTAGGACTGTGACTATGGACAGTAGAGATGCCGAATTTCGCCCTCGATAGCATCAATTCAGGGGTCCCACACAATTAGAAATTTGGCCGCGTTTTACGATGTAACCCTTGCATCGAGGGTTATACGGAGGAATCGTTTAACACATTTAAAAGCAAAGCATGCATTGCCGATATTTACGATGCAGTTGCGTTTAAAACGAAAGTAATACGTGCGTCGAAAGTAAATTTCTATATAACCTGTGACACTATTCTGGTAATTATCCGGCACTACGGAACTGGGAAAATTATTACTGGGATTTATATGTAATTTCTGTTCAGATATTATTTGTTCCGCCATACTGAGGTAAAAAGCTAGTGTTACAATTTTTGAAAACAAAATTAAATTGGGAAAAATTTTCCCTGCCAATTTAGATATGGAAATTTTTTTTCCAATTTATAAATATTTACATCAAATTTTCTCCTCAGTAGGCGGGAAAAAAATATTTGAATAGAATTCCCGGAGAATTGCTAGAATAGTGTCATTGGAGTTAACTATTGTTTAGCGAATTTATAATAATTCGCTAATGCATTGTGTATATAAAATCAATATAAGGTAAACATATTTTTCTTGTATTTGATGAGCGCAGTCTGACGTGACAACTGAATTCCCTAAATTTGAATTTTTGACTCATAGATGTATGAATTTTTATATAGAAAATTCAAATTCTCATGAAGTAAAAATGGATTTTATTTATATTAAATTTCGTAAATTTAACAAAATCGTAAACAAACAAAATCTAATTCGAAAAACATGTGCTTCACATTTCTTTTTTTAATATAATTAGAATCGAAATAATTTTCGAAACATTTTGCATGCATATGATGGACAACTTGCTTCTAAAAACGATATACCTTTGCACTGGCGTCATGTACGTAATTATTTGCATCGCATATCAAACTTTTTTCTATTGTGAAAGTTCGATCCATATAAGTGGAGACAAAAAGTTACGACTGTGGATTTTTAAAGTGTTATATGTAAAAAATATGTGCCGAAAATCATGAAGATGTCTACTAATTCTGGACTCCGGTCCTAAAATTGTGGTGGATGTTGCTCGATTTTGATGAACGTTGCTGCAGTGGTTAATAAAATACATATCCTCACAATCATAGTGATTTCGTCTGGTTATTGCCGCCAGTATAGGCTTGCATGGAGATTGCAATATACAGATGGTCTTAAATCGGTCATATAGTCGTACGTTCTCGAGTTGGCTGAGTAGGCGTAAAGTAAGGACGAAAAAAGCATAACCACGATAGAGCAGGATGAGCCTCGGGCCCCAAAACAGATTTCATTGTAAATAAATAATAAAAAATACAAAAAAAAACCTCGTAGGTTAAATGTATATAGCGCCATTTGGGCCGGCGGCATCATTGAGCCTGTAACAGTTTCTGGAAACCGCTATCGAGACATGTTGGAAAACTTTCTTGTGCCCGAATTTGATGAATTTTGCGAGAATCTTTTCCCGGCCTAATAATTTCAGAATGTGATGATATCGGCTGACCCCCACGACTGATTTGACCCTTCCCGATTTCTTCCTTTGGAGTGGGTATTTGAAAGGAAAGGTGTACACCAACTGCAACCTCGACGCATAAAGAGAACATTAGAAATGAAATTGCTGAAATAACAACAGAAGTCTGTGAAAATGTTATGAAAAATGTGCTTAAAAGAGCTAGCCTTAGCACCACGGCCAGAGACGGCCACTTGATTGATAATCAAACCCCGCTAGCTAGCCTCAACAATGAGGGGATAAATCCAATTAGCAACCAATTAGTATCGTTTCAATAGATTTTTGATATCTATTTCTATTTTAACATCCATTAAAAATGTTCCGATTATGTATGTATAATGTTGAATACAGAAGCATAAGGCAAAATCGATTTATTTTTGTGTTTCCTATAACAACCTCTAATTAAAATTACCTACAAAGGTGCGAATCCAGAATATGCATAGCGGTTATATGCCGACAGTGTACAGAGTTGGCAAAAAATATCACTCAATCAAATTAACTTGTTTTAAAAACTCATAATCCCGACCCGCGACCCTGGAACACGATCACTTCCAAATTTTATTAGAAATTGTTATCACTGGAGATTGCAAAGTTTAATTGAAACCGGGGTTTAGGAAGTGGAACAATACTTGATTACAAGATTTGGTACAAACTTCAGCATGGCATCTATATATATAAAACAAAGTCGGGTTAGTTACACCATTTATAACTCAAGAACGGCTCGACCGATTTTTATGATCTTTGTTTTGTTGGATTTGACTCCGTTCCGAATAGCATAATAACTATTAAAACATTAGAAAAATTCACAAAAAAAAAATTTATCAAGAAAATTCATTTTCTCATACATTTAGTACAATTTGTTTTTTTTATTTTGTTCGTCTCAATACAGTGGTGGTTTAGGAAAAAAAGTCGGAAACACTCAAAAGGGAAGCCCCAAAAATCTAATAAAAAAACCTTTTTTTATATGAATTTTGTAGGTGTAGTTTCTATGTGACGAGTGGTGCAGTGGTTAAAGCTTCGGCGCTTGGACCGCAAGGTACTGGATACGAATCCGACTGGAGGCTGCATGCACATTTCTATTTTATTTTCTATCCAAATTTTCTTATTTCAGCTACTTATCTATTTATATAGATAAAATCTTCGTCCGAATTACGATTTCAGTGCGAATAGTAGATTTTGACAGCTCCAAAAAAAGTTTTTTTCCTTTGCGAATTTAATATTAAATTTAATTTATTTTTGGTTTTGGTTATTTTATATTAGTTAAGTGGTTTGTGGTTTAGCATATAATATTAAAATAAGTGGTGGAATTTAGTGAAATAAGAGATTGTGTGGTGTATGCCAACAACATCAAGAAAACAGTACTTTTTTGCGTACAATTGTACGTAATTTGTTTAGTGGTACAGAGTGTCCCAACACCGGACACCAGGTTTTTTTTTGGTTATTTTAATTTTTTTTTATTCTGCGGAATTCTATTTTCGATCGGGATTTTTAAACGGTAAGCTCCCTTCGAAGATGTTCACTTTGTGAGGTTATCACATTTGTGATTGTGCGCACATCGATAATTAATTATGTAATTTTGGATTGTGTGATTAATTTTCCAGTATTATTTACAATGCTGCGAGCCAGAAGATCTAATCTTTCACCACGCAGCCGTAATGCAATTAGACTTCGGACTATTGCGAATCAATCCACTGCAGATGAACAAGAAATCAAACGAGAAGTACGCCGCGTTAGTATGGCCCGACTTCGCGCTTCACAAAGACAAGCACAAAGAGAGGCAGTACGTCACATGGCTCAGTTGGCAATGAGAAATCGTCAAGCTTATCGCACAGATCAACAACGTGATAATTTTCGACGCGCAAGAAGAAATTCTTCAAGTGTTGATTTGAATCGAATAGCGTTTCAATACGATTGCACAATTGACTACAACTCGCATCCTTTCGTTCGAACTGGCCTAATGGAGTTTGTTTTGTGTGCGACCATTGCGGTGCATTGAAGTTCGCTGGAGAAACGCCTGGATCGTGCTGTCTCAGTGGCAAGGTGAGATTGCCATTATTGCCTGCACCACCTGAACCGTTGCATTCATTGCTTCGTGGCAAGACACCAGAATCACGACATTTTCTATCCAACACTCAAAGATACAACGGATGTTTCTAAATGACTTCATTTGGAGCAGACATTATCGAAGAACGCGGATTCAATCCAACATTCAAGATCATTTCTGCTCGAGAGAGTAAACATTCATTTTTTTTCATCCAAATCTACTTTATGGGCAATATGGAGAATCAACTTGATCGGCGCCAAACGATCAATACGGCAATGAAAAGGATAGTTCTGCAAGATTTGCAGCAACTACTCCATGAACATCATGCATTGGTTCGGTTGTTTAAGACTGCGTTGGATCGCATGCCAAGTGACGACTGCAAAGTCGTGATAAGAGCAGATAAACGACCCGCTTGAACACACGAACGCCAATTTAATGCTCCAACAATAGATGAAGTCGCAATTGTGATTGTTGGTGAAAACGTGGAACCGCGCGATATTGTGCTTACACGTCGCGACACTGGACAACTGCAACGAATAAACGAAACACACCGTTCATACGATACATTGCAATACCCGCTGATGTTTTGGCAAGGAGACGATGGATATCACTTCAATATCAATATGATAAATCCATTGAGCGGTGAGTACTGATATCATAATTTCCATTATGACACTAATTTCACTGATTTCATTTCAGGTGAGGAAACTAACAAGAAGGTTAGCTCGATGAATTATGATGCATATCGTTTGATGATTCGTCAAAATGCTGACAACTATTTGCTGCGATTTCGTCGTTTGCTTCAGCAATATTGCGTCGACATGTACGTCAAAATCGAAATCGGTTGAACCAAGCTAAACTGCGTTCGGAGGAGTATATCCATTTACGCAATGCAATCAGCACCGAAGGAGATGCAGCTAATGTTGGTCGATTGACTATTCTACCGGCGACGTACATTGGCAGCCCGCGTCATATGCATGAATATGCGCAAGATGCAATGACATATGTTCGTCATTACGGTTGTCCAGATCTATTCATCACTTTTACTTGCAATCCGAAATGGATAGAGATTGTTCAACTGCTGCTACCCGGGCAAATAACAAGCGATCGGCACGACGACGTCATCGTACGTGTCTTCAAACAAAAAATCCGGTCGCTGATGAACTACATTGTTAGGCATCGCGTCTTTGGGTATACTCGATGTTGGATGTATTCAATTGAATGGCAGAAACGAGGCTTGCCGCATGCTCACATTCTTATTTGGTTAGTCGAAAAAATTCGACCAGACCAAATATAGATGACATCATATGTGCCGAGATTCCTGATCCCGAAACCGATCCAGACCTGCATGATGTTGTAATTACGAACATGATTCACGGTCCGTGTGGCTCCATCAATCCCCAATCACCGTGCATGGTCGACAACAAGTGTTCCAAGTGTTATCCACGAAATTTAACCGCAGAGACTATCACTGGCAATGATGGTTATCCACTGTACCGGCGTCGATCAGCCGATGATAACGGTGGAACTATCACAACGATAGTGAGAGAAAATGACTTCGTGGTCGACAACACTTGGATTGTTCCATATTCGCCACATCTTTCCAAAACATTCAAGGCGCATTGCAACGTGGAGTACTGCAATTCAGTGAAGTCCATCAAATACATTTGTAAATATGTCACGAAAGGTAGCGATATGACGGTTTTTGGTGTTTAAAATCCCAATACAAACGATGAAATCACGCATTATCAAGTTGGTCGATATGTGAGCTGCAGTGAGGCGATTTGGTGTATATTCTCATTCCCTATTCATGAACGTCATCCCACTATTGTACATTTGGCGGTGCATCTGGAGAATGGTCAACGAGTTTATTTCAACACATCGAATGTTGCTCAACGTACTGAGACACCTCCAGCTTCAACATTGACCAGTTTCTTTTCGATTTATCAAAGTGATCCGTTTGCACGAACATTGCTCTACTCTGAGATGCCACGTTATTACAGTTGGAACGCCTCATCAAAAAAATTTCAACGTCGGAAGCAAGGCGATGAGGTTCCTGATCATCCAAATGTGCGTTCTACTGATGCTCTTGGTCGCATTTACACAGTTCATCCGAAGAATGACGAATGCTTCTACTTGCAGTTGTTGCTGGTGAATGTTCGTGGGCCGAGATCATTTGAATCACTTCGAACTGTCAATGGTGTAGTGTGCCCAACATTTTGTGCTGCATGTCAACAGCTCAACTTGCTTGAAAACGATACTCATTGGGACATGACAATCGCTAAATCAATTATTTCTGCAACTCCAAACCAGATACGCACATTATTTGCTATCATTATTTCGACATACTTCCCATCAAATCCACGTGAACTATGGAGCAAGTACAAGAATGACATGTCAGAAGACATTCTACATCGAATTCGTGTCAGTTTCGGAAATCCCGATCTCGAGGTGAATGAGGAGATACATAACCAGGCTTTGCTTTTGATCGACGACATGTGTTTTCGTATGTGCGGCAGTTTGTTAGTCAAATTAGGAATGCCAACGCCATGTCGTGGAATGAACAACGCTTTCAATCGAGAACTGGAACGTGAACATGAATATGATCGAGATGCATTGAACCAATCAGTTCGAACCAATGTACCACTGTTGAACCCCCAACAGAAAGGAGTGTACGATACGTTAATGAAGGCAATTCATGATGGAAATGTTGGATTATTTTTCCTCGATGCGCCCGGTGGAACTGGAAAGACATTCCTCATGTCATTGATTTTGGCACTGTTCGTGCGAGATCCGATATTGCTGTAGCAGTTGCTTCTTCTGGGATAGCGGCCACATTGCTAGAAGGATGCCGAACAGCTCATTCAGCGTTGAAATTACCGTTGTTACAGGCTGGCTACTGCCAACCTGCAGATATTCACTAAGCTCCTGCAGAGGCCTCCACGGTGATGTTTTGCCGGCTACGTTCTCAGCGAGAAGTGCGAGGGTCGTGGGGTTTGAGGCATGCAGGGCTCCTGGCCTACACCGTGATTAACAGAAAGTTGGGGAAACGCAAATAATAAATAAAAACCGTAGTTCCGCCGAAATTCGTCGGCCGGAACTTGAGGAACGAACAACTCAAAAATTATAAATGGGAGAGAGGTGCCTTGGTGCGCGCATCCATTTGAATTCAAACAGGGCAAAGCCCCGGTTACGAAATTGGATGCGGGCACCAAGGGACCGCAAACACTAAACCGACACAGAGGGAGCCCCCGCTCCCATCATACCGACCGAAAAATTTATTATTTCATTTTATCTTAGAAGAAAAAAACAAAACACAACAAGAGGAAAACAGCTTCCCCCTCCACCCGCACCAGAAGAAAACGAGAGAGAGAGAGAAAGCAACGCGCACCGAGCGCGCACCCGCTGTGCGGCGCTCGATTACAAAGTTTTTGAAAATTATATAAATATATATGTGAATATAATAAAAAAAATAAATATAAAAAAAAACAAAATCTAAAAAATATTAAAATAAAAAAAATAAAAAAAATTGTACCTTAATTATTTTTAAAAAAACAAAATTACTGGTGCGGCCTTGCGCGGCCGTCACGCCACAGGTGACCTTGCCCCACCCGGACCGTTGCGGCTTGGCTATACCGTTACCACAATAATATGCTTAATCGAGTAACCGGTTGGCTACAGCGTTGCGGGCCTCTCCCCGATACAAAATAAACAACGAGGTGCCGGTTGGCAACCCGTTATATTGCGGGGCCTTTCCCCGATAAAAATTGAGTTGCGGCCTTGGTGCCGTTTACCGCGTGCTCCACCGGTGCGGCCCAACCGCCGGTAAAATATACTGGCCTCAACTGGCCGCCGATATAAAATAAGTCGAATAGCCGGTTGGCTACCCGAACGATGCGGCAGACCACCGATAACCAAAACACACAAATGGCCGGCTGGCCACCCTTGTCGTTGCGGGGCCTCTCCCCGATACCAATATACAACGAATGGCCTCAACTGGCCACCCGAAACTCGTTGGGCGTTGCTCGCCTTAATTGCAAATAATAAAATTATGTGGCCTCACCTGGCCACTCATAAACTGTTAAAAATCCGTCGAATATCTATTGGCGTCGGTTCGCCTTAACCCGTTGAACAGCCTGAACTTGCCACCCGAATCCGTTGACAGCAAAAATTCGTTGAAACTCGTTGGGCGTTGGCTCGCCTTAGTTGCAAATAATAAAATTATGTGGCCTCACCTGGCCACCCGTAAATAGTTATACACACGACACCCGTTATAGTCACGGTGTCCGTTCGCCCAAAACGTTGAATCAACTACTAGGCTCCGACTGGCAGTACTTAAATTTTAAAAGAGGATTACGGTATCCCCGCCGATGTAAATGCATTCCGCACTACCACTAATTCTATTCCAAAGAAATTATTCCAGGTCTGTTTAATGTATGCTTCGAATCAACTTTTCACCAAATGCCATAAACTGTACGATTTCACCGGAAAATAATGCTCAAATCAACGCAAATTTAATTTTATAACTTTTATTAAAACACAATTTTAATTTATACCATATAAAATTTGTCCATCAAATATTAAATTTTCTTTTTTTTTACAAAAAATTTTAAATGTATCAATCGAAACTTTTCGATTTTTTCTCAAAAAAAACTAAAACTTACTCGTTTTACCAAAATTCACCATACTGTCTCAAAATTAATACTCGACTGTCTTATCCAAAAATCACAAACTTAATGCCACACCCAAAAAAAATATTCGAGCGTCGCACAGCTCATAAAACGTTTTAGAAGAAAATGCATCTCTCTTCTCTGTCTCTCCTTTATACCAAATTTTCGTTGGTACAAAAGAGAGACATACAAAAAAAAAACATTTTTTTTCAAAACGTTTTACTTTGCACACACTCGATGCGCATTGTTCTCTCTTTCTCTACCATTTTCGTTCCGTTGCCAACATAACAGAAGAAAACACACAAGAATCCATCCACCAAGACACCACGTTCACACAGCGAAAAACTCGGACGCAAGAAACCATGGAGAATAGAAACAAATTTACAAAAAATGTCTTGTTAAGACAACACAGTCGTAACAAACGTGGGAACGTCCCACACCCTGAGATGTCTCATAAGCCGGGCCTAAAACAAACAACACGAAGATAAAGATAGAGAGAGAAACGATTAAACACGGATGTCTTTGACATGATAAGTACCCAGGAATTTGCCATTCAAATCTTCGACGGTATACGCCACCTGACCTACTTTACCAGAAATTACCGCAGGTTTGAATTTGCTAGCCAGTTTAGCGGACAATTTATTTGACGCATCACTCAAGGCAAAAGAACGTATGAAAACAGGTTGTCCGACTCGAAAAGTGCGCTTAGCACTACGTAAATTATAGTGCTGAGCCCCCTTCTCGTGTGCTACGCGTAAATAATGAGTTATACGATCCTTTAGGAGGTTTACTCGATCTGGCTTAGCCCATACCTGGACTTCGCTGGGATCATGTTCATCGAGTAACCGTCTTAACGCATAGTCCAAACCGTGCATCGCCATATGTTGACCGAACACGACATAATGAGGGGAATAATGTATCGAATCGTGTATGGCATTACGTAAAGCAGCCGCAATTTCTTGCAAATTTTTGTCCCACAAATTATGGTCGTGATCGCTCAAATATGAACGAATACTGGCAATTAACGTTCTATTAACACGCTCGGAAGCGTTACTTTGGGGCGAGTACACCGGCGTACGTAAATGGGTTACACCGTATTTAGCTAACAGGTCTTTAAATAGATTCGAGGTGAACTGCTTCCCATTATCGGAGGTAACAATTTCGGGTACGGAGAATAAAAGGAATACCTCATTTTCCAGGAATCGACACAATAATGAGGCAGACGCTTCGCGTAAGGGTTTTACAACTACGAATTTCGAATAATGATCCAGAACGATAACGATACAGGTATTTCCGAGTTTTGAACGTGGATACGGACCCAAAAAATCGACATATAGTTTTTGAAACGGGCGAGTTGACGTAACCTGCGCTCCCATGGCTGGTTGTGTAGAGAAATTAACAGCTTTGTTCATTTTACATTTAGTGCAGCTAGCAACGTACTGTTTAACTTGTTTTGCCATCTGAGGCCAGTAAAATTGACGCTGAAGGCGTTCGAGAGTTTTGCTGCCGCCTAAATGTGCTGAAGTGGGAGGTACGTGAGCCTGTTCGATAAGCGTTGAAGTTAAGGAATTAGGAATAACAAGTTTCCAATTCGAAAGGTCGGTGTCCATATACTTAAAACCGAACGAAGGGGATATCAACAATTTATCATCCTGGATCTTATAGTTGTGCGAACAATCTTTTAATGAACGAATTTTCGCGATCTGATCGACGTAATCTGGATCTTGGAACGCAACCGAATTTTGATCAACGTGCAGAATTGGGACTGAAGAAGGTATTAACGCATTCACGGAAGGGTCGATGTTTTTACTCGACAAGGCTGGATCTCCAAATTGAACACCAGGATCAGGCGTGCTCTTACTTTCGGAATCATCCTCACAAGGAGCGGATTCATCCGGAAAAGCTCGAGACAACGCATCAGGTACAACGTTAACTGAACCTTTTCGGTATCCAATCTGAAAATCCAGCGCTTGGAGTTTAAGACTCCATCTCGCCAAACGTCCGGAGAGGTCTTTTTGACTCATTAACCTGCGCAAACTGGAATGGTCGGTATAAATGACGAATGGATAACCTTCCACGTAGGGACGGAATTTTCGCACGCTGAGGACGGCAGCGTAGCATTCCAGCTCGGTCACCGAGTAGTTTCGCTGCGCCGCATTGAGCTTGTGGGAATAAAACTCAATGGGCCGCTCCACCCCCTCGGCATCCACCTTAAATAAGACACTACCGACCCCAACGGCACTGGCATCACACTGAATAAAAAAGGGTTTAGTGTAATCAGGATGCGTCAATACTGGGGCAGTTGACAAGGCGGTTTTGAGAGAGTTAAAGGAAGAATCAGCAGCTGCAGACCAACATACTTTAGTGTTTTTACCAGTAAGATCGGTGAGAGAAGAAGCTAAGGAGGCGAAATTAGGAATGAAGCGACGGTACCATCCGCACATTCCCAGAAAACGTCTAATCTGTTTCGTCGTTTTCGGAATAGGGTACTCCAGAATAGCTTTACATTTATCTGGGTTTGTACGGAGGCAGCCATCACCCACAATATAACCTAAATAGTCTACTTCTTTCAACACAAACTTACTTTTGGTCAAATTAATTATTAAACCAGCGTCCTTCAGATATCCAGCAACCTGTTGTAGCAAATCGAAATGTTCAGCCAGAGTGGAGGATGTGACCAGAAGGTCATCGAGGTACACAAAGACATTATCGTGCAGTTGGTACGGGATCACGCGGTGCATCAAGCGACAAAGCGTCTGTGGTGCGTTGCATAAGCCAAACGGCATCACCTTGAACTGATACAAGGGCCGTCCAGGAACCGTAAACGCTGTTTTATCGCGGGATGCTGGGTCGAGTGGGATCTGCCAAAAGGCATCCTTCAAATCAATCGCCGAAATGAATCGGGTGTGTCCCAAACGACCCAACAATCCGTTGATTATGGGCAGCGGATACGCATCCTTGACGGTTGCCTTGTTCAGTTCTCTAGCATCCAAGCACAGACGAACTTTCCCATTGGCCTTACGCACCAACGTGACCGGTGAACACCAGGAACTTTGTGACTCCTCGATAACCCCCAAAGACAACATCCTATCCAACTCGGCATACATGAGTTTCTGGATAGCTGGGGACACGGAATAAAAACGTTGTTTGACTGGTTTTGCGGAACCGACATCGATCATATGAGTGATGAGGGATGTGCGGCCCAAACCTAAAATATCGATGCTCGGGAAATATTCGCGGATAAGATCCAATTTACGACGATCATCAGATGTTAAAATATGAAATTTGGGTGTGTTGGTAGTTTCACCTAATTCGTCCGAATTATTTAACGCGGAGATTTTTGGGGAAATTCCAAAACGATTCCAAAAATCGATACCCAAATAAAGCGGTTGTTCCAAGGAAGGGACAACGTGAAAATTCATAAATTTAGTGACTCCGTTAAATTCGACGTTAGCTCGGATATAACCAAAAACTCGTTGGACTTGGTCACTCGCTGTAGTTATAGTGGAAGGAAAGTTATGGAATTCAACAAATGGATTTGACATAAGTTTCTCCGATCCACTCCCGAGAACACTGACACTCGCCCCGCTGTCGAGAAGACCCTTAAAAGGAATCTTATTTATAAAGACCTGGGCGTAAGGCCGAGTGTCACTACCCTCGGAGAATAGAACGGAGGAAATCACATCATTTCTCATTGCGACGCGACGGTTCCAATATTTTTTGGAACGCTTTAAACGATCTAACTTTGCCAATGATGGAGCATTATAGAAAAATTTAAGAGCGACAGGGAGGGAAAGAGGATTGGATGGGGAAGAAGGATCGGGAAAGGAATCATTACTGGCAGACGAGCTTACTTCTTCGTCGGATTCGAATAGGAGCGGATTTCCGCGTCCGTATTGCTCGCTGTATCCTCCAGAATCGGTTTGAGTGGATTTGTCCGTGGTAACATCAGTCTGGGTTGCGGTTGTGGTTGTGGTGATTCTCGTGGCCCAGTCCTCCAAGAACCACTGTTCTGGTTTTCCGACAATCTTGATTGAACGTTTCTTTCATCAGCACAACGTCGACAACGCGCAGATATCGTCCCCCGTAGCCCACATCGATAACAAAATAATCCGACTGGAGCTAATTGACAATCCATAAACGTGTGACCCATATCTGAACAATTGAAGCAGACGATATTTTTACCATAATTGGCCTGTTGTTTGTAAACCAATCCCGAACTGTCTGCTGGGACTTGTCCGCCCGGACGCCTCGCCGCTGCCGACGAATACCTGCTCCCCGTTTGAATTGCGGATACTGAGTTATCGGGTAGAACATCAGTTAAGGGATAATTCTCATAAGAGTCATATGCTCCAACATCATCATACGGACTGCCTGATAACTCATTGATCACGCGTCGTGGATGGATTGCAGGATCCGCCGGAGCTTTGAGCCGCCGGAAAGACTCCTCCCAAGCAGAACAGCTTTTGATTAGTTCGTTGATACTGCTAAACTGGCGATCGGTGAGATGATATTGTAGCGTAGGCTTCATATTGTTCATGAGAATTTGTATGAACTCTTCGTCGGAATACGGTGTGCGACATTGTAGTGTGAGGGTCCATACATGGTTGTAGAAGTCCAGGAAGCTTTCCGTGGGTTGTTGCTTTCGTGCTTCGACCATTCTGCGGATTTCGTAGTTAGTGCGACGGTCTTGAAAGCGCTCGATCATCCCGCTTCGTAGTTCTGACCAGGTAGCGTGCGGGTTGTGTTTACGAAATGTCCAGTACCACTGCAACGCGATGTCTTTTAGAATGGTGTGGAGCTCTAACAATAAAATGTGTTCGGATAATCCCCGGGATGAGGCGATGGTGTCAACTTGGAACAGGAACATATCGATGTTGATTCCCGATGGAGATCCCGTGAAACTTAGTCCACTACCGGACAACAAACGTCGATCGACAAATTTTGGCGATACTGGCGAACTGGTGGACGTCGGAGGCGCTCGATCGTGTACGGTTGAAATCGGGATGTCTTGTGAGAACAGGTTATTTCCAACGATTTGAGTCTGGAGGTTGGTTTGTCTTTGATCCAACTTGACCAGCTGCTGTGATACCAATTCGAATTTGTGCAGCATGGATTCCAACAAGGTGGTCTGTGCATTTGATTGTTGTACCGCCGTGTGGTTCGTTTGAATCTGATCAAGGAGATCCTCCAAAGTGCATCTTCGCTCCTGCGGTTGTGGGTGGTCGGAATCATCCTCGCTACCGAGATTTTGAACTTGAATCTCTTCATTTGTTTCCTCATGGGGAGGTATTTCCAACGCGAGATGTACGCCCTTTGCGCTTTCTATGGAAACGTTCAACTTTTCCTGGTCATCCAGGTACATCTGCAGACTGGTCAATAATGCCGAACATGCCTGATGTGCCTTACGCGCGGACTGCTCGTATGTCGGTGATTTAAATGCGCGGCTAAGCCGACCTGCCAAATGTAATAAACGAGAGTGGTACCGTTGCACCAATAGCATGAGATCTTTTGTCGCCGGATCCAACACTGTGATCGCTCCCCGAATCTCCTCCAATTTCTTGAGACACGTTGAGATCTCGATATCAGGTCTTTTCGATGCGCTTGTATGCATTTTTCCGGGCGTTGGTTTAGTATCGGCCTGCTCACTTCGGACCGCTTCCTCGAGTTGATGAATTGCATCGGGTGTGTCGAAGCGTATATCACGAAGGAGACACTCCACCTCCACTTCGTCTCGTTGCAGTAGATTTACGTCCATTTTGGATTATATCAGGGTAAAGGAGTAAGTTTGGTTAATTCGACAAAAAAAAACGTAGTCTTTATTGATTTATAAAAATACAAAAATTTGAATTCAAAATAACTCTAACTCAAACGGAAGGTTTTAAATTAGAGGAAATTACAACTAAAGATATTCCACACCCACTATAACTAGATAATAAAAAAAACACGAAATATTTTTATAAATAACACGAAAAGGAATGGATACCTTGTAAGAGTTTGTGGGTCCAGTATTCCCACGATTAGTTTAACGACGGATAGGACGAGATACCCCCGAAAGTGGCGCTTTTCGATGAGAACCTAATTTGGGGGGGCTCGTTAAAATAATTACAACAAAAATTCAACCAATGAATATCAAATCGTGATAAACAACCAGAAAGTTACCCCGTGCGTTAGATAATACTCAATTCGAATGTGAATTTGGTTAACTTCCACTCGATCCCACGGATGGTTACGTTGGATACGTGGTTCTACGTCCGAGTTATCCCACACTGTACGTCTTTGAGGCCTTTCTGGCGTATCCCACGGATTTGAATTCATACAAAATAATAAACAAAATTTAATAATAATAATAACGTAGCTAATGAAACTACCAACACACCCAGAAGTACGCCGATAGTAAATAATACAACACAAGACAAGATTGCGAAGAAAATAAGGCTAGAATAATAATAATAACAGAAAGGAATGGTTACCTTGTGGTGGTTTGTGGGTCCCGTATTCCCACGATTGGATTAACGACGGAAGACGAGATACCCCCCAAAGTGGCGCTTTTCGATGAGAACCTAATTTGGAGGGGCTCGTTGAAATTTGAAACGATACGAAAACCAAGAAATAATCAAAATGCGAAAAAATATAAAATGAAGTACCAATAGTACCGCGGGTTCCAATACAACCCCAAATTTAAAAATCAAAAATATCAAAAATAATATATTCAAAAAAAATATTTAAATCAAGTACGATAATACGGTGGTATGATGAGAGTGGAAACCCCACTCCGTGTCAGCTAAATAATAAAATAATAAAGAAATATAATAAAAATAATAAAAATTGTTGTTCCTCAAATTTCGGTAGAGAAACTTCGGGGCAAGGGAAAAATGAAGCTACAGCTAAACCCCAGCCAAATGACATCCGAGCTCCACCACAATCGGACACAACATAGTGGAAATGGGAAAGAGCTCGGAAGTCGGATGTCTGAAGAATAGGGGATGACACCCCCCCATCTACGCGCAATCAAACAGCCCGTGCTGGTTGCGATCGTAGATAGGGAATGTCAACCGGAAGACTGGCTTTGGTGTGCGCGTCCAGGCGAAGTCAAACGGTGCTGAACACTGGTTTCGGCGCTGGACACGCACGCCAAAGGGAATGAAGCTACAAATCATAAAAAATCAAAAAAAATTAATATTCGCGAAATGTTTGGGCGCCACTGTTACAGGCTGGCTACTGCCAACCTGCAGATATTCACTAAGCTCCTGCAGAGGCCTCCACGGTGATGTTTTGCCGGCTACGTTCTCAGCGAGAAGTGCGAGGGTCGTGGGGTTTGAGGCATGCAGGGCTCCTGACCTACACCGTGATTAACAGAAAGTTGGGGAAACGCAAATAATAAATAAAAACCGTAGTTCCGCCGAAATTCGTCGGCCGGAACTTGAGGAACGAACAACTCAAAAATTATAAATGGGAGAGAGGTGCCTTGGTGCGCGCATCCATTTGAATTCAAACAGGGCAAAGCCCCGGTTACGAAATTGGATGCGGGCACCAAGGGACCGCAAACACTAAACCGACACAGAGGGAGCCCCCGCTCCCATCATACCGACCGAAAAATTTATTATTTCATTTTATCTTAGAAGAAAAAAACAAAACACAACAAGAGGAAAACAGCTTCCCCCTCCACCCGCACCAGAAGAAAACGAGAGAGAGAGAGAAAGCAACGCGCACCGAGCGCGCACCCGCTGTGCGGCGCTCGATTACAAAGTTTTTGAAAATTATATAAATATATATGTGAATATAATAAAAAAAATATATATAAAAAAAAACAAAATCTAAAAAATATTAAAATAAAAAAAATAAAAAAAATTGTACCTTAATTATTTTTAAAAAAACAAAATTACTGGTGCGGCCTTGCGCGGCCGTCACGCCACAGGTGACCTTGCCCCACCCGGACCGTTGCGGCTTGGCTATACCGTTACCACAATAATATGCTTAATCGAGTAACCGGTTGGCTACAGCGTTGCGGGCCTCTCCCCGATACAAAATAAACAACGAGGTGCCGGTTGGCAACCCGTTATGTTGCGGGGCCTTTCCCCGATAAAAATTGAGTTGCGGCCTTGGTGCCGTTTACCGCGTGCTCCACCGGTGCGGCCCAACCGCCGGTAAAATATACTGGCCTCAACTGGCCGCCGATATAAAATAAGTCGAATAGCCGGTTGGCTACCCGAACGATGCGGCAGACCACTGATAACCAAAACACACAAATGGCCGGCTGGCCACCCGTGTCGTTGCGGGGCCTCTCCCCGATACCAATATACAACGAATGGCCTCAACTGGCCACCCGAAACTCGTTGGGCGTTGCTCGCCTTAATTGCAAATAATAAAATTATGTGGCCTCACCTGGCCACTCATAAACTGTTAAAAATCCGTCGAATATCTATTGGCGTCGGTTCGCCTTAACCCGTTGAACAGCCTGAACTTGCCACCCGAATCCGTTGACAGCAAAAATTCGTTGAAACTCGTTGGGCGTTGGCTCGCCTTAGTTGCAAATAATAAAATTATGTGGCCTCACCTGGCCACCCGTAAATACTTATACACACGACACCCGTTATAGTCACGGTGTCCGTTCGCCCAAAACGTTGAATCAACTACTAGGCTCCGACTGGCAGTACTTAAATTTTAAAAGAGGATTACGGTATCCCCGCCGATGTAAATGCACTCCGCACTACCACTAATTCTATTCCAAAGAAATTATTCCAGGTCTGTTTAATGTATGCTTCGAATCAACTTTTCACCAAATGCCATAAACTGTACGATTTCACCGGAAAATAATGCTCAAATCAACGCAAATTTAATTTTATAACTTTTATTAAAACACAATTTTAATTTATACCATATAAAATTTGTCCATCAAATATTAAATTTTCTTTTTTTTTTACAAAAAATTTTAAATGTATCAATCGAAACTTTTCGATTTTTTCTCAAAAAAACTAAAACTTACTCGTTTTACCAAAATTCACCATACTGTCTCAAAATTAATACTCGACTGTCTTATCCAAAAATCACAAACTTATGCCACACCCAAAAAAAATATTCGAGCGTCGCTCGCACAGCTCATAAAACGTTTTAGAAGAAAATGCATCTCTCTTCTCTGTCTCTCCTTTATACCAAATTTTCGTTGGTACAAAAGAGAGACATACAAAAAAAAAAACATTTTTTTTCAAAACGTTTTACTTTGCACACACTCGATGCGCATTGTTCTCTCTTTCTCTACCATTTTCGTTCCGTTGCCAACATAACAGAAGAAAACACACAAGAATCCATCCACCAAGACACCACGTTCACACAGCGAAAAACTCGGACGCAAGAAACCATGGAGAATAGAAACAAATTTACAAAAAATGTCTTGTTAAGACAACACAGTCGTAACACCGTTAAACCTTCAATCGGCTGAAAACCCGACATGCAACATTGCAAAACACTCACCAATGGCGAAAGTTTTGGCAGCAAGTAAAATCATCATCTGGAATGAATGTACAATGGCGCACAAACGCGCATTGGAAGCACACGATAGAACTATGAAAAATCTACGCAATGACTCAAGATGTTTTGGAGGCGCAATGATTCTACTTTCTGGCGATTTCCGTCAAATAATACTAGTCATTCCAAGATCGACCGCTGCTGATGAAATAAACGCTTGCCTCAAATCATCGACTCTGTGGTGTTATGTGAAGAAACTTGAGCTGATGACAAACATGCGAGTTGCATTGTTAAACGATACATCTGCCAAAGAATTCTCTAAGCAATTGCTGACTATCGGTAATGGCCGTGTTCCGGTCGACAAATCGAACAGATTGATTTCGTTTTCTCAGAACTTTTGCATTTTTGTCTCAACGAAGGACGAGCTCATCAACAAAGTGTTCCCGAACATCATTACTAACCACAAAAATCACAATTGGGTGAGTGAACGAGTAATTCTTGCGGCAAAGAACAAAGATGTGGATCACTAAAATTTTACAATTCAAAATCTAATCGTCGGTCCACTTCATTCCTTCAAATCTATCGACTGTGTGACAAACGAAGACGAAGCAACCAACTATCTAACTGAATTTTTAAACTCATTGGATCTACCTGGCTTGCCACCGCACAATTTACAACTAAAAGTTGGCTCGGTAATCATCATGCTACGAAACCTGAATCAACCAAAACTATGTAACGGAACGCGTTTGGTTTTGAGAAAACTCATGGGCAATGTGATTCACGCGACGATACTCCAAGGGAAGTTAAAAAAAAAGGAGGAAGTTCTCATTCCGAGAATTCCGATGATCCCAGCCGATATGCCATTCGAGTTTAAACGAATTCAATTTCCGATTCGTCTTGCATTCGCCGTGACGATCAACAAATCACAAGACCAATCCTTGAGTGTTTGTGGCCTGAATCTAGAAAATGAATGTCACGGCCAATTGTACGTAGCATGTTCACGTGTCGGTAAACCATCCGCTTTATTCGTTCTCACATCTGACAATAAAACAAAAAATGTCGTATATCACAAGGTGCTACAATGAAGGGAATCGACTTCATTGCAACCCACCTAGCAAATAGTTTAAAAGAAAGTAGTGCAACAATGCTACGCGAACTATTTCGATTCAATTCAATAAAACGAAAGCCTTGCTGCCACGTGAATTACATTCATTTCAATGTAATTAAAATATATTTCATTTTGATTTTTGTAATTTCATTGAATTTAATTAATTTGGAGTATTCAATTAATCTTAATAAAAACTCAATCTAATTAAGCTAATAACTTTAAACAACATTTATTGATTTTGAGGCGGTACGAAGTTCGCCGGATCAGCTATTTTAATAATAAATGAAGGATCAAATCTGTTTTACTGTTCAATAATTATTACATTTTCCGTTCAATCTCTAAACTTCAACCGCAGATGGTAATGGAAAATAATTTAAAATAAGTTTCAAATTAATTTAATTAAAAAATAATAAAATATGTATGTAGATACACATTTATGATGGTTTTATAATTATTTTATTTTTTGTAATTATTTTTGTGGTGTCGACAAACTACACAGATATTTGTATACTGGTAAATAAATAAATATTGGTCGTCATGGGTGAGATTATTTATTTTTCATTCAATCTACAAAATATTAAATTTTGTTAATTACACTTTTTTGTCGGTTTGGTTGGTTTTTGGTTGTTTGCATTACGAAATTAGACAATAAGCTTTTAATTGTAATGTGTTATTTTCATATTTTTCTATTTAATTTGGAACATGTTTACACTTGGCTTTGGTGCAACAAGCCATATGACTATCGTGCTGGTTTTTAATTAAATTTTAAGTTTCAGCAGATTTTTATTTAAAAAATTGCAACAACAGCAAATATAAAAATTAAATAATATATAAAATTAAAAGATTTTTTTTTTATTTGCATCAACCAGTATTCGAATATGTTTAAACGCATACGAAAACTAACCGGAAATGCAACAGAACACAACTCTAACAATATCTTAATGTAAAAGTTGCTTGTAATAGAGTTAAATATTACGAGTCAAGTCGAAACTCTGCTTTTTTTGCTCAAATTCAACTTTATTGAAAATATAATTGTTACAAAGATTAATTATCGAAATATTCGCCATTTATCAGACGATTAATGCCTTCGCGATATAACTTTGGTAGTTGCGAAGCAAAATAGTCATCGAGTCACTTCTGCACTTCTCCAACTTTTGTAAACTGCTAGTATTTCAAATATGATGACATCAATCTGAGTAAGTGATAACCGGAGCGAGCCATGTGTGGAAAATACGCAGTTCGACATACAATTTTGGAAAATTTTAATTTCCTTTTTGAAAATTTTAATTTCCTCACGCGACCGCGGTGGTTGTTTACAAATTCTAAACCAGCTTGATATCTTCTATTCTAAACGGTTACTTTCCACGTATCAAGCTTGTGCTGCCATATTCTTGTTGAGCCCATTTTCGGTGCCATTTTTTATTGTTTTATTGGAAATACTGTCAATCGTTTTTTATGATCTTGCGCCATCTCTCAAGTAACATACGAATGCCGTTGCGAAAGAAACTTGTAGGTGTCGACGCGATAGAGTCATGAACGAATTTACGCACATAGTCCAGCGTTTCGAAATGTTTATCCACTAATGTGTCATGAACTGACGGAGGAGGATGGGGCGAAGTCTGGTAAATATGCCGCGTATGGGAGAATGTTCCATCCCAAGTTGAACAGGGTCTTCTGAGTAAGGCGAGTTACATGAGGTCAAGAGTGTTCATGCAGCGGTATTCCCGCTTCCTAAATGGCCTTTTCTGATCAAGTTCTTCGCTTAGTTTTTTCAATTGTTGGCTGTAGAGTTCTGCAGTCACCGTCTGACCATTTTCCAGGAGTTCGTAATAAAGCACACACTTCATGACCACCAGATACATAGGAGAAGCCATCCTTAAGTGAATATTATGTTTTGGCGTCGATGTACTCCGCGGATCTATCCACGACTTTTCATGTTTGGCATTCTCCTAAAAAATATACTTTTTTACCCGTAACAAATTTCAACCTAGGTTGTGTTCGGTCAACACTCATGTAGGACCTAGAAGGTGGGTAGCTGTTTGTGTGACTCCTAGTTGTGCTGCAAGCTCTCGTGTGCGTTGAATCTTCATCCAGTAAAGCATGTAATTCCGCATCTTCAAATTTGCGAGGCTGTCAAGGGTGCGGTTGGTCACTAAAATCGTAATCACCACTACTAAAACGTTTGTACCAATAATTCCACGTTTCATAAGACAAAACTTCGGCACCAAGAACACTACCAACTGATTCCCGTGCTGTAGAAGCATCTTTTACCTTGTAGGAATTCGTATAGAATGCAGTGCGGATTATGTTGTTTATCAGTTACTCACGTAGACTTGTCGTTCGGTGTTCTGAAACTTTACGTCCGATCCTGTAGAAACCACAAAATACCGTGAAAATATTTCTATTTTAAATATAATTTTAAGTTCGAAGAAAAAAATCTCTTAAAATTAAGTCATACACTGAATAGCCAGATCTCTTGGCTACAAACTGAAAGATTTTCTGACAAATTTTATCTAGAATTATCTGGATCTAGTCGATTGAATCTTATGTGGCGATTCACGAGCACTTGACATATGTAACCGGATTCGCGGAAGTTTTGACTATACAAACTGAGAATTTTCAAAAAAACATATCTGAAATTATCGTGAAATAGTCATCGGATCTCGCACCTCACAGGCAAGTCACGCGTATTTTATATAAGCCTACAAACTGCGATATTTCCAGAAAAATTCTTTCTGGACTGGTCTAGACTCTAGATATACATATATACACTGCAGTTTACTTGAATAGGAACAATCGTTTTTTTGGAATATTGTAAAATCCGTCTAACTTTTCCAAGATTTTGTTTTACAGGATGAGTGAGCACTTGTTTAATATGAAAAAATATTTAAATAAAAATAATTTAGTAGGCCAGAAGAATTTTATTTTATTTTGTTTTTTTTTTTCTTAAAAAGTAAATTTTTTATTTGTTTCACTTGAACAGAAATAACCATAGTTATCAATAAAGTGGAAGTGTTAGCAAATTTAAACTTGAATTAAATAATTTTTTTGAAAATATTTTTTGTTTTAACATAGAAAAATAAAAAATAGGTCGAGGAAAAACTTAGTAAATAGCGAAAATATTATCTATAAGCAATTGCAGAGAAAATAGGAAGAAGTACGACTGTAATTTTCATTTAAAAAAAAAATCCAAATGAAAATGGCTTAAACAACAAAAGTCGAACTGTCAATCTGCAGCGGATAAGTGGGCCATACTAAGGACAGCATCCAATTGCGCACTATCTTTTGCAAAAATTCAGCGAGAGCTGGTGTGTAGGCGGGCCGAATAACAGTATTGGAGAGGGTGCTGAGAAATGGACTGAAAAATGGAAACGTGTCGTTTTCTCTGATGAAAAAAATGTAACCTCGATGGTCCGATGCATTTAACTATTATTTTCACGACCTTCAAAAAGAGGAAAAGCTTTTAGCAAAACAGTATAGCCGCGAAGGAGGCGTTATGGTGTGGGAGCTATATCATTTTATGGCCAGGAAGATTTGTCATTTCCAACCGAAAAAATGACCGCATCAACTTACAAATGAATCCTTGAAAATCATTTCCCCATTTCAATGATATTTTTGGGTCATTGAGATGGATATATCAGCAAGATAATGCTCTAGTGAGATTTCACTAGATTATTTAAAATCTTTGCATGACTTCATCTCCATAGCAGGTTGTATGTAGTTATTTTTAATAAGAGAAATAGTATGCATTATTAAAACCATGTAAATCCAATTAATTATTAAATATAAATCGAATTTAATTTCATATATTCTTAATCAAAAAAAAAAAAAAAATATTAAGATTTGTTAATACAAATTTATCATTTTATGTAAGAAAAAACCACAAAGCACCAGCATCATGCAAACATACATTTTTTCTTCATTAATATTTACCGCTTATTGAAAAACTTATAATTTCTACGGAAAAAATTAGAAAATGATAGACCGATTTTAAAATATTCCAAAAAAAAACGGTCGTTCCTATTCAAGTAATCTGCAGTTGTAGCACTGAATTTGTTGAAATTTTGACTACAAACTGAGAGGTTTTCAGGCAATTTCTATCTGGACTTGTCTTGATATGGTCGTTTGAATCACGCCTCACAGATAATTCACGAGCCCTTTTCATATACTGCCGTAATCGTGGAAGTTTTAACTAAAAACTTAGAGGTTTTATTAAATGTTTTTAAGATTTATACAATGCGTGTTTTCCGTTGTTAATGTAATTTTGTTTGTAACACAATTTTTCATTATAAACATAATTTGCGTATCTTTTGTGTCATAAAAAAGAAGTGGTATTGTCATTCGTAAAAAAATTAAATTTCGGGCTCAAAATTCGAGCTAGTTTCGTGCAGGAAGACTATAGTAGTTAAAAATTAATTATTGAGCCAATAATAACTCAAGCTCAGTTATTAAATTGTTTTACGTTATTTAAAATAAAAAAAGAGTCCTAAATCATAATTTGTTTAAATAGACTTGTATTACCCGTACCTGCATTAGTTTCCAGGAGTTCTGGGCGCGTATTCTTGAAATCAGTGGATATTTTCGTCTACAATTAAAATTTGCATTAAAATTCTTTATATTATTCGAATTTTAGCCGGCTACACTAACCGTTTCTTCAAAATTTAAATAAATATTATTTATTTCACTACTAAACAAAAATCGGTGTATAAATCCGCTTTGATTTGCCCAGGCGGAAATTTCCCCCGATTTTTATTTAGTACTGAAATAAATAATAGAATCAAAGTAATCGTCCAAGTGACAACATCCAATTTTCTTTTTTCGCTCGTCACTATTTGATTTAATAAATTAATTTTTTATTTTTTGAGCAAGATAATTTGCAATGAATGCCAAAACTGATTAATTTACTTTAACGTTTAAATTTCGTTTTCAAAGTGCTAATTTTGGTCTGTGTGCTAGTTTTTTTGGTTTCGTGATACCTAATCAAACTGTATAATGACGCGTGATAAACGTGATAGTTGTGCTATTTGCAAAAAATCTGACGACAAAAATTTTGAATGGATCCAAATGTGTGTAAGTGCTGGGTTTCACGGAGACTGTATTGTTCAATCCAAGGTGGAATTTAAGGATTTGGCGGAATGTGGTTTTGTGGCGGGTGTAATTGCTTCCAGTAACGTGAAGAACGATACCAAAAATTAATCGTACGTGCTATTAATGAATTTAAAAAGGATACCAGCCAAAGATGAAGATTCCCTTGTTGATAAAAATATCAACAACATGTGGCCGAGCATTGAAACGTTAGTGGATGCCATGGATACCATGGTTATGGATCATTTTACAAGTGTTATTGATGATCTAAAAAAAATTGGTTTTCTCATGGTCGCCAAATTAAATCGGATAGTGACTGGAGAAAAAGGAATCTAATAATTTATGGTATTCTTAATGTGACAGATATTGTCGATTGTGGATTTGTTTGTCAAATTGCTAGTCATCTATAAATCAAAATTTTTTCGCAAAATTCAATTGATGGCTGTTTCCGTTTAAAAAATGGTATGAGTGGTAATCGATTTTGTCCAGTTATTGTACGCTTTTCTAAACCGGAAATTAAATGGGAATTCTTCGGGAAATATCTAGACTTTATCAAGAAGGATAACCTAAATTTAAAAATATTGAATGATAATTACCCCTTATCAGCCATTTATATCAACGAACACTTGGACAGAAAGACCTCGGACCTCTTCTTTGCCGCGAGACAGCTCAATAAAGCCAAAAAAATAATAACGTGTATATTAGGAATGGAGCTGTGATGATAAAAAAATGAAGGATGGCAATCTCACCAATGTGGACTTCATGAAAATTCTGGATAAGTTTAAATAAATTAATTGATTTTACATTCTTGCAGTTTCTTGCTCTGTGTTAATTAATAAGTATATGAATTTATGATTTATATTTTATTGCTCTTTTTGCAATTCTAAATTTTTATCGTTTATTATTTGTTATTTATTATTATTTGTATTACTTTTTTAACTACTTTTTTGTGTTAGAATATATTATTCTTTATTTAAATTTTGTATTTGTTTATCTCAGAATTAATGATCCAAGTAATGTTAACTTCAATCTTTTTCATTTGTCAGACTTTGTTTTTATGGTGTGCTTATTTTTTATTACCATTGTCTTTATTTATGTATTCCTCTAGAAATTGTATTCAAACAGGCGCAGCCTTGAGTTTTTGAAGATTTGTCATTTAAACGTAAATTCCATTCCAGCTAAACTTGAGAAGTTGCAAGTGCTATTCCATAATCGCTCGTATCACATTATTGGTATTTCCGGAAGTTGGCTGAAATCTCATCACACCAACAAATCGGTAAAAATTGATGGATATAAGATGTATCGTCAGGAAAGAACCGGGCTGGCGTGGTCTATTTAAGTCTGCAAAATTTAGTATCGTTGATAGAGGATCTTGCTTTAATCTTGATCATCTTATTTTTGAGTGTTGTCTAGGTTGTTTATAAATTGGCTATTGGGGTTGGGTATATTCATCATAAAGGGGCCGTTAGATGAGCTGGATTTGGTATTGTATGCTCTTAATGAGAAATATGATAATATAGTATTGATGGGGGATTTTAATACTGACCTGCTTAAATTATCAGAAAGTAGAAGATTTAAATCTCTAATTGCCCAATATAATCTCTCTACACCTCAAATAAAGCCTGCCAGAGTTACTGATAATGGTGGTTCTCTCATTGATTTAATTTTAGTCAATTTTTTAAGTCATATTAATGATTTTTTTCAGTATGAGGGGGTCTCTGATCATGAAATGGTGGCAGTAAAATTAAATTTTAAAGTAACTTGTAAACAGGAGTTTAACATATTTAGAGATTATAAGCATCTTAATTTATCGTTAGTTCAGGAAGACTTCGAAAATACTGGTCTTGTTAGGCTTTACGTTTCTGATGATGTGGATGCTAAAGTCGATATCTAGAATAATGAACTGCTCTTTCTTATGGATATACATGTACCGTTTGTAAGACGTAAGACTAATTATAGTGGATGAATAGTTATGGCTTAAATATGATTCAGATTTGCACATTAGCCTATAAAATTTGGAAATTGAATCCTAATGTTCAGAACTAATGTGTTCTTAAATATTATGATAAAAATATTAAAGGTTTGATTAAAGGTGCCAGAAAACGTTTTTATCTGAATAAATTTGATCTTGGACTTGGTTCTAAAGCACTCTGGAAAAATCTTAAGGATGAAGGTTTGGGTAAATCTAGGGATGAAAGTTGTTCGGATTTGTTCGATCTGAATGTTTAAATACATTTTTTGTACAACCAATTCATAATTATCCATCTTTAAATTCACAGGTTGATTAAGCTAGCCAAAGTTCTTCTTTTATTCCACCTAATGCAGATGGTAACAATTTTAAGTTTGTTCAATGTTATGAAGACTAAGTGCTTAAATCGCTTCTTGCCTGAAATCGGATGCTATGGAGCCTGATGGTATCTCCCTTAAATTTATAAAAGTCTGTATACCTGCTATTCTTCCGTATTTGGTAAATATATTTAATCATATTATTCAAAAAAGTGCTTATCCAATTGCGTGGAAAATCAGCAAGGTGATTGCCATACCCAAAATTAATGATCCAAAATCGGTTTCGGAAATGCGTTCAATATCGTTGTTATCCATTATCTCAAAGATATTGAAAGTTTTTTAGCGAAACAGATTAAATCTTATATTCAATCAAACAATTTGCTTTCGGAATTTCAATCTGGTTTTCGTACTTCCCATAGTACAATGTCTTTATTAAGTAGTGTTACAGATTTTATAAGATCATCCATTGATCGAGGAAATTATGCTGTTCTTGTTCTATTGGACTTTTCTAAAGCATTTAACTCGATCAATTTTGAAGTACTTGGAAGGAAATTAAAATCACAATTTTGTTTTTCGGACGATGCAAATAGTTTAATTATTTCGTATCTGTCAGGTCGATCACAATTTGTCGTTTCATCTAGTTCATTTAATAGATCTTCTGAACTTCCTCTACAAGCTGGAGTACCTCAGGGTTCTATTCTCGGTCACATTTTTTTCTCGCTGCATGTTAACGACATTTCGAGGTTACCTTTGTATTGTTTCCATCATATGTTTGCTGATGACGTTCAAATTTTCCAGGAGCTGACTCGTTCTGATGTTGGAACAACTAATGAGGGAATTAGGAAGATTAATGATGACCTAAGATTGATCAATCAATGGGCTTGTACCAATCTATTGTCTCTCAACGCATTAAAGTCACAAGCAATTGTTTTTTGTAGAAATATTAACTATGAATTGTTCAACATGATCATTATTGATGGTAATACTATTCCCTATGTTCAGTTTGTTAAGAATTTAGGTCTCTTAATGTCATGTGATTTAAGTTGGGATAAGCATATTGATAGAATTTGTCTTAACATGTTTGGTACTTTACGGCCTCTTAGAAGCAAACAGAATGGCACCCCTCGTTCTACCAGGTTATTTATATTTCGTTCATTGGTCTTGAGTCAGTTACTCTATTGCAATTTAGTTTTCTCGCATATGAACACTTTTTAAAAGGTAAAGTTGTTAGAGTCTTTAATAGCTGTTTGCGTTATATATATGGCCTGGACGCTATGATCAGATTTCTCACGTAAGTGATAGTATTTTTGGGATATCCCTTCAGAATTACTTAAATTATAGAGTTATAAATAAATAGAACTATTTTCAAAATATTAAATTGTTCGGATTCTCCCAGATACATTAAATCAAAATTTAAGTTTTCTATTTCCGATAGAACTAGAGTGCTAATTATACCATCACACAATACTGGCTTTATGAGTGGTGCGCTTTCTGTAAGAGGTGCTGTATTATGGAATAGGCTACCATTGGAAATAAGAACGGCTGGGTCTGTTAAAAAATTGTATAGGATATGTATGGAATTTTACGCACCATAGGAACAAGGTTCTGTTTTTAAATTTGTAATGTTACTTGAATCATTAGATATTTTATATTCTAAATTGATATGTTATTATATATATTATTTTTATTATTATTATTATTATTATTACTATTATTATAAGATGTAATTCCTTGAATTTAATGTAACTGTTACCATCGAACTTTTAATATGCAACCTTTGATGTTGCGCAAGTTCGAGTTTAAGGCCCCTCTTCACGATAACACGTGGTCGATTTTCAAAGCTAAGACACAAAAACATGTGTTTTTTATCTAGTAGATGGAGCGTACAGTACCATTTTGAAATCTTCATCAAAAATTGTAATATTCAAAAATTTTTCATTTTTTTATGTTTTGGAGACATGTGCATCGAAAATAAACATAAAACGAAAGAATGAAAAATGTTTTACAAATCCAAAATTCCAAATACCTGATGGTTTGGTTACAACAACAAACATATGTATATTTTGATTTTTGTTAATTTTCGGTTCTTTGATATATGTATTATGTATTTGATATATGTTCGGGTATTTGTTGTTTGTTTTTACAATATTACAATCATAATGAAATAATATCAATTTTTTATAAATAAATCTCGTAGTACGGAGTAGCAAAGTAAATGCAATGGTCACCTCAACTCAGGAACTGACCTCATTGAGCTGGATTTAACGTAATGATTTAAATTATTAATATTTCGGGTGAAAATGCACATACATAATTTTAGTCACACAAATATTTACAGACAGGTCTAAAGAGAGTGTTCGTATCCCTTAGGGTGATAATAAAATGTTTTGCTCATTTGATGATTCCGCGAATGATTCAATTATTTGTACATATATATGTAATAAATAATATCTACTGGCCGCGTTAAATTTTTAACCCAAACATCTCTTTTGTTGCTGTTTTACACTTTTGGTGTAGACTGAAAGTCTGGTAAATTTCATAAATTATTAAGTCCGGAAGTAGCAAATTTTAAAAACAATTCATATTGATATCAAGAGTCTAAATGTCTTTCCAAAAATTGATATTGTTTGACTGTTGGTGGTACATTCCATGAAGGTATTTGGCATCCCCAACGATCTTATTTCAAATTTTACTGTTTATAACAAGGAGATGAGAGAAACCATAATCGAGTGAGTTTAGATCCCGCTCAACGTGATACAGCCATCGTGTATCAGTTCTTCCGTCAGTTCTACTTTCCATTGAATGAGTTTTAGCTTGCTGGCTCCTGAATTTAGTGAATTTTCAATGACTCCAATTCAACATATCTACTTTTTCTAGATGGTTTCTTATCTCGTAATTCATACATAATTCCGAATTACGAATGAATCGTAATTTTCCATCAGCTCAAGTACAACAAGCCTCTGATGTCTCTTAACCGTATACGGTCAATTAATAGCGACCACCGACGTAACCAGCGCAAAGTGCAGATGTTAATTTTAGAATGCCTTCACAAATGTGTAAAAGACAAACCCGATTATTAAAAATCATGAGTTACACATCAAGTGAATGACACGTTATAATAAAAATAACTTACTCATTAGGAAGATTTGCGGTAATTGTTTGCAAATTACGAATCAACAAAACGCACCGGATCATTTAACAGTTTGTAAATGGCTTTTGGTTCATTTCTAGATCGATCTGATGAGCTGGGAATTATAATGGCAAGTTGATTTGTTTCAGGAGAACAACGTTGCGAATTAAAACCCAGATGCCATTAACATATGCTAGTATCAGCTGCACTGGTCTATATTGAGCTCACATATGACGTATTATAAGAATAAATTAAAAAGTATTTGGCCGATAGTCGTCATGCAATTTTAAAGGTTCCCGAAACTTTATCTTTGTTGTATACCTTGAATTAAAAGTCCTTAGTAATTTGCACATATTCATCAGAACTTTTAAATAAACTATAAATATGAAGATTTGATCGGGTGTCTATACGTATGAATGCATTCCACATAAATTGGTACTCGTGGCTAAGATGCGCTCGCTATAAATAACTTTGCTACCACTACGGTTTTTAAGCCAACCTGTGTTAAACAAAGCTATTCCACGATAGATATTACAATTTAATCGATCTTTTTAATAAACAAATATGAATGTAACAAATTCAAAACGTCGAATGGAATTTGAAAATGCCTGGACCAATTTTGATCAAATTCAGTTTTATGGTGGGATTATAAGCCAATCTTAAATTAAACATAAGGTACTTAAATGAATGGATTAGACTGGATAGGCTGAACGAAACCCGACAATTTTTATTCATTAATAAACGTTTAGTGAATCCCACACCCCATTTTAATGAAGATGACCATTCTTCGTAAGGAGCGAAATTCCAATCCATCCAAACTATCTCCATTGATCATCTCTTTGGCTTTTTTTATTCCAACATAATCTTCTGATATACTTTTTTAATGGGTATGTGTTTTATAATTATTCATCCAATTCAAACGGCATAATCTAATAATCGATAAGGCAAGTTTTTGTAGGCTTCTTAAATAACATACGGGTACAGTAATGTTCGGCAATGAAACCAAATAGCTAAGTTTTTTTGATCGTGTCATTACCGACAGAACATACAACAGTGCAGCTCTTGTATTATAAATCAAATTAGTTCGTTTCTGTTAAACCGTCCAACAAATAAGCTTCACATCAGCGTTTGTCAGCGATGAGAAAGTTCGATTACTTAGAATCGATGGTATTTGACCAAAATATAATCTCTATATTGCGCAAGAATCACCGCATGGTAAAATTACATAACCGATTTACACACTATAACACCATCTTTCACTACGAATCTGTTGAAACGAACCAAATTTTATGGAAATACGGACTGATTCGACTCTTTAGAATACGAGAGGATTGCTAAGGTAAGATAGCTCATGATAACCGATAGTTTATATAGGATCTCTCCTGAAGTTTGCACTTTTTGTCTGTCAAGACGGATGTTCTTGATTTATCTGTATTTTACTAATCTTATAGCAATAAATATTGACCCCCCTTGTATTCACAGCTGGTAATCTGGTAGTTGCTGTAATTGTTACATTTCCATAAGTAAATTTGATTACATCATGTTAATTGATGTTGACTCACCGTCGACGAGGTTCTCAATAATGGCTCCACTTAATGTTTATACTCCAAATCATTCCAAGTTGATTGTCGACTTCTGATAGTTGGTCTCTTCATTTTATTTTACCAGCGTAAAATTAGAGATATAGAATTCGTCATTCATATGAACATTTAGCGGGGAATTACGCCTTTATCAGATCGATCATGTACACGCCAACGTCGCCTAAATCAATGAGAAGCAATGGCCTATGTTGATTGTACATTGAAACACGTCGATATTGTGGCCGTAATATTTCAGAACTGTTTTCCATTGCATCATTTATGAGACTTCGGCTTGTGTTAGGTTCCAAATTATTCCAATATGAATTTGATAAACGATTATTTGATTTTCTCTATAAATGGGACTTGCATGGATGACACACCAGGATTGAAGGATTATTGGCAAGTTCCGGAGAATTGAAGTTGCAAATTAAGAAGCCAATATCATTATTATTAATTCGCCATATTTAGAGTGTACCTAGACTAACGGTAATACAAATAACCAGATATAGGGATAGGATATGATTGTAATAATTATAGAATTGATCCGGTTTCAGATGTTTAGTAGTCAGAGAAAATTTGTTATATTTGTATAAAACTAGCTGTACGCAGCCCGTTTTGCGTATGGTTTCAAATCAAAGATTATTTTTATTTTTAGTAATATGAAATTAAAATTAAAATGAAAAATGAAATCAAATATATTTTAATTATATAAAAATTGATTAATTTGCTCCAATGCAATTTGGTATATAGTACAACATTTCTTGTTGATCCTTCAGGTGCAATCACATATATTGATGACAGTTTTGCCACAAGTGAGCATCCACCATATGATTGACAGTGTCAGAAGCATGAATATTCCAAATTTAAACTACAAACTTCAAATGACTGACCTTGTGATTTGTTAATGGTCATATCAAAAGCTAGACGCATTGGTCATTGTATTCATTTAAAATTTAAATATCTGACGGAATTATAGTAGGAATGCTTGGGATTAACTCTTCTTCTCCTTTGTATTTGCCAGTTAATATGGTTGCTCCAATTAAATTTGTCATTAATTTTTTAATAACAAGTCGGCATTACAAAGTTTTGGTTGGTTAATATTTCGTATTAAAATGATTGGTACACCAATTTTTAATTGAAGAATATGTAGTGGTACTCCAGGCAATTCTAATGAATTTAAAAATTATGTAGGATAATTTACTACTTAGTCTTGATCTATAACACAATCAATTGGTTTGTATGCAAATGTTTCACCAAAAATTTTACTTTGAATGGCAGTATTTATATCATTAACGTCCTTGTTTTATGCTGTCAATATTGGTCGATCACTTAACCAATTATGATTTGAATTGTTATACAATATTTGGGTACACACTTTCAATTAATTTTATTTTTGGGTGTTTTAAAATACAAAATTTTTGTGGAAATGTAATTGAATCAGTTGCACTATCAATTTGAATTTTTCAATTTCCAATGTCTAATAATTGTTTTGGAAATGTTACAGCACATTCATTATTTTGCAATTGAAAACGTATATTTGTTGTTAAATTTATATTTTTAAATGTTTCTCCAGAAATTATATGGTTTTAAACACGCGTTTAATTCACCAGCTGGAGTTGATCGGGTTATAAGGGTAGTGCCTGTCTAAAGTTACCTGATATTTATATTGTTGTACCATCAGATATCTGTTGGTAATTGCATAAATCTTGTAATGTTTTATCTAATGCTTCTAATAATTTATGATGTGCCATTGTGCATTGTTGCAATACCTTTCCTGATGTTTTTAGAATTTTAGTTACATGTTGGACAAGTGTTGGACATCGGAGAAGTGGTGCAGTGGTTAAAGCTTCCAGGAGCTGGATGCAAAGCGAATTTTCGTCATCGATTACGATCGGTGATGCTAATAAACACAACTAAGGCCCTCTGATGGAGTGTAGAATTCAGCGCTGACCCACCGTCCATATCAATGTACAGGTTGACAAGGAGCTTGCAATGTGCAGGTGGTAAACTGAAGTTGTGTGAGTAGGTGAATAGGTGAATGGATTAATGATGTGGTGTGAATGCATGGTATCACAATAGACCAAAAATGGCGTAAGTGTCAACCAGTGAAACTTAACCTACATGTTGGTGTTTAAATTATTTGCATATTTAATGGGAGTTTTAGTACTGAATGGGGTCCGCTATCTAATAATGTTCCTGCTATTCTTGAAGAAGCAATTGCTAATGCTATATGTTGATTTGCGATCTTATCTAATGTAATTAAACAATCGAAAAGCTTCCATAGCTGCCACTTCCATTGGCTCACGACCCGTAGAACATATATATATATATATATATATATATATATATATATATATATATATATATATATATATATATATATATATATATATATATATTTATATATATATATATATATATATATATATATATACATATATATACATATATATATATAGATATATATATATATATATATATATATATATATATATATATATATATATATATATATATATATATATATATATATATATATATATATACATTTTTATTGAAGTCGATGCTGTAATTTGTGAGTTTATCGACCGAAAATGCTTCTACGGAAGCTGTAATTTCCGGTGGAACATTTTCAGTTAAAAACCATTATCATGACTCATACAACTATACACCAATTTTTATCAAAACTGTTACAGCAGTTCTTAATGTCAGAAACACACACGTCATTTTTATATACATATATAGAGATTCTGGATATAAAATTTGATCGTTTTGTGAACGGCACAATGATCGGTAACTTAATCAAGAATTACAAACCCTAATTTATTTGATTTTTTTGATAGTTTGCTAGATTTTTTGGATCTGACATCCCCGCCGTGAAATTCAATAGGTTTATGAAATTTGAAATCTGCGGTAGATTACGCAAACATTACGTAATGAGAGACACAAATCGTAATGATTGATCTTCTTGTTTTCATTAAAAATTGTCAAAACTAGTTTGAGTCGATAATCGTAAATCGTACTGAAGGCTGCCCCTGTGGATTCAAAAACATTTTTAACTTTGTTATGTTGCAGCTAGCTCGTAGAGAACTTGCATGCGGCAGTGCTACATAAAAATTGTGTACGAGCTAGGTGGAACATAACAAAGTTAAAAATGTGTGATATATAATGTAATTGTTCTTGTAAATTATTGTTGTATTGCAATTATTGTTGTACCACCGTTTTGAGATCACACACTTTTAACTTTGTTATTTTGCACCTAGCTCGTAGACAATTTTCATTCGGCAGCCTTCAGTCTGCTTACATAATTAACCCCTTAGTATACATCTTGAATATATAGAAGAAAAAAAAATATGAGCTTGAGGTGTAATTTTAAACAACAAACGATCAGATCTGCTTGTAACTATAAAATTATGTATCGCGATCTACGAGATGTAATCAAGGTAAACAAAATAAAATCAATTCTGCGTGAAAATTTCTATAAATTAATTTATTATTCTAAATCACTAAATCAACAACAAACAACACATAGTTTATTTTTCAATCTCATCCTTTTTGTGTTTATCATTATAATCTATAGTTCTAAGGCATTCATACTACTCCAAATTTACACACATCTATACAGAATTGTTACGTACATATAGTTATGATGTATTCATATTTCAGTAAAATACTTATGTTCATTCTCTAGTAAATAAAATACAAATACAATTTATTATTGTATTTTTTAAAGATTGAAAGAAAATCATCTCAATTTCATACACACCACTACGAAATATTGATAGTTTCACAGCTGTACATCGATAATGTTCTTTTGCTTTTATCTTCCATATGCATGCATATGTACATAAATAGATATACGAGGGTATATCAAAAAGTCTTGCAATATCATATGAAAAAAAAGAGTGAGTGAGACAACAATATATTTTTCAAAACCATTTTTTGTCGCGATGAAACTTCTAGAAGAACATTTCGATGTAAATTTTACAGTTCGTTTGTTTTTGTCAATTTAGTAACACGTGTTTTGAATTTTTCTTAAAATGAATGAAATTGAATATCGCGCCATTATTAAATTTTTCTGTAAAGATGGACGAAATGCAATTTATATATTCAACTATATATCAAAAGTTTACGGCGAATCTGCACCATCATATGCCACAGTAACAAGGTGGGTAAAATTATTCAAAAGTGGTCGGGAGTCATTAGTAGACGACAACCCCTCGGGTCGGCCAGCAGATGCTATTAGCCATGAAAACGTAATTTTGGCCGAATCTATTGTATTGGAGGACCGGCGTATTTCTGTTCCAGAGTTAGCGTGGAGACTTTCCCTTTCAAACGGTACCACATATACTATATTACATGACCACCTTCACATGTCGAAAGTAAGTGCGCGATGGGTTCCCCGTTTGTTGAATGCAGAACAAAAAAAAATGCGTGTTCAAACTTCAAAGGCGATTTTAGATATGTACAAAGAAGATCCAGAAAATTTCTTGGATAACATAATAACAGGCGATGAAACATGGCTTCATCACTGGGATCCGGAATCCAAACAAGAATCGATGCAATGGATTAAACGTAGTGAACCACCACCAAAGAAATTCAGAACTCAACCGTCTGCTGTTAAGGTTTTGGCAACAATTTTTTGGGATTCTGAAGGAATTTTGATAATCGATTATATGCCACCGAAAACCACAATCATAGGCATATATTACGCAGAGGTTTTCCGAAAATTGAAAAAAGCGATCCGGGAAAAACGGCCAAGGAAAGTTAGGAAAAAATTCTTGCTTCTTCACGACAATGCACCAGTGCACAAGGTTAATATTGCTCAAGCTGCATTAAAAGACTGCGGCTTCGTGGAAATTCCGCATCCACCGTACAATCTAGACTTGGCACCCAGTGACTAGTTTCTGTTTCCCAATTTGAAAAAAATACTAGGGGGCCGGAAATTTTCCAGTGACTATGAAGTACACTCTGTTGTAAATTAATATTTTATGGAGCAAAAGAAATCTTTTTTTTTAGAGGGTTTAGGCAAGTTAATTGATCGATATGACAAATGTATAAACCTTAAAGGAGATGATGTCGAAAAATAAAAATATGGCTGTCTCACTCACTCTTTTTTTTCATATGATATTGCAAGACTTTTTGATTTGCCCTCGTACATCGAAACATTTTAAAACAATACTGAGTTTTATTACCGTGCGTGGAAACTAGCGACATCTGTTGTATTCTGGTAAAACTAATTAGCAATAAAATCAATAATTTACCGATTGGTTCTTTACTTTGCTTTCTTTTTTTTACCAAAGGAATTTGGTTTTTTGCTAATTTTTCGGTTAATACTTAAAATTTAGCAAAACGCCACCGTCAATCGTCTCAGATTTTTTTTCTGCGTCTTTTGATATATCACAATCTAAGTTTTGTTGACTAATAACGTCGCAATGGTACCAAAACTTTTGCGATTTTTTTGAATATTGTTTGCTTTGTAATGCCATAGCGGAAAATCTAGAGGGAAAAATGGAAAAAGCCACCGTCAATTTTCCTAAAAAACTTCAATTAAAATTTTAAGATATAAATGTTGGCGATCGGTTGGTTAGTTTTTATGCAATGGTACCACGAAAAGTCGTGTTTTTGCAAAATACGTGAAGAGGGGCCTTAATAGACGAAATAAAATAAATAAAGAAGATATGCAAGCAATTTTGAAAAAACGATTAGTGTAGCCGGCGAAAAATTCGAATAATATAATGAATTTTAATGCAAATTATAATTCGTAGACGAAAACATCCACCAATTTCAAGAATACGCGCCCTGGGGTGGCTTAAGCGAATGCCTAGATTATTTCACAACTTTAATATTTTCATGTTCCTCTTCCGTTTGTGGGGTAGATTAGTGTTAATTTAGAAATTTGTTATTTTACGATCCCTAACACCCTATTTCGGGTTTTATTATGGGATCATCGTTGCTAATTGGACTGTTTAATATCAACAATTGTTTGTGATGAGAGACCAGAAAAGTTAACCTCTGTTTTTGTATTGTGTTTAAAATTTGTTATTTGGTTGAACGAAATAAACGAAAAAGAACATTTTCGTTTAGGTTTATTTAAAGCCTGAGGTGTTCGTGTCAGCTCCATATCGATTTCTTTAACATAACTATGTAAAATTCTTTTACAAAGAAATTTACAAATCAGAAAATAACAACGTTAGGAACAACAATTGCATTTGATCCATTTATCTACAAATAATGCAATTTATCTATTTTGATTATGGTAATACTTAAATCCCACTAGTAAATATTATTCAAAATGCCGAAAATCTTCTACTAGAAAAATTGAAGAAAAATATCAAATCGTAACAGAGAACAAGAAACATATGGTGATAAACCCAACAATTCACTTAACACTTCATCCATATTATTCCAATATATATTATTGGGCCTTCAGAAGCAACATGAGTAGAGTAATAAAGAGTAGGAAAATAAACAAGAAAACCGTAAAATTAACATTGATTTATGGAAAAGCTTTCGGTTATTTTTTCTGGGCTGTGTACGGATTACGTTTTTATATTTCCAATTTACGTCAACATAATACAGAACATTTTCAGGATGTTTTAATCATTGCTTTGTTTGTACTAAATATGTCATTCCTTCATCACACACAAGAATAACAAATATTTTCACCATTTATATTGAGGAGGGGTACGGATTTACTCTATATATGTGCTGGTGTATGTGGTTAACGAAAAAAAATACCTCTCGGTAGTACGTACGTTTTTAGATATGGACTAAATCGTTTATTGAGGCAAAAGTGTTTGATTTCGTTCTATATGCATCCTTGGAATATCCATTTCAGAAAACAGAAAACTACTCCACACCCTAATACTAAGAGTAGATTGTCTTTTGTATATACGAAACCAATTTCACATTATCCTATTATCAACCTCAACTGTTATATAACGAATTTATATTTTCTGCGTCATATTGCAAAACATAATATCTCAGACGTATTTTAGGTATTTTATCTTTATACAATTTACAACTTACACTTCAATGAAATATACATTACTATACACGAGTTGAAAAAGCATGAATTGAATCAAAATGTTGAATCCATTCAAAACGAATTTACTCTGTATGCGATGTTTGAAACAACGAACATCATAAATGTGTTTCGTATCCTCATTCCCGCATCATACCCATGTCGTAATAATAATAATAATAATAACAATAATGGTAGTAATAACAGTAAAAATCTTTAAGAAAATTAGATTTTAATATCCAAAACGTAAGATGTAAGACGTTCATGTACGTACATTTGTATATTATGTACAACGTTACATACACAGCATTATATGGTTGCCTGTGATAATATCCTTAAAATGCCTTTTTTGATGCCTTCCACACATAATCACAAAAATAAGAACGAAATTGAGTTTTCTTGGTATGTAGTACGGTAATAAAAACTACAAAAAGCTCATACACCATTTCTACACATAACAACATAAAATAGGAAAACGGGTAGGTTTTAATCTATTTTTGTTTAAAAACAGAACAAAAATAATAATTTTAAATTGGCAAAGTCATTTCGGTTAAATTTAGACAACTTTCATACGATAAACATACATACTTATAACATATATAATGAATACAAAATAATTTTAATGATCTTTTAAGCTATTGATAGACCTAACACTACGAACACTTTTATTTTACAATCCATAAAATGTAGGTGAAAAGGTTTTGTCGTTATCTCGACGGCATCATAACGTACATTTGTCAAAACACCTCACATGTGGTAAATTAATTTGTGTTTGTTTTGGGAACGAAATTAGTTTTCAGTTATGCAACCAAATGTAGGATGTCATTTGTGAAATACAATTAGAATTCATACCAATCAATATAACGGTAACGTTTCACATCTAAAATAATGATAAAAAGTTCGAATTCCCTATCGTGATTAATAGCCCACTTTTGTCTCTATTCAGAGTTATATAATTGTATGTTGTGAATGTTGTCATAAACATTCGTACCGACGTACAACGATAAATCGCTAGTTTTCCTAGCCGTTAGTTTTTTCAACAATAACAGCCAATGCGTTAAACGCAATGCTACCTCTTACAATCTCATCCATGGATATCGTATTGTTTGTTGTATTGTAATATCATTATTCTTGGGTGGGAAAGTGAAAACTGTGCGATGGCACGAAAAAACAAAGGGACAGTTGGATGGTAGATTTCAATAAGCAGATGCCCTGTTAAAAATTTGAAAAATTAATTTTATTATTATTTTTGGAATATTTCCAAAACGCTAAGTTAAATTTTGATTTAAATTATGTATTATTAAATTTATGTATTATTAATTATTTTATTTAAAAATGTAACAATAGAGAACAACACATCTATAAAAACAACATAGAACTAGTCGACAAAATACGAACTATAGAAATAGTAAATACCGACAGGCGCAAATTTGACGTCGTTTATAAGTATACAAATATGCCATTTTAGTATACATTGATATTAACAAATCAAAAGTCGTAAAATTATTAACCGCTATCACATCCATGAATTATTTCAACATGACAACAAGTATTTTGCACATTGCCAATTTTCCATTCCCAACGTTGAGCAATTGTTCGGAGAACGACTGTGCCGAAAATATCGTTTTGCAGTTGGACATGCATATTTATGTTATGGTGTAAGGTATTTACAATTCACAATAACTATGATTGCTTCAAACATGCGTCAAACAATGCCTGTCTGAAATCACTGGATGGGACAGCAACAGTAGAGCAGGTATGATATCAAAGGGCCGAATGTCGAAGGGCCGAATGGGTCGAAGGGCCGAAATTTTTTTTTTTTTTGTGTTTAGAAATTTATTTTTTTATTTAATTTAATTATTTTTTGCATGACAAAATTTTCCTTCACCAAAATGTTCCTTTCCTTTACCAAAAATTATATTTTTAAAACAAAAAAACAAAAAAAACAAAAAAAAAATTCGGCCCTTCGACCGATTCGGCCCTTCGTACCTATTCCGTAGAGCACCACCGAAAAGTCTGGTATTATCGTTGAGATCTTTCATCGATTTATCGAGAACTTCAAGTGAGTGCTTGTGAGTCATAGTGCATTCATCCCAGATAATAATTTTGCAAAACTTTAGCCATGCCAAAATGCTTATTTATATTGTACATTGCGTCAGGATTTGTGTAAACGATCAATGGCAACTTGAGTGCTGAATGTGCAGTCCTTTCATCATCAAGCAAATGCCTGATGAAGCAATTGCCAACACAATATGATTTTATGATGGAATGCGCGCAAGTATCTGTGAAATGAGGAATGTTTTGCCAGTGTCGCCTAGTGCGCTCAAAAAAAAAAGAATCCGCCTTTTGTTCAGCAATGAGCACTTGTTCATTATTTGCAACAAACAGGGCCGCATCAAACTGTTGTTCACGCTGAACATCGCTGTAAATGATATCTGTTGCTGGAGGGTTAGGCGATGGCATATTCGAAATGAGAATGCAAATATCATCAATGCCATTAATGCCTCGTTATATATTTGTGGCGAAAAATTGGGATCTTAATCAGCGGTCTAAATGCGATGCACAAGAGTAGGTTAGATTGATTATCATTGAATGCACATGTATTATAACGTGCCTTCCAGTTACGAATCGCATATATCCATACTTTCGTGCAACAGTGTACCATTTTTATTTATACCAATTTACATATTGTTACGCCTGCGACGTAGGCATATGTTTGTGTATAGTATTCCTCTAGGCGATTTGATTAGTATGAATATGACTTGCAGTTTGGGGTACGCACCATATTCTATACGTAAGCAAAAATCGTATGATTAATCTTATGGATTAGCGGGTTTTCTTTCGTGTTCGTACGGCATAAACCGACCGAAATTCTCGTTGTTGTTGATTGCATTTGCAGAGAACGTAAAAAATAATTTTGTTAAGTTTCATTATGAGATAAGTATCGTTTGAGGCATGAACTGCATGGGAGGCAAATATATCTGGTGCGGCGCCCAAATAAAAATTATTGAAATTATAAAGTTATTGAGGAGTACTTTAAAAAGTGGACGTGTTAAAGTTACCTCAAAGATATTGTACTGAGGATTTGTGGTTGAGTGATAATTTTTATTGTGAATGAATGACAATATATAAAGGTCGTTAAGCTGAAGGTATTGGTAAATTTATCTATAGACAATCGTTTTTATAACAAAAGAACTAAAAATATAAATATTTTTCATTGGACTTAACGAAATATATTCAAAGTGTTTTCGAGCCGTTTTCTTTTTTTGTGCAATCAGAAAATACATTAATTTTGGTGCAGTAGATATGGTGATTTCACGGTTGTAATCTGATGAGCAAATAAGATAATAATAAGATAAAGTCGAGGAGATATCAAGGCGGTCAATCATTAAAGGACCGCAACAGTTAAGAAATAACGTCCGATCCGAAAACAGTTAGAAGCGGATACTATACACTCGTATTGTGCTGACCCAAGTACATGGTGGAAAATTATGAGCAGCCACATCTAACGCAATAGATGTGTATAACTGAGGTTAGAAATTTCAAGTCATCACCAGAAGGAAGCTTGGAGGCAGCATGTTCCAGTGTAAATCTGTTGCTCGTGAATAACGGTAACTCAAATACGGTGGTTGGTACAGGCGGGGCAGCATCAGTGCGGATATCCAGTCAGGGACGGCAACAGTAATTCCTCGGACCATTTGGTTAAGTTATTTTTGTTATATTTTTCATACATTTGAATTTAACATTTACTTGTTTTGGTGTATCATAGTACTTTAATATTCAATTTTTCTCGGTTTAGCTTCTTGATACTCATAAATTGATTTTCTGGTGACTAATCTTGCTCTTTCATATTTGACCAGATTGTCTATTTATTTAAAATTTTCTCAGTTAATCAAACATTTTCTTTTATTTTCATTCTAATATTGGTCATAGGGTGGTTTGGTCCACCAAATAAAATCGATACATTTGTACGGGAATAAGTGTTTATCCAACAGTGGAGCTATTATTATTTTACGTTGCTCGATATTTTCTTTTTCTCTCTCTCTCGTACCGAACAAACGACAGACGCTGTACAGCGTAGCATTGAGGAAGACCCAAATCAATCAAATCGACATTCGCACACGCCGCCAATTCGGCCAATGGGCTGAAGCACAAATTGATAATGATATTGATTTTGCAAACAAAATTGTATTCAGCAATGAAGCTCACTTTTGGTTAATAAACAGAATTATCAGATTTGGAGTGAAGATAATCCACAAGCCTTTGCCGAAACACCATTACATCCAGAGAAAATCACTGTTTGGTGCGCTTCACGGGCCGGTGGAGTCATTGGTCCATATGTCTTCAAAAAACGATGATGGGCGGAATGTTACAGTTAACGGTAAACGGTATGGAGACTTGATTTATAATTTTTTTGTACCACAATTGGCTGCCATAAATCTTGCTGATATGTGGTTCCAACTGGACGGTAACACATGCGACACAACGCGGGATACAACTAATTTACTCAAAGAAACATTTAATGGAAGGCTAATTTCACGTAATGTTTCTGTTAATTGGCCACCGAGATCGTGTGATCTAGCTCCATTAGATTATATTCTTTGAGAATATGTTAAGTCACTTGTCTGCACCGAAAAGCCAGAGACGATTGGAACACAACATTCGGTGAGTTATTATCGAGATACGATCGCAATTCACAACTGCTGCGAAAAGTGTGTGAAAATTTGACATCCAGATTCCGATATTCAGGCATTAACGGCATAAAATTATCTATCCAATAAAGCTAGTTTTACTGATATTCAAAATGTTTTTCTTTGGTCTGTTTTAATTTAATATTGTGAACCTCTAAAAAACCCCCTTTAGAACAGAATAAAACGAAAACTCAAAACGCACATTTTATGTACATATGAATATATTCGTATATCCATACTATTTAAAACAATATGTGTACACGATCGAGTCCCTAACGGAAAATGTTGATCAGTACCTCAATTTTGTGGTCTTTTCGAGACTAGTGTGTTTTCATTTTTTTTATGTGAATTAATTAATGTAGAGAGTGTGACGATAAGCGTGAGCAAATTTCGAATCGGTTTAAATCGGTAAACTTTGTCGTATTTACATTCATTTTTCTCGTGGGAATTTGATGAAGAATTGACATTTAAATTTAAACATATTAAAACACAAATGACATTAAAATTTACAAATTATTTGAATTTTAAAAAATTACAATTTAATTGAAGCATAATGGTATGATTTTATTTTATTTATGTAATATTATATTGTGATAATATTTTAGTGACACTAAAACTTAATTATGTATTAATAAATGTTTAATATTTTAATAAAAAAATAATAATTTTTTTTTACTAAGGGAGGCTTTAGATTGGCAATCATGCTGATCAATAAGGATTCCTTGGGCTCCCTTGCTAGATCTAAGGGAGTGATCAACTTCGATTTCGGGTCGATCACTCTTAAAGTATATAGGAAATATGAAGTCGATAAGGGCGCGGAAGACCAGCCTGTGGGCGATGGCGAACGGACCCAGCAGGAGACGGCCAAGCGGGCCGAAGGCGACCAGAGTAGCTGTTCCAATATTTCGGACGAAAAGAGGTTGGTGATAGGAGGTAGCCTCTTCTCTCTGGAGCCCGATGGGGACAACCCGTCGAACACACGACGAGAGGGGGTTGGCGACCAAATCAACGAGCCAGATGACACAATCCTGATGCAGGGAGTGCCGGAAGAGGTGCGTAAGGTAGATTACAATGGTTAGCATTGTACAAATAAACCTACATCACACGAAGGCTGCCTCTGCAGCTCTAAGGTGCTCAGACTGACTAAGTCAGATGAGGACTTGGTGTCAAACCAAGAACCTTGGATTAGCAATAGCAGAATCTGCGGCCTCAGAATGAAAGGGTATTGATATGAACTGGATGCGGCGTGATACGAACAAGTTACCATCCAATTTATAGAGGTTAACAATATAATTTTTATGTTGGTAATTTTGTTGATAAAATAAAATTACAACTCCGATTTACTATTCACTTTACAATTTTATTTTATTTCTTTGATCTTGTCTGCTTGGTGGTTGATGAAAAAGAGAGCGACAAATTTATTTTTCTTCACAAAGTTAAGTACAAAATATATTCTATATATTATAGAGGGTTCTCGTGTAGCTTTATACCAATAACTAATTGCCGCTAGATGGCATTACATTTACTATGTGGGGTATAAGCTGCGCTCTACAATAAATATGGTTTGCATTAGTAGTGGTATACAAAATGAAATGTCAACAAAAATAATAATCTTTGACATAACAATAATGTTACATAATATTTATCTATATAATATTGTTAGTTTATTAATATAATTAGAATTATTGTGTTTTATGGGTAAGTATCTACGAGTTAATAAAGTGAACAGCATAAATGACTTGAAATTTATGTTAGTACTGTGTTTTCAATATACACAACATAATTTGGTTTGAAAACTTATGAATTTGAAGTTCAAGTTCAAGGTCAAATTATTTTGTGTATATTGTTTACATACAATTGGTTTTGTTTTACACAAATAATGATTTGAACTAATTTCTAGGTAGACGAAATGACTTTTTATAATAATAAGGTAAATATTACAAGGTAAGTATAAATACTTAATTATTACAATATGTCTAGGTTGATGTATTTCATGTGATGTGTTTCAGGTAAATGATGTATTACAGCCAGAGAATTTATACATGGTAAGTATGACATGACATCATCGCTAACAGGTATAAATTATTATAATCAATCAACTCTGAAAAGATAAGATCGTGTATTTTAGCGAAAAATAATTTGAATACTTTTCTTCTTCCACAATTTAGTAGCGGGGACGTTACAGCTGTGGGTGTTGAGGTTGGCTGTGAAAAACTATGGCTAGCCTCAGCCTATATGGATCGCGAGAAGGAGGTTCCACTGGATAACCTGGAGGAACTGAACCAGGAAGCAGGTCAGAGAAAGGTAGGTGTGATACTTGGATGTGATGTAAATGCGCATCACACAATCTGGGGTAGCACAGACATTAACGAGAGGCGTGAGTTATTTTTGATTACTTATTATATACTAACCTTGTAGTTTGCAATATTGGGTGTGAACCAACATTCATTGTTAGAAATCGACAGGAGGTTCTAGATGTGACCTTTGCGCCAGAAACAATTTTTCATATGATCAGCGAATGTATAGCGGCGAACACTTATTCTCTGATCACCGATATGTAACATATAACCTCAACATCAAACCTCTTGCCCGGAAAGCCTTCAGGAATCCCAGAAGGACAAACTGGAACAAATATGAGGTGTTGGAGGAACTATTCCCGCTGGAGGTTCCTGGACTTCCGGCGACAGTAGAGGAATTAGATGGCATGGTTGATATTGTCACAAAAGCATGCAATCTTTCATTTAATGCTGCGTGCCCCTGATAAAACCAGGGGCAGGCAGAAACCGGTATTGTGGACCACGGAGTTGGGAACCTATCGGAAAACGTGTAGGACAGCCTTTAATAAGTCTAAGAATACCAGGAAAAACCCGGTATTGGGACTCCTTTAAGGAGGACCTAAGAAAGTACAAAAAAGAGTTGAGGAGGGCACAAAGGGGATCTTGAAGACTCTTCTGTTGTAGAATGCAGGAGGTGTCTGAGACTTCTCGCGTTAGGAAAATTCTAGCTTCTAACCCAACCAGTCCTAGTTACTTAATTAGGCCGGATGGGTTATGGACAGCTTCAAATGCAGAATCATTGAAGCTATTGAGACCCATTTTCCGGGAAGCGTTGATGGCTCGGTGGAGCCTAGAGCTCATCGAGGAATACATTTAACAGATGTGGATAGCATCGTAGACAGGGCGCGAATCCGTTGGGCGCTGAATGGTTTTAAACCTTATAAATCGGCGGGCCCGGATCGGATTATACCAGCAAAGATCCAAAGGAACTCTGCAGTTATCCTCCCCTGGCTGAATATTATTTGCAGGGGATGTCTGCAACTGGCCTATATTCCCAGGAAATGGACGGAGGTTAGAGTGGTTTTTATCCCAAAATCGGGAAAGATCTCACAGGCTTATCCAAAAGACCTGAGGCCTATAACTCTATCATCCTTTCTGCTGAAAACCTTGGAAAGGTTGATAGATGTACTTATTCGAACAAAATTTGAGCCAAGGAATTGGACAATGTCGTAGCATGCGTACTGTAAAGGAAAGTCGGTGGACACCACAGTACACATAATGAAGGTAATATATTGCGCATCTGTCAAACAACAATGGCGGAACATAGAGACCGTTTTATAATAATATGTATACGTATCCATATGTAACTACATGCCTAGTAAAGCTTAAAAAAAGAAGTTATTTTCAATAAATAAAAAATTTATTTAATTAAAATACATTTATTTATGTAATTATTTTATTTAGTTTTCGTTTATTACAAAGGATAGGTCTCTAACTTTCGCCATATTGAAAATTTCCCATAGCTGCGCAAAAATGAACGAAAATTGAACCAATGAATATATTACCCCTATTATGTGTACTGTGGGTGGACACAGCTCTGCACGATCTAGTACGCATGATTGAGAAGTCAATTTTCTCGCAAGAGTTTTGTATGATAGGTAGCATTTCTCGACATTGAGGGCCCCTAAAACGGAGGCGATCATGGAAGGATTGTCATTTTTGAAGGTGGATTACCCTATAAGTAGGTTGATAAATCAGTTGCTGGTAAGCAGGATTATTACCTCGGAACTGGGGCAGTACACCATTAGAAGGCGGGTGCTTAGAGAAACTACGCAGGGAGGAGTAATGTCCTCTTTTCTTTGGAGTGCAGTGGTGAATGGATTGCTGCTGGAACTTGAGAAAGAGGGGATGGGGGTTGTAGCGTATGCAGATGATGTAGCGATAGCTGTCTCAGGCAAATATCTGAAAACAATTAGGGGCGTTGTTCAGAATGCGCTCTTGATCGTTACAAAATGGACTGGCAAATGCGGATTAGGGATCAACCCGTCCAAGACCGAGCTGGTACTATTTACTAAGAAATATAAAATTCCGGTAGTTAGCCCTCTTATCGTGAACGGCATTAGAGTGGCTTTTACTAACAGAGCGAGATTTTTGGGCATAATCTTGAACAGTAAGCTCAGCTGGAAGCCTAACATTGTAGAAAGGGTGAATAAGGCTGATGTAGTCATTTACTCGTGTAGGAACGCCATAGGTAAGAGATGGGGTTTGAAACCAGAGCTGGTACACTGGCTCTATACCGCAGTGGTAAGACCTGTGCTGATGTACGGGGTGGGCGTGTGGTGGTCGGCTCTGGAAAAGGTAACTTACATAAGGATGTTGGAGAAGATGCAAAGAACGGCCTGTATGTTTATAAGTGGAGCGCTTAGGACAACACCTACACGCACTTTAAAGGTTATGTTTCACCTTATTCCAATCGAATTTTTTGGTAAACAGACGGCAGTCAAGGTGGCTTCGAGGCTCTCAGTGGAAGTGTCTTCAAATGAGTGTCCCGACGGTAGTTATTTCACTAAGGGAAGAACTGGTGAATCTAGATTATATTAAACTAACGTTGTGCTTCGATAAATGTTTCCAGATCATCTGTCCTTCGATGGAATCCTGGAGGAACGGATCAATACTGGAAAACGAGGCACTGAAATTTTTCACGGACGGCTCTAAGCTAGACGGCAAAGTAATAGCCACAGTTTTCTGTGAGAAGCTCAATAATAATATTTCTGTTCGTCTCCCTGATTACTGCAGCATGTACCAGGCTGAAATGGTGGCGATAGCAGAAGCCGTGACATGGTTGAAGCATAACGTGATATCCGTGAGGGATATCGCGATTTATGTGGACAGTCAAGTGGCACTCAGGTCACTAGAGGCGGTTTCTCTGAAGTCACGGGTGGCAATGGATTGCCGATCATTCCTTAATGAGATAAGCGAGTGTTTCAGTATCCAGAGAATCTGGGTCCCTGGGCACTCGGACGTCACGGTAAACTGGAGGGCAGATGAACTAGATAGGTACGGTACGACTCTCCAGATGCAGCCGGAAAGGGCAGATCTGGGGAGGCCTATAGCAGCACTCAAATCGGCGCTCAGTAAAAAGGCAATCGCCTTGACAGATGAGAGATGTACCAACACTCCACCTTGACAGATGGAAGATGGACCAACACTCTCACGTGCAGAGTAGCAAAACAGGCCAAAACGGGATCTGCGGTGCACCAAGGCACTAGTATCTCTGGGAAAACGAGAGTTAGGATTGGTCGTAGGGATACTGACAGGACACTGCCTTTTTGGGGAACATGCGAGAAGGTTGGATCTACAGACGAATGACTTTTGTAGAAGTTGTAAGGACGAAGAGGAGGGAGAGACTTTAGATCACTTCCTATGCTCGTGTCCGGCACTGGCATACAAAAGACATAAGTACTTGGGTGTGTACGATATGGACAGTCTTTTTGAACTCGCGAACTGTGGAGTGCGAGATATTTACGCTACATAAGTAGCTCCGGATGGTTTCAGCGGCAGTAAAGAGAGATTGAATCCTGTGGTATCACAATGGGCCATTATTGACCTAAGTGTGCGATAGAAGCCACTCTAACCTAACCTAATCCAACCTATTTCAAAGCCAAACTAAAACAAAATTTTCTCAAAACTTTGTAGTGTAGGATTTTTAGAAAACCCTACAAAAAAACAAAAATGCATGTACATTAAAAAATAATTAAATTAATCCAACAAACCAAAACAATGCAAGTGCATTAAAAATCGCCAAACTTTAAACATCGAAATCGACATTTTTATAGCCCGAAACATAGTCCAATGTAACTTCTTATTTTTGAGTACACCACATTAAAGTTGGTTTCTCTGACTGTTGATTGCCTGCTAAATGGAACCATCACGTATGGTTTCAACGCGTACCCGCTATCCGCTGTCAGATTAATCAAACATGTTATAAGTAAAATATTAAAAAATGTAAATGGTTGACATTACCAAATAAACATGTCTTCTGTATTGAATCGTTTTAGTAAGGGCAGTATAACACATCCGTCCCAAATATGCGAATCGTGTGTAGAGCCCAGTTACCTTGCATTCAATGCTACAATTCTATAATCTATATAAAAGAAAATATATCAATTTTATATTTACCATTAATAGAATGGAAGCTTTTCCTATTAACGTGTGCATATTCTTTCCTTTTATTAATGTTGGCTATCACTATATGGGTGCAGTCAATCAAGCCACCTATTCCGGGACGCTATTATTGATGTCGGGAAACGGATATGTTCGTAAATTAATTGCGTCCCAATCACCTTATTGATTTTCGAAATGCTGTAAAAAAAAATTCGATTGGCTCTATTACAACAAAGGTGTCTAACCCTACCCAACATTGGTGGCTTCCACTAGCAAAAAATGTAGAGTAGCCAATATTCCAAATGAAGTGGCACTCACATCGGGTTGTCATTTTCGTCGATAAATGGACGAATATCACTAACCAACGAATGCACCAAATGTTTTGGGGTTCGATAATTATCTATAAAACTAAAAAATAAAATAGGGGTAATATATATTAAAATAAACTAAATAATCTGAAATTATATTTTACTCACCATCGATCGGATGTTTCAAAAGGATCCATTAATCCCATACATATTCATTATAACAACTCGTTCTTGATTTACGGTCAAAGTACAAAATTGGAATAATCCAACTCATGATAAATAATATTATATTATAATAAATTTTATTTAATTCTGATTTTATTAATTTTAATTTCATATATAAAAGAAATAACCACGAAAAGTGCATGCGCACTAATACACTCGCATTCACTAATATTATTATTTTTTGGTAACTTTTGTTCTCCCCTATCGGAAAATGTTCATCAGAGTACATATTTTGTTCGAAAACTGAGACTTGAGAGTTGGGAGTTTTGCTACTGTTTCACTAACCTACTAGATGCTCAAAAATAAAATTATTGTTGATTGATGTAAATAATAATAAAATTTTACATTTACATCTAGTGTGCTGATGAACAACAAAAGAACTCCTGACTCTCTAGCCGCGGTTTTCAAACAAAATTCGTATAGAGGTCCCTAAACACAGTAACGCAAAAACTCTCACAAACATACGAATTACATGGATTTTTGATTAAGTATTGAAAAATCTTCAAATTTTATTTGATTGTATGTGTCCAAATTGTATGTGACTCAAGCAATTGATTACAATATAAGTGAACTTCTCGATGAAATACTGGTCAAAAGGTATGTTGCGATTGTTTTTCTCTTCGTGCGAAATTAACCCTAATGTGAGTGACGTGGGTGAGTTCTTTTTTCATTTTTAGACGTCTATTTTTGTATGTTTTACTCCCAATAAAAAACTTTAAATTTTATGAGAACTTGTTCAATTGGTATATTACGATCATACTTAAAAATGAGAAATGTTGCAACTTGGACGATCGTGGAAAAAATAAGTTTCGATACAAATTCATGTAGGTACTAATCACTCAAATTGAGATATTTTTTCTTCACTCACATGAGGGTTAAAATTATGTATTGGGCGTTTTACTGAATAAACTAATGAACTTGTCTATAAAAGTCATTAGTAGATAGGCTATTATTACTTTTCTAACGGTAAAATCCAGTTACACTCAGAGAAACCATTTATTTTTTTTATTTTTTTATTTATTTATTTATTTATTTATTTATTACAATTGCCTAAATAGTCTAATAGACTGTGGCAAGCATACCATAGCATTACTTAAAAACATATACACAATATATTACAATTTCATATTTAAAAGAAAATAGAAAAACTAAACATTATCATAATTAGAACTAAGTCGAATTTAACATTAACATTCACTGAAAACTTGTTATAAGATCTTGTCACTTCAAATTTGATCCTTTGATTAATCCGATATTTTTGTAGTTCATGTAGCCAAATCAGGAGTTGCTGCTAATTGGATATTAAATTTGAGCCTGCTAGATTTCTCTATAATACATTCAACCATTTTCTGATTAAGTGCTCCTTCAAGAGCCGTTTATATTTTATAATATTAGACTCTATTCTAATAGCCTCAGGGCCCATATAAAATAGATTACTTTGGGAGCGGCTTGTACTTACGGTATTTAAATAATATAATGAACTTGTATTGTTTCTTGTATAATGTGAGTGTACTTCAGATACGGTTATAGGAGTCAGATTACATTTCATCAGAGCCATCTGAGCTTTTTTAATAAATATCAATAATTGAAATTTCCCTAGAATCTCTAAAGGAAGTGTTTTGGGAGAGTACAGAGATTTAGTCGGCGTTAGTACTGGCAGGCATTTGATAGTTTTTATGATCCTGTTTTGCAGAACCCAGAGACTTTTGATGGAATTTGTCGGTGCAGTAGTCCACAGCGAGCTCATAAAACTATAAATCTAGAGTTGATATAAGCGTCATAGAATAACCAAGCTGTTCTTTCATCAATGAGACTTTTTATTCTCTTCAACGTAAATGCGTAAGGCCAGATTGATTTTTTAACTTTCAGTGCCTGGTCCTTCCATTTCAGGTTTTGGTCAATGATAAGCCCCAAGTAAGTAAGTAGTAGTTGCAACTTGCAGTATTTTATTATTATTTACTTCCAAATAACGGGGAAAATGCGCAGGAAATTTTTTGTTTTAGAAAATTATGTAGTTTATCTTTAACATGTGCATGCGCATTTTATTAGCAGTCAGCCAGTATTCCGCCAGTATCTTGCGCCATTTGATCAAGAAGGTTCAGAGCGTCTGTTAATTTATACACTAGAACAGAATCATCAGCGTACATAAAAAGTTTACCAAACAAGTCTATATTGAAGATACCATTAACGAAGAAGTTAAAGAGAATTGGACCAAGAATAGAACCCTGTGGCACCCCAGATACCATAGTCAGCGGCTCGCTCTTTATGCGTAAATGGCGTATTGGACACGTATTGGATGTTAAAATGGAGAGCGTGGCTACGGAGGGATTTAACTTTGCAATTTTTGAAAGTAGAATTTTATGTGGCACAGTATCGAAAGCTTTTTTAAGGACAATAGAGAGCATCGATACATATTCCTTGCGCTCTAATCCCAAATAGATTTCATTGAGAACAGACACTGCTGCAGACTGTGTGCTAGATGCTTCGACAAATCAAAATTGGTTAACATGTATAATTTTATTGTACTTAAAATATTCATTTAATCTAGCTACAATTATTTTCTCAAATATTTTTGAGAAAACATTCAGGATTGAGATTGGCCTATAGTTAGATGGAAGCATTTTATTTCACGCTTTAAAAACAGGGTGAACTATTGAAGTCTTGAGACAATCCGAAAAGTGGCCAATATGTATGAATTCATTGATTAATTTAACGGTTAAGGGGATTAGAAAAGTCTTGCATTTTCCTATAAATTTTGGTGAAATTGAATCATATCCTGATGCAGCAGTTCGTTAAGATTATTTATTATTGTAGTAACTTCCAAATAATCAGTAACTGAGAAATTAAGTTCCGGTAGCCCTTCATATTTTAAGTAACTGGAAAAATGGGGTATTATAGTGTGGTTGGTTGTTCCGTCAGTTACGTTTCCAATGTTTATAAAGTATTCGTTAAAAATATTAGCAATGTCGTATGAGTCATATTTAACTTCAGACAAATCGTTAGTCAGTGCAATAGTTGGATTCCCAGAGAACTTATCATCTTTGTTAAATATCAGTTATTTTAGAACCGTCCAAGTCGCTTTGGAATTTCCTATAGATTGTTGGAGCACACCAAGGTTGAACGCTGATTTGAGCCCTCTTTTATTATAAATTACTTGGTTCCGAAAATACTTGAATCTTTCTTTATAGTAACAGTTTCTAGGATATTTGTTTTTCAGACGATAAAAGACATTTCTTATTTTTAAAATAGATACAAATTCTTCGGTTAGCCAGGTTTTAGTGTCATCCTTCTTTAATGATTTGGTATTAGAGGTAATGAGTTGCGATAGCTCATCACACAATTCTTTAAAAGTACTTATACAAGAATCATTATTACATATATAGGGAAGATAAGCGAAGACTCTATCGTAGTCAATGACCCTAAACTGACGGGATTTATGTTTAGCCATAACTATAGAATCGGATTTACCTACCAGAATAATTCGATGATCGAGATCAGGGGAGTCAATTAGGCTGACGTTAAATTTTGATAGGATTAGGTCAGTGATGACATGGTCAAGTAACGAGGGCGTTGAAGAAAATCGAGTGTAAAACTCGGGGCTCAAGTTGTTGAGTATCGTGTATCCACTACTAGAGACCACCGACTTCATCCAAGTCATTTTATATTCACTTGAGCTAAACAAATTAATATTAATGTCACCCAATACCATTGATTTGGGGTATTTTTGTAAAACATTCTCAAGGGTGTGAAAGAAAACACTATCTGGGCATTGTTTGGTGCGATATATACCAATCACTCTGCTATGACAAAGTGGCAGATTAATCACAAGGAAACTAGTACCATGCAAAGTTAATTGTTCTTCCTCTATTGCAACAGTAGAGTCAGCAATGTACGTTGCAATGCCACCACCCCTATCTGCGTCCCTACAACAGAAAAAAGATTCATACCCGGGTAGTGTGTAAAATGGCACTTCAGTACAATAAATCCATATCATCGTAATTACAATAATGTGAGGTGGCGTGTTTAATGTTTTTAGGAAGTTACCAATATTTTCAAAGTTTTCGCGGAGAGATCTAGCATTTAGCAATACATACCTCAGACAACCATCAGTATACATTGGCTCGTCGCTTAAATAGTGATTTAGCGACTTGTATAAACATGTTACTCTAGTAAAAAATTGTAGAAGTGATTAAACACACAATTTTAATTTACTTTTGGCAATTCTTTAGTTTAATCATGGGATGTAATTTAATAACACATAGGAAAACAAAACTAATCCAAACATATTTACCTGAACTAAAAGTGATCTACAAAAGTGATGTGTTTTATTTTATAAACACAAAATATAAATAAATAAAATAAAATTTATAAATAAAATATTAATAACAAATCATAAAGAACAATTCAAATAGCTTCTAATAGATTAAAGCACACTGCTTATTACATGAATTGATCAATAACTGCCTTATTACTATCTCAAGGACTTCTTTACAAAAATCGTCGATGAATTCATCGATTCGTTGTACAGCAAATTGCTTATGAACATCATTCGTTAGATCACGTATAACTTCATTAAATATATAAATGACTTTAGTCCCGGGCAGATAAGAAAGTTCAGTTGAGACGTCATTGAAGAGTTCATCAATTACCTTCCAGTGGCCCTATTCTGGTAGTTCCCGGGGAATGGAAATTTTAAATTTTGTAGCAGTTTTATTCCCTTTTCCCCAAGAGTGTATTCTGGCTTTTGGGGAAAATTTTTTTGGGAAAAAATTATTCCCTATTATAGCAGTTTTGACGTTTATTTTTCCATACCTATTTTAGGTAAGAATTAACTGGGAATAGAATTGAACGGAAATTTATTGTATTTTATACTTGTAGCAATATTTTGACTGTAAATTTATACTGAAAACTGGTAATATTAATTGGAAATATCAATATGAAATTTTTACTTTGATAAACAAAATTAGTTTTTAGTAAAATTCGATTAAAATATCAACAAAAACCAATTCAACGTAGTAAATATTTTTAGACTTTTGTTTTCTTGTTTTATATTGCGATCGCGTGTCGACCGAAAATAATTAAATTATTTTTCCGTAAATTTATTCCCGAATCGCCAGAATTAACTTTTGGAAAACGGGGAATTAGGACAAATGTCTGGGGAATAACTGCTACAAAAATAAATTATTCCCTATTCCCGGGGAATTACCAGAATAGGGCCACAGTAGGGGTATTCCTTCTCAATTTAGGTATATCAAAATTAAACACACGACATGAAAAGAAAGATGATCTGTTTAGGTGACGTACTACATTGAATATATTTTATTTTGGTGTGCTAAATGAATTGTGCATAAATCAAAAAATAGAAATAAAATATTTGAAGTAGTAGCTACTTTGATACGAAATATAAAGTAATCAATTATTTTTGAATGTGGTAGACTTCAGATAATCTAACAATAGCGTTTTTAGTTTCGTGCTGATATAATTGGGTTACATGATGTTTCAACTTATTTTTTAACGAGAAATTTTTTGTGACGATGAATCTTTTTCGATTTAGATGTCAGAGCTGAAGCCGAGACTCAAAATATGTAATGTGTGAAATGACAACAATTGAATACTGCAACGTATATGTTCTTCGCACACCATATTAGCCGAACTGTTATAAATATACACTGAAAAAATATAATCAGAGTTGCGAGGAAGAGTTATGGAGCTTATGGATACAAATTTTAAAAAAGAAGAGAATACCGAAACACATGGGTATGCAACAATCCAACACAAGAAAATTTAGGTACAAGTGTGGAATAATGAACCTATAGCCTCGTTAGCAGGCCACATGAACTGGCCACCGAGATCGTGCGATTTAACGCCTTTAGACTTCTTCATTTGAGGTTATCTAAAATCGCAGTTCTATACGAATTAACCGCAAACAATTGATTTTATCACATAAAACTTGTTTTATTTATATTTGAAAGGCGTCGTTATTGAAAGACCCTATAGAATTTGATGATGCTTAATGGTTTTGTAATTAAATACTAAAAAAAAAAAGCAAACTGAGTTTGGATATTTAATTCTTTTGTAATATCCGATTTATTTGTTTTCAATGATATGTGGACTTACTGCGGGAGTTTTATTACCCCTCGCAAAGTTATTCAATCGAATAAAGCGGTTGATATTGCTACCCGAATTACGTTTCGTAATGTAGAACATTATTTATGATTTCTATGTTAAACCAACACTTTACAAACATTCCTATAAATTTGTCGATAACAATTTTCTACAGCAACATAAAATTTATGAAAAATGAAATAAAATATATTTGGTACGACCTAACTCCCAAATCTAGAACTAAACGATTATATGTTTATGGTTTTATATATCGATATACATATGGAGTATATACATTCATGTATGAATTTTACTATACATTTTGTGTAACAAATTTGACCACACAGCAATAACTATAAAACTAAAAGTTTTATTATTCGATTTTTTGTTGGATAAATCCCATTTATATAAAGATTTTCAAAAATCCACAACAACAATAAAACTTTTTAACTTGAAATATTTTAATATGTTTCGAATTTAGAAAATATATTAGGCTACACACACACACACACAAACTACCACATCAAAATTGAAAAATATTACAAAGTTTCCATTTCCGGGTAATTAAAAGTTTTGATAAAAAATTTTGAAGTCTCAAAGATTTTTTTTGTCGAAATGTTATTTAATAATTTGTTTTATTGTTATTTAAATGATTTTTGCAAGTACTTTTATACTTCAAAGGATACAAAGTAGAAATACATTACTTTTATTAACATTCAAACTCCATCTCGTCAATATTTACCTATAGTACTTCAGATACATCACATTAAATACCACAGCAGACAAAAAAGGTCAATTCAATCAACAAATTCAATAAATTTTATAAAGCTTAAAGCGACATTTTTATAACAAAAGCGTTAAATTCTATATCGAAGTGAGGCTTGACTGTTTGATTTCGACTCTAATGGAACATTGTTTTTCTGAAAAACGATTGGGTTGAGTTCGCGATAGGTTTTTTCAAATTTGCCCAATTTAAAATTAAAAATTTAATTTTTTATGAATTAATTAATTTAGATTTAATAGTGATCTAAGTATAACCAAAAAAATCCATCATAAAACTTGTATAGTTTTCTTGTAATATGTTCTCTATAGTTCTGTATAATAACAGAATTGTTCAGAACTACAGAACCTCGATATTACAAAAAACTATACAATTTTAATTATGGATTTTTTGTTATACTTAGATTACTATAATAAAACTAAATTATTTAATTAAAAAAAAAAATTAATTTTTTGATTTTAAATTGGACAAATTTGAAAAAAGCTATCGCGAACTCAACCCAACTGTTTTTCAGAAAAAACACCTAAAATAAAAAATTAATACAAAAATATGGAAAATACTTTGAACTTACTTATGTATATTCAAAATATTTACATAAAAAATATTTAAAAATATTTAAATAAAAAATATTTAAATAAAAAAAATTATTTTAAAAAATTGGCTCAAATATTTTTCTACTATATTTACACCTCTTGTGAAAATTATTGTAAGTGTAAAAAACCTTGGTTTTATTAATTGGGTTTACCAATAATAATTTTATTTGATTGTAGGTCATGGACTCAAGCAATCCGCATATTACATTTGAGTTGAGTACTGGCATGGCCAGTGTAAACTCAGCAAAGAGCAAAGATGATGATTGAACTCCTATGAGATGAAAAAAACTGATTTTAGGGGTTGTTTTAGATTCACCCACGCTTTGGCCATACAATTAATAGAAGAATTAGTAGCTCTAGGTATCATTATGAATGCAGCAGAATTATTCAAATGGGCTAAAACTTTAAAGACTGATATGGTTTTTGAGTTTTGTTCTGACATTGATTATAACTCGAAAAAAATTCAACTTGTCTGCCAGTATGTTCGAAAAATTGAAAACTGTAAAAGGAACTCGCGATTTCCATGCAGTTATTCCTTCAAGAGAAGGTTACATTAATTTTAAGAAATATTCAAATAGTGAAGATTATATTAGATTTAAAATGTAATTAATTACTTAATTAATTTTTAATAAAAAAAACATTACCAATAAAGTTTGTTTTAAATTTAAATTTATCTATACACTCATGCGAATAATTTTCCAGACAAAAGAAAATTTACGGGTAAAACACAAAGCACATATTCTTTAATTATTTCCCACATGTTCTGGAAAATCCACAACAAAGGCCATTGTAACGAGTGGCACCGCTACTTGCGTAGAAGTACCCCTATCACATAGAATTTGCCGTCACCTGCCTCATACCCTATGCGGCGTTGGTTCCCGTAGCTCAAGCCGGTGGAGGGAACGGCGTGGGTTTTGGGTACACAGATCACGGCCTAGAGTACCGCATATGTTATGAAAAGAAGATGAGACGGCATGAATTATACCGTCAACCAGGGGGGTTAACAAAAAAAATTAGGGGATTGGGAAATGACCGGGTTTGTGGGATTCATTGCCTCACATCAAGCAGGTCCACCGTGGTTGTGGAAATGGTTAACTTAGGGTAACATATCTACCCTATGTTACTCATAGCAAAACTGAACTATTTATTTTGGGCTTAAGGCCCTATGGTTTGTAAGTTATAAATTCGGTAAAGTGTTACCAGCAGAAAGAAACCCGCGTGCTGACGCACTTGCGAGATTTCCGCTTCTAATGAAGCAGCTGGTGGACCCTTTACCAAATGGGCCCGATTAATTAGTAGGTTGTTTTTTATTTTTGCATACTTACCGACAAGTTTTGCTCCTCTTTTCCCCAAATCCGGTTTTGCTGAATTTCTGGACCGCAATCAAAAAAAAAACTGAATTTACTTTAACTTTATATATATGTATGTATATTTAAAAAAACTTATGAGAACACAAAAAAACTTAATTTACAATTATTAGATAATTCCCTTATATTTAAGACTACGTACTAATTATCACGGCAATTGCCCAGTGATTAATTAGTTCGCCTTCCAAAACTGAATTACCGCGAACCAAAAATGTTGCGCAGTATTTATACAAAATTCAACTGACTGCGAGAGAAAGGAGGGGGAAAATTTAGTAATGAAAATATACTTCTCTCTCAACCAGTTAATCTAATTTAGCCGAAATCAGCAAAATGTCTGTACAAACACCACACATCAAAACAACGTGACATAAATCAAATTTCCGTACACTTGTTGGAATTATATTATATGTGCCACGAAAATTGCAACGTTTTAAAATTTCCACGTTTGCTTTCTTCGTATGCACAACACAAAACATATATATACATTATCTAATTACAAGTCTAGTATTTATGTTTACTCATTTGTATTTATAATAACTACATTATAAAAATCTTGAGCGACACAAAATTGCAACCAGATAACGTAAATAAGAGATAATTTTATGTTCGTTGTATTGCATCTTATACCATTTCCATGTATATGGATGCAACAACAAACATAAAGAAGAGTAGATAATTCCAACATGACTTAGTGGTTAATGAATTTTTGTGAAGATGGTATCTTCAAGGTCATGGTGAAATTACTCTGATAAACGTAACGCTTATTGGGGATGGATTGATAACGGAATAGAATAACATTCCGTTACAGCGTGGGGAAAACCCAAACCCTGAGATGAAAAGAGATCTCCTGCTCTATTAGGAAAGGATGATGGAATAAGGTATTCAGTCTTGGCAGGTCAACGTGGGGAACCCCCACGGGGGGGGGGGGTAACTAACAATAATATAATAATGTAATTTTTAACAGCCAAATGAATTTAAATTATGTATATATAAATTTAGCGAGCTATTTGTGTATGCTAGATATTTTAAATAATCCAGAATTTTGAGAAAACCATCTGCTGTAATTGTAAAATAAAACTATTGCACTTATAAAAAATTTTTGATGGTAATTTCAATTAATCTATACAGTAAAATTTACAAAAACTGAACAAAATAAACAAAAATGATTAAAGATAATTGGGCTCTGTAGTATGGTATTGTAATGGTCCTGGAGGCCGCCTGGATTGAATATGCCGAACACAGAGTAAAGAACATAAACGTCGATATTTTTGTTACTACTAATCTGCTGCTTCCTTCTGCTTGGCAATCGTGTGTATACTAGATGTGCGGTACGCCTTCCTTAATTCCTTCGGCTTTATTGATTCAGCTGCTGCTACTGTTATGTGCTTCACAGTGAAATATTGCTCGTCAGATAGTCGACCCGCGTTTTTTAAATGGTCCGATTTGTTTTGTTTCTCGCTACCGCCTGTTTGGTAAGACTACGATCTCCAAGTATTATCCATCCCTGCCATTCGAGTATTACCCAAGTTTTCAATTAAGCTGGTGTATCCATTTGTACCTCCGGATTTAATTGTGGTTTTGTGATATCCGCGACTTCCGTTTCTTTAAACAAAGTCTTCTCGCTGTTGGGCCAACTTTATGGATAGCGATCTATGATGTTTTTGCTATTTGGCGAATACGACTATACGACTGATACCACCTGAATGTTTATGGATTTGGTGTAATTTATTGAATGTAGTTCTATGCTGCTACACGGGTTTTTCTTTACTTTGTGATGGAACACTAGATTACCAAGCTGGTTCATCTCATGGTCCGATGGCAATTAGACATGGTGAGAATGATCTTGATAATTTACACAAAGATCCAAGCTGGTATCCAAGCCTTTATGCCAGATGTAGATTGGAGGACAACCAAATGACAGTACTACGAAGGCAAGTGCTGACGGTGTTAAACGGCTTCGGCTTCCTGCAAAATATAACGAACGAATCTGTTCCCACACGTGTCGATCATTGAAAAATCATTTCGTTGTTTCTGCTGGTATTGTACCTCTTAATTATCCTGTGCTACTCCACACCACATTATCTTTAACATTTTTGTACTAACCATAATGACTTAGACTAATTTAGTTTGAACATTCGTTTCAAGTTAGAAACTTCTACCTATAACATTTTAAACTTGAATATTTTATAAACCTTAACTTAACCTACCACTATTTATTATTGTTGATGGCGCTACCTCAATCCCATTTTACTAAATTTTCTGAACGGGGTTGAGCTAACCTCATCCTCTATTTACCTAACGTTATACCTTCCTAATAACTATTGCCTTAACTAACTAATGTTGCTGGTAAACTAATGAATGCGCGCGATTTACCAGCCTTCACTTTCCCATTTCTAGAAATGAAATAACGAGAATAAGACCCTTGTGCTGTTGAATGGCGCTAATCCAATCTCACTTTGCTGAACCATGTGCATGGAATGTGATTGGGTCAACCTCATCCTTTCCCTAACCTTTACCTTAACTAACGCTGCTAGTATATTCATAATTTCGCGCACGATATACCAGCCTTCACTTTCCCATTACATCACCTGTGTAAATGCCCGATTATACATAGATGGTCTAATGGGAAGGTGGATGAAGCACGTGTTTACGTTTTTTTACGGCGGCGTTTCCAATTCCAAAATTCTAACCCTTTAGAATATAATTTCCGCTTTGATGGTGTCAACCATACGGGTGACACTCTACCGTGCATTATATTTGTCTTGTGGATGTTGTTAGTAGTAGATCTAACCTTATTATTACTTCCAACTTCTGAAATAAGCTGTTTCGTTGGAGAAAAAGTTCGTCTTATTACAGTCCAGGTCATTTTCTTACATCTGGTGTTACAAAATAACATTGTCGGTCTACCATGCATTTGCCATTCCGTCAGTTGTACAATATACGAGGGAATTGCGGATGCTCTAATTACGGCTGACTTTGCCTCTCGGGCTGTAATGTTTAATGGTAGGCCCTTTAAATATTTCTTTGTATCATTGACCTTCGCAGGGTTCATGCAGAAATTGAACGAAGAGAATGGAATGATCTTAGGTAACTCAAAATGGACGGTACTGAAAAGTTTTATTATGGTTGTTGGTTGAGATAGAACACGTAAAATGATTGCATCATTTTCGGGAATATTATTTAGCAATTGTAATTCTGCCCCTCTTTCTTTTGGTGTTGTTCTTTGGCTTTTACAAAACTCTCCAGCTAATAGATTCGTAACATGAGAGTTCTTGTGATTTTTATGAGACGGTAAGGTTTTAGTTTTGGAAAATTCTCCTCTCATGTTAAATCTGCCCTTAATTTCACTTTTCGTTGATGGTGCTGTCCATTGAGCAAACGCGGGTGGTAACGTAACTTGCGATTCTTTACTTCTTATCTTATTGTCAATTACTTGACCCTCATTTTTTTTGACCGATGACGTTTCAACTTCCACCTCCGCCTTGCGCATAGACGGTGGTTCGTTAAATGTTTTCGCCTCCAAATGTTCGCACTCACGTTGGTTTCGATCTAGTTTCCGAACTATTCGTGTATGCTGCTTACGAGTTCGTTCATCATTAAAGAGATTCCTCCGTGAGATGTTCGAGTGCGATGAGTTAAGGCTATGTGGGGTTTTCTCCAGATCTAATATAGCCTTTGATTCATCGGAAATGATTTTTAAGAAATGTAATTTTCTCGCAACTCTTTGTAACTTATCGGTTAGTTTTATGGATTCCCCTAATTTCCACAAATCCCTTACAGCCAAAATCATCTCTTCAATTATCTCCTGTAAAGGAAGTGTAGATCGGATGCGAACCAGTCTACCTTGAACGTGTAGCAACTTTGTTGACACAACTCGCAATTGCTCTTCCGCTGTAATAACCCCATTTGTTATTTGGCGAAACAATTCCTTGACACCTTCCAGCTTATGAAAACATGTCACTACTTCTTGTTTAGGGGATCTGATCGCAGCTTGATGTACAATAAGATCATCCGACTTAGAAAACAACTGTTCTTCCCTCAATTCATTGCTCAAAGCGATGGCAGCTTTATGATAAGACACGACTGGAATCTTCCGACATTCACATTCGATTAAGATCTCGTCGCTGTCTAAATGTTTCACATTCATTTCGCGAAAGAAAGTACTTAACTTGTATCTTAAAAACTAAACTAAACTAAAAATCTAAAAACTAAAATAAAAAAATACATTATTTTAAATTTACACAGAATAAAAACAACCACGGCTTCTTCACTTTCTCGTGAAGCATAAACCTCACCAACCTGGGTCAAACTAGCATGGGAAAAAGGGAAATGTAATTAATTTGGATGAGATCCCAAATGCCAACCCATACCGGCAATGGCATTCGTGACTCCGACTTACGCGCAAGTGAGACACATTGCCTCGGTGAAGTCATTTGGTACCTCATTAGTTTACCTAATTGGCAGAGACAATCCTCTTGCCCTCGGATTTCACAGTCATCATTCTAAATCCCCTTGGATGAGCATGACCGTGTGAGTGGCAGGCCGAATTGTACATTCAATTAGGGACAACAACACGCCGGTTATTGCCAAAGATTTCTGCAGTGTGTGGTATAATAGTATTTAGCTTATGTCCGAAACCTCATCAATATCCGTTCACTGATAGAAAACCGGATTGAACAACTAAACACATTATATCCTGAACGCGCCTAAAACTAACAATGAGAGGACTGGCAACCCCATCCCGGAGGACGAAAATTTTATGTAAAACAACGAAGTGAAATTTACGCAATAACTTAACTATACACTGACTTAGAAATCCATATTTTTAAAACCAATTTATCTTACGGCTCGTGGTAATTTCTTACCGATAGCCATAAGCGTATAACTGAGGAAAATTAGAAGGTTGACAGTTTGACTTTACTTGCCAGGATACGGACTGGCACGCTTGTTAACCTGAGAATGAGCAGCCCTTTATACCACCCAAGATCATCGCTTGGCAGGAAAGAGATATGCTCATTACTTCAGGGAAACGTGTCACTCTCCCTTGCAGGCAGAATAAAGCCAAACAGTTGATTGTACACGGTGCCGAAAACCGTACAATCTGATGAGTAAATAAAATAAATATTCTGTAATTAGACATTACAAAAATGGCTCATCAAATCCCAGATGCTACCACGAATATTAGTTCATCCCCCGGAGTGCGAGTTGGGACAATGCCACAAATGAACTAATGAGACGAGGATCCAGCACTGCAACTCGACAATTATAAAACCTTTTCAGTGCGTGTGTGACCCACCATCGTATCTGGTCAGGCATGCCTCTAAGGCATGACCGCTGCCACACTCACACCGAAAGGGCTCTTCCACTTTTTATATTAAATCACAGAGTACTTAATTTGAATTGATTGTATAGAACTCCACTTGAAATTGCGAAGCTCATAACTAAAATTATTTTAACATTTAACTTTGTGAATAAATTTTCAATTAAATTTGGGATTCAATAATGATTCCAGAAAATTGTTGGCAATCTATACCAATAATTTGGGCCAGTTAATGGCCCCAGTTTGGGCGCCACTTTGTAATGAAGTGGTGCCTATTTAAATGATACGTTAAAATATTTTAGTTTTGGAACTGGTGTTGTGCTCCATTTGGGCGCCACTTTGTAATGAAGTGGTGCCTATTTAAATGATACGTTAAAATATTTTAGTTTTGGAACTGGTGTTGTGCTCCTTTTGGGCGCCACTTTAAACAGTGGTGCCTACATAAAAATAAATTATTTAATTAAATTTGGAACTGCAAATCCTTTGTAACGAGTGGCACCGCTACTTGCGTAGAAGTACCCCTATCACATAGAATTTGCCGTCACCTGCCTCGTACCCTATGCGGCGATGGTTCCCGTAGCTCAAGCCGGTGGAGGGAACGGCGTGGGTTTTGGGTACACAGATCACGGCCTAGAGTACCGCATATGTTATGAAAAGAAGATGAGACGGCATGAATTATACCGTCAACCAGGGGGGTTAACAAAAAAAATTAGGGGATTGGGAAATGACCGGGTTTGTGGGATTCATTGCCTCACATCAAGCAGGTCCACCGTGGTTGTGGAAATGGTTAACTTAGGGTAACATATCTACCCTATGTTACTCATAGCAAAACTGAACTATTTATTTTGGGCTTAAGGCCCTATGGTTAGTAAGTTATAAATTCGGTAAAGTGTTACCAGCAGAAAGAAACCCGCGTGCTGACGCACTTGCGAGATTTCCGCTTCTAATGAAGTAGCTGGTGGACCCTTTACCAAATCGGCCCAATTAATTAGTAGGTTGTTTTTTATTTTTGCATACTTACCGACAAGTTTTGCTCCTCTTTTCCCCAAATCCGGTTTTGCTGAATTTCTGGACCGCAATCAAAAAAAAAAACTGAATTTACTTTAACTTTATATATATGTATGTATATTTAAAAAAACTTATGAGAACACAAAAAAACTTAATTTACAATTATTAGATAATTCTATTATATTTAAGACTACGTACTAATTATCACGGCAATTGCCCAGTGATTAATTAGTTCGCCTTCCAAAACTGAATTACCGCGAACCAAAAATGTTGCGCAGTATTTATACAAAATTCAACTGACTGCGAGAGAAAGGAGGGGGAAAATTTAGTAATGAAAATATACTTCTCTCTCAACCAGTTATTCTAATTTAGCCGAAATCAGCAAAATGTCTGTACAAACACCACACATCAAAACAACGTGACATAAATCAAATTTCCGTACACTTGTTGGAATTATATTATATGTGCCACGAAAATTGCAACGTTTTAAAATTTCCACGTTTGCTTTCTTCGTATGCACAACACAAAACATATATATACATTATCTAATTACAAGTCTAGTATTTATGTTTACTCATTTGTATTTATAATAACTACATTATAAAAATCTTGAGCGACACAAAATTGCAACCAGATAACGTAAATAAGAGATAATTTTATGTTCGTTGTATTGCATCTTATACCATTTCCATGTATATGGATGCAACAACAAACATAAAGAAGAGTAGATAATTCCAGCATGACTTAGTGGTTAATGAATTTTTGTGAAGATGGTATCTTCAAGGTCATGGTGAAATTACTCTGATAAACGTAACGCTTATTGGGGATGGATTGATAACGGAATAGAATAACATTCCGTTACACCATACTCAATCCTATAGAGCATTTGTGGGACCACTTGGACAAAAAATAAGAGGTAATAACCAAAAAACTCATTAAAATCTGCAATTGAGCATAAATGGGAAAACATTGATCATGGATTTTTACAAAATTTTGTGGACTCTACAAGTAGACTACAGGCTGTGCTGGATTACACACTAGATATTAATACGGTGAAAAAATATTAGAAATATTACAAATATATTAAACATATAATTTTAGTGTAAAATAATTCTGTAGTGTATAAATATAAATCTATGGAATATAATGTTGTCTGGTTAATTTTTCTCATTGATTTTGGTAGGTGAATTCACTTTTCTACTGATAAGCGGTAAACTTACGGCAATTTAACATAAAATGTTTAGGTTATGATATATTATTTAAGGCATCGGTGAAGTTTGATCAGAAAAAATTATAAAAAGCCAAGCACTCATTATTAAACTACAGTTTGTTTTCAAGAAATTAACTTCTCCGGAAAATTAATCGGATCAGTGTATATAAAGAGTTGGTGGTCTTATTTAGTTGTATTTTGCGATGGTATGTTGGAGTGAAAATAAAATAAAATTTAAAAAAGTTAAAAATTTTATATGGACAAATAGAGTAAGTCATGATATTAAAACGTGTTTTGCAAGAAAACAAAAATATCACCCAATTATTTTTTGTTGTGTTTTATAGAACTAAATGGCGAAAAAAAAAATAAAAAAAAAAAAAAAAATTTCAGAAAATTGAAAAAAACCAGTTTGGTGGCCATTTTGAAAATAAAAAACTTAAAGATGATACTTTTTTGTAATATTTTCTTAATCCTTATTCTTTTACCTTTAAAATGAGCCCTATCTTATATTTTTCGGAGAAATACTTTTTTATATTTGTATAAATGCATCACCATTTTCAACAAATTTTTAAATTTTGGACCGGCTTTATCTTAAACGAGTTTTACAAAACCGAGTTCTACAATATTTTTTTTTTACCCAGTAATACACATTCAAAACATAAAAATCACAAAATTGAAACATGACTTCCAAAAATTTTTGATTTCACGAATTTTTCACCATAATTATAATTTATAATCGCATACGTTTAATCGCATTTTATTTATAAACTTACTATTTTATTTGAAATAAAATTATATCACATCCTTTTCATGCTCTTCATAAAAAAGTTCATATAATGCATTTTTTGTTTATATAGAAACGTCAATAAATCACTTTTTGTTCATTATTTCCCCTCAAAATTCATTACGTCGGGATGTACGTGTAGAATTTTTTGTTTACGTTTATATCACAAAAAAAGTCTCCAAATTTGATATAAAAAAGTGATAGCACCATAGAATGACCACCCAGGGCTGCGATGTTCTAACATCATGTTCTAACATCACCATTTTTCGATAATTTATCGAAGTTTATTTCTCGTTTCTGTAGAATAAAATTTGTCTCTGTTGCAATTTTTATATTATTTACCAGCCTGCTAGATTGCAACATTGTGATGTTTCTACTGCGTTTCTATCACCAAATAATTTATTTTCGATTGTAGAATGAAAATAATTGAAATATTTTGTTCAAATATGTTCTAGCATGTTGTGATCCAATAGAGAAAAAATGATACACGAAACAGAAGTCAAATTAATTCTAGCAGAAAGTGTCGTCGACTTGAATAAAATATCGAAAAATGGTGATTTTATTTGTTCAACTTTCCGCGTTCAAAATGCTTCGCATGGTTCGATTCTGAATTTTTGAGGAAGTATAATTTGCGTTTGATTCATAATAAACATAACAGGAGTATATATATGTAACAGGTGAGTATATGTGTCGCCACAATTGATTCATAAAATATAATATTTGTCTGTTTTGGTAATTTGCCTTTAACCAGAATCTACTTAAATATAACTCCTGCCAGAATCTACTTAAATATAAGTCCTGCTATTTCCACACATATGAAATAAACAATAACTAAGTAAAGATGTATTGGAAATTTTTTTTCCATAGTATTTTTTTTTTAAATAACTATAAGCATATATGTGTTGGTGCCGAAAAATAGAAATGAAAAACAAAAAACAAATTTATGTTGCATACCGTAATCAACACACCCTTTGTTTGTTTGTTTTTTAAATGTGTCTGTTAATGAGAGGAGTTAGCAGGACTTATAATTAAGTAGATTCTGCTTTAACCCTACAATGCATGATTTTTTTATTTTTAACGAAAAAAGTCCACAACATATTTGGTGCCACCTGGATTATGTGCTTTTCCTATCAGGTCCTGCGTGAGGGGCTGCGGAACCACTAACTTCCACGGTAAGATGTCAGTTTCCGTCGGAGTTGCGTCGTTTATGTTTATGAATAGCTTTCTATCACTAACTTTGAAGTTGGTGCTTGCTTGTGGGTTCTCGGCTAAAGCACTCATTTTATCAAGATATTCAGGGTCTCGAAAAGCTGAAGATTCTAAGTCGATATGTAGCGGTTCATCCGTTGTCACTGTTATCTCATCCACATTCACTCTTGATAGGCTATCGGGGACCGAGTTTTGCGTACCCTTTCTATATTCTATGGTGAACTTATGAGACTGAAGTTTTAAAGCCCAACGCGCTAAACGGCCAAAAAGGTCTTTTTGGTCCATTAACCATTTCAGACTGGAGTGATCGGTGATTATGGTGAATGGGTATCCTTCAATGTACGGTCTAAATTTTTTTACACTCATCACTGCAGCCAAGCACTCCAACTCAGTGATAGTATAATTCCGCTGTGCATTATTCAACTTTGCAGACATGCATGCAATAGGGTGTTCCTCATCTCTATTTTTCTGGAACAGTTCACTGCCAATGTCGGTGGTACTCGCATCACACTGAATATAAAAGTGTTTACTAAAATCAGGATTTCCTAATACTGGTGCTGAAATTAGAGATTGCTTCAATAGATCCAGTGCATCTTGCGCTTGTTGATTCCATTTTGGTTTGACGCCTTTTTTTAACAAATCGGTAAATCGGAGCAGCTATAACAGAATAATTATAAATGAACCTTCTATACAGGGTATTCGGCCACTGCCTGGACTTTCGACTGGTCCACTCTGAGGCATCCCTCTACAATCACATAACCAAGGTATTTTGTCTCCTTGAGCATGAATTTGCTTTTGTCTACATTTATAGTAAGATTTGCTTCTCGCAAACGTCTCGCTACTTCAGAGAGCAATTCAATGTGATCTTCAAACGTCCCCCCTAGACAAAAACCCGGTCATGCAACTGGTGAGGGATGACTTTGTGCATCAGTCGACACATCGTTTGGGCTGCATTATACATCCCAAACGGCATGACGACAAACTGGTATAGTGGACGTCCGGGGACAGTGAAAGCTGTCTTATCCCTTGACCCCTTATCTAAGGGTATTTGCTAAAAGGCATCTTTTAAGTCTATGGAGCTTTTGAACCGTGTTTGATCCAATTGACTTAGCAACCCGTCGATCAGGGGTAAAAGATAAGCATCTGTCACCGTAACCGCATTTACTTTGCGAACATCCAGACAGAGCCGAACCTTTCCGTTAGCCTTATTTACAATACTTACTGGAGACGACCACGAACTTTGGCTTTCTTTGATTACGCCTAACGCTAGCATCCTGTCTAGTTCTTTATAAAGTTCTGCTTGTTTAGCTGGCGATATGGCGTAATACCTCTGTTTTACTGGTGGCGACTGTCCAACATCGATCTTGTGAGTGACAAGGTGTGTTCGTCCCAAGCCCAACTTTTCACATGAGTGAAACTGATCTACGGTTTTTGTTAGGATGATTTGTTGATGGATACTCAATTCGTGTTTATTGGTATCGGTTGATAGTGGTTCAAAATAATTTTCAATTTCACTCACCATCATAGGAACTAATCCAAATTCATCCCAAAAGTCAATACCTAGATAGAGCGGCTGGCTTAGGCCGGGTGCTATGTGGATTCGTAAAGTTCTCGTTTTTCCACCATAGGAGACTTTTGCCATGATGTGCCCTATCACGCGTTGCATTTGACCACTTGCTGTCCACAAAGTAGATGGTATGTAATTCACTTCCATATGCTGTTTGGTCAGGAATTCTTCGGAGCCACACCCTAAAACTGATACGTTCGCACCGCTGTCTAGGAGACCGTTGTATGGCGCTCCGTTAATAAGCACTGTAACATAGGGTCTCTGATCAATTGTATTAAAGACTGTCTCGTTTACCATCTGTTTAACTAATTTTCTGAATTGAAAGTATTTTATTGAACGATCATGTCTTGGTTGTTTAATTATTTGTGTTTGGGTTGATTTGTCTTGAAACGTCTGATTTATTATTCGTTTCTCTGATTGGGATCCCTCCTTAAAATATAGCGGTATAATTCTGGACCCTTATTCGTCGCTGCTTCTTCTTGGAGTGGTCTGGGTGAAGTTGTTGGATTTCGGGAAATCAGAATCCCAGGATTTCTGAAATTCCCCTTCATGTTTCCCTGTTTATAATTCTTACAGTAGGTACACTGCGCTTTTAGGACGTTAGGAGCACCACAACCAAAGCAGAATTTATGTCTAATTGTAAGACCGCAATCTTTGAAAGTATGCCCAGCGGAAGAACAATTCCAACAAGTGTTGGGCGAGTAATAGTTTTGGGTGTTAGGACTGGTTTCCCTCGGAGTACATGTCGTATTGTTGAAATTTTTAATAGTTGAAATAGCACACATAGAATTGGAGTGATTAGACTGCTCAGTATAATTAGACCCAAAGGCACCGTCGCATCCATTTTCACCGACAACATCCAACTCACCGGTTTGACCTGGTGATAAATTTCTGGAGTCCAGCCTAAACGGTTCCATGTATCCTCTACTGATACGCACTGCCTTACCATTTCAGCAATGTTTGTAAACTGACGTCCCGCAAAATTTGCCTGCAGTCCTCCGTGCATATTTCGAGTTATCAACCTAATAAGTTCGTTATCGGACATTGGCTTTAGTAAGGAAAGTGCCATTTTCCGATGTGAGTGGTCATGATGGTGGACCACTTGCGCACACCCCCTTCCCATGGTAATATCAAGCGCTGAAAATTGATAGACCCCCAATATTGAATTAATATGCTAGCCCATACTACCTATGAATATTTAATTATACATCATGACGTTCAAACAGGCGGACATTTCAAATCAATGCAGGAAATTTGCACAAGAAAAAAAAAATTTAAACGGTCAAACATGAGATGACATGGACTAGAATTGCAATAGTAAAAATAAACAAAATTCATCTAGCAAGCATAATTATTGGTATTTAAAAGCTTTACAATTTATGTTTCTTATGCAACAACTAACCTAACCTAAACGTCATACACAATGATATGAACTAACAATATTAATAAGTACAAATATGCAATGGTAATAATGGTTATGTAAATATTTATCTATTATAAATTATTATAGAACATGAAAATTTAAACGGATCCACGGATCAATGTCTTAAAGTATTCGTTATAAACACCAGCATGACATTAAATATTATAAAACTTTGTTTTTGGTATATAAATGAAATATAGTTTTAAATAATATAGTAATAAATATAAATAGCATGCAAATATAATATGGTGTAGCGACAATCGTATACTTTGTCGAGAACACCAATCCACTTTAAATATTGTGACAATTTGTCAAAAGGCACAGTGTTTGTGCAAATGAATAACTTAATCCAACTCACGTTTGGACGATCACTTACACAACTTAGGATAATTATTTTTACTGATACCGATTTTGTATCTCACTATGAATATCAATAGCTATTTTATTATTACTATTATAAATACTTTGACTAACTGTGGTAGACTGATAAGCTTGCTACCTTGTATTCTTTTCAAAAAGCAAATGACCAATAAAAATTTTAATTTTTGATTATTGTCTTGTTGTACGAAAAAAAAGAAAATAAGAAAACAAAACAAACATTTACGACCAGCATCATCATCTATCTTACAATATTTTGTTAAACGAGCTAATTATACCAATAATTATTATGAGTGCTAATCAATTATGAGTGATTTTCTAAGCCCATATCATTGAGTGAAAAAAAAACGAATTATTTGTTTAATTCTTTAAGGAAAGTAAGTTATCAGCCTGCTGGAACATCTCAAATGTTACAAGGAGTTGTTGGTTAATAGTGGTTTGGAAAGATCTTGTTTTGAAATTTGTTAGTTTACGAGTTGGTTAAACGTGGTTTGTTTCAAAATATCAAAGAGACTTGGTATTGTTTTTTTTTCTAATTTTGTAATTGGTATGTGGAATCTGGGATGCAGGATGATGGAGTATTATTCATGCTATTCTTATTAGAATTTTGAGAATAATTATTCTCCACGTTTCAAACAGTCCCAGTTCTCGTGTACTCTACACAACTCTCAGCAAATTGAATCCGAAAATCCACTAGACTGAGATAATTTGTGACTTTCTCTTTGGCAATTCTTTTTGAGAGCAGCCACGAATTAACCACTGTAATGTATGCAAGATGGTAAAAAATTCGAATATACCACTTTCTAGATCTCAATTTAATTTTATGGCGACCAATAAGGCTATCTAGTAGGTCTACCCCACCCATGTGTTTATTATATTCGGTTATAATGTTAGGACAATCCACTTCGATCGTTTGTTTTTTGCTACGAATGTACCGTTTGACTTTTGTGGTCGGTAATTCTCCTGCAAACGTTGAGTGTCACATACTTTGTGTCTTTCCACAAAAACACACTTACGTCTACATCTTCGATTGCGCCAACCTGTTCTGCAACAAAACTTTGAGGCTTGTCTTTTAAAGCAAGTTCCGTAGGTAATTTAGTGAAAGGCAGTCTGTCACGACGTACCGTGCCAATCGTTTGAATTCCAACTCAATTTTACAACAAGTTTTACAACAAGTGGTAAACTAGTATAGTAGTTATCGAAGTAAACGTGATGATTTACGTGTCGTGGCACATCCCAGAATAATCGAATTACAATATTTAGGAGCTACCCAAATTCGGTCACATGCTAGTCGCTTTTCATTTTCTTGTCCAGAAAATAATTCAAAATTGTAAGTGAATCCGGAAACACCACTTAGAACAAAAAACTTGTAACCCCATTTGTGAGGTTTCATCGGCATATATTGTTTCAGGTAGCTTCTACCTTTAGATGAACAAAGTTGTTCGTCTATTGAAAGATATTTTTCTAGTAGAACTTTTTTGAAATTCTCGATGAGTGCATTAATCACTGGTCGTATTTTAAATAATCGATCATGGTTAGCACTTGTTCGTGGTAAACAGTTATTATTGCAATTAAAATGAAAAACTTTCGGATGTTTTCGAATTTGTTGATCGAAATGGTATCTCGAATAATATTGTTTCCCACTTCGATGGAGTTGGTTACTATACATACTCCGATAAATTTTTCCAAATCTCGTACGTTCAATGAAAATGTATTTTGGATGTGTTCCTCAGTGGCGTAATAATTTGATTCTTGAACAATTGTTGTTTTAATTTCGAATAACAAATAAATTGAAATTTGTAGCGGGGTTTGTAGTTCAAGTATTTCCGATGGCAATGTTTTATCGCCCGAAAATTTATATTTTTCTGGACAAATATCTATATTTTTCGTTTTCCAAATAACGTTGCTGAACTTTTTTTTAGTTCCTTAACTTCACTAGGCTCATTGGGAACCACATCAAGGTTTTGATCTTCCGTGATTTGCAGATTATTTAATTCATTTTCATTATTTACTATTATAAAAGGTTAATTTTCGATATCAAATTGACGCTCGTCGTTAATTTCATCGAATGGTTCTATAACGAAGCGGCAATTTATTCGATCTAAATTTAAATCTTCATCGTTATCAATACTACTTTCCAGATCATCTTCACTTTCGCTAAAGTTAACAATTGCTGTGTTTTAATATTGGAGCACTATCCGAAGCCAAATGGCAATTTTCTACTGAAAATGCAGCTATTATTCACTGGTGTCGTTGTACTATAAAAATTAAAACTAAATTCATCAATAAAACAAACATTTATCACCTGAAATATATTAATTGACATTTATTTTGACATGACGTTATAAACAAGAATTCATTTAGCTGCGTTTTAAATTTTTATTGTAAGATTTAGTTTCTAATGGTTTCAGGGGTTTACAAAATATAAGCCTTTTCAAATGTCCCATTGAAATGGATAGCGCTCTCGATAGCGGCTCCCGATAAATAAGTAGAGCAAGATATTTTTTTATCGATTTTTACCTAAAAAGTTGAATGAAAAATCTTAGTTTAGAGATAAATAAATTAATTATACGCAATAATAGCGCGCTAAATATAACTTTTGACATAGAAAATTGGCTGCTCCGGATACAGCTATCGGGCGCTAATGAAAAAACACAGCAAATATTTGCAATTTGATCAGCGTTCAAATACTTTGTTCTGTTTTCCATTTTCACCTGCCTCAAGTATAAAAATATGACTTAGGAGTGCGAAAATCATTAATTTTCTAAGTATAAGAATTGGTTGTATCATGATACAACCAATGTTTTCTAATATTTACATGGATATATTGCAATTCATTTATAAAAATTTATAAAAATGATAATAATAAATATAAATGATTGACAATAATATTTTTAATAATTACCTGCAAATTCACGATTTGTAATCGGCCTTGACAGCAACAAACACTTTACCTCAGCAAGCTACAAACAAGTACTAGTTTTATTTACAATTTACGCGTGATAAAATAGATATGCATTAGTATGTGTGAGTAAATGAGCGTATAAGCGATATACATAGAAAAATATAACAGAAAACACGTATAAACATCATATTTTTGAGTTTGATTGGTTGTATCATATATGATACAGTATGCATTGTAGGGTTAACTCTTATGAAAAATGCAAGTTTTTATTCATCCAAATGATCGTTAACATTTAAGTTTTCGTCTATATTAACACCTATATATTTTTAGTTTTTATTCAGTCATAACTCATAGTTTGTGAAATATCAATCCAACCTAGTTCTTTTCGCAGAATGCCTATTTCTTTAAAATTTTAAGTAAAATTCCTCTTTCGACGCCTTAAAAAGTCAGTTTAAAATCTAAACAGACCACAATGACTAATTTGTTGTCATCTATTTGAGTTTTTCTGCTATCCAACATTAGGCTTAACGCCATTTCACAAAAAGCTAATTCTCTAAATCCAGATTATTTATTAACTAATATATGTATTATTATAAGCGATATGATTCACCAGTTGGCTTTTAATTACTCGTTCCAGAACAGTTTCATACATTAGGAGAACTATTTATTGGCCACAGCTCCTCTGGCGTGGTTGGATGTTGGATTCTTAGTTTTTGGAATCATAACAACTGTTCAGAGAACATTTGATTCTCTATTGCATCATGCATGGTAATTCTGTTTACACCATTCTATACTGCGATGTTATTCTACTTATTATTTTTAATATTTCATTTTGCGTTGTTTCTTGGAATTGAAATTTTTGTATTTTTAAATCTACACTAGGAAGTTGAAATCCAATATTTCAGGGATATTACGGTGAACATCTACTCATACCACGCGGGATACAGATGAATTATTTGGTGTTTTTGCTATTTGTAGTTATTAAATTTTAGTTGCAGACATAAATAATGAGTGTGGTGTTTAACTCCTTATTCTTAAAATATTCAGTTTGTTGTGATCGTAACGCGATTGTTTGTAAAAATTTCTTTCTTCTCTAATTTCTTATGCCAACGCCGATACGAATCAAACAGAAAATTTACTTTTATAGTATAGCTTCTTGTGGGATTTGAACCCTACCTCTCGAAATGCCTAAGCTTTAACCACTGCACTCCTTGTGTGGTCTAACTAACAGAACACAACGCATAAAATGTAACGGGGTCTTAACGCGGGATCAGACAACCAATTAACCACGTTTCACACGCGGGGATTTTATGGTAGTAAAAAACACATAGTCCATAATATGTATACAAAACAAAGTGTTTTAAAACATTGGTTATTTTATATCACGACAGTTGAATTATATAACGTTATTTTTTAAGTGATGCCTGGGGGTACTTTTTATTACGTATCTTCGTCTTGACAAATTATACGGCTAATTATGAATAAACACCGAAAATGTTAATTGACTCAGCATTGAAAAATATAATTATTTTCATGTAAAGTTTATCGTTCCCTTGAGAGATTGAAATTCAATGAACCATTTTTAAAATTTTGCAAAACAATTGTAAATTGTTTTGCCATTATTATTAAAAATCAAAAACTTACTTATGCTTACTCACCTGCTTCCATCTCGACATCCACATATAATCAATTCAACCAAAAATTAAATAAAATTCAGACAAAAACTTGCTAATTAATTTAAAAAAAATATATTTCATACCTCAGAGTACCATGTTTCCCATAAAGCAAATCCCTTGCATTAAAATCCCATTTTTAGCCCGTCATAACATTCAGTTTTTTATTTATTTCCATCCTGCTACATTTTTCGATTAATCATGAAAATTAATTTACCACCCTCGAGTCCCCCTCCACACAAAATTACCCTGCTTTCATTTTATTTTGCCAAAATTCGGTACATCTTCTCACACTCTAAAATATTTTTGTTTTTGTGTATGGAAGCCGAAAAAATTTAACCGCACAATGTTTTTCTGTGGTACACTCGTGTGTTATACTACCAGACAACAGAATAGAAATGAAATGTTCAAAAAAAAAATCCAAGCAAATGAAAATAAATTAAACTTTCCTAGTTTTTCTTTTTAGGTTTTTATTTTGGAAAAATCTAAAAGTATAATTAACGGCCAGCAACAACAAAAATGTGTTTTAATGAGATCCAGAAATTAGAAATGTTATTTTAATAACTAAACGTAAATAAATTTTGAACTGAGGGGCGAACCCACGAGCCATTAAAATTCTCATATCTCAGTTATAATTTATAACGATTATATACCTGGCAACTTATGTATATAGAGCTGTGACGTAAAAATATTTTATGGCCAAAGATCTAATCGCCACAAAAACCAAATAAGGTGCTTCCTAAACAAATAAGTTGGTACCGCACTGTAGGGCCGAGTACTTTTACTTATCCATTCGTAAATATTTACCAAAAAAGGAAAATTTGTAACGCTTCATTTTCTCGTTATTTGGTTTGGAATTTATATTTTTTATTATTTTGAAAATAGAATGGGAGGGGCAGGAATGGGAAATGGAATATCTTTTACGGTTATACGAAAAATTATTGTTGGAACAGAAATAAAAATACCAAAAATTTAATTTTATTTCATTTTTATTTCTCCACCCCGAACACAACAAAAGAAGTAAAATAAATAAAATATGAAACGATAAAAATAAAAGTACAATACAACAAACAATTAATCATAAAATTATTTTAAAAAATTTAAATTAAATTAAAGTTATAGACCAATAAATAAAAAAAATGAAAGTACCGCAACTTTTTCGGCACGATGCAAGTTGTTGCAGCAGCAGCAGCATACATACTTTAGGCTGTGGTCCGACTTTTTACTTTTTGAGCTGAATAAAAGAAAAAAACAATTAAGCGCAATTTAAGCCAGAGGCTGCAAGAAATCGGTGAGCTAGCAGATCGAGTTAATTCACACTATTATTAATTTTAAAAATAGGTTGTGTAGTAATTATTTCCGAAATCTTCCTAAAATTATTCGACGTTTAGATTGAAAAACTATAACACTAATATTGTGCAACATCGAATCGGTACAATCGCGAAGTATCAAAGGACAGCCGACCGAGTGATAGGGCTTTTTAGAAGCCAATGGAATTAACCAGTGGGTCCTGTCCAGAAAAGCACGATAAACTTTAAAAAGTTATGGTATTCATTACCGCGCATCAATGACACCTTGGATAGGCGGTCGGAAGCCATAATTTTTAGTACATTGAATCTTAAAAGAGAGAACTGAGGAGCTAACGCGACAAAAATTACACCTAAGCCAAGCAACCATCTCATCCAGCAGCAGTGTGCACCTTCCATTCCAGCAACCCGAGGCCTAGTTAGAATTCAATTCTTTCAACGCCAGCAATATAAAAAAAAAGAGTGAGTCCATTAGTACTCTCAAGGAGAAGTGTAAACATGGCATGTATATAGTGCGTGTGTACGGTTTACTTTAAAGGAAGAAAAAATGAAATTTTATTAACCAGATTTTTTCATTTGTTTATTATCGTCAAATTGGTCTATTACTCTTTCGCTATAATCAACGCAATTGGCCTATAGTACTTTGATGCTTGCAACTACTATGTGGTCCCATATCTCGTAGTAGATATATTTTGATCTGAGTTCTTGTGCAAATCGAATTCGTATCGCAGAAACTTTATAAGTGATTCAGTTTAGGGAGCAGCAAAATGAAATCCCTGCTCATAAATTGAAATCCCTGCTCATAACCATCGACAAAAGATGTTAGTCTCCTTGAAGAATTTATGAAATTCTTTCAGAATATGGAGCAAGGACGAAATGTATGTACTTGATTATGTCTTCGACAGCTTTATTCGGCGAGATGTATACAACTACCGAAAGCATCTTATATCGCCAACGGCTTGTGTTGTTACTCTCATACCATTTGGTTGTCCAACGATGGTTTCCTTATGATTTCCTTATGCGATTTCCTTATCTGACTGTATAAGTTCTACTTGAATTTTTATATTAGGAAAATTGAACATGCTCGTCATTCTGTAGCCTCGGAGAGTAAGAGAATTGGGCTACCCTACGTGACTGTATCAGTTAGGTCGAGGTGAAACGACCTGAGATTCTGGCGAATGTTAAAAACCAGACATCATTATTATCTCGTACAAAATACGCCATTACATCCTGAGCTATACTCAGCGGTTTACTGATGAGGCGTGTTGACTCATTTTAAAGAGGACCAATTGGGTTGCATTTTTACGTTTATGGTAGAAGACATGATCATTGTTAACCGATGTGATGAACTGCCCTACGAGACTCGTGGTTGAGCAGCATACATAAGTTGTTGGCTGTGTTTTTTATCGTAAGAGTATACTATCTCGTTATAGGTACCACTCTATGGTGCATGAATTGTAGTGGCACATGCTATTTAAATGTTTTATTTTTTCTGTCCGCTGGAAATGTCAATTCGTCGTTTCTATTTCGTTTTATAAATGTGTCTTGTTTTCTTTCCATACTATTTATATATACACATATACTCAGACTATGTATAGTACAAAATTTATATATGTACATATGTATTTTGCTGTTTTTGTTTCTTTTTTTTCAATGAAGATATTTAATCGAAGTACGTCATTTCCGTTCGTTTCATTTGAAAGTTAACTACCATACAAAATTTTTTGGCATACGCGCGTAAAGATGTTTACACATCAATAAACATCGATTTGTGCCAAACATCATAAATCTCAACGAAGTCACCATCGCCACACCACTAAAAGTCACCAATTTAAATGGAACATAGAACATCAAAACGCATTTGAAAAATTAAAAATAAAATTATGTATAGCTTTCCAATTTTGGAATATCCACCGGCAGGGAGGTTCATCTTGTATACCAATGGTAGCATCGCCAGATTACTGTTACCGCAGACACAAGAAATCTAAAAGCGAGTTGCCGATTATACAGTCGAACCCTATCCAAAGCGAAGAAATTCTTGTATGTAACCCAACCTTTGGGGAATTGTGTTAAATATTTTGATAAGTATTTTTGATGGATAGGATAACTATTAGCTTACATACACTTTCAAGACTGAACACTGGCATCGTATGGTGCACAAAAATCCAGATGTATTATCCAAAAAGTGAGTGTCATTCAGTATAAGACCCAGAAAATTGTTGAAATAAAGAACATTTCTAGATAGAGCAGCGACTTGATAGAGCTATCGAACCGGAAAATTAAGCAGCCGCAGGGCATTTTATTAACGTAAGAGGGAGATGAATATAGTCCATATTGACAGATTAAGATGCAACTATCATAAGGAAATTAGACTAATCTGTCCGGGAGAAACAGCATTAAGATTGGGGTAGAATGAACAATTTCACTACAAAACAATAACACTTGGCGGTCGAGCGGTTGAGATGTACACCACCAAGTGGTCGCTAGTTCGAGCCCAGCTTGAGGATGCGACCATTTCTTGTGTAAAAAATGTTGTACAAAGCATTAGTAAATTGTTGATATTTCAAATGTCATAGAGCAACAAGCGTTCATTAGCCTAACGGCTATAAGAAAAATCGGCTTGAGCGATTTAATCTAAAAATGCAGCGGAAGTTTTTCGTCAGGATGATGGCTGGTCTCCACTTGCACATTTTTCTCTTGACAAAAAATAAATGGCTTCGGCTAATGGCATAATTAGTATAGTATACTTACTACTACACTCTTAAAAACTAGACATATTTTCTTTGTTTTGATTTGGTAGAAAAAAATGATTTGCTTTTGTCATTTTAGATTATTCTAACAAACAAAAACATGCACGATTTTTTAATTAAATATGTAACAACAATATAATGTGCGCTCAAATTGAGCGTAAAAATATAATTTATGCTCAATTGGCACAACGTCATGGCAAAAATATTGAATATTCTGAACTTTTTTTCTCTCGACAACATTTTAATGCGCATGCTCAAAACCATTTTTGCGTATGTATTTTGGAAAATGTACTAAAAAATGTCATGAGTAAAAAAATGGACTAGATTTTTTTTTGGTCAAGAGAAAAATATTTGACTGGAGACCAGCCATGATAGTTCCTGTTACAAAAATAAATCATATAGAGAGTACTCTAGTTAAAGCCTCAACCGGCGAAAACTTAAGAGCTTAAGTTGTGCTCCGTTTGAACAACTTAGTTGAGCGGTACGACCACCAAAATTTTAGAGATCAGCTGTTTATTTGTAACGAGAATCCTATATAATTTTGTTAATTGCAGCACTAACCGAAATGGTACAAACAGCGTGCAACTTAAGCTCTTAAGTGTTCGCTGGTTGAGGCATAAGCCTAAGGTTCTATAAAAAAAATTCCGCTCACACGATTTCCCAAAAATTTAGTGAGGGGGAATTTTCTAGTGTCAAAATGAAGAATCAAATGAAGAGCAAAAAAAAATTTTTTAATTTTGTTTGTTTCCGTCGAGAGGATGTACCAAGACGTTGGAAATTTGGTTTCAAATTAATGAAACATCGAATTCTTTAAATTAAAAAATTCGGCTGTCTCATCAGACTGCAAAACCAAGCTACTTTTCAGACCAAACTACAAGCATATTGAACATATTTTAAACCTACGATGTGAAGCTGGTGCCTGGCTGTCGCTCAGAATAACAACATATTGGGTGACCAAGTACCCTAAATAAATACTTTTAAAATTTTATGTATTTCATATACGTGATTTTTAAAATTTCGGTTGGTCAGTGAGGATCTTTGATATATGTATATGTGCTCAATATTCTAATGGCCACGAAAATGCCTTGGTAATAAAATTCTCTTGATAAGTTGATTTGGTCTTCAAATGGTTAATTGGACACCATTGTTTGTTGCTCCAGACAATTTTCACTGACCAAATGGTACAGTTGTTAAAGTTTTAGTGTTTGGATCTGGGGGTTTGGATGCGCTGATGGTTCTACATTAATCGGATCTATGGGACGTGAAAAGAACTGTGATAGATAATTTTCTTGTAAACATGAAAATGTTGAATTTAAAACTTTTCTGTCATATTATTGCTCGGCCTCTGGAAAAGCTGATTAACTATTTATGAACAGTGTGAAGCTAAGAGGAGTTCGGATAAGTGCACAGATAATCAGGCTGGCTACTTCAACCTTTTTCACTGACTTTTTCGTATCTTAGGAGTTTACTACTTTCAGAAAACAACATAAGAAAAATAACTCGAACTAATTTAGCAGCTCATTGTGATTACAGACAAACTCCAATTAAAAATGATTCTCTTACCTTATCGAGTTGCTCAAAAAGTTTTTCTCGTTGTTTTTCGAGCTGCTTTACGGCATTTTTAAATCTGTTGCCAAACGGGGTGCCATCAGCATAGCATTGAGTTTCGAGGGAAATTTTTTTCTCTAAAATCTTCGCTTCACGATCTTTATAATTTTCTTCGGCAATCATGATGTCAGTTTCTTCACGAATTTTCTATAAAATATACAATAAAATCTATAAATACAAACACTCTCCTACAAAATATATGTGCACGGATGTGTAATAAATAGGGGAAATACTTACATTACGTTCTAAAGTTTTAAGCAAATTATCCAATTCACTTTCTTTCGATGTTAAATTTTTGCGTAATACACAATTACGTGTCTCATCTATTATTTGTAACTCACGTTCTCGAATTTGTTTTTGATACAATAATAACAATTTACGCTGATGTGCGATCCGCTCTTCTTCATGTAATAGAGCTTCTTCATACGCCTTTTGTACTTCTGAAATCGTAAAAATATGAAAAATTTAAGATACAAAGTAAAAAAGTTATGAGTAAAAAGTTTAAAGCTTATTTTATTATACATGTAGCTTTATGGCAACAAACTTTTTTATATGCCTAACTTTCGTGAATATTTAAGATGTTAGGAAATTGCTTCTGTTATTATGTGCCTAAGTGGTTTTGTAAATCAACGATATTTTTAAAGGGTTATAAATTTCGCTATTTTAATTACGCGTGTAGAAGTGTTTGTGAGTTTGTTTGCGACGACCAATGGGGCATTTACATGTAGCAAATTGTTTTCTTCTGCAAATTTTTGCAGGTAAATATGAAGCCTCCGCAATATCTCTGGTGACAACACTTTTTATTATAACTGATGTTTTTTTACCCGAGAATTGTTCATTCCGCTAACTTCATTCCTATAAAAAGATCTATGTGATAATTCCTGCTGTTCTAGTAAAACCATATACATACACACAATGTATACACAGCGACTATTTTTAATTATATAACTCAATATAAACTTTTAAAATATTTATTTTTATTGTACACATCAAAAGACGACATCTTTCTTGACCGGTGTGAAGTTTTTGGACACTTTTAATTTTTTGGACACTTTTATAATTTGGACAGAAATTTACGCGAGTGTCCAAAAAAATTTTTTTTAGACATAATTTCGATTATGGGTAAATATTTGCACATTTCTAAAAAATAAAAATACAAAAAAAATTTTGTTTATAAAAAAGATCAAATTTTTGTATTTCATATATGTACATCCATATTAAACTTTTAAGAAATTTAATCATCATTAATATATATGAATTTTTGTATGAAAGGATGTCGTTGTAGCTTTCCGCGATTTTCATATGAAAAAATGCCGTTTGTGCCGGTTATGGTAAATTACACAAATCTCAGAGATTGGCTCCCATAGTGACTATATAGGTTCGAAAGGGGATACATTACGGAATTGAAATCACCTAATGCCATTTCGAAATGAGCCGTAGGGCTCTTGTATATAATTTTTGAACATACACGCTATCCGCGATTTTCATATGAAAAAATGCCGTTGTAGGTTGTGGTAAATTACACAAATCTCAGAGATTGGCTCCCATAGTGACTATATAGGTTCGAAAGGGGATACACTATGAAATTGAAATCACCTAATGCCATTTCGAAATGAGCCGTAGGGCTCTTGTATATAATTTTTGAACATACACGCTATCCGCGATTTTCATATGAAAAAATGTCGTTGTAGGTTATGGTAAATTACACAAATCTCAGAGATTGGCTCCCATAGTGACTATATAGGTTCGAAAGGGGATACCATACGGAATTGAAATCACCTAATGCCATTTCGAAATGAGCCGTAGGGCTCTCGTATATAATTTTTGAACATACACGCTATCCGCGATTTTCATATGAAAAAATGTCGTTGTAGGTTATGGTAAATTACACAAATCTCAGAGATTGGCTCCCATAGTGACTATATAGGTTCGAAAAGGGATACATTACGGAATTGAAATGACCTAATGCCATTTCGAAATGAGCCGTAGGGCTCTTGTATATAATTTTTGAACATACACGCTATCCGCGATTTTCATATGAAAAAATGTCGTTGTAGGTTATGGTAAATTACACAAATCTCAGAGATTGGCTCCCATAGTGACTATATAGGTTCGAAAGGGGATACATTATGGAATTGAAATCACCTAATGCCATTTCGAAATGAGCCGTAGGGCTCTCGTATATAATTTTTGAACATTCACGCTATCCGCGATTCATATGAAAAAATGTCGTTGTAGGTTATGGTAAATTACACAAATCTCAGAGATTGGCTCCCATAGTGACTATATAGGTTCGAAAGGGGATACATTGCGGAATTGAAATCACCTAATGCCATTTCGAAATGAGCCGTAGGGCTCTCGTATATAATTTTTGAACATTGACGCTATCCGCGATTCATATGAAAAAATGTCGTTGTAGGTTATGGTAAATTACACAAATCTCAGAGATTGGCTCCCATAGTGACTATATAGGTTCGAAAGGGGATACATAACGGAATTGAAATCACCTAATGCCATTTCGAAATGAGCCGTAGGGCTCTCGTATATAATTTTTGAACATTCACGCTATCCGCGGTTCATATGAAAAAATGTCGTTGTAGCTTATGGTAAATTACACAAATCTCAGAGATTGGCTCCCATAGTGACTATATAGGTTCGAAAGGGGATACCATACGGAATTGAAATCACCTAATGCCATTTCGAAATGAGCCGTGGGAGCCAATCTCTGAGCCTATGGGAGCCAATCTCTGAGATTTGTGTAATTTACCATAAGCTACAACGCAATTTTTTCATATGAATCGCGGATAGCGTGAATGTTCAAAAATTATATACGAGAGCCCTACGGCTCATTTCGAAATGGCATTAGGTGATTTCAATTCCGTATGGTATCCCCTTTCGAACCTATATAGTCACTATGGGAGCCAATCTCTGAGATTTGTGTAATTTACCATAAGCTACAACGCAATTTTTTCATATGAATCGCGGATAGCGTGAATGTTCAAAAATTATATACGAGAGCCCTACGGCTCATTTCGAAATGGCATTAGGTGATTTCAATTCCGTATGGTATCCCCTTTCGAACCTATATAGTCACTATGGGAGCCAATCTCTGAGATTTGTGTAATTTACCATAAGCTACAACGCAATTTTTTCATATGAATCGCGGATAGCGTGAATGTTCAAAAATTATATACGAGAGCCCTACGGCTCATTTCGAAATGGCATTAGGTGATTTCAATTCCGTATGGTATCCCCTTTCGAACCTATATAGTCACTATGGGAGCCAATCTCTGAGATTTGTGTAATTTACCATAAGCTACAACGCAATTTTTTCATATGAATCGCGGATAGCGTGAATGTTCAAAAATTATATACGAGAGCCCTACGGCTCATTTCGAAATGGCATTAGGTGATTTCAATTCCGTATGGTATCCCCTTTCGAACCTATATAGTCACTATGGGAGCCAATCTCTGAGATTTGTGTAATTTACCATAAGCTACAACGCAATTTTTTCATATGAATCGCGGATAGCGTGAATGTTCAAAAATTATATACGAGAGCCCTACGGCTCATTTCGAAATGGCATTAGGTGATTTCAATTCCGCAATGTATCCCCTTTCGAACCTATATAGTCACTATGGGAGCCAATCTCTGAGATTTGTGTAATTTACCATAACCTACAACGACATTTTTTCATATGAAAATCGCGGATAGCGTGTATGTTCAAAAATTATATACAAGAGCCCTACGGCTCATTTCGAAATGGCATTAGGTGATTTCAATTCCGCAATGTATCCCCTTTCGAACCTATATAGTCACTATGGGAGCCAATCTCTGAGATTTGTGTAATTTACCATAACCTACAACGACATTTTTTCATATGAAAATCGCGGATAGCGTGTATGTTCAAAAATTATATACAAGAGCCCTACGGCTCATTTCGAAATGGCATTAGGTGATTTCAATTCCGCAATGTATCCCCTTTCGAACCTATATAGTCACTATGGGAGCCAATCTCTGAGATTTGTGTAATTTACCATAACCTACAACGACATTTTTTCATATGAAAATCGCGGATAGCGTGTATGTTCAAAAATTATATACAAGAGCCCTACGGCTCATTTCGAAATGGCATTAGGTGATTTCAATTCCGTAATGTATCCCCTTTCGAACCTATATAGTCACTATGGGAGCCAATCTCTGAGATTTGTGTAATTTACCATAACCTACAACGACATTTTTTCATATGAAAATCGCGGATAGCGTGTATGTTAAAAAATTATATACAAGAGCCCTACGGCTCATTTCGAAATGGCATTAGGTGATTTCAATTCCGCAATGTATCCCCTTTCGAACCTATATAGTCACTATGGGAGCCAATCTCTGAGATTTGTGTAATTTACCATAACCTACAACGGCATTTTTTCATATGAAAATCGCGGATAGCGTGTATGTTCAAAAATTATATACAAGAGCCCTACGGCTCATTTCGAAATGGCATTAGGTGATTTCAATTCCGTAATGTATCCCCTTTCGAACCTATATAGTCACTATGGGAGCCAATCTCTGAGATTTGTGTAATTTACCATAACCTACAACGACATTTTTTCATATGAAAATCGCGGATAGCGTGTATGTTCAAAAATTATATACAAGAGCCCTACGGCTCATTTCGAAATGGCATTAGGTGATTTCAATTTCGTATGGTATCCCCTTTCGAACCTATATAGTCACTATGGGAGCCAATCTCTGAGATTTGTGTAATTTACCATAACCTACAACGACATTTTTTCATATGAAAATCGCGGATAGCGTGTATGTTCAAAAATTATATACAAGAGCCCTACGGCTCATTTCGAAATGGCATTAGGTGATTTCAATTTCATAGTGTATCCCCTTTCGAACCTATATAGTCACTATGGGAGCCAATCTCTGAGATTTGTGTAATTTACCATAACCTACAACGGCATTTTTTCATATGAAAATCGCGGATAGCGTGTATGTTCAAAAATTATATACAAGAGCCCTACGGCTCATTTCGAAATGGCATTAGGTGATTTCAATTCCGTAATGTATCCCCTTTCGAACCTATATAGTCACTATGGGAGCCAATCTCTGAGATTTGTGTAATTTACCATAAAACCTACAACGGCATTTTTTCATATGAAAATCGCGGATAGCGTGTATGTTCAAAAATTGTATACAAGAGCCCTACGGCTCATTTCGAAATGGCATTAGGTGATTTCAATTCCGTAATGTATCCCCTTTCGAACCTATATAGTCACTATGGGAGCCAATCTCTGAGATTTGTGTAATTTACCATAAAACCTACAACGGCATTTTTTCATATGAAAATCGCGGATAGCGTGTATGTTCAAAAATTATATACAAGAGCCCTACGGCTCATTTCGAAATGGCATTAGGTGATTTCAATTCCATAATGTATCCCCTTTCGAACCTATATAGTCACTATGGGAGCCAATCTCTGAGATTTGTGTAATTTACCATAAGCTACAACGACATTTTTTCATATGAAAATCGCGGATAGCGTCAATGTTCAAAAATTATATACGAGAGCCCTACGGCTCATTTCGAAATGGCATTAGGTGATTTCAATTCCGCAATGTATCCCCTTTCGAACCTATATAGTCACTATGGGAGCCAATCTCTGAGATTTGTGTAATTTACCATAAGCTACAACGCAATTTTTTCATATGAATCGCGGATAGCGTGAATGTTCAAAAATTATATACGAGAGCCCTACGGCTCATTTCGAAATGGCATTAGGTGATTTCAATTCCGTATGGTATCCCCTTTCGAACCTATATAGTCACTATGGGAGCCAATCTCTGAGATTTGTGTAATTTACCATAAGCTACAACGACATTTTTTCATATGAAAATCGCGGATAGCATCAATGTTCAAAAATTATATACGAGAGCCCTACGGCTCATTTCGAAATGGCATTAGGTGATTTCAATTCCGCAATGTATCCCCTTTCGAACCTATATAGTCACTATGGGAGCCAATCTCTGAGATTTGTGTAATTTACCATAACCTACAACGCAATTTTTTCATATGAATCGCGGATAGCGTGAATGTTCAAAAATTATATACGAGAGCCCTACGGCTCATTTCGAAATGGCATTAGGTGATTTCAATTCCGTATGGTATCCCCTTTCGAACCTATATAGTCACTATGGGAGCCAATCTCTGAGATTTGTGTAATTTACCATAAGCTACAACGCAATTTTTTCATATGAATCGCGGATAGCGTGAATGTTCAAAAATTATATACGAGAGCCCTACGGCTCATTTCGAAATGGCATTAGGTGATTTCAATTCCGCAATGTATCCCCTTTCGAACCTATATAGTCACTATGGGAGCCAATCTCTGAGATTTGTGTAATTTACCATAAGCTACAACGAAATTTTTTCATATGAATCGTGGATAGCGTGAATGTTCAAAAATTATATACGAGAGCCCTACGGCTCATTTCGAAATGGCATTAGGTGATTTCAATTCCGTATGGTATCCCCTTTCGAACCTATATAGTCACTATGGGAGCCAATCTCTGAGATTTGTGTAATTTACCATAACCTACAACGACATTTTTTCATATGAAAATCGCGGATAGCGTGTATGTTCAAAAATTATATACAAGAGCCCTACGGCTCATTTCGAAATGGCATTAGGTGATTTCAATTCCGTAATGTATCCCCTTTCGAACCTATATAGTCACTATGGGAGCCAATCTCTGAGATTTGTGTAATTTACCATAACCTACAACGGCATTTTTTCATATGAAAATCGCGGATAGCGTGTATGTTCAAAAATTATATACGAGAGCCCTACGGCTCATTTCGAAATGGCATTAGGTGATTTCAATTCCGTGTGGTATCCCCTTTCGAACCTATATAGTCACTATGGGAGCCAATCTCTGAGATTTGTGTAATTTACCATAAGCTACAACGACATCCTTTCATACAAAAATTCATATATATTAATGATGATTAAATTTCTTAAAAGTTTAATATGGATGTACATATATGAAATACAAAAATTTGATCTTTTTTATAAACAAAATTTTTTTTGTATTTTTATTTTTTAGAAATGTGCAAATATTTACCCATAATCGAAATTATGTCTAAAAAAAATTTTTTTGGACACTCGCGTAAATTTCTGTCCAAATTATAAAAGTGTCCAAAAAATTAAAAGTGTCCAAAAACTTCACACCGGTTCTTTCTTGTCTCACTTTCCTATGATGTTTTAAAACAAAAAATTATTATCTGAGGCGGAATCGTGAAATACGACCATAATTTAAATGTATTGAAAACTATTTTTGAGCGGACTCGATTAAAATTATTAAAATAAACCATAATGGATGTGGGATGATGCATAGCTGCAATTTCGATAATATTTTAAGAGCAGTGAGTAATCTGCTGGAAGATTTTCGAAATTAAATTTCCACGGTAGTAGATTTCCATTCAAAATGGCTCGATAAACGGTTACCGTATACAATTTTACCGATAAACTTTCTTTTATTTGTGTTTTCGTCCAAAATATCGAGGCCAACTTTTATCATTTTTGGAACATTTGTGTGCCTGTTCATTGAAATATTTTAAAACAATTGACGTGGTCGGACTTCATGATCTCGCCTCTGAACAAATTCCATCCACATACATGTAAACTGATTGGAATTTGCTTTAATTTGTTTTACAAATTGCTTACAGTAACAATGCAAAATGTCATTGCAAAAAGAAATAAACAAATTGAAAGTATAACATGAAATTAATAATCATTTTTAGTAAATTATTACTATTAAACTATCTGGAAGAATATATCACAAGTTAAAGATAAGTATTCGTGAATTTAAGTCCATATATAGAATTGTAAAATAAGTTTTCTATTTTAGGATGTGGGTAAGTGATGTCGATGGTGATCATTTTTCTGCACAACTCCAGTTGTTAAATTAAATTAATCATAGTAGGTCATGATTCTAATAAACAAATTATAATTTTAACAATTTCGTTAATTTTTGTTTACTTATTTCAGAAATCATAAACAAAATTTCACCTATCAAAAACAAATTATGTATCTGTTAAAACATTAAATAAAATAAAATAAACACTCGGGTAAATATAAATATTCTCTAAAAATTGTTGGGTAAGATTTACACAATTTGGCGGGTGTGTTCATTTTTCAGTTCAAAAATTTGAGTTTTTACTCCGATGTGGAGCTGTGTTGAACTGGCTTCTCACCTTGTAAATTTGGAAAACCAACCTGTGCAGAATTATTAGCTATTTATGAACTGTCGAATCACCAAACCAAAACTTTAAGCTCGTTCAGTTTGGCAGAAATTTAAATAATTACAATGGCGGGCTGATTCAGTCGTTAGAATTAGTTATTTGTGGGCTTCCAATTTAAGATAATTTCGATTTTAGAGCGTACACTTAAAACATTTATTGTAAAATTACAAAAATTGAATATTTCAACGTGATGCACCGATTTATGAGATCACGAAAGTCGTGTAGTTTGTTTTTGAGCCTCACTCCACACGAATACCGTCCCCAATTTCTCAAGTACAAACAATATTTTTTTAAATGTAAACAGAAAATATTTTAATGTCTGATAAGATTTATGAGCTCGCGAATTGCCAATTCTAATTATTTTATTTATTCTACTCCTTAGCAAGGATACCAACTCAATTTCTCAAGTATAAACGATACATTCTTTTAAAATCGCAGAAATTCAACATTTCAATGCCGGATATGATTTGAGTTTCTTCTCATTTTCTCGTTTGCCGAGAAATTGTTGACAGTTCTCGAGAAAAAATTAAATATACCTCATCGTTTCTTGATACCTAAATTAATGCGGTGTAACTGTGGCGTCTTGTAACGATTTATAATGGTCACCCGGTACGCATGAACTCTTTTTGTACAAATAACGGTTTGTTTTTATTATAGAGATACAAATGTGAAATTAGATTTTTGCCAAAAAAAAGAGATAAAAAAATGTTGGCGGATCAATCAGTAGTCAGTCGCACGCAAATAATTAAATCAAAAAGACGTCCAGCATCGACTGGGTTTTAAAATTATTAAAGTAGTACCATAAATTAAATAAATAAAAAGTAAAGTTACAATCATGAAGATATGTAATAAGTAAGAGTATAATAGATACCGTGATTGTTTTAATTAAATAGTAAACGCATGACATAAGTTAAAACTTTATATACCCTTATGTGTCAGTACCCATTAGTGTAAATAGATATTAAAAAAATTGTTTAACGGGGTATATGCCCAATCCAAAAAAATAAATAAATAAATAAAATGCTGAGGCATATGTATTAAAAATTAAAATACAAGAAACTAGTCAGTGAAGACGTAGTCGAAAGTTGCGATCCTTGTGAGAAAAAAAAAATATTTTTTTTTAACGAAGTGCATGAATAACCTTAAGCGCACCAACAAAAATTTGCTAAATACCGTAAAATAATAAATCGCCTCTGCCAGAGACATCTCAATCTCACGTTTCGTTTCCTTCTTACACCGGGACGGTTGCTCGAGTGGCATTCAAACCTCCCCAACCACTACATTTACAAAAACCAGAGGTTTGGTTCGAAATACTCGAGCAACAGTTCAACGGTGGCGGATATAAGAACTGAGGCAACGCGGTATGCTCATGCGGTTGCAGCTTTGGATTCACGACTCCACGACACTTTCGCATGTTTGGTCACCAGCCCAAAAGGCAATGAACCTTATACAGTATTCAAGGCTGAAGTGATCCGGGTTCTCGGCGAGTCAGAAAGAGCGAAGCTGAACAACCTGATGCATGGCTTGGCACTTGGAGACAGAAAGCCATCACAGTTGTTGAGCGCCATGAAACTGAACGCTGGGAACAATTTTAATGAAGCAACACTTCGCCAATTCTGGATAAAGAGGTTGCCCCAGTCCGTTCAAATGGTGCTCACACCGTTTGAAAATGATGTCTCTCTGCCAGTCCTGGCAGAGCGGACTGACAACGTCTTCGAGACTATGACACAGTCTCAAGTGAATAGTCTCGAGACATCTGCACCTTGTTCGGCCTTTCCAAATTCTTCGTTGTCTTTAGATCAACAACTTTTGAATTTTAAAACAACATTATTATCGGAGATTTCGGAAATTGTTAATCAAAATTATAGATCACGATCTAAATCAAATTCACGTGGTCGCAATTATTCGCGATCAAACTCTAGAAATAATTATTCTCGTAAAAACTCTCCAAATTCGAAATTCTTACAATCCATTTTACGGTGAACCTTCGGCTGAGAATAATTTTATTTGTTTTTATCATCATCATTTCGGCACAAAAGCATTAAAATGTAAACCAAATTGTAAATTTGTATCATATAGCTCTGATAATAATGTTTCAAAAAAATAAATAGTCATTCACAATTGGCGGTGTGTAATGACGATTCTAAATCTAGCCGCCTTTTAATTTTCGAAATTTTTCTCCAGACTCATTTTTTAATTGATACAGGTCGGGGTCGACCCATCATTCAGATTGTTCGCAGCGAACGGTTCTTCGGTAAATGCGTATGGAACCAAATTTTTAAGACTTGACATCGGACTGCGCCGCGAATTCTCCTGGGAATTTATAGTTGCTGACGTGTCGATGCCTATCATCGGCGCGGATTTTTTGAGGAAAACTGGTTTGTTGGTGGATATACAGAGACAGAGGCTCATAGATCCGTTAACCTCTCTGTATTCAAATGGATCTCCTTCCTCCTACGATGATACTACTGTTTCTAGGATCGACAAGTCAGCAATGGACCCAGGAGTTTTCAACGTAATATCAAAATTTTTAACGGTCATTCACGGTAATATTAATATTGACAATACTAGACATAACGTAACTCACAAAATTGAGACGAACGGACCACCGATTGATTGCATGCAAACTACGACGACTAGCACCGGACAAACTCATCATCGCGAGGACAGAATTCGAGAATATGATGAAACTCGGGTTTTGCAGACCTAGTAGCAGTCCTTGGTCCAGCCCGTTGCACTTAGTACCAAAAAAGAATTAAGCGTGGAGACCATGTGGAGACTTTCGGGCACTAAACAAAGTCACAATTCCAGACAGGTACCCAATCCCACATCACCAGAACTTTACACAACGACTCGAGGGCTGAACTACATATATTCACAACAATAGACCTTGTCCAGGCCTACCATCAAATACCATTGAACCGACCAACATTCCAAAAACAGCAATTTCGACACCTTTCGGACTATTCGAATTTTGTAGAATGACTTTCGGCCTTAGGAATGCAGCACAGTCGTTCCAACGTCTTATGCATACAGTATTACGCGGACTTGACTTCTGTTTTGTGTATTTGGACGATGTGCTCATTGCCTCTTGAAATTACGACGAACATCTTGAACATATTAAAATCATTTTTTCTAAATTAGAGAACACGGACTAGTGGTAAATGTGGACAAATGCGTTTTCGCAAAGACCGAAATTGTCTTTTTAGGCCATTTGGTAACTGGACAAGGTATATTACCGTCGCATGAACGGGTTCAAGTCATCAAAAATTTCGAACGACCACAGACTGTTAAACAACTGAAACGCTTTTTAGGTATGATAAACTTTTATCGACGCTTCATTCCAGGTGCCGCTGCTGACCAGGAATTGTTGAACGATTACCTAAAAGGCTATACCAAAAACAGTCGAGTTCCAATTCAATGGTCAACGGCTGCTATCGAAGCGTTCGATAACTGCAACATTAAACTTATACGAACGCGACTTTACTTATTCATCCATCATCATCAGCACCTCTGGCCATCATGGTTGACGCTTCCGATACTGCTCTCGGAGCAGTAGTTCAGCAGTTTGTATCCAATTCTTGGCAACCACTCGGTTTCTTTTCAGTACGTCTCAATGAAACGCAAAAAAGATACAGTGCTTATGATCGTGAACTTCTCGCGGCATATTCGGGAATAAAACACTTTCGATATCTTCTCGAAGGTCGTACTTTTACGCTTTATACCGATCATAAGTCACTTGTCTACGCTTTTAATCAGAATCCGGAAAATGCATCTCCTCGTCAATTTCGACATCTAGATTTCATCGGTCAATTCACAACCGATATCCAGCACATCTATGGACTGGATAACGTTGTTGCAGATACTCTTTCACGCATTAATCAAATTTCTATTCCTGAAAGTATTGATTATGCTATCATTGCAGATGCTCAGACTAATGATGAAGAGCTTCAAGAAATTTTAAGGAGTACTCACAAAATGATTGGTAACTATAAATTAACTTCTCAACGCTTTTTGATTATTCATCTCGACATCATCGGTCCTTTGCCAGTTTCTGATAACCAGCGGTATTGCGTAACATTGATTGATAGATACACTCGCTGGTCTGAGGCGGTTCCAGTTCCGGATATAACTGCTGCAACCGTCGCTTTCGCTGTCTACTCACAGTGGATAGCTCGCTTTGGTGTGCCAGAGTCCATTGTCACGGACCAAGGCATGCAATTCGAATCACAACTTTTTCACGAACTGGCTAACTTACTTGGTTTTGAGCGCAGGAGAACAACTAGCTACAATCCCAAATGTAATGGCATGATCGAGAGATAGCATCGAGTCATCAAATCTACCATTATGTGCTATAATCGTGCTGATTGGACTAGTGTTCTTCCTGCAATCTTACTTGGACTACGGACGACGTACAGTGACGAATTAAAAGCTACTCCAGCTGATCTGGTTTATGGATGTACAACTCGAGTTCCTGGAACATTTTTAGATGCGACGAACGAACAAATTTCACAATCAGACTTCATTACTAATTTAAGACGACACTTTGAGGAAATTCGATCTGTACCGGCTTCTCGACATACTACGGACAAAATTTTTATTAGTAAAGATTTGCTGACTTGCTCGCACGTTTTCCTACGAACTGACGCAGTACGCAAATCACTGCAACCACCGTATACTGGACCGTATTTGGTTATCGACCGTACAGACAAATTTTACACTTTGGATCTAAACGGATGACACGTCAAAATTTCCATCGACCGACTCAAACCATGTTACTCGGGCAATCAACAACAAACTATGGACGCACCAACTTCGCAAACTGGATTACTTGTATCGACTGACCGACCAGAATCTATTATTTTGGCTGACGGACCTAAATCTTCTACCGTGGTACCGAAAGTTCGCAAACAGGTTCGTTTTGATCTCTCGTCGAGGCCTGTTTTGATTACAAGTTCGGGTCGTGAGTCCAGGACGCCAACCAGATATAGAGATTGAAGCGATAGATCTGCGATCTCTCTGGGAGGGGAGCATTGTGGCGTCTTTCACACCTTGCTCAACCAAATCATTCAATAATTTATAAATAAATTTCCTAAATTGTCAAGCACCGTAAATGGTTAGTTGGGTATCCAAAAAAAATATTGTAGTTTTTGATCTTTTGTAGCTAGCTTTGAAAAATAAAAGTTAGTCAATTTTAAGTTTTTTCTGTAAATAGATATGTCTAATAAATAAAATAAAATTATATTCAAATAAATTATAAAAACCATAATAATTGTTATACATATTTTTAAAATAAAAATAAGTTTTGTTGTAACACATATTTCTACAATTGTTCTTATATAAAAGAGTGGTGTTGATCGCGTATCTAATAGATACCCATACCATATAAAAGCTTGGTGGAGGCCTAACCACTAAATAACTATGCAAACTCACAAATACGAGTAATACAAATTTCCACTTAGAGTAAAATCGGATGATATGGCGCAGACGGAGATATGGCGTATAGTGCCCGTTATTCATATATACGAATGCTCTCTTTATTTTTCTACGTTACTAAAAATTTTAGTTGCTCACTATTCTTCGGACGGTAGACATCTTGTCGCGCTGCGTTCAATATTTAATTTTTTACAAACAAAAAACGAAAAAAATTAGTAATTCTTTTTATTTTTATGTGTGTTTCGTTAAATATAAAGCGCAAGTAATTTTCTCATTTGGCAAAATGAGTATAACGATTTATATGGGGTTAAAGAAAAGTTCGTGGCCTTTTTTGGGTGACATTGAAACAAAAAAAATTCTTATATCAAATGAATTTTATTAAACCAAATATGTGCCATTTTGATCAATGGCCTTTTGTCATTTTTCTGGTAGAGCCATGATCCCATCGCTATAGAACTTCTGTGGTTTAGAGGCAAGAAATCGAGACAACTCATTTTCACAAGCCTCTTTCCAATTTAATGTAAAACCATTAACATGATTCTGCATGGACCGGAACAAATGGTAGTCCCATGGTGCAAGATCAGGACTATATGGTGGGTGCATCAAAACTTGCCAGTCAAGCTCTCTAAGTTTCTGCCGAGTCATCAATGATGTGTGTGGTCTAGCGTTATCATGATGGAACACAACGCCTTTGCTGCTGACCAATTCTGGAGGTTTTAACTGAATTGCTTGTCTTAAACGCGTTAGTTGATGACAGGTAAGATTAGAATCAATCGTTTGGCCCGGTGGCAGCACCTCATAATGCACGATTCTTTTTCAATCCCACCAAACACACAGCATCACCTTACTTAGCGTCAATCCTGGCTTTGATACCGTTTGGGAAGCTTCACCTCATTTCGTTCATGATCTTTTTTGCACAACGTTATCGTATCTTATCCACAATTCATCATCAGTTATCATTCGGACTTGATGTACCGCTTTTCATTGGCAAAATAAACCATACATAATCAGTTCTTCAAGTTAGGGGTGCTGAAAAACTTCCCATCATTAAACAGGTGAATACGCTATAACGTGTTCATGATATGGCTGAAATGCTTTGAGATTCACTTAAGATATGCTTAAGTAATTTCAATTGCACATACATAAAATTACACTAGCCTGATAATGCGATATATAAAATATATAACGGTAAATAATACAAATGTTAATATAATCCTACCATTGTGGTTGGCGCTACATGCTCATCTTTGAATGGGCCAATATATTTGGTAAAGATCTCCTTAAATAGTATCCGACTTGTTATAATGCTGCCTGCACAACAAACAAATTTCAATGTAATCGTACCGTTCTGATTGGTGCTACAAGCGCACACCTGTTTGGCCCACAATATATGAACTGTTTTACTTCATGGCCCCAGAAACCAGAAGTTGATAGTAACCACTTATAATCATGTCCGTTACTGACCATTAAAATTTCAAGATAATTCTACCGTTCTAATTGGCGCCAGAGGCTCATATTTGAATGGGCCAATATATTTGACAGGGGTTTACTTAATATTTCTTGAGCTGAATTAATGTCAATTTAAATCATTTTAATGAAATCCTTGGCTGGTATAACTTTAGTGTTGCCTGATGCAAATTTTTTTTTTTTTTTAGATGAATTTCTGAACTGAAGTTAGTTCTATACCCTTTTAGATCCTCCCGATAAAATTGTCGATAAAACCTTAGGGAATGAATATAGTTAATATATATTAACCAATTTCAATAGTTAGTTCAATTGCTACTCCGTTATACAAACGATCAGCTTGTCCCTCAAAGATTCTCAATGAAACTGTAGGAAAGTCATATACGGCTGTTAAAAATTATATTTTATTTAAAAATAAAATTAAGAATACACTCCTACCTCGTTATACGAGGCCTCTTTTACGGCTATTCGCTATAACGCCTTTTTTAATTTCGACTTACTTTTTTTATTTTTTTTATTTTTCGATAGTGTTTTTTTCGATAATATCGATAGTATACGACTGCATTCAGTGTGACAAAGATCGCGTTTCATGTTATAGAATCAAATAGAAAGTGAATAAAGTTCAGGAAATATGAGTTACAATTAAAATTTAATTTAAACAATATTATTATGTATTAAATTCGTGCTATTAAATTAATGATTTGATTATTTTTAAATTTTCCTAATGGGACAACATTAAATGTTGACCAATTGAATGAAATGGAGTGAGGTATCAGCGTGCTTAAATTCTAATTTTGCATGTCCTCCAGAGAAAACGTGGATGGTTGGAAAAAGTGAGGTGTGAAAAATTTGTAATTTAATATATTAATTATTATTATTATATTAATTATTAACTATCCAACTATCACGTAGCCGTTTTCTTATAATGTAAGCTGGCGTTACTTCCGCTTCTGAGTTATCATCATTTTTATTTATTCTATTATTATAACAAAATTATAAATAAATTTCATTTAATAACTTCAAACAAAAAAATTTGACGGTTTTTCTTTGACAGCTAAACAAAACTACATCATATATAATACTATATTATCGAGAAAAAACACTATCGAAATAATCAAAATAGGATCTTGTTCGTATATCGAGGTATTGGTGTATTATACTTACTAATGACTGCATTTACTATACTATTAGCAAAATATTATAGTATTTTGATAGTAGTGTTTTGAGTTCTCTCAATTCAAACCAGCATTTTGCTTAGATATTTTGAAGACATTACAACTGCTGTTCCAGTTGACCAAATAAACAATTTTTTGCATACATCAATTAGTTTAATAACAAAATTAAATTTACAATTTAATTGGAATTTAATATTTTTTTACCATTTTTGGATTTACTTCCAAAACATAACTACAAAAAACTTGGTCTATTCACTTGAAAATTTAATTCGCACTTCCTTTGGCATACTAACTAAGTACAGTTAAATTATTGTCTCAAAAGATTCTATAATTAGCCGACCCAGTTTTTCATTTTGATAATTTTCGACTTTCATTTAAAATAACTATTCAAATTCTTTCGATAAATCTATAATAAATTCTATTTATCCAAACACATAAATAAATTTTGACCAATCTGGCGAAAATTTATCACCATTAAATAATAGCAGCAAAAAATATATTTCAATTCTTTATGTTAGATCATCTATTGAAAATATCAGTTATTATTTAAATAAATTCGATTTTAAAAATGTTGATAAATCATACAGAATCTTTGAACATTTATTTTCTCCTCTCTTAAAGATAGAACAGCACTAAGTGAGAAAAAGAACGTGGTTTATAAAATGACTTGTGAATGTGACAAAATTTATGTTGGACGAACTACACAATTGATGAGCAGTACCTTCACACAACATAAAATTAGCCCACAAAAAATTTATCGTCAAAATACTAGTCCTTTATCGGTTTATTTATTTGAAACCAACCACAATGTGGTTACAATTTTAGAGAATAAATCTAATTATTCTATTAGAAGGTTCGTATAATGATAATGGTTATAAATATTTACATTTTTGCGAATTTACGTAAAAAGTGCATGTAAACTTAATTTAAATTTACTTAAAAAAAAATTATATGTTTTACCAGACAATCACCCTTATTGTGGTTGTCGTGTCGATCGACAAACGACACGACTTTGCCTTGTCGTGTCGATTTTTATTTTGTATTGCGTAACTATCACGAATCGACTAATGAGTATTGCCAGGTTAACGTTGAAAAAATGCATGCTATTGTGAACTTTTCGATTAACTTAGCAATCGTGACTAGTTGTTTTGATATATTTTGTCAAAAATGCTGTCAGCCGCCTGTCGGAAAAGCTGAATTACTTTATATTTAGGTATTTTGTCCAAATTTAGGATCTAAATAGTTGTCTAAAATTAGAAAATAGACAGTGTGTAAATATTTATTTACCACAAAAAGAATATAAATATAAATTTCGATGGTAAAAAATGTAACAAATTTCGGTGGTCAAACATGTAATAAATTTAGCTATGTGGTTGTAGAAATTAATTTTTTTTGTTCAATTCCGGTAAATTTATGCAGGTTTTAACAAATTTAAGATATTTAATAAATAATTATTAAAACTAAAATCATTTTACTTATATTAAACTATTTTTTGTATTAAAAACGGCTCACAATACTTGCGAGTCGCGAGCAAAAATGTCATCGACAAAAAATTGGCGTTTTTACGACAAATGTCGATCGATAGCGACATTCATAATACCAATTTTAACAGTCGTCGGAAAATCGACATCGACACCACAATCACAATAGGGCACATTAATATATTATCGCCACAACTGGATTGTGGCATCAACTTTTCAACTGACTTTTTTTTTAGTGGAAATGTGATATTTCTGTCAATTGGATTACAGTAAATTTATTTTTCTTACGTTTCCCGGGAGAGGTTATTGTGTTGCAGTCGAGCTTTCATTGAGGATTCGTTTTCAAAGCACAATTTTGTATGAAAGTTTTTCGATTTTTATAATTGGAGATATGGGACGGTATACTTGAAATCGGTATAAATTTCCTCAATTGGAATAAAATTTGCTTTGAAATTCTCTATATTATTTGAATTTTTCGCCGGCTACTTTAATCAGTGTTTCAATTTTGTTTTCAAGTTTACTAATATTTGTCTCTCTTAGAGCGTGTTTCAATTGGTTTAAATACCGCATAAAAAGTTAAAAAGTTAAAAATTGTGGTGAATAAAAATGTCAAACTTTTTATCTGCTTCAAGAGCTGATAAAATTTTTATGTGGAAAACATTTGGCTGACAAAAATATTTGTTTGTAAACAGAAATTTGTCATGTACAAATTTTGAGAAAAATCGTAATGATTTAGATGTAAACTAACCATAATTAATTAATATATATTTAAATAGTATTTATTTTACATATTTTCTTATTTAAATTTGCTATATACGTTCATAATTACACATAACATATGCAACCATGTTATTTTCAAAATTTTAACCAATTGAAACAGATAAAAAGTTAAAAAGTTAAAAAATATTTACCACGAATAAATTTTTAACTTTTTAACTTTTTATGCGGCATTTAAACCAATTGAAACACGACCTAAGAGAATAATTTCGAATCGATTTACCCAGTCGGAATTTTTCGACTAGTAGGGGGAAAAAATTATGTTTCTTAATTTATAAAAATGATTACAGTAGCCGGCGAAAAATTCGAATAATATAGAAAATTGTATTCCGATTGGGGAAATTTCCACTGATTACGGGCCATGGTAACCAATCTAATTTGGTCCATAGGCAATGCATTATTGTGTAGCTAGACTGTACTGATGCGTTTTGCTTTCGATTTTTGAACTAATGAGGTACTGCTTTTTGTCGAAAGAAATGAAAAAAAAAATATTTTAGTTCATTAAAACAGACTTTCTTTGTCAGGGAGGTTCAGTATGACCAACTAAATAAATTAGAATTATGTTTATAATGGAGGTTGAATGGTATAAATACATACCTAATTTTACTTTTTTATCATTTCTGATTATTTGGATGGTGATTGGTGTATTGTCAATAAATAAAGAAAGTTTTTTTTTCATAAATACAGATTTTGGTGTGATGATCAGGTTATACTTAATTTTAACGTAATAACAATAATTTAACGGAATTAAGATCTCTGAAATTTTAATTTATTAGATGTACATATTTAACTAAGAATTAAATTACAAAATAATAAATGTTTTTTCGAATGAAGTTCTAATTTTTGTTATACATTTTAGAAGTTTTTTTTATTAGTGTAGTTCTTGATTTCATTTGCATAACCTGCAGATTCAGGTAACCTATTTGAACCGGTGGTGATAGGCGCATTAGTGTGATGTTTTCTAAATATAAATTTTAAATACATATTGTAAAACTTTTCATTGTGTAATGGGTTTACGGGATATTAATTACTTTCATTTAAATAACTTCTGGTTTCAGGAAATTAACTGGTGCTGGGAATATTATTTTAGTAAATGTGAACAATGTACTTTATAAATTTTCGTGTTACAGTGTAGCTAACAATAAGCTCTTTTCATCTTTTATTAGTAAACTCGTACTGTGGTAATTGGAATCACATAGTAAATATTTTTAGAACTTTCAGTACCATAAGCATTTCTTTAATTTGATTTAATTTCAGTAGCTCGGGAAAGATTAAATTATAAAGTTATATAATGTTAAAGAACCCGAAATAATAATATTTTTATTTCTTAGGTGCTGATTTAATGAAGCAATTGTCGAAGACCAACGTCATCGTTAACCATTAAACCTATTAAACCACCTCATTAAACCTCCCACATTAGCCTTCCTTTTAGTAGAAATGTATTGTTTTGTGCCGTGTAATCGCTAAGTGTCTGGAAGCGAGCCACTTCGTCCTAAAAAAATTAAAGTACGTATCCTATTCTTCCTTTTTGTTGTATGTAAAAAGGCTGTAGGAATAGGACCGATGTTATCTGGCACAACTCAGTCCAATCAATCAATTGTTTATAATGTTATAATAAAATAATTATGTTTGTGTAACTAATATAAAATAATAAAATAAAAGTGTTATTTTGTGAATATATTTGATCTATATTCACAAAATTTATAATACTCCTAGCACCTCTAGCACAGTATGATGAATAATTATCATTGTTAAGGTTTATATCGAGGCAATTGGGGCGGATAAACTTCGATATCAGTTTGGTTTCATCAATCCTATATACAAATAAAATAAATATACCATTTATTTATTCCATCAGTAGACAAGTTAAGGTTAATTCTTTATCGCAGTTGAAGAAGAACCAGAAGAAAAAAATTCAGTATAACAACACTAATCGTCTTATCTCGTATATCTTAAAGTTTTATTTTTCATTTTATAACTTGAGCGAAAGTTAAGTTCCAAAGTAAAATAAATAACAGAAAATCCAACTGATTTTTTATTTTTATTTAAACGAAACGAAAACACTTTAAAAATGAAAATGACAAAAGAAGAATATACTACTGCAAACCGTATCTCCTTAATTATCAACATTTGTCACAAAAGATTTACACTACTTTACTTCAAAGTTGTGTACATGGTTTGTTTTTGTTCCATTCAAAGAACGCATTAAAAATACACACAAAAAAACTTTCAAGAATTTTTGTTGTTGTTGTTGTTGTTGTTGTTGAAGTTCCTCAACTTTATTGTACATTTTTTGTTCGTCCTTTTCCTTATCTTTTCGCTCGACTACACTTCATGTTTCAAACACCAAACGGAAACTATTTCTCATGATATTTCCCAGTATATTTCGCTCCGTTGTTTGTGATTCGTGTTGTTGTTCGATTTGCGGAATGGAATGGGGATATCAAAACAAACCTGTATTCAAGAAAAGTATATGTATGTACCACAAAGAATTGAAAGTAGCATTAAGAAGAAGACAAAAGCACCGGGCACTTTGCTTTAAATAAAAAACTAAAACAAAATTGTTAAATGGAATTTGTTATTTCGGGTTATATCAAGTTGTTTCAGCAAGACTTCCTATTTCCTTAAATCACATTAATGTAGACACACATAAAATTAAGGTGGACCATTGCATCAACCCAATAATAATAAAAAAATATACAATTATTATACATTCGTTTTTTTTTTTTTTTCATTTCAAATTAGTTAAATTTTCTTAAAATGAAAAGAAGGAAAATGGAAAAATGCCTTTACAAGTAAACATACACAGCAAGACGATAATTTTATAGAATTAAAATTTTTGTACTTTGTTAAATTTATTTAAGAAAAAAATCCTTTTATAGCAGTTTCTTAGAAACACAACTTTTTACTTTAAATTGAAAAACAGTGAAAAACTTTTTTCAAGTATATAACATTAAATATTAACGACATAACGAGTTTTAAAGTGGACATTTCGATTTAATTAGTTAACATAACTTTTTATGTACTCACATAAACGGGGTTGTAGACGGACTATTAGTAAATTATGAAAGCGATACTCATGTTTTATGTGCCATAACAAGAAACGGAAGTTTCACGACATTTTAATTTACTTTTTAAACTTAAGTTATGTTCTATTAACAATTATTGCCATCGGCTCTTGGCGGAAAACTATAATTCTCGCAATTGACATTTTAATTAAAACACATTTATCCTTTGCAAATTAATCAAAGGTTATAAATTATATTGCTTTGGCATATCTTAAACAGGTATTGGATAATAAACTTGTATACGTCCCCATCACAGTTTTGATTATAAATTAAAATTTAATTATTAATTGTTGTTTCTGCGATTTTATAAATGAACTATGCCAAATTATATATTAGTAGATAAAAATAAAATCCCTGCCTGCGTCCTCACATTAAGGGTAATATAACGAAAGGATTACTTAATCATAAAAATGACTCTGGCGCCACGCAGCAAAATCATTATGTAGCATCTTTTTTAATAAATTATGTATAATATTTTTTAATTATTTACATACACGCACATGAGTGTGAAGTTTATACCAATTAACAAAAATACGAATGTATTGGAAATCACACTGTTAAAATATTTCTTATAGGAATTTTGAGTGAAAATTTAAATTCCATGCAATTTAAAATTAGAATAATATTTAATAAATTAATTATTCTAATACTATGGAGCGAATGTATAGAGATGTTTTTTGGGGGAAACTCTCACATTGCTCAGAAAAGTTTTTTGAGTAAAACTTAAAAATTAATTATTCTAATACTATGGAGCGAATGTATAGAGATGTTTTTTGGGGGAAACTCTCACATTGCTCAGAAAAGTTTTTTGAGTAAAACTATTATTCGCTCCTTTTGATTTTCAGTGTATCCAAATATGGCAAATGATAAGACATCACGGAGACTACACCAAAAATCAATCATATATAAGTTATTTTTTAATGAGTGTGAAGTTTCTAACAAATAACAAAAATAAATATGCGTTAGTAAGTGCACAGTTAAAATATTTCTCATAAGAATTTTTGAGTCAAATAAAAAAAAACCCAGAAAAACTAAAAGTAAAAATTAAACTTAATAAACACATTTTTTATTAATCACTTGTTTTTTTGTTTCGCAGTTATCAATAACTGCGAAACAAAAAACAAGTGATTAATAAAAAATGTGTTTATTAAGTATAAGTGTGTTTCGCCAAGTGCCTACGGCAAATAGCGTAAAAAGTAGTAAAAATTAAAATGTAAGAATTCATGAGTGTGAAGTTTGTAACAGAAAAATAACAGCAATATGTATACGATTATTAAATCCAATTTTTAAAAAATTCATCAAGATCTAAATAATAATTTTGATCAAACAATAAATTTTCCTTCGCTAAAGTATACATATGTATAAACAAAACTCGTTTCTTTAAAAAATAGTTGTCACATTTTAAAGTCTTAATAACAGACCACTGTAAAGTTTATACCAAACGGATTGGTACCGATAGATTTTTGAGTAGAAGATATTCGATGTGTTTGTACCATCGCTGAGTTTGTGCCAAAATGCCACCATTATCGGATGATTGCTACAGGCTTAACCTTTTTAAATAGAACAGGTTTGATTGGACCTAACCTTTCAATTGACACCTGTGACATTCCGAAACAGATGGGCGTCGAATGATTTTTGAGTATAATTTATTCAGTGCATACTAATAGATTCTGAGTGGAATACGTTTAAAGGCCAATAACAAGTCATCACAGAGTTTCTATATACGGATTATTGCTATAGACTTAAACTTTTAAATGCGACATTGTTAACTTTTCAAACCAATTGACAGGGCAAGATTTTTTTAAGTAAAACTCATTCATAGAGTTTATTTAGTGGTAGCATTTAATCGGCCAATAACAGAATATCGCAATATTTGTACCAAAATGCCACTTTTATCAGACAATTCTTGTAAGTTTAACATTTCTTTTTTGTATATCCAGTGCTGTGAAAAAAAAAATGGGCAAACATGTTTTATTGCAAATTGGATTATTTTTTTGCTAAAATTACAAAACTTTTGAACGCAATTTGCTTATTTTTTCATTTTAAATACATGTATGACGTAATTTTTAGAAAAAAAATTACCTGCAATTTAGGGGGAAAACCCCGAAAAATGCCATAATATTCAAAATACGGTGATTGGAGTTAAAGTAATGGAATAAATTAAACACTTATTTTTTTGTTTTTTATTGATTTATAGAAGTTCTATCTTTAATATTAAAGTTTTAGTGGACCGCCATTTGCTTTTATTACAGCAATACACCTCCGATTCATTGAATTTGATAAATTTTTCAAAGTCGTAGGAGGTATGGATTCCCAAATCGTCATCAACAAACGTTTTAAAGCTTGAATCGATTTGGGCGTTTTCTTGCTACTTCTAGCGTCATTATAGACCAAATATTTTTAATGGGATTTAAGTCTGGACTATACAGGGGCCAGCTCAACACATCGATACTTCTTTCTTCGGAGTACTTTTTTACCTTTAAATGAAGAGATAAGAAAAAAAATCAAGTTTTTAACAAAATATTTATGTTTATCTGAAAGCTAATTTTTCTATCTACAATTCAAAATTAATAACTCACAACTTTGGCGGTATGGCACGGAGCGTTGTCCTGTTGAAAAAAAAATTCCAAGTCTCGCCAAAAAGTTTTAAAACAGAAGGCTCAAATTCGTTGTGTAGGACCTGCAGATAAACAGATGCTGTAATGCTGGAACTAAGGAAGCACAATCGACCGGTTTCATTTCCAGAAAAGCATTCCCAGACGATAATTCCTTCCTTTTTCGATGGAAGTCTTAAAAGACATTCGTTGCCAAGCCTCTCGCCCGGTTTTCTTCTTACCAGAATTCTTCAATCCCCAACATACAGCTTGAATTTTGATTCATCGAGGAAAATCGCATCATTCTACATCTCTGGAGTCCAAGAAATATGCTCCTAAGCCCATAGCAAAAATTGTTTTTTCACTAGTAATGTGAACTCAGGCTTCTTTACTGGCTCTCGAACCAGCTTTAACAAGTCTTTTTCTCACTAAGCTGGCTGAAATTTCTTTTTCTGTTGCTCGCTCAACATCCCGTCTTATGTCCGATGAAGTTTTAAAACGGTTCCGACGACATTGTAATATTATGAAACGATCTTCCACTGGCGTTGTCTTTCTGGGCCTTCCAGAGCCTTTCTTTCTTTGTGTACTGCCCATCTCTCGCAATTTTTTAATATTACACGTGGCAGTATTTGTAGCAATGTTTAATCTTTCTGCTATGTCACGCGTGGTTAAATTTTCTCGCGCCCAAATCAACATATTGCTTTTACACTGCTTACTAACTTTTCCCATTTTTTTAAAATTGCACTTTATTCTTTATTTGACTAGGATCACTTACAGAATAACTTAATCTTACAAAATATGCATTATGTATACTCAAACAAAAAAAAAAATACACGCAATAAAACATCTGCACCCTAATGTCGACCAAGAACGGTAGGCGTAAAATAAAATAATTGCTTGACTAATTTTTTTGCACATCAGTTGTGGGGTTATACCGATGTAAAAAAAACAAAAGGCGGTCAAATAAAATATTAATATTAAAAATAGAGCTTCTATAAATCAATAAAAAACAAAAAAATAAGTGTTTAATTTATTCCATTACTTTAACTCCAATCACCGTATTTTGAATATTATGGCATTTTTCGGGGTTTTCCCCCTAAATTGCAGGTATTTTTTTTTTTTTTAAAATTACGTCATACATGTATTTAAAATAAAAAAATAGGCCAATTGCGTTCAAAAGTTTTGTAATTTTATTTCAAAAAATAATCCAATTTGCAATAAAATATGTTTGCCCAATTTAGGGGCTAGATTTTTTAGAGCCTATTACATTTAGATAGATAGATACGATAGATTTTTTTGAGCCTATTACATTTATCGACTTCGTTGAATTTCAATGTCTTTCTCTAGCTTTCACATCTCGTGAATGAATTTTATCTCCTGCACTGTGGGCTTCTTGCCTTCTAGTTTCGACTTCTTTATACGCAGTATAGTAGTCTAGCGCAACGTCGTTACACCAGCGCAATCAGTTTCTTCCTCTACGATGCCCTCTGGGTAGTTGTTGATGGAACACTTTATCACGTGTTAAAATTGATACCTAGCAACGGGGCTCAGCGATCTCCTCTGAGCATTCTTTTCCTCGTATTTCATTCCAATCATATTTGCTGTGCGTAATTTTAATTTGACTAAACATGGAACGAAAGACCATAAGTAGCATTCTTCAGTCATTAGAGGATATAGGATCCAGCTCTCACTTCCGATAAACAGATCCAGACTTTGTTAATTTACAGAGCGAAGCGAGTTTATCCGCAGGTTCTCGCGCTATGCCTGCCGGAAGTCTATAATAAAGAGTATAATAGTTGATGTATGATTATATTGTACTTCCATTTTTAGTGGCGTTTTGGTACAAACTGTATAAAATGAAATTTTGGTACAAACTCTACGATGTCTTGTTATTGCTCATTCAACGTATGACACTCAATGAATTCCATGAACGAGTTTTACTCAAAGAAATCTATCGCGACAAATCCGTTTGGAGAGCAAACCTGATCTATTTAAAAGGCTAAGCCTGTAGCAATCATCCTATAATGGTGGCATTTTGGTACAAACTCAGCAATGGTACAAACACATCGAATATCTTCTACTCAAAAATCTTTCTTCGGTACCAATCCGTTGGTATAAACTGACTCCTATTATTTAAATAAACGAGTTTTGTTTATTCATACTTTGGTGATGGAAAATTTAATTGTCTGATCAAAATTATTATTTAGATCTCGAATCAAACACTCAACATAAATAAATCGGAATCCAATTTGAGTTATATATGAAAGAGCGAGTGAGCTGAATATCATTAGAAAGAGAGGAAATGAATTTTTAATTTACTTCTTATTTTAAAAATTATCACGAGCATTTCATCTCTTTCTAATATTATAGAGCTGTCTCTTTCAACAATGTGTTTAACAGTGTAAAAACTAACACATGCAATTTTCTAGAATCTTGTTATTGGATTTGTATACATATTGCTGTTATTTTTTTTTTTTTTAGAGACTTCACACTCATTTTTTCGAGCAAACTTCTCATTGGCTTTTTATGATTTTTGAGTGAATCTCGTTTATACTTACAATAACAAGACATCGTGGAGATTGCACCACAATGAAACCATATATGAATAACTCCTAGATTTTTTCTGTGCTTCTCTCAATTGTGACAATTTAGAAGAAATCGAGGAATTTTTACCGCATTTTATTACATCTTCTGTAGTCCATTTATCTCAACGGATGTAATTGAATCCATGGAAACTTTCAATAGACTGACGCATACATTTTATTCGAATGATAATAAGTTTTATAAGGAGTTAATTGAACACGAGCATACAAGTAGCCCATTTTATAGAATGTTTGCAAAGATGCATGAAAACAATGACAATAATTCTAATGAAATTTTAAATAAAAAAATTAGTACTTTTATCCAGATTTTGTTAAATTTGTCATCAGAAAATATTTTTCGTATTTACCCTTCTGGGCCACCTGCTATTCTAAAAAACTCGGTATTCCTGGCCGCTTATCCAATTGCTAATGTTGAAAATTGGTTTCGATTGGTTAAAAATCAATATACCAATTATAAACAGTTCAAAATAGGGCGGTTGGTTGATCTAATCAAAGAAAGAATAAAACTCTATTAGAGAAACTCTATTAAGAATTCAATATTCCCACATCTTGCCACCAACGAAAAAATTACGAAAAATTGTTGACAAAGAAAAACTTACGAAAAAATTAAATGTATCACCCGATGCTGTTGATCAAAATAATGCAGTAAACCCCGAGGAAATGTGGAATAAGAAAAATAAAACCGTTAGGCCGCCTAAACATATAGGTCAAAGGGTGCTAAAAAGATATGCTACGCATGCATATTATTTTCCAAGAAATTAAAAAAAAAATATTTAAATTTTAATAAAAATAAAACAACCCGTTCTAAATTTTTAAGCCATCAAAGCAAATTGAATTTAATAAAAAATATGAATATTAAAAAATTATTTTTATTAACGAATGGGTTCCAATATATGGATGACAATAAAGTTCGAATTGAAGTCAAAACACTTGCGCGTTTGACTCATGTCACAAATATTTTATTCAATGGACGTAGATATTGAATTTTATAAACTTTTATTCGAAAGTACTAAATCTCCGTATTTTAATTTTATTTTGGATTTAGCAAAAAATGGAATTAAACATCACAATTATGTCAATAGAAGTGCAATTTTAATGAATTGCTTTCAAAATTCTATCGCAAACACAAATTTAAAATTTCATTTATCCTCTGTTTGCAATATACTTGAATTAGTTAGTCATTTACAAATTCCATCATTATGTGAAAATTACGTTTGTTCTGACAGTTGTAATGCCATTACAAAGGAAATCAGGTACCTGAATATTGACCATTTGGGATTCTCTGATACTGAGTTTCAATTCATAGAGAATAGAGTTAACTTGCCTCACGGTAAATGTGAAACCTGTAGCAAGCGCATCAAAGAAAAAAAATAATTTCATCTTCGGGTATTGTAATTGTTGATGTCGAACCTCTAAATAGCGCAACTATTTATAAAGTCAAACTATCCGAAATTCAACCAATTCTAAATATTTTAGACAAGACGACTTGCTGGTGGCATTGGCCATTACATATCTATTATAAAAAGACCATACGGACAGTGGGAATCACATGACGACTTGACCAATTTTATTTCCCTAATTAAACCTGACCGCGTAGTAAACCAATCGTTACTGATCTACACAAGAAACTAAAATAATCTGTTATATCTAGTCTACTATTCAAATTCCAAACCATATACAAATATTATTAATTTTGCATCAATCGCTAATTAGCGACTTATCAATAAATTATATCTGACATAACACCGACCAAATGGCACAGTGGCTAAAGGTTTGGCGTTTGAATCGAGAGGTACCGAGTTCCAATTCGGATAGGGGCAGGATGCAAAAGGAAATTTTCATCAACAGATTACGGTCTGTGTTAAAAAGAACACAACTACGACCCCCTATCGGCGTGCAAAGGGCCGACCCATCTTCCACGTCCAGTACTATAGGCTGGCATGGAGCTATGCAATGCGCAGATTGTAACTTAAAATCTGTCCTATAGCCGTACGTCTTCGATTTGGTATAACTGCCAATATCAGCCAATGAGAAGTTTGCTCGAAAAAACGTCCTGAGCCAATCTACATCGGAACGAAATATGCCTCGCTTGATAGGCTAAGCCAGTAGGAGTTATTCATATATGTATGGTTTCATTGTGGTGCAATCTCCACGATATCTTGTTATTGTGAGAATAAGCGAGATTCACTCAAAAATCATAAGGAGCCCATGGAAGTTTGCTCGAAAAAACATCCTGAGCCAATCTATATCAGAACGAAATATGCCTCGCTTGATAGGTTAAACGGTCATATGTATGACTATACATCATTCCGTGTTAGTTTACCAGTAAATCAATTTTTAACTGCATTGCATTCCGCGTTGCGGCCTTCTGGACTACTGGTAAAAGAATTCGAATGGAAACGACGTCGCCAACATTTTCGACTTGGGACACCAATCAACAACCTTTCTGAACATGAACTTAAGTTTCCAAAAAAGCAATCGGATTTTCGGAATTCAATAAACAACTACCAAATAACTTAAAAACCTCCAAAACGAGCAACTCAGCCTGCAACTTCAATGGTGGTTTTAATATACGTACTATGGATGAGGTTGATGAAGTCAATGCTGACTTGATGAATTTATCACGCTACGAAAACCTCATCAAGGCAGCGAGAGTTAAAACCATCAAAATGAGAGATGCCGTGTGCGATTCAAACGGAGGCTTATTTCATTTTTCATTTTCAGAAAACTACTCAAAGACTCCAAGACTGGGTAATAAGTGCACATCTAAACACTGCGAAAACTGATATTGACATCAAATCAACATACAACAAATCAATCATCTCCTCATTTAAATTTAAACTTATGTTAACAAGAAGATAAGTAACAACCACCAAACCGACCAAATGGCACAGTGGTTAAAGCTTTGGCGTTTGGATCGGGAGGTACCGGGTTCGAATCCCGATAGGGGCAGGATGCAAAAGGGATTTTTCATCATTTGATTACGATCGATGATGAAAATGAACACAACTATGACCCCCTGTCGGAGTGCACAACTCATGGGCCGACCCATCTTCCATGTCAGTACTATAGGCTGGCATGGAGCAATGCAATGTGCAGATGGTGTTACGTAAATCGGACCTATAGCCGTACGTCCTCGATTTGGCAATCAATGCGTAAAGTAGGACGGTAAAAGTAAACTGCGAAAGAGTTGGGAGTGCTTCGGCCCCAGAACAGATTGCATAGATTAAAACAAAAAAAAAAAAAAAAAAAAAAAAAAAAAAACAACCACCAAGAAGATTATATAAACGGATATGAGTTTGTTAAAAATATCCCATCTCAAAAATTCATGCAAGCTGAACCACAGATTTCAACCTGGCTAAATGACAAACACTTAATAAAATCATCTATTTTTATTTGTGTTGCTTTTGAAGAAAAATTGGATAATTGCAATCTTAAAAAATATCTATCCCGAAATGGACTTATACTACATAACTTCTACATTAAATCAGTTAATGGGTCGGCGATTGAACGTCGTAGAGGAAAGACGTGTTTTTTGTCTCTCCTCTAAATAATTAAAAATAAATAATTTAAATGTGTTTTAATTAACTAATTAATTAAATAATATATATCTAAGTGTTCATAGACATAAATAATATATTGTGTGATTTAAAGAATTTTGAAGCCGTAATAAGATACATATTGAATAGTTATATTATATTAATTTGTGTGTGATGCGCTTGCAATGGCGTAGAATATGTATATTACAATTTCGTTTATATGTATTTTGATACCGTTGCTGAATGCATCAGAATCTACTTAAATATACTAAATATTTAAGTAGATTCTGAATGCATCATACGCATTGTATGTATGTAATTTTTCAATATGTATAGGACTTTTATGATTCCAGAGGAGGAATAAGATAAGTGTTTTCTCATTTTTTCCATTGTTTTAACACGCTTTAATACATATTAATTATTAACATATATTTTTCCAAATAAATTTTAAGTATATAATAAAATGATTACTGTACTCTATAACTGATAAAGGTGTAGAGTACTAGTATTCTCATGGTGGTAGTATTGTTTGAGTATTGTTTGTGCCAGAAAGTGTTTTTCAATTCTGTTATTCTGTTTTGTTACACTCGATAAAAATTTTTGTTGTTCTTTTTGCGACGATTGTTTTTCGTTGGTACTTTTGAATTCTAACTTTTGTTTTTTATATTTATTTACTCGTACGACGTACATTATATTTTGTATGGAAATTAGTATTGGAGGTGTATAGCGGGATATAATATACATTTCAATACCACCGAAAATGTGGTTTTGCAATGTACTCGTATATACAAAGCTTGTTATATGCTTTCGGCTGTGCTTTGTATGGATGTGTATGTATTGATTACGAACGAAAAATATACAAGATCAGGGGACTTTTGTTTTCATTTTGTTTTATTTATGTCATTACATAATTATTATATTTTTACTTTTTGTGCTTAGTAGTGTAAATGTTTTTCCTATATAAAAAAAACCGATTCATTGATTTTTTTGCTTTTTCATTTCATTTTGTGTGATCAATTTACACAGGGGCGGCGAGGATACGGTGGATGTGTATTGCGATAAATTTTCTTTTATATTGATGTTAACGGGCGATCGCTAGTTTTCATCTATTGGGATTGGGCAATAACTGTATGGGTTGCAGTGTGTTGGTTTTTTTTTTTTTTATTCTAGAGAAGCGGGTAGCGAGCACTCCTGGATCTACATTACATATTTTTCTTGGTACATTTTACTAAGATTATTTATGAAAATGATTCTTTCCACATTTTGATTTCAGAAATTAACTAATCTTACTAATTCCTACCTCCAATTATTCACCGTTTGAGTATTAAATTGTTATATTTATTATGTTTTATATGATGAGCAATTTAGAGTTATCAAGGTTTATCAGGGGCTGCATGAATTAAAGGGGTCTGAATTGAAAGGTTTTTTTCTGAATTAAAATAAGTGTTTTTGATTCGCTTTGGGGATGAATTAAAATTGAAGTTGAAGAATAAATGAAAGAGTTCGATAAGGTGAATTTGGGCGGGGCATTTCTTGATTCATATTTAAAATGAATTAATATAAATGTATATAGAATGAAATAATATAAGCCTTTTTTATTTATATTTATATTTTATAACTAATCAATGTAAATACATGCAACTATTATTTTCATTAATGAAAATTTTTTGGAATTTAAATTTAAATTTTAAATAGAATGTGCCTTTTTTAATTCATTTTGAAGGTGAGTTAGGGTACGTGTTTTAAAAATGAAATAGTATAAGCCTTTGTTAATTCATCTCTGAGTTTTCTTCTTTTTCTAAATCGCTTTTTTTAATTCATAATTTTAAGTTAAAAATATGAATTAAAATAAGTCGCTGGTGTTCATACAAAAATCAACTTTTTTGCTTCATTTTTGGAGAGCTTTCTTGATTCGGACTTTTTTAGTTCGGTAGCCCTTTATCAGGTGTTTATTATTAATACTATATTATTCATTGCAGTTCCTGATTAAGCTAATTTATTTAGTTCTAATGAACATTTTTGATTACAGAAGAATTTTGAAGCCGTAATCTAATTAATTTAAATTTCAGGATGCTCATGGGTTATTTCTCGTTTAATTAGGAGATGGCAGTTACTGTTTTAATGATGACCATGGTGCTTCGATTGTTAGTATTAATTATTGCTGAATTATACTTTAACAGGTTTTATTGGTGACCGAGAAATGTCGCTGCTACTTATTAATAATTATAAGCTTTAATGTTTTACACTGTTTAGTATCTCGAAGTCCTGTAATGATACTTTTGATTCTGGTTAGTACTATTATTATATACTAATTTATTTGTGGTTTGAATTTGATTAATTTTATTTAATATTTTTCAGGAGAATTGAATTGAATTAATTAATGATAATTATTACATTAAGCTGTTTTTATATAATTAGTTATAATACTTCATTATTTACCATTCTTTTAGTATTCGTAATAGTAAAAACCACCACTGGAAATATTATAAGTTTTATTACAGATAATTTAATATAATTTTTAGGATTCTGTTTGCTGAGATTTATATCATATTTTAAATAATTATGCTGTCTTGTGTTAACCGTCTTACATTACATTTCAACTAACAATTTACTAACTATTGACTACTTAGGTGTCTGAAACCGGGTCAATTTCCATAATAATTAATATACCATTCCTATCCCTCCATCTTGTTATGTGTAAAAGAGTGTGCGGATGGGCCCGGCGTCAACCGGGAATCTTACTTAGGTTTGGTCGCACATTCCAATCAATCAATCAAAATAACTTCTACATTAAATCAGTTAATGAAGTTACAAAAGTTTATAAAATTGGAGGTAACTATACGTTATTGTGATTACTCATCAATCTAAAACTGATTGCAGTGATCTAATCTACGCTTTAGAAAATTTAACATCCTACTTGCAACATCAAAAAAATGAGCCTTTCATAATTACCTTGGATGTTAGCCACCATGTCAACAAGCTTTTGTCAGTGTTGGATTATGTTACAAACTCTCCATTTAACAACATCAAATGGGTTTTAAATATTCCTTTCAATATGTCACTGCAGTATGAGAGAATGTTATCTTCCCGTTGGATTACAGGTGATCCCTTGAAGTTCTCATATGGAAACTGTACGGATTTTTCATCTACATCTCCGACTTTTCACAAGGTGTTGTCTGCAGAGTCCAGCTATAAAAATTCGATCATGGAAATAATGTTTTACATGAAACACTCAAACAGCCTAATAAAAAGTCACTTAAAAAATCATGACATTAAGAACATATATCTACTGCCTTTCTCCGCTTCTTCCTTACGACAATTAAACATATTTATATTTGACAACGCTACCAAACAATATCTCGAAGAATTTCAAAAATTACTCCAATTTTTAAATCGGGTAAACGTGAGGATATCTCATTCTACAGAGGAATATCAACTATACATCATCAATTCCGAAATTATTTGAGTTAGTATTATGCAACAGTTTTAAAACCACAATTGCACGTCATATATCAATAAACCAGCATGGGTTTATGCCTGGCCGATCCACATCGACTAATCTGGTTGAATTCACCGAATTCATAGACCGAATAACCGAGATAATCAAAAGCTCAGACGTGCTCATATTTGCAGATGATGTGAAAATTTTTCGTACTATTAATGGATTGTTAGATGCGGAAAAACTTCAAGAAGACTTAGATAGATTAAGTGAGTGGTGTGATCGGAACTATCACTATAATTAAATATTAAGAAATGCAAAATCATGTCTTTCCATCGTAAAAGAAATCCGGTAATTATTTCATACAAAGTCAACAACGAAGTACTGCAAAGAGGCAATGAGATTATAGACTTAGGTGTCACATTTGTCGAAAACGCCAGTTTCAATAGGCATATTGAAAATTGTATTGCGAAAGCAATATTTGTTAAAAGATGGACAGGTGAATTTAAGGATATTCAAACCTTATGTTCATCCGTTGTAACGGTCTGGAATCCATACTATGCTGTACACATAAAAAGAATTGAAAGCATTCAAAAGAAGTTCCTGATTTTTTTATTAAAGAAAAGTGACTGGGATTACGACCACAATTTACCATTCCATGAAAATGTGGCTCGCTTACCTCCATACACAACAAGATGCACGGATTACAAAATATACACGCTTGAAAATAGACGACTTCTTTTGGGCGCGGCTTTTATTGGTAACGTTTTGCTTGGTCACGTTGATTCAGCTTACATCTTGGAAAACATATCAATTCACGTGCCATGCAGAACATTTCGAAACCATGAATTTTTAGCACTTGAACACCATTCTATTAACTATGGAGAAAACAACCCCATTAATAGGATGTCTAAATCTTTCAACTTAATCGACGACCTATTTGATTTCAATTTATCAAAGGACAACTTTAAAAATATCCTTAAAGACTATTTTTTAAATTTTTAATTGTTTAACCCAAAATTTGGTTTATATTTTTTTCTGTTTTAAAGTTTTTTGTTGTTTTAATATAATTTTTGTTTAAACTATAACTGTAAATAGATTTCTTTAAATTAGAAACAAAATAGATTTCTTTAAATAAATAAATAAAAATAAATAAAATAAATAAACCCGAAGCAGTTATTCCTATATGTATTGCTATGCTATATGGTATCATTGTGGTGCAATTTCCACAATGTCTTGTTATTGTGAGAATAAACGAGATTCACTCAAAAATCATAAGAAGCCAATGAGGGTTTTGGTCGTTTTCGTAGGTCTGCTTTATATGAGGTATCGTTGTTTGGTAGAATTTTGGTGTTATTTTTGAGTTGATTTTTAACGACTTCAGCTAACAATCGTTATTGAAAGTGTTACTCAAAAACGAATCGTAGTATGTTTTTAATTTTATTTGTATGTATTTTATTTTACATTTTAATTTCTATTAATTCTAAACTCTGATTTTGTGTAAGATTATAATATAACAAGATAAGATTGAACAAACTTGCCATATACATTCATAAATCTAATAAGAAGAAAACATGGCGTCCTGTTTGTCTCTTTCTAACATTGACTGGTTGTCTCGCTCTACTTTATACTTAACAGTGTAAAAACTAAACATACTTAGTTTTCAAGAATTCTTATTGGATTCGTATACGTATTGTTGTTATTTTTTTGTTAAAAACTTCACACTCATTCGTGTTTTAGATTTAACTGAAACCGTTGAACATTTCTTATTTTTGTTGTAGAAAACAATAATTTTTGGTATAAAAAATAATTTCGGCTGAAAAATGCCATAACATATTTTATTGACATAACATATTTTATTTTCAAATGAGACTATCTGCATTATCGATTTTTTTTTTACATTCGATGCTAATTTTAACATTTTGATTTATATTAGGTTTCCAAAGTTGATAGTATAATCGTTAATAGTATAATAGTTTATTAAAATATTTTAGTATAGCTATCAAAATCAAAAACCATCGACGAACCGCTTCATACGAGATATTCTATGAAGACATAACATTGTTCGTTATGAACATTCATTAAATTTATGTTTTCGGGAAATTTTGTAGGTTTGTAACTTCAGCTGGGTTATTTCAATTTATTATTTAATTTTTCCAACTTTCGACATAATTAGTCGAGACACTATCTGCATTATCACTTTTTTCGGCTGGACACTTTCACAATCCCAAAAGGGCATGTAGAACATTATTTTCTTTGGATGTAATTACAAAGTTATAATCGACTATATTTTGATTCGGCAAAAACCTTCAATCTTTAAAAGTTTAAAGCGATGCATATAAAATTAATGACCCGAAGTCTTAATGGAATATCTGTGTTACTGCTATTTACTTCGTTTTAAAAAACAATTTATTTATTCCGTTTGAATTTCTAACGACATCATTTTGTCTAGACTAATAACATTGGTTCCAGATACTTTTCCCACCATAATTATTTGAGTCATTGCCTTAATTGCTGCAAACTCGCTTATTATCAAATTATTTTATAATGTTATTGACGAAGATGTAGGAGTATAGGAATATACATACTATCAAAATAGATCCCCGCCTACACCATATTTTAATGTAATATTTTTGATGACATATTTGAAAGAAAGGCAAAATTATTATTCGTTGGAACGTCTCATGTTTATTACGTACAAAGACATCACATACACTAATAATGAATGTAACATGGATTTTATTTTTATTTTTAATTAAACAGAATAAAAAATGTATATAAAATAAATAAAAATCTCAATCATAATTAAAAAAAAAGCTTTTATACTATATGAAAATAATAAGAAGAAAAGTTTCTTATAATTCATTTCTACATGATTAGTAAATATAATTAACGTTATATAAGATGAACGGAGTATAGTGAGCAGGTGGAGTAGTGTTTACTTCTAGAGGTGGTGCGGTGGAAATAATGTGTCATATGTGTGTACAACACACGCACACACACACACACTCACACACAAGCGACATGTGTGGTAAAACTAAATTTTCCTTTTGAATGTGTGTGCGAATAAAATATTCTTGGAGTAAAAGATAATTTTCTGTCTCATTGTTTAGTATAATTTTTTAATTTGGTTCGCATTTTTAGTTACACATGATACACATTACTCATGACACGCATATCAGAGAGACAATTTTAAATCCCAAATTTGAAAATCCCGCGTGCAAAACCTAATTGAAAAATTACTTATTCCTCTCACGCTTTGGGATCATTACAATAAAATAAAGGGAAATTTTGTTGCTATTAAACATTTAGTAAACTACTATTTTAAATAACATTAATACGGGATTTTAAAATTCGAGATTTTGCCTCCAATCCACGGTGCCACACTCCGTCGAAGAACAAACAATTTTTATGTTTAATCTTAATTATGCTTAAATGACAAATAATTAAAGAAATTGTGTGAAAATTGAGGAAAATATTTATTTAGCTTGTTTTTTTTTAATTTCGTGTGGTTGTTATTCATATTTGTCTTACAGAAGGTATTTCTTTTTACACAATACACAATTAAATTTAGTATCGTCTGTTTGTTCTAAGCGTGAAGGAATTCCCACACATTAATTTATGTATGCACAGATGTTATGTATTACAATATTTTACATATAAATATGTGTGACAATAATTTGACGAGTTAAGTTGTTATGTTATGATTTGAAGGATGAGTGTTACAGTTGATAGACATTATATGTTAATTTCCATTTGGTTTGCGGAGAAAATTATTAATTTGATTTAGTGGAATTTTTAGTCCTGGTTTGCAGATACCTAAATTATGCTGGTTCCCTTCCAAACATTGGTTACGTTTTGGCCTCACCGATTTTAATTGTTTTATTACTTTTCACGAACGAAATGGAATTGAGAAAAAAAAATGTTTATTCTAAAAGTATATTTACGTTTTTTAAAAATCACTTTCTAACAATTTTATTAGAGCCTGATAGATGTATCTGGAGCACACAATTTTAACTGTCAAAACTGTGCAGTGCACCTTTTTTGCGTAAAATTAATTTATTTAACTCCAAACTAATATTTTCCATTCAACTTTCTAGTTAAAAATCGATATAAAAATATTTTGCTCTACCTATTTATCGGGCCCCACTTTAGGAAGCTGCTATCTATTTCAATGGGAAATTTGAAAAGGCTTTTGTTTAAAAAAATTGAAAACGCAGCAAGATGAATTCTTGTTTATAACTTCATGTCAAAATAAATGTCATTCGTTAGGTCGGTTAAAGTTAACGAAATGTTATACGAATGAATTTTTTTTTAATTTGAATGGTACAGTGACAATACAGATAGTAGCGGAATTTCGGATAGATAATTACCCTTTCAACGCTCAATAGCCCGGCCCGGAGACCGAATAAACAACAGCAAATATCAAATAATAACGTTTAAATTTATTTTTCTAAGTTTCTAAAACTTGTTGGACAATTCACGACAAATTTAAAAAATTAAAACTGCGATAGAAAACACTTTTTGCCGAAATTATTGTACCGAAAGAGTTCTGGTTTTTTATCTTCTCTCCCAGATTTTTCTACTTTTGTTTCCTCGGTTCGTTCTATTGACCCAGTGTGTAAATTCCGTTGTAGAAAATAACAAAACAATCGTATATACTCTTCCCTACTGTAGAAGTTTTATTTGTCATTTTTATTTAATAATAATCTATTGGTTGTGTGGATATGACTCCGCCCTCCCACAATAAGTGTCGTTACTTACTAGTATTGCTTACGTGTACTATAGATGCGCAATATTGGTATTCTATAGTACTTGATGTCAGCTATCAAATGCAGTATGCGATATTTGGTTGAAGTGTAATTAAATTGTATTTTTAACTCCTTGAAAGTGTCGAACTTTATTCCTAATAAACATCATTTGCGGGAAGTTTTATTACATTATTTTATTGAAAAAAAAGTGCAGCGGAAACTTATTGTCCGCTTGTGGAAATAGACGGTGAGCTTGCTTCATCGAATGCAACGTGCTGAAAGAATGATTTCGACGATTGAAAATGATGATTTTGACATTGATTATAAAGATAATGGAAAACCACTCAAAAATTTTAAAGATGCTCAATTGGAAACATTACCGGATAAAGATTCTTCTGAAATACAATCATAATTGGCTATAGCATTAAATGTTGATGGACCAACTATTGCAAAACGTTTACAAAAAATCGGAATGGTTCAAAAGCCAGCAACTGGGTCTCATTTGAATTAAAAAAAGAGACATCGAGCGTCGAAAAACCATTTGTGAAATACTGCTTCAAAAAAGACAACAAAGAAAAGGTTTTCTACATCGAATAGTTACTGGAGATGAAAAATGAAATTATTATGAGATCCCAAACGTAAAAAATCTTGGGTGAAGCCGGTTTATCACAACCAAAGCGAGATATTCATTGCAATAAGGTAATGTTCCGTATCTGGTGGGGTCAGAAAGGTGTGGTATATTATGAACTGCTAGTATTAGGTGAAACTGTCATTGGCGATATCTAGAATAGACACAACAAATTAATGTTCATGCAAAACTACATATTGCAAATGTTGTGATAACAGGACTAGGAAGTTCTACGTCTACCCCATCCGCCGTATTCATAGCTTCATCCGAGTACTACTTATTCCGGTCGATGCAGTAGCCTCTTTCTGAAAACCGGCCTAGTACTCGCGTAGAGATCGAAAATTGACTAATTGGTTAGATCACCTCCAAAGACCAGGATTTCTTCATGAAAGATGGGGGAAAGTTGTAGCTGCAGATGGATAAAACCTTCAATGAATAATTCTTTCATTTCATTCTAAACATGCAAATGTGTTTTATTTTAATAAATAAGGCCGGAATCATATGCACACACCCAATAACTTTAATCTATTTTTAAGAATACCTAATTCGCCGAGAAACGATGTTATAATGTAAACAGCACAATTGCCAGTATTGGCTTTCAATTTTATCCATATTGAAGAACGTGTAAGAGAAACTGATTGGAGGTATAAAAGAAAAGGCCTAGGAAAGTAAAAATAACAGAATTCTCACCAGAAGTTGGGAAGTATTTCCAGGCAAAAAAATAATGAAATTATCAAAAAAGTACACGTTGTTGGGGCTCGTGTTATTAACAAGAACCATTAACAAGAACAACGGAAGGATGCATTGAAAATAAAGGCGCCACTGCCAATTAATATAACTGGCTTAACAGAGTTTGCGAATATTCAAGCTCGAATGAAATCCGTGTCCACCAAACGACTAAAGAGTAGTAGCACTACACAATTACCTATTGAAGATCAATATACCAGATCCCGATGCACAGAGAGATTTAGCCACAAAAGCCATTTAATAAGTTAATGAGTGGTTAAGGTTCAATTAAGGTTACCGATGAAATAATAAAAGATCTTAAGGTTTTCGTCTTGCACTGCAAGTAGAAGAAAATCAAACGGGAGAAATGCAAGATAACCAAGGAACAAAGACCAAACTATACATGATTACATTCAACGAAACCGAAAAAATTTAAAATATTTTTACAATAACATCAAAGCATTTGGCGCATATGGCGCGCTGTCCAAATATTCAGTTCAAGAAAAAGTTTGGCCCGCACTAAAAACTAAAATTTTAATAATTTTATTTTAAAATAATTAAATTTTATTGTAAAAATCGTCTATTTAATGCTATCTTTACATAAAGAGCTAACAACATTTAAAAAATACAAAACGTTTAAACAAAACAATCGCACCAGCTATCGCAGCAGGTATCATCAGCTTACAGGATAGTTGGTGTTTTCGCCAATATAGCAAAAATTCACGACTATCAATAAACCGCTGATCAACCAATGTCCAGTCAAAATGCCAGTAGTAAGATTCATCAAGGCATTAAGTGTTTCAGATGTCATAATACGTATCATTCACGTTGTGTTGGCTTTTCTGGTAAAAAAGGCAGGGAGTTCTAAAGATCGCCACCATTTGGAAATATTGCAAAACAAGCTTAATAGTAACCGCTATCCCAAAAACCCGTTCTGTTGATGGTACGCCTTCAACACCACAAACATCACATATTTCAAAAACATCAGCTGATTACAATCAACACAGCATAAACTTTAAAAGGGTTGGCATCTATATTTGAAGCAAAGAGATCGCTCCTTGATCAAATATAGGTGCTTCATGACCAAATAATAAATTTAGCCATTGGAAATACAGAACTGAATAAAAGCCTCCAGGTTGCACAGGACAACAACAGACCTTTATCACGACGAAACGTTAGTGCATTTCCCAATTAAATCAATGACAGAACTGTTTAAATAAATGGCAAACGTAGCCATCAAATATCTCAGCTCCTACCTAAAACCAAAGAATATGGAGATGAAGAATACCGAAACAAAAGAAAAAATTTCATCAAAAAGTATATGGGTTATGCAATTCAAATGGGTTATACACTAACACCAGTTTATTTATTTTATATTTGTATTTACGGGTTATGATACATTTTACACATCTTTGCGATTATTTTTTATGTTTCTCTGTTCTCTCTCATTTTTTATATAGTATTCGGCTACATTGCACAAACTCGTTGTACACGAGTTTTTTTATTTATATGTATTTTGCGTAGTTTTCTTTTTTATTTTTCGATTCATTTATTTTTCGTATTGTATAAACAGCTGTGAACAAAACAAAAATTTCAAGTTGTTATCCCGTTATGAATACACGCATATTATATAGATACATATTTTTGTTCTCAAGATATAAATTGGTTAGCTCGATTATTAAATGTACGTATGTAACTAAATAGATTTCATGTAGTTTAAGAAATATTGAATGATTCTCGGTTACAAATAATTGGGAAACGATTTTAAATTAGGAACATATATAATTATAAATGTTAGATCAACATAGATTAAAATAAGTAACGATTATTCTAAACGACAAAACTTCAATTTGATTAGATTTTTGGAATGTAAGGAGAATTTTTGGATTATGAAACGATTTTTATGGAACGATATTGCCACAATATGACAACAACTATGAAGGCGGATTCATTGTTGTAGCTCGCTGTGTTCATTCTGTTCGTTATGCTTTTTTGTAAACCAATAGGATTTGTCGCAAATGACGTTTTATTTCTTCGGTATTTTTTTCATCAAGTTGGTTTATCTTCAACTTTTTTACCGAAGGAACATGGCAAGAAAGAAACGACATGATATATGGTATACTAGTAGAAACAAACAGACACATTTTCGATATTTTTATTTTGTAGTCAAGTACGTTTTTCATTTTGTGTTTTGATGTTTTGTTTTTTCATCAACAATGAACCTAAAAAATAATACTGCAGAAAAAATACCGAACGAAAGGAACGGAATGAACACAACGAACTACAACAATGAATCCGCCTTGAATGTTTTAACAGATTTCTCATTTGTGAATAATTAGCTGCATATTTTTCAATTAAATTAATCACATATTGACATCCAAAATAATAAATTTTCAATTATTAATCAATTTAATAAAAGGACAATATTTTTTTCGTGTTGCCGTTTCTAGAAATGGTAAAATTGCAAAATTGTGATTTATCTGTTAAAATTACTAAATAAATATAATTGTATTATTTTTTCAATGTTGATTTGAGATGTTTTACATTGTATCTGATTAATTTAAGTGAAAAATCAGAAAAATCTCGATTTAACGGACTAATTGGGGAGTCCGATTAATACGAATGTCCGTTAAATCCGAATGTTTGTAAATTTAATCGACTATAGATTTTGCACTTGTTCTGGAATATGGGCACCTAGGACAGAACTCGCTTATCTCTTAACCGAATAAGAAGGGATTTTGTTTGTTGGATGCAAATGAGATTCATAAACAGTTCTTGGAAGAAGCTCTGGAATATGGCCATTTGTGACGGAATTCGATCAACCGCTAACCGATTGTGATGGGATTTTGTATGTTGGATGTAAATAGGATTCTTAAATGATTTTTGGAAAAAGTTCTGGAATTAGGCCATCTGGGGCGGAACTCGTTCAATTCTTAACCAATTATGATTTGATTTTGTATGTTGAAATGAGATTCTTAAATATTTTTGGAAGAAAATCTAGAATATGGCCACCTGGAGCAGAACTCGTTCAATTCTTAACCGATTATGATGGGATTGAGTATGCTGGATGGAAATGGGATTCTTAAATGATTTTTGGAAGAAGTTCACTAATATGGCCTTCTGAGGCAAACTTCGTTTAATTCTTAACCGGTTATGATGGGATTGCGTATGTTGGATGGACGTGGGATTTTTTAATTATTTTCGGAAGAAGTTCTGGAATATGGCTACCTGGGCTAGAAATTAGGCATTGTGGATGAAATGTGATTATCGAGTAATTATTGGAAAACTTTCTGGAATATGGTCATATGTATTATGCGCTCTTGTATTGCAAGTACCTCAAAAGAGTAAATTTTCGTTTAGTTCTAAAATTTCTGATGATGTCATGATCTTAGAAGACATCATATTTCATGTTCCCGTCGTTGTTGATAAGAATAATATAAATTTATCCGAGCCTTTTGTGTAGAGTTCATAATGTAATTTTTTGTGCGAGTAAGCAGTTGACCTGACACTCAACCAACTAATCCCATGAGTGGGTTACGTACTGTTGATAGTTGTTAAGTGATCCAACTTTACCAGAAACATGTTAGCATTGCAATCCGCTTGCTTTAAGAAAGATGCCTGCTTATTATCGAGTTCCACCCTAGTTTAAGTTACCGTTTCGTGGAGATATTATAGAATTTCTTAAATAAATCATTTAAGAGTTCCTACCTAATCCATTCAACATACCCAATCTCATCATAATCGGTTAAGAAATGACCGAGTCCTGTCCTAGGTGGTCAAATCCTAGAACTTCTTCCAAAAATCATTTAAGAATCTTATTTCCATCTAGCATACCCAATCCCATTATAATCGGTTAAGAATTGAACGAGTTCTGTCCAAGGTGGCCATATTCCAGAGCTTCTTCCAAGAACTGTTTATGAATCTCATTTCCATCCAACAAACAAAATCCCTTCTTATTCGGTTAAGAGATAAGCGAGTTCTCTCCTAGGTGTCCATATTCCAGAACAAGTGCAAAATCTATAATCGATTAAATTTAAAAACATTCGGATTTAACGGACATTCGAATTAATCGGACTCCCCAATTAGTCCGTTAAATCGAGATTTTTCTGATTTTTCACTTAAATTAATCAGATACAATGTAAAACATCTCAAATCAACATTGAAAAAATAATACAATTATATTTATTTAGTAATTTTAACAGATAAATCACAATTTTGCAATTTTACCATTTCTAGAAACGGCAACACGAAAAAAATATTGTCCTTTTATTAAATTGATTAATAATTGAAAATTTATTATTTTGGATGTCAATATGTGATTAATTTAATTGAAAAATATGCAGCTAATTATTCACAAATGAGAAATCTGTTAAAACATTCAAGGCGGATTCATTGTTGTAGTTCGTTGTGTTCATTCCGTTCCTTTCGTTCGGTATTTTTTCTGCAGTATTATTTTTTAGGTTCATTGTTGATGAAAAAACAAAACATCAAAACACAAAATGAAAAACGTACTTGACTACAAAATAAAAATATCGAAAATGTGTCTGTTTGTTTCTACTAGTATACCATATATCATGTCGTTTCTTTCTTGCCATGTTCCTTCGGTAAAAAAGTTGAAGATAAACCAACTTGATGAAAAAAATACCGAAGAAATAAAACGTCATTTGCGACAAATCCTATTGGTTTACAAAAAAGCATAACGAACAGAATGAACACAGCGAGCTACAACAATGAATCCGCCTTCATAGTTGTTGTCATATTGTGGCAATATCGTTCCATAAAAATCGTTTCATAATCCAAAAATTCTCCTTACATTCCAAAAATCTAATCAAATTGAAGTTTTGTCGTTTAGAATAATCGTTACTTATTTTAATCTATGTTGATCGAACATTTATAATTATATTTGTTCCTAATTTAAAATCGTTTCCCAATTATTTGTAACCGAGAATCATTCAATATTTCTTAAACTACATGAAATCTATTTAGTTACATACGTACATTTAATAATCGAGCTAACCAATTTATATCTTGAGAACAAAAATATGTATCTATATAATATGCGTGTATTCATAATGGGATAACAACTTGAAATTTTTGTTTTATTCACAGCTGTTTATACAGGGTTATCCAATTCGAGGTTGATAAAGTAGAAATCTGTATACCGACATCTGTCAAAGATAAACGTCAAGTACGCTGTCATTTATTTAGTTGACATTCTGCCATTTAAGAATATGGAGCATTTAACAATCGACCAACGCGTTAAAATTATTAAATCTGCTGATGCTGATTTTTCGAACAAAATTTTCTTCAGTGATGAAGCTCATTTTCGCTTGGTGGATACGTTAATAAGCAAAACTGTAGAATTTGGGGCTCAGAAAATCCACAATTGATTGTAGAGAAGCCATTACACCCGGAAAAAGTCACTGTTTGGTGCGCATTGTGGTCTGGTGGTGTGATTGGGCCGTATTTTTTTGAGAACAACCATGGACGAACCGTTACCGTCAATTCTGAGCGCTATGGCCGCATGTTAACCGATTATTTTTTTACGAAAATCGAATATTATGATCTTGACGATATGTGGTTCCAGCAGGATGGAGCAACCAGTCACGTAACACGAGCAAATCGAGATCTTTTGCAAGAGAAATTTCCTGGACGTTTGATTTCGCGATTGGCTGATGTCAATTGGCCTCCAAGATCCTGTGATTTAACGCCTTTGGATTTCTTTTTGTGGGGCTACGCGAAAGATCGTGTTTACGCAAACAATCCTCAAACTCTTGACGAATTGAAAACTAATATTCGTAAGGTAATGGCCGAGATACCGCCCGAAATGTGCCGAAAAGTCATTGAAAATTACCTCAAAAGAATCAAGGCCTGTAAGAAGTCCCGTGGAGGACATTTGAATGATATCTTGTTTAACTAAAAATGGCAAGGATCAATCTGTAAAATGAAATAAAAATTACAATACATTCCGAATATTTTGTGTGTTTTTTTTAAGTTTACTTTATCAAGCTTGAATTGGATAACCCTTTACAATACGAAAAATAAATGAATCGAAAACCAAAAAAGAAAACTACGCAAAATACATATAAATAAAAAAACTCGTGTATAAAGAGTTTGTGCAATGTAGCCGAAGGCCCATGCCACACGAGAGTTTTTTGTATTTTGGCATTTTTTTTCTACCAATGTTTTGTTCTGCTCTCTCTTAAATAAAATTTTAACTAAAATGAGTCAAAAATGTAATTGAAATACTTTTTATTTCATTTATGTTTGAGTTGTGTGGTTGAACAGAAAATTTGTTTAAGTCACAATTAAAACTTGTATCATAGGTAAACGGGGAAAGAAACGAAGAAAAATACGGCATTTGTTTTTACGTGTGGCATGGGCCGAATACTATATAAAAAATGAGAGAGAAAAGACAAACATAAAAAATAATCGCAAAGATGTGTAAAATGTATCATAACCCGTAAATACAAATATAAAATAAGTAAACTGGTGTTAGTGTATAACCAATTGGAATTGCAGAACCTATGAATGATGAAATTTTTTCTTCTGTTTCGGTACTCTTTATAAAACTCTTTACTCTATGCTAAAACCCATTATAAAGATAAAAATCATATCCCACCTTGATAATCACCGAAATACTAAGAATGACAAAATAATTAGAATGATATGATGAGGAGCTGACGGAACCAATGACTGACATCACCTCCGTTACAGTGACACGTTCTAGTCTACCGACTATCTGTTGGAATCCACCGACCAAAATTATCTCGCGGTTTTCTGAAAACGACACAACTACAACTACTAGTTACGAAACGACTCAGTTTTCGATTTCTTTCCAAGATCATATCATGGATGCGGAAGTGGAACACCACAAGCGAGATGAGTAAATCGGAAGATTAACACTAAGTGATCATAATTTAATGCAAAATTGTGTTTGAGTAATAAGTTTGAGCTTTTAAGAAGGCGTTTGAAATCTGTTAATGTTATAAAATACATAAATATTATGCGACATCAATAAATGAAAGAAGCAATAAAGTATTGTTACGTTTTTGCCTTGTCACTCAAGGTTCGAATCACTGGATTGTGAATAAATACAACTGCTTCAAATTTGAATTCACACAAATTTATTTACACAACACAATAATTATACAACACAAAATTAACAATTAATTATTCCAATTATAACACACTATTTAATTATCACTTTAATAATCAATAATCATTCTATTTAACCTTCACTATATAACGTTTGAAATAAGACCAGCATTCCACATCAATGTACGCCTTTATATACCAAAATATTTGTTTCTAGAATAATCCTGAATGCTCTCCAAGAATCGAGCAAATATGTTAGTATACAAATGACGCCTAAATGTTGAACCAAATCACAAATACAATTGAACAATTATTGAATAACTTATTCTATTCTAATCTAGGTGTCACCGTAACAGTATGAAATCAACTGTAGGAAGAAAATATTTATTTTGGAGTAGTAAGAAACCAAACGATGAACCGACTATTTCAAAAAGACGAGCAATGTTAGCTCGCTACTGAAAGGATACTTTTTCGATTGTATAGTTCTGGGTAAAAAGGAGGTTAACAAAGATGTTACTCTTTAAGGTGCATTTATCAAGGGCGCACTAAGTTTCCGGGTTTCACACATAGATAGTGCTAGCGACACATCATTCGTTTTCATTTATGGAAAAAGTTGTGTTTTGTTCATGGCGTGGACAGTTGTTAACGATAACAAATTGTAATACCAGCACATATCCCTACGCAAAAATATTTTTTCTAAGGACAAAAATGTCGAGTTTTGTGCCAAACAAAGAGCATTCACGGGAAGATTTGCTTTTTTGCTTCAATTTGAAAAAAAAAATGCAGCTGAAGCACAATTGCTTGACGAGGCACGACACCATCGAAAGTTACGCACCATCGAAAACTACCAGTAAAGATTGGTTTAAGCGCTTCAAAAGTGGCGATTTCGACTTTGAGGACAAGAAGTGCTCCGGAAGACCAAGAACATTTGAACAAACCGAGCTCCAAGCGTTATTGGATGAATATGATACACAAACTCACATACTCGCATTAAACACGACTCGCCAAGGTATTTCCAAACGTTTATATCGCAATGGAAAAAATTCAAAAAGAGGGAAAATGGGTGTCGCATGAGTTGACTCAGAGACAGATGGAAAATCGAATAGTCACTTGCGAAATTTGCCTTTCACGGCTTGAAAAAAGAGCTTCTTGCATCGAATTATTACGGAAGATGAGAAGTGAATTATTTTAAGAATTCCAAACGCAAAAATACGTGGCTTTCACCTGGCGAAGCATCAACATCGAAAGCACGGCCAAATCGCTTCGGAAAGAAGACAATGCTCTGCGTTTGGTGGGACCAGAAAGGAAACGTGTACTTTGAGCTACTGAAGCATGGCAATACTGTCAATGGGAAACGATAACTAATCAATCTGAACCATGCATTGCTCGAGAAACGGCCAGAATAGGACACGAGACACGAACGAGTGATATTGCAGCACAACAACGCTCCATACCATCGCGCTCCCATCGTCCAGATCAAGATGGGATCTGCTACTGCACCCGTCTTTTCGCCAGACCTAGCCCCCTTGAATTATCACTTGTTCCGGTCGATGGCGCATGGCTTGACGGCGCTACACTTGGCCAGATTCGAAGAACTGCAAAATTGGATGGATGAATGGTTTCGGTCCAAAGACGCATCATTTTACCGTCGTAGTATTCATGTATTGCCAGAGTGATGCCAAAATGTGGAGATAGCGAAGGACAATACTTTGAATAAACTATTTTTTATATTCCTATTGAAATTTTTCATTTTTCAAAAAAACTAGTATTGGTTATCCAATCTGAAAAACTAAAATAAATTAAGAACTCAACGGAGGAATCCGTTGGGTTCTTAATTTATTTGCCCCTACACTTCCTCAACGAGATAGCGAATTAATAAAAGCTCTAATATTTAGACTACACAGTGCCAGCTACATACTTGAAACGCATTCCAAGATACTGGCAGGCGAACGAGTCATTTTGGCACCAAAAGTGGGAAAGAAATCACCGTTTGTATTTTTAGCAAATCTAAGATTCCTAGTCCTTAAGTGTTATTTTATTTGCCTTATTAAACAATTTCAAGTAGGCAGGGGTTCTGGGCTCTGTATTATACTCCATGTATACAATTAATGATCTCCCAAGCATAGTAGAGATGGAATAAATGGATAATAACATTTAACGAATCGAAATTATCACTTATCATCTTTATAAATAGAAAATTAGAAAATATTTTGATTAGACTGAATTCGCAACAAAATCTATATTCTGATAACGCTAAGTACCTCGGCATAACGCTAGACTCAAACTCAGGTGGAAAGCGCATGTTAAAAAGAAAAAGCAAGAACTGAATTTAAAATTCAGAAAAATTTTCTTGCTTATTGGAAGAAACTCCGAACTGACACACGCACAACAAACTGCTGTTATATTAACAAATCCTAAAACCTGTCTGGACGTATGGTATTCAGCTTTAGGGTTGCACAAGGAAAAGTATACAATTAAGATACAAACATTATAAAACAAAGTTCTCTATCGATACTTAAACATGGAATACGTCAGCGATGAAATACAAAAATTTGCAAGAAGTCATGTACTGCGACTGCAGCAGCGTGACGAGGAGCTACGGAACCTACTGGATTGCCGCTCAAATCAAAGGACTGTTACTATATATTCAATGAGATTAGTTGTAATATTATACAGAAACAAAGATTTATTTAAAAAAAAAAATATTTTAACATTTTCCTGCAAATGAGTTGTTGAAACAAAAAAAAAATTATAAAGTGTTTAAACTAAAATTGTTGATTACTTCATTTCTGTTATAGCAAACCACAAAAAAAGTGAAGGCAGAACTCAATGTGTGGTTTGCTATAACAACTCTAACTAAAGCCAATACATAATTCAATATAATACATAAATGGTATAATTTTCATGTCTAGTCAATTGTTGGCTTTTATACTTGTAAATAACGTGCTAAGTTTTATCTCGTACAAAAATACCACCCACATTGCCAATTAATTATGATATATTGTGTATCAACTATCAAGCATGAACACAGAAAACAAATACCAAAACAAGGATCTACTGTACGGGTCAACTATACAATTTAAAAGGGGAAGCAATTCAGAATAACTATAACAATATCCTAATTAAAAAACCAAGCATATCATAACGCAAACACATTTCTTTTTCATGAAAATTCATATTTTTCAAGCAAGTAGACATCCTTTTCCTAAAATCCTTATCCTTTTACTTGTGTATACATAGAATCATTACAAATAATATAATCATAACTCAACCCAATTTCTATGGAGTTATATTTTTATGTATTCATTCTTTGGTTGATCCTTTTATCCTGAATTCAAATTAAAACTGGCAAAAACAAAAACTAATATAGACAAGTATCTCTCTTGAGAACAATGGAAAGTTGTTTGTAAGAATCGATTCTTTTTTAATGGATACTGTAAATATATAAAGCCAATATTCCCACTATATAGTTTTATAATCATGGCCCCCCAACATTACAAAAACCAGAACTCTATTTTTACGAAATTAGTATCTGTATTACTATATTATTTATTTGTGAAGCACACTGTAGACTCTAGAAAAAGAAATAAAAATATTTTATAAATTAGTATTTGCATGAGTTTCACATTCTTTTATGTTTACTTCCATTTAAATTATTTATATTTTGTATATCCAAAATAGTGTCTAGCAATCAATAAAAGAAACCAATTAAGATCAGATCGTGGTACCGTAGTTACCAATGTGTAAGTTTTCAAACTAACAGATTTTTTTTCATAAATTTACGTTTAGCGATTGATAAAATTCTTCACAATCCAAATGTTGATTTTCAAAACTTAAGAGATTTTTTATCGGTTTGGCACGACCCCAAAATTGTTTTGCTTCCAAAGTAGGTTATTCTCACTGGTGGAAAATTCATTTTTAGTAAGATAACACATCAATAAGCAGCTGTTGAAACTTTAAAGGATATATAGCGAAAATCACAGTAGGGTAACATAATCAAATATGTTAAGGTTTCATTCTTTTTATGTTGATAATAAATTTTACAAATAAAAGGATTTAACCTTAATTACTCTTTCGCCGAGTAATTTCAGACATGCAACTTTATTAACTTAAGTGTTCTTTTAATTTAGGCGTTCATCCATTCCGCGGTTTCACACTTTAATTCTTTCAGTGTGATTCCTTCCTCGTTTCTTTCCCCTTCACCCACAAACTAATTTTTTGGCGGGAAATTTTTGATTGTTTTTTCGTCAATATTTTTTTTGATTCATTGGCTGGTGCTACACGAGATTTTAATTTCTGGTTTCAAACTAAGTCGTAATAAATTTTTTATTGTTAATTTAAACCTTTATATTAAATGAAAACACCTAATTTTTTGTATTATTTTATTCTGTTCTCTCGAAAATAAAATTTAAACAAAAATCTACAGTGACTCACAGCTTATTTGATCCAGTCGCATTTTATGAACACAATTGTAAATATTTCGCGATATCTTATTTTGATGGTTTTTGTTTTTTTTTTTGTTTTTTGTTACACGGAACTAATCAACAAATACAAATTTAGAAAATATGGGAACTTCGATTGCAGGGTGTAATCGCATTAGAGTGTAATCGCATTATTGTGTTACCTCGCAAGATCTTTGTAGCATCAAAGTCGTTTGTGTATGACTAGGAATATGATGGAGGTTCGCACAACAATTTCGATAAATTGGAAGCATCGACTACCTATATCACCATTAGTACATTTAGCGACGGATGCTCAGAAACTTTCCTTGCACACTGTATGCAATTTGTTTAACTGTATCGTGAAACCAAAATTTGTTATTTTTGTTGTACTCGTAGTGGAAATATTTTTCTTGGTTTTTATTTATGTTTTGTTTTACTACGTTTTGTTTCCTATGCATTATATCTCCTCGTCAACAACAATGGCATTATTGTTGTTGGTATCGATATAATGCATATGAATGCCATAAAAACGCAATACTAACAAAAGTAATTTGACGAAATTTGATGGTATTAGTATGTTTGTGGCAGTGGATCATTTAAGCTGTGAGTTGGTTTTGGGTTGAAATAATGAACTTTTTAATGTAATTTTGATATGCATTAGAATTTTTGTTTTATTTTTTGTGTTTTATAATAAAAATAAATATAGCTTTCATATTACATTTAGTTTTTTTCAAAAAAATAAGACATCGCGAGATATTTACAATTTTGTACATAAAATGCGACTGGATCAAATAAGCTGTGAGTCACTGTACATCTCAAAAATGCCCTTAAATTGTTTTATTTTCATTTCTATTTTTGTCATTTCGGATTCACGGACAAAACTTTTATGTCGCACAATTTTTGTCCGTGAATCCGAAATGACAAAAATAGAAATGAAAATAAAAAAATTTAAGGGCATTTTTGAGATGTAGATTTTTGTTTAAATTTTATTTTCGAGAGAACAGAATAAAATAATACAAAAAATTAGGTGTTTTCATTTAATATAAAGGTTTAAATTAACAATAAAAAATCTATTACGACTTAGTTTGAAACCAGAAATTAAAATCCCGTGTAGCACCAGCCATTGATTTCTTCGCACTACTACAAAGATAAAATATTTCAAGGCCATTTTATTTACAGGTAACCCTCCAATAACACGGTATTCGAAGAACACGGATGCCCATTTGCTCAAATTACATGGTTTCAAACAACACGGTTTTCGTTTTCTGTTTTATTTTGTTTTTTGTATATCATGTTACGATTACATGATCGTAACAAGCGCTGTTTGTATTTTTTATTCCCCTCGGTTTGTGTCCTCACTTTCGGAGTTGTTTAATGTTTGTACACGTCGTGGTGATGGCGCGAGGGTGAGAAAGATGATGGGAGAGAGAACAATGTGCATCGGGTGTGTGCAAAGTAAAACGTTTTGGAAAAAATGTTTTTCTTATATGTCTCTCTTTTTTATCAACGAAAATTTGATATAAAGGAGAGACAGAGAAGAGAGATTAATTTCTTCTAGAACGTTTTGCTAGCTGTGCGGCGTGAGAGTTTTTTTTATTCTTTCGAGTTTTGGTTTGGATAGAGTTTGGTTTTTATAAGTAAAATCAAGTTTTGTTTTGTGATTTTATGAAAACAAAAAAAAATAATAAGAAGTTCAGTTAAATTGGATAGAATTAGATCGTCATTTTGTATATGAGTTCTGTAGTTTTATTCGCGAAAAAAAAATTATATAAAGTTACTGTAAAATATTTTGTAATAAATATAAACAATTATTGTGTCTCATTTGCAATAAATATATGGATTGTAAATAAAATTATTGGTGACGATTTGTTTTTTGTTCTCTTGGTTGGGAACGTAAAAGTTTGTGCGTGTACATTGGCAAACCGTACAGTTTAAGTGGAATATCGGTGAAAAGACGCCGCAACAAAAATTCAATTATTATCATCGACAAGGGCGGTGTACATTGGCAAACCATACCGTTTAGTGTTTTGTTGAGTGGAATATCGGTGGAAAGACGTCGCACAATAAATTCTGTAGTGCGGGTTAAGGCGAGTCAACGCCTAATATTATAATCTGCGATCCAAGACGAGATAACGACCAACGTTTTGGCGTCCTATCAAGGTCATTTTGGAATGCCAACGTCCAACAAGTTAATTTCGGCGGCCTATCAAGGAAATTCAACGGTTAAGGCGAGCAAACGCCCAACAATTATTTTTGGGTGGCCGGTTGAGGCCACTCTGCTGTCTACGGATCCGGTGGCCCATCGAGGCCTTGCAATAATATATTTGCGGTCAATTTCGGTGGTCTGCCGCAGCTCACGGTAGCCAACCGGCTATTGTGTGTATTTATTTGGTAACGGGGAAAGGCCCCGCAACGCTTGACCGCACAAGGTCGCAACGGTACGGGTGGCCAACTGGCTATTTGTTCGTTTTGGTATCGGTGAAAGGCACCGCAACGGTCCGGGTAACGGGGGTTACTTGTGGCATGACGGCCGCGCAAGGCCGCAACATTAATTTTAGTAATTAAGGTACGATTTTTTTTATATTTTTTTTATTCATTTTATTTTATATTTCTTTTTACATTTTTTATTTTTAAATTTAAATTTTGGTTTTGTAATCGAGCGCCGCACAGCGGGTGCACGCTCGATGCATATTGCTCTCTCTCTCTCTCTCATTCTCTCTTATCTTGGTGCGGGTGGAGGGGGGAAGTTGTTTCATTTCGTTTTTTGTTTTTGTTTTTTTTTTTTTCGGTAAATAAAATGAATTATTAAATTTTTTCGGTTAGGTGTGTTGGGAGCGGAGACTCCCTCTGTGTCGGTTTAGTGTTTGCGGTCCCTTGGTGCCCGCATCCCATTTCGTAACCGGGGCTTTGCCCTGTTTGAATTCGAATGGATGCGCGCACCAAGGCACCTCTCTCCCATTTATAATTTTTGAGTTGTTCGTTCCTCAAGTTCCGGCCGACGAATTTCGGCGGAACATCCGGGTATATTTTATTATTATTATTTGCGTTTTATTTTTATTTAAATTTCTGTTTTACTCACGGTGTAAGCCAGGAGCACATGCAAGCCTCAAACCCCACGACCCTTCGCACTTCTCCCTGAGAACGTAGCCGGCAAAAATCACCGTGGAGGCCTCTGCATGCGCTTAGTGAATATCTGCAGGTTGGCAGTAGCCAGCCTGTAACAATCATAACAAAAATAATAATTAAAACGAAACACTTTTTTTTATTTTATTTTTTGTAGTCTCGAACAACACGGTTTTAAAGAACACAGAACGAATTAATCGTGTTCTTGGAGGGTTTCCTGTATTTGTTTTTGTTGAATTTTTTTAGTTTCGAGATGTCAGTGGAAAAATATTTTACGCATATTATGTTACTATACAAAACGAATGTTACCTACTATACAAAACGAATGCGTAAAAAACTTAAACACATACATAAAAAAGAAAGGCTATAGTAAAAAAAAGGTGTACCAAAAAATTCGTTCGGATTGTTTGTTTGCTTATAATTAAAAATAGAAATAAAAATGATAATTTAAAATATAATTTATATTTAATTTAATATATAATTTAAATTTAAATATATTAATTAAATATTACAGTTTTAAATTAATTATTTTTATTTCTATTTTTAATTATAGGCAAACAAAACAATCCGAATGAATTTTCTGGTACACCCTTTTTCTTTACTACATATAGCAAAAAAAAAATGCGCAAAGAAATCAAATGCGGACGTCGATTCATTTTTTGAAATCAGAGAATCACGACGAAAGAATTAAAGTGTGGCGAGGCCCATTGAGGTTCACATATTTTTCGTAGTTATTTGGTTACACTTTTGTTTTTGCAAAATGCGTCATTATTTTGGATTACATATTGGCAATTTTCTTCAACTGTAGAGGCGTTGTTGTCGTTTTTTACAAGGGTGATGAGAAACGTCAAAATTCTTGTATTCATATAAAGTTTATATGGAATATTTTTCGTGTTCACATAACTAATTAATAAAATTATAATTTAATCGGTGTGCCTAATTTTTTTTACAAAAATTTAAAGAATATTTATTCATTTTTCCGATAATAATCATAGAATTGCAAACATATATGGCTAAATATAAGTTACGAAGCAACAAAATGTGTATTGTTTTTAGTTGTGTTTCGAGAGTTGATAAAAATACAAGTTGGCATCAGTTTCCTAATGAAAAATTAGTAAAATAGCGGAGGGTTGCAGTGTGTAGGATTGGAACAAAAGTTACCAAGAATTCACGAGTGTGTAGCAATCATTTTACCTGAAATGTTTTTACAGTCGGTAAGTTATGGAAAAGTTTTTTTTTTATATTTTCTGACATCTTTTTCGGTTTTAGCGAATGGAAATAATCGTTATCTAAAAAAGGATTCAATACATACCCAACACTTGCCTAAAAGTAGTTGTATGACAAGGGGTCCAACCAAGAAAGGACCAAATGATTCTTAGAGCTGCCAGACAGGAGAGACGAGAAAAGCAAAAAATATGGCAATTTTAGTATCAGAAGTTGATGAAGGAATTGTAGCTGTAGAGCATAAAGTAATGTAAGTGTGTCGGGGCAATCTGAGCTGAGAAGTAGTTCCAGTAATAATGAATTGCCCTCAAACGACCTTACAGCACTTCAACAGGTGCGCTCTGATAATTTTAAAATGTGTGACAAATGCGTTCGTGCAAACACACTGTGCAATGTAAGGTCTCGCAAAACTATAATCCTAGATTTAATCAAGAATGAAACATTGTTGAATTCTTTGACAAGAAATAATAAGTTCGCATTATTAGAAGCCGTGGAAGACTGTGTTTCAACTATTTATAGCCCTCAATACCAAAACAGATTAAGTTTGAAGGAGCAAATTGTCTTGGTATTTATTAAGTTGAAGACCAATTTATCTTTTGTTTGTATGGCATCCATGTTTGGGATGTCATAGTCCACGATTTCGCGCAGTTTTTTACCATTTTGCCCGTACTTTGAGCCGCGTTAAAAACAGTGGTGTACTTTCCGTCTAAAGAAGAAACTACTGCTAACTTACCTTAGTGTTTAAGGCCTAATTTTATGGATGTGGTGAGGGCTATACTTGATTGCACAGAAGTACCTGGTCAAGTGCATAACTGTCCGAACTGTAAAACATCTACTTATTCGCATTATAAAGGACGCAATACAATCAAATTTTTGGTATGCATTACACCTGGGGTAATGATATCCTACATAAGTCGTGCATATACTGGCAAAGCATCAGATAAATTTATTTTCAATGAAGAAGAGCTCATAGAAAATTTGAAGAAAATGATTGTATTATGATCGGTAAAGGATTCTCAATAGAAAAAGAATTGGCAGAAAAAGGAATTAAACTAGTTCGCCCTACATTTAGTGCGGGGCCAAATCAACAATTTCCAGAGGATGAAGTAGAGGGGAATACCAAAATATCAATAGCACGAGTTCACGTATAGATAGGGTTATATAAAGAATGAAGATTTTCAACATTCTACGATGCCAAATAGAATTAAACATTCTTCTTTATATCGACGATATAATCAACATTATTGCCTGTATAACAAATTTGTCAACACCAGTTTTAGCTGAAGATACATTTTAAATTGTAACAACATCTCGTATTTCAATAAGCAAAATTAAATTTTCTATAAAAACAATAAATATATTTCAATTTTAGACATAAATTAAGTATTTCATTTCATAAAAATTGCATCAACGTAAAAATATAACAGGCTAGGAACTACTCTGGTTATTTACATTTAATTCAGTAAGAACATTTCCATTCTTTAGTTTTTCGATTTGTAAATATTAACTAATAAATATTCAAAATATATAATCTTTAATTTAGGAACTAAATCATTTAAAAAATCAAAATTGACGGGAACTTTTACAACCTGACAGTAATCAGATTTTTTAAAATAAACAGTACAATCACAGCTTTTACATCCCATTATAGCCATTCCAATTTGAATTTGGGTATAATGGGAATGTTGCATTTTCAAAAGGTTATTGCTATCCAGATAATTTACTTTTTGTATTGCCTCTCTCCATTCTAAATTTTCTGCACTACATACACACTTAATTTCGATTAATTTATTTTCGTTTTTAAGATATCCGTCTGGACTATACCCTAACCACGGCGCGTTTGGATGAATAACCAACTCCAGTCTTGTAATTTTTACACTAAAAATTTTTTCGTACGCGGCAATAGCTAAATTTTCATTTAAATGACCAAATATCAAATTAGCATTTATAAAATTTTTAGTCATTAAATATTTTTTGGATTTATTCTCCCAATTTGGATTTTTATTTTTAGTGTATGTATATAATTTATAGGCTGTACTGGCTGTTATTCGTAGAGATCTTTCATATATTCATTTAGGGCTGTTTTGGTCACCGGTTGTATTGCATATCTCCTCAGCGCTAATTAAAACCACACATATATGTTTTTTATAAAAATCGAGGATTATTGGTGGAATATTTGGGGTTGCATATTGTGAAGCTATTTTCAAAATTTTCGGCCAAACTAATGTGATCAAGCGGACATTCAAATGGCATAGAATTATCATTGTGATTCAGATTTTTCTCCCTTGTTACTTCATTTACAAGAGTATTTTCTTCTAAAATTTTTCTTTTTCTGCTGTGCAAATATACCACCGAGCATTGTGCTGCTGCTAAAAGTCTTTCCCGATTTGATTTATCCTGTTCTTCAGTGGTTTCATATATTTTCTGTTTTTTAGACATACGGCATAATTGCTCCACTGGTTTTGGTTCGTATAAATGTTCATATTTAGTGCTTATCTGTTTTACCCATTTTTGAGCTACATCCGTACATTATATGTTAGCAAACTCAATACGTGCAATCTAAGAATGTGATATTATTATAAAAAATTGTTGAAAACACTTATGGCCTAGACCAGCCTTACAGGAACAAGTTCCAGTCTTATGTGACACGTCATTTTGAATAAAAAAAATTATTTCGTGTGGTTTTTCTTTTCTTGGGTGGGACGTTTGTAGCACTAAACCAAAAACATTGATTGCCGTTGTATTTGGCTTCGGCTTTAATAATCCAATTTTAATTATATGATTAGCTCTTACTAATTTTTCTCCTTGAACCAATGGTCTTCTCATTCCACCAAAATATTTTAAAATATGTGTTAGGCTAATCAGTATATTTATTTTAGTTTGATCTTTGGACTAAAAGTATACATACACAATAGGTTAGGCTTTGCTGATGTATTTTTTCTACGTTTTTTATGTAGATTTAAGTAAATTTTACATCAATGAATAAGAAAATATTTAATTAATGAATTTCTACCTTTTTATGTAATTTTATTAATTTATTTATTAAATTTATTAATATTCTTACCATTGTAAAAATTTTATATTCATTTTTCTATAGAAGTTTTTGTTTTGACATTTCTCATCACCCTTGCTTTGTGTTCAGATATCGCGCACCAGATGTCAGCTACTTTGTTGCAAATCGCGTATAGCACTGCACTCTAAAGATTTTACTCTTTTCAGTCTTCTAATTATATTCGTGTTGTCCATGAGTTGAATCGTATTCACTTTAACATGATGCAGTGTGGCGGTTCAACCAGCAAATTTACTCTACTAGTATTATGTTAAACTAAGTGTGTTTTCAGAACTATTGGATTAAATGGGTAAAATTAGGTGCCATGAAATCCCTGGGGAAAACAAAACCCGTAAGAATGAAAAATTTAATAATTAGATTTTAGCTATCTCTCCAACACATAAGACGTGTGTTAAAATATTATTATAATAAAACATTGTAAATTAAAATATGAAATAAATCCTAATCAAACATTGTAAATTAAAATATAAATAAACTATAAAATATAAAATAAATCATAAAAAATAAAATAAATATATAATTTCTTATATTGGAAAGTTAATTCTATGTGGTATTATAATTACCTATTACCCATAAACTGATATTAAAACACGTTCAAACCCGAAATTATAATCCACGGAGTAACGCATCTACGGAGCAGCAGTAGTTAATTAATCAACAAAATAAGAAGGTGAACAAGTCTAATATCGCCAGCCAGCTACCAGACCAGTCTAATATATCGATATCCAGCTAGAAGACCAGTATAACATATTACAGCCAGTCAGTCTGGAATCTTCGGACCCACTTGGAAATAATCGGTAGAGACAGTGCAATCGTTTACAGTTAGGCTTTCATTGAATATTTGTAGTGGTTTTAGTTTACGCCAAAAAAGGAAGAGAATCATATAGGGAATTGCTGTTTACGATGGTGATTGAATTTCGTCTGATCCATCCTCAGCTATTTTGCGTTTTCTCGTCTCCATTTTCACCGAACGTTATGAAATTTTGGAAAAAGTCTCATAAAACAATTGCTAAGGATTTGGTGTGTTTGGTTTTTTTAAAAAATATTTAAGAGTCACCAACCAAGCGAACTTTTGTTAGTCAACTCGTACTTTGTTATTTTTCTGTTCTAACTAGTAAACGAATAGCTCCGAGCTTTTAATTAATTTATTATTGACTGATTCAGCTATGCAATCTGCTTGTTCTACCAATTCTTAAATTTTAAGATCAATAAAAAAAATTCAGTGGAATCTTAAAATAGAATTAAACAGAGCTTCCTTACTATACTACACCACAGTTAAATGATGTTCTGTTAGTGACCAGACCGAACAGTAAAAGGAGGCTTGAAAAGGATTATACAGAAATTTTCTATACTCGTGGAATCTACACTTGTATTTTGTCGCTAAGTCGTTCGGCTTTCAAGGTAAAAAAGCAAGAAAGTCGCTTCCGATAATTTGCGTTATTTATTCATATGGTTCAAATTAGTACACTTAGGCCCTTTTCCAATTACTTACTTATTTGAAACTTATTGACTTATTTGTCGCCATCTTAAATAAGTAAGTGTAGTCGTTCCAATTAATGTACTTACTTATTTTGACAAACTTTTACTAGTCCAAAATTTTTAGTAGGAATGGACAGAAAGAAAAATCATACTTATAAACTATTTCACAAATAGTAATAAGATAAAACTGATAAACTAATACAGAAAAAGAAATACATTAAAACTTGATTTCATATTGGTAAACTAGGGCCATGAGTAGAAAGGGACCAATTTTGCCATGTTGTACGCCACTATGCACCTTATCATATAAAATTTTAACTAAGGTTCTCTATGTACGAATTTTCGTTTCAGTTATTATATTTAATTCACATCAAAAATAATATGATCAAAGAAGCAAAAATAATCATAAAATTAACAAACTGGAATCATTATTATTTTCTTAAAGATGCTTCCATATAGAGTCAAAAATATTCCATTTGGATATCTGAAAAGAAAACAGCAACAACGAATGAAAGAAAAAAAATTCTTGACATGTTAAGGAAGAAACAGAACAAGGGCTACAACGATGAGCGTCGACGAATAAATAAAAAATATCGGTCAGCGTATGGCGATAAAAAACAACCACAAATGACATAACGACATATTTTATATACGAGGGTATATCAAAAAGTCTTGCAATATCATATGAAATGAAAAAAGAGTGAGTGAGACAACAATATATTTTTCAAAACTATTTTTTGTCGCGATGAAACTTCTAGAAGAACATTTCGATGTAAATTTTACAGTTCGTTTGTTTTTTTCAATTTAGTATCACGTGTTTTGAATTTTTCTTAAAATGAATGAAATTGAATATCGCGCCGTTATTAAATTTTTCTGTAAAGATGGACGAAATGCAATTTATATATTCAACTATATATCAAAAGTTTACGGCGAATCTGCACCATCATATGCCACAGTAACAAGGTGGGTAAAATTATTCAAAAGTGGTCGGGAGTCATTAGAAGACGACAACCGCTCGGGTCAGCCAGCAGATGTTATTAGCCATGAAAACGTAATTTTGGCCGAATCTATTGTATTGGAAGACCGGCGTATTTCTGTTCCGCGGTTAGCGTGGAGACTTTCTCTTTCATACGGTACCACATATACTATATTACATGACCACCTTCACATGTCGAAAGTAAGTGCGCGATGGGTTCCCCGTTTGTTGAATGCAGAACAAAATAAATGCGTGTTCAAACTTCAAAGGCGATTTTAGATATGTACAAAGAAGATCCAGAAAATTTCTTGGATAACATAATAACAGGCGATGAAACATGGCTTCATCACTGGGATCCGTAATCCAAACAAGAATCGATGCAATGGATTAAACGTAGTGAACCACCACCAAAGAAATTCAAAACTCAACCGTCTGCTGGTAAGGTTTTGGCAACAATTTTTTGGGATGCTGAAGGAATTTTGATAATCGATTATATGCAACCGAAAACCACAATCACAGGCATATATTACGCAGAGGTTTTGCGAAAATTGAAAAAAGCGATCCGGGAAAAACGGCCAAGGAAAGTTAGGAAAAAAGTCTTGCTTCTTCACGACAATGCACCCGTGCACAAGGCTAATATTGCTCAAGCTACATTAAAGGACTGCGGCTTCGTGGAAATTCCGCATCCACCCTACAGTCCAGACTTGGCACTCAGTAACTACTTTCTGTTTCCCAATTTGAAAAAAACACTAAGGGGCCGGAAATTTTGCAGTGACTATGAAGTACAGTCTGTTGTAAATGAATATTTTATGGAGCAAAAGAAATCTTTTTTTAGAGGGTTTAGGCAAGTTAATTGATCGATGTGACAAATGTATAAACCTTAAAGGAGATTATGTCGAAAAATAAAAATATTGCTGTCTCACTCACTCTTTTTTTCATATGATATTGCAAGACTTTTTGATTTGCCCTCGTATGTCAAAATTGATTCGAAAAATTAGTATACTCGGATAATAAAAATTTTAAAATTATAAAAAATTGTTTGTGTTTTATGCTTTTGGCATATGACGTTAGGGCGTTACCAACTTATATATATAAAAAAAACAGTTGGCAGCATTGTCTCGTCGGCGATAAAAATAGAAATAGACTCTAAATTTATTTCAACGAAATAATCGTCGTCGCCTGCGTCGATGGTTGTGTTTGATTTGCATGTTTTCGGTGTTTTGTAATATGACAGGCGATTTCGCTCGCCGTCTTCGCACTTGTTCTGTTTTGAGCTTTAGTCGTTGTCACTAGATTTGAAAATAAAAACGGCATGTATTTCAAGACACAATTTTGTAGTCAAGACACAATTTTGAAGACAATTCTGTGTAGACGTACTTATTCAAATAAGTCACCTCGCGAGGTAACTTATTTGAATAAGTAGGTCTACACAGAAATGTCTCCAAAATTGTGTCTTGAAGGACTCATGTAGAGATTCCAAGGTTAATCTATTTTACTATTGACAACCTGTATAAGTCTAACAAAACCAATGAACTATAAAATAACTATGCCGAAATGTTTATAAGATACGTATGGGTCCCATTTGAAACGCGATATTTCAAAACGCGATATTTCGAAACGAGATATGACAAAACGAGATATGGAACAAAACGCAATATTTCCAAATGCGATATTTCAAAACGCGATATGGTACAAAACGCGATATTTCAAAACGCGATATGGTACAAAACGCGATATGGTACAAAACGGAAATTTAGGATCGGGTTATATCAGGCGAGTGAAGGGCAAATTTAATTTCAGTTTATAGGAATTCAAAAATCGATAGGAGCGAGAGTATATAGGATCGGTATCAATCGGGTCGCTGCGCTCCCGTCGCTTTCTAATGCACATTCTGTACCATAACGCGTTTTGAAATATCGTGTTTTGAAATATCGCGTTTTGTACCATATCGCGTTTTGTACCATATCGCGTTTTGAAATATCGCATTTGGAAATATTGCGTTTTGTACCATATCTCGTTTTGTCATATCTCGTTTCGAAATATCGCGTTTTGAAACATCGCGTTTCGAGTGGATCCAGATACGTATATATGGATTAAATATAGAAAAAAACTAAATTTGTGTATATAAATATATTAAAACTATAAAAAAAGATTAACCTCGGAAAAATTGGCTTATAAAATTTGCACTACTTGATTTCTCTTATATATTTATTGCTCGATGATGTAATACATGCCGTTTTTATTTTCAAATCTAGTGACAACATCTAACATGCCAAGCAGGAAATTTTCTTCCATGACTCTGATTTTTTTGTTAAATTGCGAGTATAATGAAAAGAAAGGCATATAATATAGTCGATGTAAGTTGTGTATATTTTTGTAAATTATGCTACGATATTTTTAAATTGAAATAATTTAATAAATATTATGTGTATGATTTCAGGGAGTGAAGATGAAACCTTCGCACTAATAGAGGTGCGGTCAGAAAAAATGAAGATTTTAAAAAGAAAAACGCGCATTACCTCGTGATATGGTCGCATGTTGTTATATTATTTTTATTGAATTATTTATTGTATTTTCTAAATTTTAGAGCCATACAATCTTCGAGGGAGGAACTGATACATCGAAGCTCTCAAGAATGTTCCAAAAAATGGAACAATCACCTTGATATTAATAAAAAGCTAAAAGACCCAAAAACTGGAACCGCACCAACTGCAACTAATGCGTCAAATTGGATTTTTTTCGAAAAAGTTAACGATATTGTGGCTGCGAAACATAATATTCGACCACCGTCACTAATCGAAGGCGATGTAGCCAACAGCTACTTATCCCCACTTCCAATAGATTTGGATTTAATTGAACATCGCTCAATAGAGGAGGACTGTCGACCGGAACTGACATTTACAACATCGACGACTGGGTCAAGTAGAAGAACTTCTGAATCTTCGGGAATTGAGAGCAGTAGCGACCAAAACCACACGCAAAAAATTTTTAAACATAGACTATTAGAACACATAAAGAATAGAGATGATAAAATTATCAAATCAATTAAAAATAACAATAAAATAATTACTAAAGTGTGCAAAAAATTCTTCCCTGAAGTAGAAATATCTAGTTCAGATAGTGACTAATTTCAAATTGATTGAACGTTGATTTGTATTTCATTATTTTTTTAATTAAATGTATTATATATAAAAAATTGTTTTTAAATATTTAAACACAGGCGGTTTCTAAATTCTTCGAAGTTGTGGTGATTCTTCAACGAAAGGATCAATTTCATTTTGATATTTTTCGTCTATACTTATAAAATCTGCGGCATCCATGCAAATATTATGAAGTATGCAGCAAAATGAAACAATCTTCGTACAATTTTTTACCTTGTTTTCTAACGCCCTCAAAAAATACATCGCCATCTGGTCTTTAATTGCCCAAAAGCTTGTTCCACTGCAATCCTTGCCTTACTATGCGATTTTCAGTAAGGGGTGATGACAGCAATGGGTTCCAATGTTAATTTATATCCACTATCACCAAGTAAAAAGTAACCTTGTGGTGGGTATTTTTTATTTAAACAGACGTCAGTATTCCGTAAAACTCGTTGGTCATGAACGGATCCTGGCCACCCAACACATATATTTATGAACTTTTGGTCAGCATCACAAATGGCTAAAAATAGCATATTTTTTATTAAATTAATCGATACAGTAATAATTACAACAACCAAACCTTGCATTTGAATACTGTAGTCCAACTTTCTATTTATGTATTCATCGTGGCGATTCGTTGGACACTTTATTTTGGTGTGGGTGCCGTCGATGGCTCCAACAGCTTTATCAAAAACGGATGATTCCGCCTGATTCGCAAACTTGAGCTTCCAAATTTTCTTGCTTGGAGAACGATATTATTTTAGGCATTAGTTTTAAAATTATGTTCATCGATCTCTGAATTATATTAAATATAAATGTTGTTGGTATGTTGAATGTAGCACTAACTATACGATAAGATAATCCAGCTGCTAACCAAAACAATATCACCGCTAGTTCAATTTGAGCGTCATATCCATGTCGCTTAATTGGAAAAAATTCTACTAATTTTTGGAAAGCCTCTACCGATACCCTAACATGTTTTTTAATTAGTATTGCATCTCGGTTTAAAACAGCAGTTATCAAGAAGCTGCTTTTGGTTGAAAAATACTGTATACCCTGCAATAATTTATGTATAAGAGTAAATGTAAATATATAAACATATTTGAAAGTTTATCCTAAAAGAATAAAATATAACTTTCGCATTTCACGTTCTTCCAACAAATGAATTAAATATTCATCACCTTTGATTAATTTTAGATACAACTTCTTATTTTTATTTATTAAGAAGTTTAGAAGTAAGAATTGTTTTTTTCTGTCCATTTTTAATAAAAAAATTTGGTCAGCCAGAGTTTGTTTTACAAACTGTCAAAATAAGAACGCACATGAATTGGAACGGCTTCGCTTACTTATTTAAGATGGCGCCAAATAAGTCAATAAGTTTCAAATAAGTAAGTATTTGAAAAAAGGCTTTACTATTAAATTTTACTTCAACATAAAAAATTCATTAAATTTCATCTGATATTTCTATTCAATTCCCGCAATAAATCATAGAAGAGTCTTTACGAAAATTTCTGGAAAATTAAATTATGATGAATTGATTGTCTGATTTTACTCTACGCAACGTTCACTTCTATTTAACCGTAATATGTGGCATACACGGAGTACATATATGGTCGGCAGATTCCTTTAGTTATAGTAATACGATTTGAGTAAATCAACTGTTACTTAATGTTCCAGAACGCAAGATTAGCATTTTTTAAAAACACTTTCAAAGAAATATTATTCAACGTCGCTTAGCTAAAAGGGTCGAATATAGCTGTTGCTGTTATTGGAACAAAATATTCGGTCTAGATTACAAATTATGCAAGCAAAAGGAACGATAAATAATAAGGTATGCCCATAGCAACAAAAATACCATGTTTAGAAGAGACAAGAAAGGATTATTTTGCAAGTCTGGAAATAAAAATACGTTTCATTTTAATATTTTTAGATTTTATTCAATTTTTTGCACAAGTAGCCGAAAATTGTTTTCTTCGAATTCGAAACGTGAGGAGAGTTCACACTTGAATTGGAATGAATGATGATGTTAATTTATACAAGATTTTTTTATTTTTCGTTGTTTTTGGGATCTTATACGAATCAAAAATAATTTTGTTTATGCATGGTAATAATTCTCATGATTTATTCAAAAATGATATTCGTATGAATACGATTTTCATACACAGCAAATTTGCACCTTAGCATATCCATAATTCATGGAGACAAATAAACTATAAACTTTGGTGACCTGAAATAGTTCATTTTTGAGCTGTATTTTGAAAAATTAATTGGGTTTTGAAAATGAAAAGTACTTACGTATCCTTATGGTAAAACGTAAGAACTTTGTTTCTAAAAAGAATTTTGTATTATAATTTAGATTTTAATTATTTTTTCAAAAATTAAATGTTTATAATATATTCAAAAACAGATGAAAACTTTATCCTTTGAATTAAATATATATGTATATAGAGCTAAGGGAAAGGAAGGGAAACTACTTAACTGAGTGTTTTTATTTTGGTACGTGTAATAAAATATTGTAAGACGATAGTTAAGTAACTGTAAAATTTATAAATAATCCATTTTAATTTTATATACAAACTGTTCTAGTAAGATGATTATCATTTTATATTTTTTCTAAATATTTTATTTACATCAAAATTTAGTAAAATGTTTTTGCAATTATATTTGTCTTCCTTTATGAATCAAGGATTACTTCCTTTGTATACATTCTTTCTAATCTAACTTTCACCAAATGCTTAACTGTAATGTATACAACTACATTTTACTAAAATATACAACGTCGTAATTAAAGAACTGTTAATAATGTATATACAAATTTCTAGAAAGCGCTCTTAAGCCGATTTGCTTAATCCAAAATATGGATCGAAATGTAACAAAATTTGTTGAACACATGTTTAAGATTATACTGCATATTATAGTACTAAAGCATCTTTACATTGCAATATGAATTCATATCGGTATATTAAATAAAAATTTTAACACCACCGTGGCTGTTTTCATATTTTTACATTGTTAGTTTCTTTTGTCATATGATCGGTAAAAAATGATGGATGTAAAACAAACTTTAAAAGCAACAATACAAACAAATGTTAATAAATTGTAGTATTAAATATCTAAGACTCGGTTAAGAAAGTTAAGAAATCGAGTTGCATATCCCTTTTACTACCTGCTATCACAATTGTGTGAGTAACGAAAAAGAATCATGTCAAAACTTTATTGTTCTCTCTATTTTGGACCAACATACATATTTGTGCATTCCACTTAAATCAATTTCGCCCGAAAAATAACTACTATAACTATAATAATAGTAAAATAATTAATCTGTTAACAAAAACAAATAATTAATATGTTACATAATTTATGTTATCAAATTATAATGTTTTGTTCAAAAATAATACCGATTTAACTAAGATCCGTTAAAACACGAAAACATTACAACCTGTCATTTTTTACGCATACATTTGTGTGGATTGGGCTTAAATTGAAGCAAAAAATTTGTTCAGGGTGTTATTAGCCAAATCACAGAGATACTACCCCAGTGAGTGTATTTATTTATTCAAAGAAATCTATTCTGTGATTAACATGTACTATTTTAGATTATACAAGGTATCTCAAAATGGTCAGATCAAACAAAATAGCGTGATAGGGGAGCTCATTTCCAACAAAAACAGCCAAGTAAAGTTTTTTCGATTTTTGATGGCGCAAAAATTATTCCACTTTTAGTGCTTCTTAGTGAAGTCGCATGCGCACCCAGCTAAAATTAATTTAAAAGAAACCAAGAGTTCCTTTGCTTAACTTTCTTTTTTAATACGATCTAGAAGAGTGTGCCTTTCCAATCGAATCATTTTTATAAGCTGAATTGAATTATCTTCTGTCAAATAAAAACTTTGGTTTTGTAAACTTTTTTGTTTCTCAAATTTTTTTGTTGATGTTTAAGTGACACCAGCGGGAAAAGTGTGTACTACAGAAAGTTGACCCAGTATCAGAAAAATATGCGACACAAATCAGATTTTAAAATGGTATCACACACCGGGCTATTCATTTATTGTTTATCAATTTTTTTAATGGAATTACCTACCGGTGTCTGTGAGAGAGGCCAAGTCTGTAGATACTTTCAAAAAACGATATAAAGAATTCATCATGTCGCAATAAGTAAAAATCTTAACTCAACTTAACTCAATTTATTTATTTGTAACTGTATTGGAATGATTTTAATTGATTGAAACCTTATAAAGTTATTCTCGTTAAGTTTATGGAATTGTAGTATGCTTTACCAGCATTAAGTATGTAATTTAATTTGTATGCTAAATGAACCAATTTTAATTTTAATATTGTTTTGTTTAATTTTATTTTATTTATTTACTTTATTTAAGTATATTTGTTATTATTATTTTTGGTTATTTCTATTTATTATTATATTGTTATTATTATTACTGTCGATAATCGGTTAAATTTATTGAATTATTCATTTTTGTTTTTATAATTCGAGCTGTAACTTTATTTTCAACAACGAACTTAATTAAGCAACCTTGTTGTTGCGCAAGTTCGATTTTGACAAATAAATAAATATACATATAATTGATATGCATATATATTCGGTTGCCCTAACATAAATGATTTACTGTCAATTTATCGTGAACAATTTATCGTGAGCAATTTATCGAAGAACAATTTATCGTAGAACAATTTATCGTGGACAATTTATCGTAGAACAGATTATCGTTGACAATTGATCGTAGAACAGGTTTTCGCGTGGCGTATATCAAAATTGGAGGGCTTCTTAAATGATTTTTGGATTATTGAATGATTTTTGGAAGAAGTTCTGGAATATGGCCATGTGGGACGGAACTCGGTAGTTTCTTAACCGATTATGATGGGATTGGGTATGTTAGATGGAAATGGGATTATTGAATGATTTTTGGAAGTAGAAATACTAAGAAAATGCGGTGTTTAATAGGCGTGACGATAATCACTAATTGTGATGCTATTATACGATGCTATTTTCAATTAACATTTTTTCCTGTATCGTTTAAATATCTTATTTTTAATAAAACACTTGTTCAAAGAGTTGGTGGATGCTTTCCGTGCGATTGAAGTTGAGTAGAGAGAGTAGTAGTAGGTTCCATTTCGTTTGTTTCAGTTTAAGATATTCATATTGATTTTTCACTTATTCTTCAGTATACAGTATTCTATTCAATAAACTAATAAACTTTTTATTCGTTAATAGTTTTTGTACTTTATTGAAAATGAGAATGTTTGACGTCAATCGCATTGCATTGTGCAAATTCTTTATTTTTTGCAAAATTATAAATTTCTATAAAATATGGTCGCACAGATCTAGATTTTTACCTCTTTGCGGTGCTGGTTGGGTAACTAATACGGAAGTCGAGAGAAAGCGATGCAGGAGGAATTTCGCTTATGGCCTTTGACACTACACGTCAGTGCGAGTAATGGGCGCCACAAATCCAATACCACATAAGCGTATGTTCAGGCTAGAGATGACGGAAGTGGGCGTTTGACTTGTAGCAAGGAGCTTGCTATGTACATGTATATCACTATAGTCCGTAAAACACACACGTGTCAACCCAATAAGTGGATTGAGCGGCAAGCCAACTATCTGCTCTGAGAAAAAAGCCTTTTAAGGCTTGAGATCTCCAGAACCTTTCGAAGCAAACTTAAATTTGCACTCTGGACGTAGTTATACTACAAGAGCTTAGATTGTCTGGGAGTTTGATAAGTAACTCCACCGATGGTTACACATTTTACTAGAAAATTTAATAGAAAAAATTAAAAATAAAATTTACGGTTCCGTCCAAAAGCGAGTACAGTAATTTATCATTGACTATCGTCCAATCAAGATGCGGCTAAGCATGGGCCTACATCCGTTCCAAATGGCCACTTTTCCAGAACTTGTTATAAAAATCGTTAAAGAATTTCATTTCCATGGAACGGCCAGTTCCGTTCCAGGTGGCCATATTCCAGAACTTCTTCCAAAAATCATTCAATAATCCCATTTCCATCCAACATACCCAATCCCATCATAATCGGTTAAGAAACTACCGAGTTCCGTCCCACATGGCCATATTCCAGAACTTCTTCCAAAAATCATTCAATAATCCCGTTTCCATCCAACATACCTAATCCCATCATAATCGGTTAAGAACACGCAAAAAACTGCAACGATAAATTGTCCACGATAAATTGTTCTACGATAAATTGTCCCACCCCCAGTATGCAATTTTTCCACTGTGTGGAAAAAACTGCTTTAAATCCATTCTAAATTCCGTACTACAAAATAGCAAAGACACAAACATATCGATTTTGGAGAAAAATAATTGTCTTTCTCTTTCTGTTTCGCTGTAATATTATTTTCGATTTATAAGTTTCGATTGTATCTTTTATTTTCAGTTTCTTCTAGGTCGACGTGCACGGTTGGACTACATAATTAGTTTTTTTTACTTTAAAATGTTGTGTTTCATTATAATGTTTTTCGATTTGTTAAAGTAAATAATTTTAAATTTAAATATATAATAATAATTATAAACTTATTTAGTGATCGCGATGTACAAATTTGGACTAAAAAGGTAATAGAGATCTGTCTCACAATGGCGTCGTCGGGAAATATATTTACGTAGTAAATTTTCAATGAATTTTTTTTTCAAGATCTCAATATGCTGGCGGATGCAATACAACGTGGCGGATGCAATACAACGTGGCTGATGCAATGCAAAACTCAATTTATGAAATTTAAATATGTAAATACATTTTCTATGTTTAAACATACACAAATAAAAAATAATAATTACCTTCACAAAAACAAATGATAATAAAATCTTTTATTTCGAATCCAAGTTTTATGTGAAAGATACTAACCAAATCTGCTCTTTTTCGCGCAGAAACGTATTGGGAATCAGTATAGAAATGTGTATGGAAAAATACCGAGTTTCCGTCGAAATTCCACCTTCTTTCCAATTTAATTTTTTCTCTTTTTAGTCGGAATTCACACCCACACTGAAATTTTTATGACACTTTTCTTTGGCGAGTAGTACGGTTTTCCGTGTGCATAACATGGTTCTTTCCATAGAAAGAGTGTGGTTTTTGAACGCGAATATAAACGGAATTCCATCGGCATTGCATATTGGAACGATAAATTGTGTCCACGGTAAATTGTGTCTACGAAAATCTGTTCTACGGTTAAATGTTCACGTTAAATTGAAACACGATAAATTGTTTACGATAAAGAGACCGGCACCCCACATAAATACTACCAAAAAACCACATGTGAAAGATTTTTAACACGTTTAATCATCTGCAAATCTTGTAACCTGAATTACGATGTACTGCCCGGGTTAGTTGTATTAGCTAAGAAAAGATGTGGTGTTACGCTGTTGTGAAAAACACTTAGGAATCAGTACAAAATAAATTTTTGTTATGACAGTAATGTTTTTCAGTAGAGTTTTTGACGTACAAAATCAATTTACATTTTTTTTCGATTTTAGCTCCTTCACTTGGGTTTGACATAAAATTATACGGAGTGAAAATAGGGTCACAAAGAATATCATAATATTTTTTATCATTTTGGTCGGACTACACGCCGAAGATATATGTTACGGTCAAAGTGTATAATCCTGTGATTATATATAATTACGGGTCATTATATATAATTCCCAGTGCGTTTGGTGGTAAATTTGTGAAATATCAATGATTTTCTTTTAATTTTACATTTTAACCGGTTATTATATATAATTACCAAACCTCTTTGGTCAAAGTGAATAATATGAAAGTTTTTTACTTAGTTTAAAATTATAAATAAAATTTGACACTTGAAGAATTTAAAAAATTCTGGAAAAGCAAGCGGGGGTTTTCGGCTCATCCTCTAAGGTATACAACAAATTAAAATTACATTAAAAAAAAATTTATTTACAAAACTTGAATATTTTTTAACATTTGTGGCACTATCAGAAGAAGGGATAAGAGCGATAAAAACTCGGTGATCTGTGTCTGCAAGGTTGACGAAGCAATTATTATTAATAAAAATAGATGAAATAAAATGTAGTTTGTTAATTCAAAATTTCAATTTTAATATATCTTCAATTTGTTCTTTATCTTCATTTTCATTTGTATTAAGGTTGTGATCCTCGTCAGGAGTTTCATGAAGGTTGCCTGGATATTGAATGCCGGCAATCCTAACGTCAAAAATTATCAAAAAATTAACATGTTACCTTAATTTGAAAAAATAAAAAAAATTTCCAGAAAATTTTAAGTTCCCCTCCTAAAACAGTTGTCAATAAAAAAATAAAAGAAAAATATGAGATTTTCGTCAACTAGGTAATTTAGTTTTCAGGCAACATTGTTATAAAAATAAACTAGAAACATACCAACTTAACATCATAAAATAGTATCATACCAAACGAACTGGAAAATCCTATGTAAAAAAATTAAAGTAGGTGAACAAAATTTAATTCCATTTTTGTTTCCCTCGAATTCCCCAGATCAAAAATACACGATAATGTTGTGCAATACTCATACTCACGATAATTAAACAATCCGTAGACTATTATTAAAAATTCATTTCGCTACAATTTGAAATTTAATATTTTGTGGAAAATAAGATAAAATAACCAAAGTTAACTTTTAAAAGCAACCGAAACAGAAACAAAGTTAAAAATGTCATATAAATAAAAAGAAATGAAAGCTCGAGAGAGCTTAACACTTACTTTTTAAATTATAATCATGATGATTATTTTATTTCTAGAAATTAATTACAAAGTGGAAAACACAACTTTCCTAAAAACGACTGTAGAAATTAATATAAGAGTTTTGGATGTGTGTATTTATGTGTATCGTCAGATAAAAGAGACACTTGCCATATTGTTGATGTTGTTCGTATTTTAAAATAATATGAGAGACTAAGTTTTACTATACAAAAAATACAATCTAACCTCAATATCAAAACTGTAAATGGGAAATGGCAACAATTAGAAGATAATTATTGTACATAATTTTATATTTTACTAGAAGCTAGAACTACTATGCAAGATAAAAAAAAATTGGAAAATTTTCCAAGTCATGCTTGGTGTGTGTGGCAACATTTGGTCTCACATTTTTTGTTTACAATATTTAGCTTAGAAAATTGAAACATTTATATTTTTGTTCTGTTCTTTTGGTTCATGTAAAAAAGTACATTAGGTTATGGGTGGATGGGTTATTTTCAATATCTTTTCAAGATGCACGTTCTACAACAAAACGTTTCAATATGGGTCACACAGTCACACTCAAAAAGTGGTGTTTTGTAATTATGCTTATACAACAGCTGAATAATAATATTTGGTGTGAACGATTTTTAATTTAATTTCATTTAATTAAAGAGTTTTATCAAAATTGATAAAACTACAATGTTTTAGATGCGAGGCGTATATCTGTTTGTTCACACTTGGTCCAGTGCTATTAACGATATACTCGATGCACATAAAACTAGAATGTTTTCTACTGAACGGATTTGAATTAAATTTACAAATATATGTTATTGATTTCTTGATAAAGTAAGAATTGTTAACAAAAATTAAAGTTTTCTAGACTACTTAATTAGCAGATTTTTTCGACGAAAAGGAAAAATGTGAAATTTACAAATGTAGAACACAACAAATTTTCTTACATATAAAAGTTTGCAGATTACTAAAATTTTAAAATAAGGGCTTGGATTTTTTAATTGTGTCATTAATAAGTGTAATATCATGTAATTCATTCCGTATTTGGTTGAGAATTAAAAATTAGCAGTTTTTGATCTGAATTTATCATAAGCAATCAAAAATTATTCATCACAGTTGGCAGGTTGGCTTGTTTTAAGTAGCACGTGACTTTCGCGTCGAACAGTTTTGTATTTGTTGTCCGTCCTTATTTTCGAAATTATATAAAAGGAATTGTTAGAAAAATATGTACAATAATATTATTGAGGAACCTTACGAAACCAACTTGAAAATAAAAAAGTAATAAAAGTTGATTCGACTGCCATTAATTGGATTAATTAATTAATTAAATACATAGTTTCTAGACTACAAACTATTACTGCCGGCCGAATGGGACCAAAAATAATTGCTGTTTATGAGGAGAGAAAATAACTTCAAGAATAAAAACACGGCGAATTTCTAGTTTAGGAACGGAGGAAGAACTTCACACCCCATATATGAGTTGATATGTTCAAAATGGGACGAGTGAAATACGGTTTATACAAATTTTGTATAATTTTTTTTACTGATAATGGGTGATTTTTTAAGCGTTGGTTTATAAATAAAAAAAAAAATGAAATATTTATTTGAATCGATAAATCAATGTTTGCCATTTACTTTTTAAAGAATAATTCATGTAAATTTTGATCACGGCTATGTTTTTAGTTAATGACAAATGTTAATGTTCTCTAGCAATTCTGCAACTGTTGTTGGTTTACTGACTACGAGTTTATTGAAAACAAGCGATTTTACGTAGCCTCTTAAAAAATTGTTAAGAGGCGTTAAATCGCACGATCTAAGCGACGTGACATTAATTGTTTCCCGAACTCATTTCTCAATAAATTCATGGTTTCGCGTGCTTTGTAGAATGTGGCGCCGTCTTTCTGAAACCACACATCGAGCAAATTCAGTTTATGCAAATTGGACAATAAAAAGTTCGAAACCATCGAATGTTAGAGGGCGCCATTGGCGGTAACGTTCCGGCCATCGTCATTTTTCAAAAATACGAACCGATGATTCCACGAACCCTAAACCGCACCAAACTGTGTTTTTTTTCTGGGTGCATTGACGGTAATAAATCAAATTTTGATTAAACATTTAAAAGTTTTAAAAATAATTCTTCAAGATATTCTGGAAGTTGTCCTTTTTTTACTCGCGGCCCACCAAATAATTTATAATTTTTTTGTGGTTCCCATTTTTTAATAATAATTTATATTTGTAAATTATCTATAATAAAATAATTGTTTTATTTTTCCTTTATTTTTTTATATAATAAAATAAATATAAAAAATAACTTTATTATTTCATTAACTATTTTTAATACTTCACAATTTGGTGTTACGGTTTCACTGGAGATTCGGCATTATTCACAAAATGTAAACTTAAATTCATGCATACAAATAACAATAACCAAAATTTAGTAAACTACACTCTCGAGCAACTAAATCGACCTAAACCACCGCGCATACAAAAAGGCGTAGTTTTTTAAAATGACTTAACCGATTTTCATAAAAATACTTTTTTTGGCACCTTAATATTTTATCTTTTCAAGGACACCCTTCTTATTACAATCTATACAGTACTTTTCAAATTAAAGCATTCGTAGCAAAATGAGATATTTCGGTGAAAACAATTGGCGTGCTGCAATCTCCTGTATAACACCATGTTGGCCGATATTTGGCATCAGTCACTTATCAGACGTTTTGACCTAAACAAAATTCTACCAGTTTCATTCGTTGTTTACTCAAAATCATGGATACTACTCTAGAAAAAGCCACACAAGTTGTTGATTTATTGCAAGAAGGACGCAATCAACGAGAAGCCGCCCGAGAGCTAAACATGAATCAATCTGATGTCTGAAGAGTATACAGAACGGCTCGCCAGAGGCCCAAAATTGACAGTGCGCAACCGCAAAGTGCGACTCGAATTTGCTCGCAAACACATCAATTGGGGCAACGAGCATAGCGGACGGTTCTATTTAATGACGAGTGCAGAGTGTGTCTCCAGGAGTGATTTTCGCAATGCTGTTTTTCTGGAACAGTCTCGTACGGCCTCAGTTCGTACATGGTATGGGGTGGCATATTGCTTGAGGGAAAAACAGATTTTGTTTTCGTACCTGGTGGATGCCGTAGCGGAGATCTCACCGCTGAAAGATATGTCGAGGACATTCTCTTGGATCATGTAGCGCGCTACGCACACTGAAAAAAAACTATATCCACATAGATATAATGACTTACGAGGGCAAATCAAAAAGTCTTGCAATATCATATGAAAAAAAAGAGTGAGTGAGACAGCAATATTTTTATTTTTCGACATTATCTCCTTTAAGGTTTATACATTTGTCATATCGATCAATTAACTTGCCTAAACCCTCTAAAAAAAAAGATTTCTTTTGCTCCATAAAATATTAATTTACAACAGACTGTACTTCATAGTCACTGGAAAATTTCCGGCCCCCTAGTATTTTTTTTCAAATTGGGAAACAGAAACTAGTCACTGGGTGCCAAGTCTAGATTGTACGGTGGATGCGGAATTTCCACGAAGCCGCAGTCCTTTAATGCAGCTTGAGCAATATTAACCTTGTGCACTGGTGCATTGTCGTGAAGAAGCAAGATTTTTTTCCTAACTTTCCTTGGCCGTTTTTCCCGGATCGCTTTTTTCAATTTTCGGAAAACCTCTGCGTAATATATGCCTGTGATTGTGGTTTTCGGTGGCATATAATAGATTATCAAAATTCCTTCAGCATCCCAAAAAATTGTTGCCAAAACCTTACCAGCAGACGGTTGAGTTTTGAATTTCTTTGGTGGTGGTTCACTACGTTTAATCCATTGCATCGATTCTTGTTTGGATTTCGGATCCCAGTGATGAAGCCATGTTTCATCGCCTGTTATTATGTTATCCAAGAAATTTTCTGGATCTTCTTTGTACATATCTAAAATCGCCTTTGAAGTTTGAACACGCATTTTTTTTTGTTCTGCATTCAAGAAACGGGGAACCCATCGCACACTTACTTTCGACATGTGAAGATGGTCATGTAATATAGTATATGTGGTACCGTATGAAAGGGAAAGTCTCCACGCTAACCCTGGAATAGAAATACGCCGGTCCTCCAATACAATAGATTCGGCCAAAATTACGTTTTCATAGCTAATAGCATCTGCTGGCCGACCCGAGGGGTTGTCGTCTACTAATGACTCCCGACCACTTCTGAATAATTTTACCCACCTTGTTACTGTGGCATATGATGGTGCAGATTCGCCGTAAACTTTTGATATATAGTTGAATATATAAATTGCATTTCGTCCATCTTTACAGAAAAATTTAATAATGGCGCGATATTCAATTTCATCCATTTTAAGAAAAATTCAAAACACGTGTTACTAAATTGACAAAAACAAACGAACTGTAAAATTTACATCGAAATGTTCTTCTAGAAGTTTCATCGCGACAAAAAATGGTTTTGAAAAATATATTGTTGTCTCACTCACTCTTTTTTTTCATATGATATTGCAAGACTTTTTGATATACCCTCGTATCTGCAATATTTTACCGATTTGGAAATAAAATATAGAAGCATGTGTATTAAAATTAACCAAGTTCAATATAAAATATGTCTCAAACAGCCTTATTGCGTATCTCGTAAGTTTTATTACAATGAGATATACAAATTTTTACAATAGCAATATTTTTATCTGTTTTGTATATGCATATTTAGCTATTTCAGTTATACAGTTTATGTGTAACAGAGATAAATATTTTAAACCAAGTCCAAATAAAATATATCGCAGTAAAGAATATTTATTGTTATGTGGGAAATAATTTCTATTTCTAAAAGTTATATATAATTTGTTAATTTTCGTCATAAATATAAAATTTACTAGCTCAATATGCACATGAGAAATATATATCTCGAATTTAAATTTTTTTAAGACGAACTCTAATCAGAGTTCTTCCAGATCAGATTCAGATATAACTGATCTGATCTGAGACAATAAATTTTTGTATTGGTTTTGGATTAAACCAATGAATTAATGGTAAAAAATTAAAAAATTAAAATAATAAAATGTCATATTCAACTGAGTTATAAAAATATCCAAACTGAATATGTAAGACATGCTAAATGGTTAAAATAAATATTGAATTATAAGATGAATATAAATCTTTGTTTAATAAAAAAATACCTTGTCCAGTTATATTTATATAAAATTTAGAAAATTCATATATTTGATATCGATATATTTTATTACGAATTAGTATTTGTTTTTAACTTTGAGGAGTATATACCGAGCTAAGAGAGATATGTTTATGTCTCTAAACGTTATAAAAATTTAGATATATTTTTCGTTTTTACAGATATAAAATATTCTTGTCCCGAAACGAGATATATTTTATATCTAAAAATCTATATAAAATATATCTCTGTGGGCAATAATTTTTCTCAGCGCAGGATATATAGGGGAACATTTTATATTGATGCAAGACAATGCACCGTGTGACGCAGCTCGAACCGCTCGGCAGTTCAAGGATGAGGTTGGACTCAAGACGATGAAGTGGCCAGCTCTCAGTCCGCACATGAATCCAATTGAGCATTTATGGGACAAACTAAAACGGAGGGTCCGAGCCAGCCAGAAATTCTGTAGTGCAGTGGGTGCGATCCCCAAAGTCTTTGTCAAAACCTTAATAAGGTCAATGGAAAACCGCATGCGAACCGTTGTAGACGCAATGGAGGGCGTTACTATGTATGAACCAATATAATTGTTTTTGTTTCTCTTGAGTTTTTTGTTGTAATTTAAATTTAAATATCTCCAATATTTTTTTCATAATCATCAATTTTGGTTGCGTTTCAAATTCAAAATTCACTATAAAAAAAGTACTAAACCAATTTTTATAAAAGTAGTGTCAGTAGAACAGTAAAAAGATTAGGCTTTCAAAAAAACTATGTCTTGTGAAAATCGGTCGCGCCATTTTTAAAAAAATCCTCTTTCTGTGAGCGCTGAAGATTTTAGTCGATTTAGTTGCTCGCGAGTATATATTGGTAAACTAAATTTTGTTAACAAGTTTATAACAACTGAACATTCGTATTTTGTTAAAAAAGAATCTATTTATTTTAAAATTCCAAGCATTAATAGTTTCTTAGAATTACTTAGGCTTTCTGAGGTGTTAGTAGCATAGTTGCATTTATTTCTTCTGTACTAACAAAGTTGTATGTAGGAAGAAATCAGAAATAAATAAAAAAAACTAAAAAAGAAAACTTCTTATTTCACTTTTCAAAACGATATTCGGTTATACATCAATTTTCTTTTTATTAATTTTGCAAACCTGGGGGGTCGTTGGCGACCTCCCTGTTAAGAATCACTGAAATAGGTCGTCGATGATGTTGAATGATTTAGACATCCTATTAATGGGGTTGTTTTCTCCATAGTTTGTAGAATTGTGTTCTAGTGCTAAAAACGCATGGTTACAAAATGTTCTGCATGGCACATGAATTGATATGATTCCCAAGATGTAAGCTGAATCAGTGTGACCAAGCAAAACGTTATCCATAAAACCCGCCCATAAGAGAAGTCATCTATTTTCAAGCGTACATTTTTTGCGCATCTTGTTGAGCACGGAGGTAACCGAGCCTCATTTTCATGGAATGGTATAGCGCAATCTAATACAGCAGAGAGTGTGAACAATTCTTCCACACCAAGAAAGGTTGTGCAGAAGTTAGTAAGCAGAATCGGGTCAATGGCAGAGCTCCATCCTGGAAGTGTCATAACTGTAATGTAACTAAAACAGTTACCAACATTACTGTAATGAACGATGAAGATGAGGATTTTCAAGATATTGTGGAAAGTATTAATTACGATCCAGTTCAAATTGGGAAAATTGAAAATTTTTGAAGGCGATAAAATAAAATAGACAAGGCTTATGCAACAAGAGTTCATAATGATAGTTCTACTATAATTGATCATATAATTAGTGATATTTATTCTAATGATTTTTATGTGACTTTATTAGATTGTTCCTTCTCAGATTATAAACTGATACTAACAAGTATAAACTTTGAACCGAAGAAGTATTACCGTAGCAAATTTAAAAGTATAATTAATTATAATAGTATAGATTCGGACAAGTTTTGGGATCACTTGAATTTGTATGTTAGTATAGCTATAGATGATTTAGTTCGTGATTTATCACGTGATTTATAGTAATTGAAAATAATCGACAAATTATCCCAATTAAAAATAAAAATATTAAAAAGAAAGCATGGATGACCGAAGAGATCCCCCAAAATATTTATTTGTGAGAATCATATTTTAAACACAATAAAACGTACCCTGAAGATAGATTAATAGCAGAAAGGTATTTATTTTACAAAACTAAGACTAGAGAGTTGATAAACATTGCAAAAACAAAATACTGTTCTGAAAATGTATCTTCTGAACCTAGTAATGGAAAAGTTTTGTGGAATTTATTTCAGGAGATTATGTTTAACAAATATCCGACTGAGAAGCCAGTTATTAATTCTATTAATGTAGATGGTGCATTAATTACCAGTAATAAGAAGAAACAGTTTGAATTATTTTGTTATAAATGTTACTGATGAAATAAATTGCCCATCAGATACTATGGTCACAGAATATAGTAATTCATTTCAAAATATTATTGTTACCTTAGTACTTCTTCCACTTAACTTACAAGCAGTTGATGCTATCATAAAACAATTAAAAAAAAAGTGCAGCAACCGGCTATGATATTATTTCAACAAAATTTATTTTGAAATATATGAGCCACCTGTCTTCAGTCATTTTAAAATTTATCAATTCGTTATTTGAAATGGGTTATTTCCCAATAGTCTAAAGGTATCGATAGTAGCTTCAATTTACAAAGAGGGACTAATACGTCCAATTATCGACCTATATCAATTTTGAATAGTTTTTCACAAATTTTTGAAAGAGGAATTAAAATTAGATTATTAGATTTCTTATAACGTAATAATATTTTACATAAACAGCAATTTGGATGTTTTAGAAATTCAAATACCTCAGCTGCGTGTATACAACTAATGAATTTCCTATCTAGAAGTATAGATGACAAAAAATTTGTAGTATGTGTTTTTCTAGATTTTAAAAAGGCTTTCGATTGCGTAGATCACGAAATTTTTATAACAAAATTAAAAAAATTCGGATTTACAGATATTCAAATTTCACTGTTTGCATCTTATTTGGAAAATAGATTACAAGCTATACGAATTGAAAATACTACCAGTGATTTTAAAAATATTCGCAAAGGAGTACCTCAAGGGTCGATTTTATGACCGGATCTTTTTAAAATCTACATTAATGATATAACGTAATTAAATTTAAAAGGAAATATTCAGCTGTACGCGGATGATGCCGTCCTTACATATGCATGAAATAATGAAACAGTACTACAAAATGATGTAAGCCATGATTTAGATTTGATTAAAATATGGCTCTATAAGCACAAACTTACGTTGAACATTAGTAAATCAAAAATATTACAATTTAAAAATAGAATCTTCTCAGAAAATTTTTCAGTGCTTTTTGATGGGAAGAAAATAGAAAACGTCTCTAGTTATAATTATTTGGGTTTAGTTATTGACAACACATTTACATGGAACAGCCATATTGACCACGTTAAGAAAAAAATTATGTTCGTACATTTTCATTTTAAGACGACTGAATAAATTTCTCACTGAGAAATCAATATATATATTATATCCCTTTGCCGACCAAGAAAAAAAAATTGGCTCAATTGAAGTCCAAACCACACAAATGTGTGAGTAAAAAGACATAGTATGTAATGGCGTTTTTGATAAAAAATTTCGCTTCATTTGAAGTAGAACTAACACAATTGTGTGTATAGTTATATTGTTTTTTTTTCGAAGAAAATAAGTTAAAAAGAAATACACAAATGTGTAGTTGGTTCAAACACATACAACCATAAATTTTTCACATGATTCGTGTGCCTTCTACCCACACAATTGTGTGGGCAGGCCGGTAAAAGGATATATAGTTCGTTTATTTTATCTCACGTGATTTATCTCAATCCAATAAGGAATGGGGCTTCCAACTATAAAATTCAAGAATTAAATGTGTTGCACAAAAAATCCATTAAAATTATTTTAAAGCGTGCCATACGACATCCTACATAACAACTATATAGTGATAAATATAGAGGTTTAGAACATATAAATGAAACTGAACTGATACTTCTGAATTATAAAACTGTACATAATTTAATAAAACATGATTTTAATATGACTAGAATAGACGATGTTCATGAATATAATATGTACAAGGAGTTCTACAAAATCAAATTTTTATGTTCAATTTATTTAGAACTTACAGGGGTAAAAATAATTTCGTCGAGCGTGGTCTAATTGAATATAACAAATTACCCATTCAATTGAAAAATTGTAATAAATACAGTATTTTTAAAGTACCTTTAAAAGAATATATTTTAACAATGAAACTTGATTGAAAAAATTGAATATGGATTTTGTGATTGAAGTTTTTATAATTTTGTTGATTTGTTGTTGAAGGGCAGTGTGAAACGAAAGATAGAATGAAAACTTTTTATCCATATCTGTTGATTATTATTTAATATTGAGGGGTTTGAGAGAAAAACTATGAAATATTTGTAAATAATTTTATTATATGTTTATGTTAGTGATTAATTATTTTAAATTACTTGTATATATGTTTTTAAAAATTATAAATTTAAATTATTGGATCAAACAGTATAACTAGGATCCCAACAATTATGTAAATATATTTACGATCGAGATAAGGAGGCAAGATGTAAATGTCTACTTATGGAAATCTGCGCAGAGCAAAGCGCAAAAATCTACGTTCTACAGCGTTGTTCGAAAAATGCAACACAAAAATCATTTTTCTTCATGATAATGCTTCATCATATACGGCAAAATCGGTTCGCGACACGTTGGAATCACTCTGCTGGGCAGTTCTACGCCCGCGAATTACTCTCCAGATTTGGCTCCTTGCGATTACCATTTTGCATCGATGGGTCACGCACTTACTGAGCTGCACTTTGGTTCGCAGCAAAGGGGAAGATTTTTATTGACGTGGTATTCACAAATTGCCCGAAAGATGGGAACAATGTATAACAATCGATGAAGCATATTTTGGATAAAGCAATTTTTATCATTCTTCCGAATTTAACATGTTTTTTTAGTAAAAAAAAAATCTCCATTTCATACTTGTACACCTGGTACTTTTCAATCTATGTATATATGTACTACTCGTATTATCGCAATCGTAACTTTTTTAAATTTTTGTATGTTACCACTTAAGTTACAATCTAATTGTATACCAATAAATTAAAATCTATTGCAAATATGTATAATTGTTTATATAATTAAATATAATTCTGTTTTTATATTTTAGGAACAAGAAAAGTTTAATCCTTTGGGCGAACTAATGATTGAACGCGTTTCTGGCCTTTTACTTCATTTAAGTAGTAAGGAATTTAAAAAGGCAATAGTTATTCTCTTTTTTATTTTTGAACGTTTCGGTAAAATTCCACGCAGTATTATTTATCAAAATAATATTTTTCATGCTATATCTCCGTACATAAATTTTCAAAATCTTAATCTTACGAGGGCAAATCAAAAAGTCTTGCAATATCATATGAAAAAAAAGAATGAGAGAGACAGCAATATTTTTATTTTTCGACATAATCTCCTTTAAGGTTTATACATTTGTCACATCGATCAATTAACTTACCTAAACCCTCTAAAAAAAAAGATTTCTTTTGCTCCATAAAATATTCATTTACAACAGACTGTACTTCATAGTCACTGGAAAATTTCCGGCCCCTTAGTGTTTTTTTCAAATTGGGAAAGAGAAGTAGTCACTGGGTGCCAAGTCTAGACTGTACGGTGGATGCGGAATTTCCACGAAGCCGCAGTCCTTTAATGCAGCTTGAGCAATATTAGCCTTGCGCACTGGTGTATTGTCGTGAAGAAGCAAGATTTTTTTCCTAACTTTCCTTGGCCGTTTTTCCCGGATCGCTTTTTTCAATTTTCGCAAAACCTCTGCGTAATATATGCCTGTGATTGTGGTTTTCGGTGGCATATAATCGATTATCAAAATTCCTTCAGCATCCCAAAAAATTGTTGCCAAAACCTTACCAGCAGACGGTTGAGTTTTGAATTTCTTTGGTGGTGGTTCACTACGTTTAATCCATTGCATCGATTCTTGTTTGGATTCCAGATCCCAGTGATGAAGCCATGTTTCATCGCCTGATATTATGTTACCCAAGAAATTTTCTGGATCTGCTTTGTACATATCTAAAATCGCCTTTGAAGTTTAAACACGCATTTTTTTTTGTTCAGCATTCAACAAACGGGGAACCCATCGCGCACTTACTTTCGACATGTGAAGGTGGTCATGTAATATAGTATATGTGGTACCGTATGAAAGAGAAAGTCTCCACGCTAACCGCGGAACAGAAATACGCCGGTCCTCCAATACAATAGAATCAGCCAAAATTACGTTTTCATGGCTAATAGCATCTGCTGGCCGACCCGAGCGGTTATCGTCTTATAATGACTCCCAACCACTTTTGAATAATTTTACCCACTTTGTTACTGTGGCATATGATGGTGCAGATTCGCCGTAAACTTTTGATATATAGTTGAATATATAAATTGCATTTCGTCCATCTTTATAGAAAAATTTAGTAACGGCGCGATATTCAATTTCATTCATTTTAAGAAAAATTCAAAACACATGTTACTAAATTGACAAAAACAAACGAACCGTAAAATTTACATCGAAATGTTCTTCTAGAAGTTTCATCGTGACAAAAAATGGTTTTGAAAAATATATTGTTGTCTCACTCACTCGTTTTTTTCATATGATATTGCAAGACTTTTTGATATACCCTCGTAAGTGCTGCACAGTGTTTTTCTTTCTGATTCTTCAGACATCTTCAACTGATACTTATAAAAATCTCGACATTTAGAATGCATCCCAAAAACATATAATTTAACACAGTTGTTATTACAGGCCTACATAATACTCAAAAACACTCACTAATTTTAGTGGAACTGTAGTAATTTTCCTAAAATCACTGGGATCCTCAAACAAAGATTAGGAAATCGTTAAAATTCCATAACATTTCACTGCATCGTTTCGCATCAAATATGAAAGCAAAAAACACATTCCACGTTGAAATCCCAGATAATCATACTAATAACCATAAATTATTCGAAAATTTTATCCTGAACAACCGTTCGCGATACATAAAAATCACAACATCGACTAGATTATGTAACATGCACAGTTATACTTGAACGGAATGGATATATGAGGATGGCGAAGCAGAAAATAAAATAAAATTCCACGTATATAAGATTAACACCGTTTCTTCTTATGTTTGTAAATTCTTGGATTTCTTTTTTTTAAACCAAACTATCTATCTATCTATCTTTATAAATAAAATATCGACTCTTATCTCTATCGAAGCGATACTGTTGTTACGTGATTTAATTCAATTCCCGTTTAATATTTAATTTTCCAATAACAACGATACTTGTGTTTAAGTGAAACGGATAAAAATTCTTAATAACCGGTTGAAAATTAATAAATAATCAGGAAAACTGAAAATAAATTGCCAGATGAGAGCAAAAAGATTTTCTTTATTATGTGAAGTATGTTATTTTTTTCTTAATACACTAGTCCTTAAAGCTGTGAACTTTAAAGAAGACAAATCATCTCGCATTTAAAAACCATTCCCAATGCTCCAATTGTTTGTTTGGTTTCTGGGTATATAAACTCGTATAACATGAAACGATAATATTTCATTTCGTTGTCCATTATATTGTTAGATAAAATAACCCGCTTTTTCACATTTTCTTCTCCTAGAAAAAAAAATTGAAGCAGCCAAAAAAATAAAAAAAAATGTGTGCGCTGTCTGTAATTAGAGATTAAGTTAGACGGGATTTTTTTTTTGTTGTGAAATAGAAATGAGTAAAAATTTACTGTGAAAATTATCCCTCGCACCAACTTTGTATTTCTTGGGGGAAAAGTTTTATAACCGTGACATGAGAAAAAATTATATTCTAAAACTTTTTTCCTACATTTTGTTTCAGAAGAACATAAGACAAAGCGCATTCACTATAAAGTGGTAAAATGTTGAAAAAATCTTATTATAATTTGTGTACTCGTAAGTTTTGTTTTATTTATCAAAACATTTAATTGGCCTGAATAATTAATTTAAAGATTATTTAAATACCAGATACGAAGATTTTTGTTACAAAATCTTAAATATTGCATCAACTTGCATGAGAAAAAAGTGCTGCAGATGTTACACAAACATTTACATAATAATTAATGCGCATCTGTGTGTATCAAGAACTACCACGAGCGTTCTATTTATTGTACGAGATAATCTTCTAAGTTGAAAACAAATAAAAATCGATATATTTATTTACACATGTGAATATGTGAGCTATGGGGAGGAAGGTGTTAATACACACACAAAAACACACATACATAAAATTGATAGAATATTTTTATTCTATTTCCCATTTTATTATATAAATTTCATATGGATTATACAGTTATTATCTAAATTTATTTGAACGAAGCACATTTCTTCCCAAATTGTAATTAAAATCTATTTATATATAAGTTATATGTACATATAATTTTTAGAAAAGAGCGAGAGGGAAAAACTATTATCGAAACTCTTAATAACACCCGCAACAAGATAAAAGATAATGATGGAAAATGAAAATAATTTTTCTCGAGTGGCTTAACCCTTTTGATAATAGCAGATTATTTTTTAAGTCTATTAATTGACATCTAAAGTGTAAAGTTGGCATCTGCCTGTCGCAAACTTTGAACTGTTTTAAGCGGATATCCAAATAATTGATTGCCTAAATAAGATATGCCAGTACTTTGTATACGATAATAAAGATTAAGTTTTCATATACTCGGAATACTAAGAAAGACTTTGGAATTTTTCGTTTGGATCTACAAGATTAGAAATATTGTAGTGTTAAATTATATAAATGTACCCTAGATTAATCTGGGATTTAATCATGCCGGTAATTGACGATTATATCAAAGTGTGGAGTAAATTTGCTACTTAATTCTTTATAATCACTATAGTGGTTGACAAATATTATTTGAAAGAACATTTCATTGATTAAGGCGAAAATGATTGGAATTACGGTTCAATATCGATAAAAGATGAACGGCGCGTGTCAGAAGGATAATGGGCAACAACTTCACCAACCACGTCAAGCAACGAAACGTGAAATTGTTACCCATTATCTTTGAGTGACAATTATAATATTCAATTGGATCATTTCCAGAGTGTCGCTTAATTTTATTTGATCTGTATCAAATTTGTTGTCAATGTATAATGTATATATGAATAAGTTTTGAAAACACCCGGTTTTCTAGTCTATAATTCTTAGTCTCGACATGAGAACAAAATTGTGAAAGAATACAAATTTAATTAAAAATTGTACCTACGTACCAAAAATTCTAGTTTTGCATTTGAAAAACAAGTTGAGCCGCCTAACGTAATTCCTGGTATGTCAAAAGGAATAGCCTTAGCATTTGAAAGGAGAAACCCGCTTCAAGCAATAATATTTTCAATAAAAAATTATTTCTTGACCTAACATTATTTCCGCTGGAATTTACCGAAGAAAAATTATTTTAAAGCATCTCAATAAGAATAATAATAAAAATCTGAAACGTAATGTGTATAACAATAAGTATACAACCATTATGAAAAGGTTAAATTAAAAACACTAAAAATAAAAGGATCTGATTTTCAGTATTACAAAAACACTTTAGAGAAGAATCTTTTCTTACCTTAAAATAAGATAAACATACTTTTGTTTTTGTGTAATTAGAAAACTTTTAATTTTCCAAGATGCTCCGTAGTACCTAATATTATCATCATCATTATTATTATTATTATCATTACTATTATTATTTAGATTATTCGGAAAAGATTTCTAAGCTATGTTCGGTACAAAATACCCAACCTTGCTCTTACGTTCTACAAGATGTGAAATTGAATATGTTAAAATAGACGCAAATTAACTGTAAAGTTTAATAAAAACAAAAATGTGTTTTTCGTACATAGAAAGAGGAAATGGGTTGGGAAAAAATTCTGGAAAAAATTAAGGGATTTGAATTTCTGATAAGAGAAAAATATTATATGAACTCTGTAATGTGATAAATGAGCTTAAAAATTATTATATTGTTTTGGTCCCAGGACATTTGTGCCGTTATATTTGGGGGGTGATAAATTACAATTCTGCTAGGTTACAAAACTCATAATATTTATTTTGCGAGTAGAGTATTATATAAAATTTTCGAAGAAACCCGTTTAAATTTCATATCAACTACGATCATATAAATGGAGAGGTAGTTCAAAATAGATCTAGATTTAGTTAAAAATTGTAAAAAATAGGCATTCTAAAATTTTTCAGATACTTTTTCAGAATTCATTTTATACCGATGTTTGATTGATTAATCAATCCAAAACTTCTTTAAACAAACGAATTTTTTTTTTCTATTCATAGTTAAAACGGGTTTTAAATAGATTAAAATATGATGTACAAAACGAACTACGAGTATGGTACATGTTGATGTGTTGTTTAAAAACTATAATAAAATTAATAATAAAATTAATTTTACGTGTAGAACTGAGTGAATCCAGGTTAGTTTCACAATACCCTTCCAAGCATCGTAGTTTTTCATCCCAAAAAAATTAAAAATGGTATCAAGCACAATACTATTCCATTCCAGTTTTTTCCTGTTTAAACTAGAATTAGACATATATTACATCGTATGAAAAGTGTCCGGTCTGACACATAGATGGTGCCACAAATTTAAAACCTATATGATTTTTAAATTCTACCAACCTTCAAATGATACCTGTTAAAATTTCATGACATTTCGATCAGTGGCTTGATAAGTGTTATCCGGACTCTGCATTAGAAAATCAACCATCATATTAACAGATATGCTGAATTTAAACGTGGTCGTACAACCACCGATGATGCACCACGCTCTGGGCGCCCAAATGAGGCTGTGACTCCAGAAAACATAAAAAAATCCACGAGAATTGAAATTTCGTTATTGTTAATTGTTTTGAAAGACTGTAAAGTAAAGTTGCGTGAGATAGCTGACATTGTAAAGGTATCAATGGTACGTGTTGGTCATATTTTGCACGAACATTGTTCCAAGAGAAAGGAATGTTCGAGATATCCACCACATTTAGAATAGTTCTCCCAATTTTTGAAAAAAGCTAACACAGGCTAACATGGCGATCATTTCCATCGACGAAAAAATATGGCCCAATTACACCTCCGGCATGAAATCCACAGCACAAGGTCACTTTTTGTGGTTGAATTGGAGTCTCTTGAAGCACATGTGGTTTGTTGCTGTCCAATAATGCAAATTTTGCTTATTGACAAACTCATTAAGCTAAAATAAGGTCCATCGCTGAAGATGATATTTCGATGAAAATCGGGATTTTTTCAAACTTTAGCAGAACGCAATCGGAGAAGTTTCGGCAAATGATCAAGTAGCTTCAGTTCTTGAGTTAATTTGATTTTGTAACGGTGTAAGCTACCGGTTACTAGATATCTAATTCTAAAAATCGAATAATTTCTATTGACGACTGTTAAAGTTGGGAATATGACATCTAGTGCATTAAAAATAAGCTCATTGCAGGTTTTTTCTATGAAATTTTAGCACGGCATACTTTATGAAAATAAAAATTAACATACAAAAATATCCGGAACAAGCTTATTTTTTTGCCGTCAGATCTACTTATAGTTGTCTATAGAGAACTGTTTGTAGATCTGACGGCAAAAAAATTAACCTTATTGGGTCTTTTTTGTATGTTAATTTTTATTTTTTTTTAAGAGGGTCACGCCAATGGAAATTGCTGAAGAAATCGACAAAAATCTTAATCATAAAAAAGCACCAGGAGTTGATGAAATATCACCGGGTCTATTCAAGGAACTTTCACGTAAAGCAATCATCTTCATCACATACTTATTTAATGCCTGTATGAGATTGAAGTATGTGCCTAAATGCTTCAAAATGGCCCAAATAATTATGCTAAAGAAACCAGGTAAACCAGATGAAGAAGTAACGTCATACAGACCAATCTCACTGCTTCCGACCTTATCAAAGCTGTTCGATAAATTACTACTAAAACGTCTAAAGCCAATGGTAAACGTTCCTGATTTTCAATTTGGATTCAGGAATAACCACTCCACAATAGATCAAGTCCATCGAATAACTGCGGTAATAGAGCAAGCGTTAGAAGAAAAGAAATATTGCCCCGCTGTATTTCTGGATGTATCCCAGGCCTTTGATAGGGTTTGGCATGAGAGATTGACATTCAAAATGAGCAAAATGCTACCACAAAACTATTGCCAGCTGCTTGAATCGTACCTCTCTGATCGCCAATTCAGAGTCATTCATGAAGAAACATGTTCGGACTTTTATCCAGCGATTGCGGGAGTTCCGCAGGGAAGCGTATTGGGTCCCCTCCTCTACCTTCTTTATACTGCGGACATACCTACGACGAATAAAACATTCATTGGCACGTTCGCTGACGACACTGTAATTATGTCAGTAGACAAATCTCAGCCAAGAGCAGTGGAAAATCTTCAACGAGCAATGGACAACGTTACTAAATGGACAATTGACTGGAAAATCGCACTGAATGAGCTCAAATCAACCTTTGTGACATTTACGCTTCGACATAAAAATAACACTCTTAATATATACCTCAATGGGGTGCAAGTGCCGCAGGCTGAATCGGCAAAATACCTTGGTCTGCATTTAGATTCAAGGCTCAACTGGAAACATCACGTGAAACAAAAAGCTGAACAGATACGATTGAAACAACATCAAATGTACTGGTTAATTGGACATCATTCCAAAATGAACTGTATTGCAAAAGACTGGTATACCAGACTATCTTCAAACCAATATGGATGTATGGTGCGCAGCTATGGGGTTGTACACATAAATCCAATAGAGACATTATACAACGAAGCCAAAATAAATTTCTTCGAATGGTTACCAACGCCTACCGATTTGTGACTAACAAGGAAATCCACAATGATTTAGAAATACAATTGATAGACGACGTTATCCGAGAATGTGCCATAAAACATGAAAAGAGACTTCTTACCCACACCAATCTTGAGGCCGTACAACTACTGGACAGTACAAACGAAGTAAGGCGGCTCAAAAGAATCAAACCACATGAGCTAACCGTATGAAAATTATAAACCAAGGGAACTGGACACTGATCCAGCAGACCCACACAAGTTTATGCTTATTTCATAAGTACTAATGTCAACCTTACTAATGAATTAATAATGTTTAAGATTGTAGTAGCCATATCAATTAAGTTGTCATAAAAAAAAAAAAAAAAAAAAAAAAAATTATTTTCATAAAGTATGCCGTGCTAAAATTTCATGTAAAAAAAGACTCATTCAGCTTATTTTTAATGCGCTAGATGTCACTACCCCGGACATTTATAGTTCTCAATAGAAAATTGTTTTTTAAAACTCGAATTTTCAATGAAAACTCGATAGCAATATAAAAACTTCTCGCCGGAATATGTTTTGAAAGTAAAATATATTTATCGTATGCAACTGATCAGTAATCACCCTTTGCCTGCAGCCTCACAAGGTTCTTCACACTAGCAATAATATCTTATTATACTGAGTATTGTACAAATGTTGACGTAAAAACAGTTGCTTACATTTAATAGTGTATTGTTTGCTCGAGAAAGGGTTTTTCAAATCTGATGCTTTAATTTATTGTTCTTTTTGCTAATGAGAGTAAGCATGTTTTGATAATGGACGATTTTTTATCGTTTTTTCTGATATTGGTAATGTTGCAACCTACCTTTTGTTTCATAAACACATTTACATTATATTTACTGGAGAGAATTTCAGTATTTTAGGATACTTGTGTAAGTTCATCTCTCTTTTCAGTTGAATTGAATCGTGTATGTATGATGTTGTTGTTGGTGTGAAATATTTAGGTATACTAATTGATTTCGAAATTCACTGAATTTGGTTTAACTGTGAAATAGTATTAAAGTAACTATTGAATAGAAAGCCAACTATGAAAACTCTGTCTATACTAAGTTTTATAATTGTTAACTTGATATTTGATTTAGTTTTGAGGGCATCGTACCGAAGTTAGCTGATTTTAAGTCTCATTAATCTTATTAAAATACCTTGTTAAAGTTAGCCGAAAGTTGCCAGTCAAAAATACAAAAATGATAATGCGGATTGTGTCTTTGGTTTGATAGACGAAAATAAAAAATCGACAATGTTGATCAATATATAGTATGTCAGCCGAAAGTTACCAGCCGATATTTGGAAGAATTATAATTTTTTCATTTTATTAATTTTTTTAAGTTGATATTAAAATAAAAGTTTTAGTTTATATGTTATGTCTACTCTAGCCTAATTCTGAAAAAATTTTGATGAGGATACGGGGATGTAATTTCACAAGATTTCTATAGTTCAATTTCTTGCGGATTCAATTAATGGCCCGGTGCCCTGGGTTAACCTAAATCCGCATTGATGCCACTATAGCCATTTGATAGGCTCTAATGTCTGCTAACAATAGTCCAATTGTGAAACAATTCTGATGGAGCACGACGGTGTAATTTGACAAGATTTCGATAGTTCAATTTCTTGCAAATTCATTGAATGGCCCGGTGCCCTAGGTTAACCTATGAGCATTGATGCCACTATGGCCATTTGATAAGCCGGATTTAAGTTGACCCGGGACACCGGGCCATTCAATGAATTTGCAAGAAATTGAACTATTGAAATCTTGTCAAATTACACCTCGTACCCCCATCGGAATTTTTTGACAATTAGTCTACTGCTAGTGGGCATTAGGGCCTATCAAGTGGCTATAGTGGCATCAATGCGGATTTAGGTTAACCCAGGGCACCGGGCCATTCAATGAATTCTTCAGAAATTGAACAATGGAAATTTTGTCAAATCACACCTCCGCATTCCCATCAGAATTTCCTCAAAATTGGACTGTTGTTAACAAGCATTAGGGCCTATCAAATGGCCATAGGGGACCATCAATGCGTATTTAGGTTAAATAAGAGCGCCAGCCTATTCAATGAATTTTTCAGAAATCGAACTATGGCAATCTTGTATTATATATTTATTTGTTTATGTATTTATGTTTGTATTTATTTATTGTGTGGAAAAAGCCGGCTGATATCTTTCGGCTAAAAGTAATCAATCAACATTGTCCATGTTGTTTACGGTCGGCTGGGATAGCGAAAACACTATCTGCATTATCGTTTTTTTTATGTTTCGGTTAATTTTAATAGTATTATTAAAATGGGGATGCAGTGAAATAGCAAATTGTACTTGTAATAAAAGTTACATTAGTAAGGTAATAATGTTAGTACATATTATATTAATATAATTTCGTTATATTCACTTAAATTTCAGTTATTCAAAATGACATACACTATGAGTTTTAGATTACAGATAACTGTGTAAATTATTAACCACGCATACATGCGTCCTAAGGTCGTCAACGTATTAAACAAAATATATATTAAAACAAGCTCGTTCTGCTCATTGAAAAGTTCCGCCTAACAATGCGATATTCTGGTTTGTACAACAATTTTGTATTGTCTCTCCATTCTTCGTACAGAAAATAAATAAATCAATTTAAAACGTCTTTTGCACTAAAATATATTTCGTACTATGTACATTAATAATAATATAAATAATTTTAAATTTATTTCATCATCAATGATGGGCCGAATTGAACCAAATTTATATTAGAAGAATAGTCCACAAAAAATTTAGTGTGAGTCATATGTGGCCCGTCAGTTGGAAATGTGATGGTTCCAGTTCGATTCCATAATAACCAGGGTGAGTTGATTATACCCAGTTGTTCGTGATATCGTGTGGATAGTAGATTACACTGTGCTTGTATTGCAAACTTTTTTTTCATGACAAGCGGGGCACCCGGGGGGTAAACTTAATTCGAGTACGCTGAATTCAATGGTGCTAGTCCCATTTCAAAGTTAGTCCCCATTTTTGAGATATCGCTTTCGACGTGTTTTTGCTCTGTTACCCTCATTTTCACGTTAATAGCTCCTAAACCATTAAGATTTTCGTTATGCTTTCTTCAGCAAAATTGTGGCGCAAGCCAAGACAAACAACTTTACCGAACATATCGAGACCGAAAAACCACATCTAATTTTTTTCTGCTTTTCATTTCGACGAAAAACACGGTTTTTATCAATTTTAATCATTTTGTTGAATTTAAATCGAGTAGAATCGATCGAATAATTATCGCATCGACAAATATAGATACAATAGAAACTATTTAAAAGAAAGCAAAATCGATTCAGTTGATTTTATGGTGATTTTTCCTAAAAAAAAATTCCTAAAAAATTAACATTTTTCTTCTCTTTGACAAAACAATGGAGTGCCGTTGCGATAGTGGATACAAATCCTGGATTATTCCATCCCATCGTTTTAACCAATTACATCACGTAAATTATCACTTTGGGCGGCAGTCCAAACGAGTGACGTAAGCACCTACTGTGGTGGAAGTCGAACTCGTATATATACAGTACTGGGAAAAAAAATTGGGCAAACGTATTTTATTGCAAATTGGAGTCTTTTTTGCTAAAATTACAAAACTTTTGAACGCAATTGGCTTATTATTTCATTTTAGATACATGTATGACGTAATTTGTTGAAAAAAATGTACCTGCAATTTAGGGGAAAACCCCCGAAAAATGCCAAAATATTCAAAATACGGTGATTGGAGTTAAAGTAATGGAATAAATTAAACACTTACTTTTTAATTTTTTTTTTGTTTTTTATTGATTTATAGAAGTTCTATCTTTAATATTAATATTTTGGTGCACCGCCATTTGCTCTTATTACACCGGTACAACCCCGCAACTGATGTGCAAAAAAATTGGTCAAGCAATTATTTTATTTTGAGCCGATCGTTCTTGGCCGAAATTAGCGTGCAGATATTACAATTTGCAATAAAATACGTTTGCCCAATTTTTTTTCCCAGTACTGTATATATACGAGTTCGACTTCCAGCACAGTAGGTGCTTACGTCACTCGTTTGGACTGCCGCCCAAAGTGATAATTTACGTGATGTAATTGGTTAAAACGATGGGATGGAAAAATCCAGGATTTGTATCCACTATCGCAACGGCACTCCATTGTTTTGTCAAAGAGAAGAAAAATGTTAATTTTTTAGGAATTTTTTTTTAGGAAAAGTCACTATAAAATCAACTGAATCGATTTTGCTTTCTTTTAAATACTTTCTATTGTATCTATATTTGTCGATGCGATGTTTATTCGATCGATTCTACTCGATTTAAATTCAACAAAATGATTAAAATTGATAAAAACAGTGTTTTTCGTCGAAATGAAAAGCAGAAAAAAATTAGATGTGGTTTTTCGGTCTTGATATGTTCGGCAAAGTTGTTTGTCTTGGCTTGCGCCACAATTTTGCTGAAGTAAGCATAACGAAAATCTTAATGGTTTAGGAGCAATTAACGTGAAAATGAGGGTATCAGAGCAAAAACATGTCGAAAGCGATATCTCAAAAATGAGGACTAACTTTGAAATGGGACTAGCACCATTGAATTCAGCGTACTCGAATTAGGTTTACCCCTCGTGTGCCCAGCTTGTCACATTTTTGAACTAGCACAGTGTTATTTACCAATGCTACTAACTGATCGAAGGCACTAATCGACGATGTTTAATTCCGAGTTACATGCAATGTTTTCTCTGCGGCTCTATATTTATTAAAAATATTATTTTTAAGAAAAGTAGTTTTCAGTAAATATGTTTTCTACATAAAATATACCCACGATCAGGTTTTATGTTGCTATCGAGTTATCGTTGAAAATTCATTTTCATTTGTTTTTTTTTTAATTTTGGTTTTATTATTTTTGGAAAATCTACACACGCAAACTAATAGCTATAATAGGATCTAGTAACCCATCTACTTTAGTCCATATGGAGAAATATTATATTATACACCAAGGTTGGGAAGTATGCTACTATAGCCCGAGCGAGTTAATAGTTATACACGGAGAAAAAAAAATCACCAATTTTTTTCCTATTTATGTATGGGAGTCCGATTATAGTAAGCTGTGCTATTTATTATTATATAATTCATTATGTATATAGGAAACATTCTATTTTGCATAGTAGACAGTGCTATATAGGAATCTCTCCTATAAATTACACCAATTACTATTTCCCATAGTAGTATTTCCTATTAACTATAGAATTCTTAGAAATTAGTAAGCCCTGCTATATATTATATAACAGTTTCCTATTTACATGGTAACCGTAGTAAATTTTACTATCCGCTATAGTGAATGTTCCTATTCATTAAATAGTAATATGTCCAATTATATTCCACCAGTGCACCGGCTCCCATATTTATTGAAATCTGTCCTATATATTTTTTTCCGTGTAGCAGAGACAACCTAAAATAGATATTTCATCCTTTGTAAAAATTTAAACTGCATGTTCATTTTCTGTAAATAGTCGAACAGGAACACATTCAAAATTATTTTGTTTTTGCGTATACGGATACGCAGTTTAAAGAAAAATCACAGATACAACGATGACATTGGAATTATCAGAAATAAATTTTGTTTAATTTTTTTAGTTCAAATGATAAATCTCATTTGATTGTCTGTGGTTATAGTAAGCGAGGGCTATAATAACACTTCTCAAGCGTAGTGTATATACTATTTTTTTCAATACTAAGTAGTCGTAGAAGGCACACCATTAGGGTTTTTTTATAAGCAAATTAATTTGATAAAGGAAATACTTGCCCTTTAATAATATTAAATATGTCGAAGTAGCAAGAATTTTTTACTGAACTGTACAGTATATGGGGAAAAATCATAATCTTCCTATCCATTTAAACGCATTACATCTAGAGTGTTTTTTATTAATTCATTCCAAAGTAGGAATAGAAAGAATAGAATACTGATAACGTGACCTTAAAATGTTCCAAACAGAATGTAATAAAAAAACGATTTGAAAGGAATGGAATTTGTTTTTTTAGTTCATTTTTTTTAGTTGTATATTATTTACAGTGTTGTGTATGTACTACATTAAAAACAAACAAACAACCCTTCAAAACAAAGAATATGGCGACTAATATTAAAAATATTCCTTTCGTTCTACCTTTTCATCCAGTACGAAAAGAATACGTTCCGAAAATCCGAACGTCTAGAATAAATATGTAAAAAAATAAAAAAAAGGAATAGAAGAAATGGAATGAATAAAAAAACAAAATATGTCATGTTCGGAACGTCCGGAATATTTGGAATGAATAAAAAAAACACTCCTGGTGTTCAATTTTCAATATTAACTAGTGGTCAATAATAAAATATTATTATCCACTAGCCGAGATTTTGTTTCTCAGGCAGGGTTACCAGATTGACAGATTTATCTGTTTTTCACAGATTTTCAACCGGCAAAACAGTAAAACAGATTTTATGTCATATATACAGATTTCTTGCGAAATGTTTATTCTTACAGATTTGATTCCAAATTATGTTTAAAGGGAAAACGTGTGGATTATGTTTTAAAGATATTGTTTCTAGGGTAAATATTGACATTTATGGGATCTATTTTTCTAATTCGAATGCAATGCACTATGGGTACAAATACGATTTTCTTTTTCGTTTTACTTTCCTGCTACATTTTGTTTAGTTTTGATGAAATTTTCGTAAAACGGGAATACACCAAAGTAAAGTGTATATGGTTTTATTAAATTGCTTTATCAAAGAGTATATAATTTTTTAGTTTAATTTAATACATATTTTTTGTAAATTTTACATTTAAATAAATATAAATTAATAAAATTTGTCGAAAGATAGAAAAAGAAAATCGGTAAGTTTACATTTAAATGAATATAATATATATTTTATAATAATAAGTTGAGGTTATGTCATCTGATTTACAGAAATACCGAACTATCAAACTGTATTGTAGCATTTTAGGTGTAAATTGTTACTTCTTAATAATATTAAAGTGGTTGTGTTAATTTAATATATTATTAAATAGGCCGAAAGAAATAAAATTTATGGAGAAATATTTTAAAACAGTTGGTGAGTTTTCATTCATTTGCATACAGTTTTAGTTACGGTTATAAAAAATATGTTTTAAATATTTACAGGAACCAGTGAAATATCAACACAAAATAATAATGAAGAGGTCGAAGCGATCAAGGATAAAACCCCTTCATTAAATCAAGAACATTCGGTACGAAACTAATAATTCTTTTGTTGGAATTGTGCAATGACCATGCCTTTTATTTTATTTTATTCCGCTAAGAAAAAGAGGAAGTGCTTGTCGTACATAAAAACTGGGAAGACGAGGACGATCTAAAATCATGGCTGCGTAAATCAAGTAATTCTACGGCTTTCTGTCAAATTTGCAGTATTGAATTAAAAACTACTGGAGGAATAACAGATTTGAAAAGACATGCAAAATCGGTCAAACATATCACCAAATCGAAAGCCATACAAATACACGAGCGCAGTAAAAGTTTATTTACGGGAATTCGTAATCAAAACAAAGAAGTAGCGAAGGCGGAAATACAGCTAAGCGCATTTTGCGGTGAACATAATATATCTTTTTTGACGATGGATCATCTCATACCCCTGTTAAAAGACGCATTTCCAGATTCCGAAATTATTAAAAAAATTACGTGCGCCAGAACAAAAACCACTGCCATAATTAGAAAGGTGATTGGAGATTCCCAACTTGATGACCTTTGTGCAATAATGAAAGGAAGTTTTTTTTTCATTGTGTATCGATGAATCTACAGATATTTCATCAACTAAATTATTAAGTCTAGTAGTTAGGACGCAGATAAACGGGAAAATCCTAGATTTTTTTTTGGCTTACTTAAAATATAAAATAGAGGTATGTGACGCTGATTCAATTTATAAAAAAATTATAAATTTTTTTTGTGAAAAAAATATTGATTTTAAGAAGTATATATAGGTTGGTTTTGCGGCTGATGGAGCTAATGTAATGACTGGCTCCAAACATTCTGTGGCTACTTTACTGAAAAAAGACTCCCCCCATTTAGTAATATTCAAATGTTGTTGCCATTCTTTTGCTTTATGTGCGAATCATGCTTGTGGTTTTTTACCTAAATACGTAGAACCATGTACTAGAGATATTTACAATTTCATACAAAATAGCCCAAAACGTATTGAACTGTTCACCGAATTGTAAATATTATTAGAATACGCACCCAGAAAAATGCTCCATCCGTCACAAACGCGTTGGTTATCACTCGAAGCAGCAGTCAGCCAAATTTTAAGCAGGTTTGAAGTAATGCGTATCTTTTTTCTTCACGATGACTAAGAAAAATTTGATTCCGTTCATCGAATCAATGAATGCTTCCTAAAACCGCAATTTGAGCTTTATCTTAAATTTTTAAAATATGTATTAAATGATATTAATAATTTAAATAAATTATTTCAAAGCGAATCACCCCAACTCCATAAACTCTTTATTGAAGTAAAACAGCTCTATCTAAAAATATTTCAGAATTTCGTAAAAGAGGAATTCATAACAGACGAAAATTTCAATAATATTAATTTACTTGATGATGAATTGTTACAAAGAATTATAGTAGATTTAAAAAATCTTTATTTAGGCGCTGATGTGACTGCTGCTCTCGTTAGCACTCATAAGCTGACGCTTGAAGATGAAACAGAGTTTAGGTCGCATTGTTTAACATTTTTTATAGAACTCTGCAGACACTTATTAAATAAATTCGATTTTAATAATGAACTATTACAATCGTTTAATGATTTATCACCTAGTAATATTATTGACAAAAAAAAATATCGTGCATTAATCTTGTAACTTGTTTTCCTAATATAATATCTCAAGATGAATATCAGGAAATTGATAATGAATGGAGGGAAGTTAGACTTCTGAATTTTAATGTACTCAACTTAAATCCAATAATGCATATTGATATTTTCTGGGAAAGTATATATAAGTAGGAACGGGGTGATGGCAGTGAATCGTTCCCTAAGTTAAGAAAATTCGTAATGGCAATTTTAACAATACCGGTAGCAACAGTAAATGTTGAGAGAATTTTTTCTCAAATTAACTTGAATAAAAGTAAAATCCGCAATAGAATGCAATCATCTACGATGGCCGGAATTTTGTTAACAAAAGATTTCATGAAAAAAAATCAGCAGGATTGTACTAATTTTAAGCCAACTAATTACATGTACCAAAAATTTAATTCTGAAATGTACGATTTACGAAAGTAAATAATAAAAGTTAGTTTTATTTTTAATTTTCATTAAGGTTTATTTCTTTTTTAACTTTATTTTATATAATTTAAATTTTATTTATTTACTGAAATTTGTTGTGATTCTAAAATATAAATGTGATTTGCTTAATTATTATTTTTTTTTTAATTTAATAGTTTTATTGCATTACTGAAATATGTGATAATTTGGTGATTTAGTATTACATGAATAAACAAGCAAACCAAACATAAAATTAGTTTTGTTAAATTATTTTCACGATTGAATTCTTATATCTTAAGGTTACTACTGTCACTAGACACATTTTTTACCAAATTAAAAAAAAACAGACTTTTTTGGGAAAAGGAACAGATTTTTAAAATAATATTCTGGCAACACTGTTAGCTGTCTGGTAACACACTCAGGCTACTAAAACACATGTGATACCTACTACGAATAATGATGCCTACTACGAATAGTAGTGGAAAAAATACATTATTGGCTATTCACAATCAAAACATTGAATTCTCCCTTGCAGACGTAGAAACTAACACTATTTACATTCGATTCGAAATCGCGGATAAATTAGGTTAGTATCATGTATAAACGTATTAAATTCTACTTGTCTAATACACGTCGAAATTTCTGGTAATCATATTAATGATAAACAACTTCAAACGCAAAGCATAAGACCTTTACGAATCCGTCAAATCAGAAAGTGCTACTGAGACGACATGTAAATATTTAGCCCAGAAATATTACAAGAGACGCCTTAAGAAGTAACAAAAGGAAATTTCGAGATAATACTTGGGAACGAGTCTATAAAACAAAAATAACATCTTACGTAATTCTTTGTCATAATGGCTGTAACTCAATCAATTTCATTTATACAGTGGAAAATATTCGAAACGCTATTAAGTTTTATTGCCAAATCACCTTTCGCTAAATCCTAGGTATAATACATTATTTTATATTCGATATAGCAGATTTTTTCTCTCCAATTCACGGTCTAATAAAAATAAAGCGATAAAATGAAAAGAAATTTATTATTATCTTCAAGCAATTAAACAACGAAAAACAAGTGATTTCTTTTTGTTCTTGCTTAAGTCCAGATAATAACTTAAGAAAAATAATACCATTCTTCCTGCATACCAGAGAATCATGTCGAATAATTAACAATATATAGATCTGTCGCCGGTGTTTTTTTTTTTTGTTACCCCACATATAAACATTTTTTAGACAGTCGTTTGCTTGAAATCGAACTCGTTCGATTACAACACTAAAATGAATTTTCACAAATTAGATTTTTTCATATATACGAGTATAGAGGGATGGTACATGGGAAAATTAGTAAAAATTTAATATTTGGAGGAAATTTTTTTGTGAAAGTGCTTAAGACGTGTTTACCTTGTTTGTGTACTCCGGTACCAACAACAACAAAAACAAGTTTAATTATAATTTTATTTCTTTGTCGAATGTTTCTTACACCGTGTTATATTGTTCATTGTCTTGTTGTTTTTGTACCTCCATTGTACTTTTCACAATGAAACAAAAAAATCACTTTTTTAATCAAACAAATTAAAAGAAAAATCGAGAGACAGAGAGAAGAGAAAAAAATATGTTCTGGAATTGAATGGAAACTGTGGAATTTATTGCTTTCGATATTCAATGGTGATTTATTCATTTGTTTGTTTTCAGCTTTTTTGTTTCATTTCGTTTTTTTTTGTTGTCGGGTTTGGTGTTTTCTAGGGCACATAATGTTAACAATATCGCGAAATATAAAAAATGACAATGTTAATTTATCGCTTGTTGTTGTTTTTTAAACTAAGTGGAAAAGGGTAATTTTCGTTATTTTTTGTTTGCTTTATGCTATGCTATTTTGGGAAAAAGCTTTATCGGTAATGATATGGAAATTGAATGGTTGTTTTATATAGTGATGAGGAATGTTGATATTACTATAGTATGGTAGTATAATATCGAGTGGAGTATACAAGTGACATAGAAATGTATTTCTAAAATTATTATGCGGGTCGTTTCTAGACTTTTATGATGTGGAACAACGGTGGAGCGTACTTTATGCGAAAAATTTTAAGCTTCTACTGAAAAAAGATTTATTTCGTTTCTTTTATATGTTGACAGTGTTTGTAATGGCTTATTGTAAACTAGCTCTCATTGTAATGAATATATCGCATATTTTTTCTAAAATATACAAGCTTGTTTGACTCAACACGTGATATATATTTAAATTAGTTTTAAGCTTTATGCTATCTTGCTAATACATCGGTATTTTGAAAACAAATTAAATATATATGAGAGTCAAGCAATAAGTACTCGTGTTAGGAATGAAGATTCAAGTTTTTTAAATGTTTTTTTTTTCAACGTAATCTCCTTTTAGGTCGATACGCTTTCGCAAAATTACTTCTTTTGCAGTTACTTCTTTAACAAATCAAATTAGGCTAACTTTACCGGATAAGTGGTGTAGTGGTTAAAGTTTCGGCACTAGGACCGGGTGGTACTGGCGAATCCCATCAGAGGCTGGATGCAAAGCGAATTTTCGTCATCGAATACGATCGATGATGTAAATAAACACAACTAAGACCCTCAGTTGGAGTGTGGAATTCCGCGCTGACTCGTTGTCCATGTCAGTATACAGGTTGACATGAAGCTTGCAATGTGCAGGTGGTATACTGTAATTGTGTGAATGGGTGGTGTGTGTGCGTGAATGAAAAGGGGGTATTAATCGACCTTCAAAGGAAATTAAATTCACTGGACAAATAATACTTTCTTTTAAAAAAAAACTTAATCACGGAAACTATACTAGTATCAGTAGTGTTGGTTACTGTAGTTACTGGTTACTGTAGTTACTGGATTAGTTCTTTCCAAAGTGATGTTCGAACATATCACTTTCGGTTATAAGTCTATGTGTGCCTGTTATCCATTAACAGACCCCAATGCTGGTAACATCCAAACTGCTTTACTAAATAAAGCCTTCATGAGAATCAAATTAGACAAATATTAAATGTTATTTAAAAACTATTTAAAATTTGAAATGTGTCTTAAGTAACGTTTGAGCTAAAATAAACCAATACTATCTCAAAAATAATATTATAGATAAAATAAATAAATGACTAAATTAAAGCTTCTTTATATAACCTAATCCAATTATGTAGTGCATAGTTTGAAAATCAAGAGAAATATCAAAACAGAAGAAAAGAAAAATGAAAAATGTACATAAGTAGCCGACTAGAAGCTCGATCGAGCCGAATGTTCGAAATAACATGAATACAAGGAATTGTCTAAGATAACCTTTCTCGAACACTCACTAGTTTGTGTGTGGGCGAGTCACTCATAGGCTGGATAGACCAGATGCTGATAAGCAGAATTACACCAATAAAAACTTACCCAGGTTGACACCTAGGCCTCGGTCCCATTTTGGAGAAGAAAGAGAGGAATAGTAAAAAAGCAACTATAACTACTTTACTATTTAAAAGTGGATTAGGAAAAGATAGGGTTTGAGGACCTTTATCGTACACTGGCTCAAGGTGTAGAGCACAATAATAAGTATGATGAACTGATGACCGGCTCTAAATGTTTTGGCCAAGAACTTAGCTAGACAAAGATTTTAGCTTTCATAAAAGTACTGGAATTAATAGCTTTGATAAAAGTACTGGTACTTCAGCAGCTACATTGTTGATCAGTAAGGCAGTAATGAGCACTAGAGATTTTTTCAATTCACACATTCGGACGTCATACGTATAAACAAACGTTTATGCACTTAACGTAGTGCTTCAAGCTGTTGTAATTACGATAATGGAATCCGTAGACTGGGTTAAGATATATTGCAATATCTGAAAGGGAGCATTATATTTTTATTGACAGTCAGGCTTATATTAAAGCAATGAAATCAATTTTCCGTATGTCGAAAGTAACGCAGTCTATAAATGCTTTCTTTTTTCGAAAAACAAAATAGGTCATTGAATTATCACGTTTTGAAAACTTTGGGGCGTCGAACATGTTCGTAAAAACACTCACGTAAAAATTACTATATTCTATAAGTCAATTTGCTTAAAAATTACCATTTTATAATAGCATATCGGAAGGCCAAAAAACGTCATTTTTGTCTCTAAAGCCTCGTTCTCATTAGTCAAGTTACTTGATTTCAAGTACTGGAATTCAACTAACTTGAATTCAAGTTTGCGTTCATATATTTTCAAGCTACTTTAGTCAAGTAGTTGTTTAAAATATCATCGAATGAGTTGGTGCGTGCTTTAATTTCAGTAATAAAAACTGAAATTACGCATGAATTATTAAAAATTGCAAATGAGTTATTAATTAAACATAAACGTAAACGGTTCATATGAGTAAGGAAGTGGATTTACAGAAGAAATAACCCATATAATAACCCAAATTTTTACTGAAAAACATTTTTGAACAAAAATCGTGATTTCCTTTTAAATTGTAGAAAGTTGATCTGGACCGGTATGGTGTTGTTGCAAAAATAATTTAAAATCTGTTAGTTCATAATAGATTTCCTCGTAAATGGTGCTGTTACTTTCGGTGGTAAACCGAAAAATCTCCAGTCGAAGCTGTCATTTCCGGTTGACCAATTTCGACCAAAATTCATTGAAGTTTCCCAGTTGGAGGAAAAAGTTTAGTTATGAAGTTTTATCCCGATCAATCAGTCCACCTGGTCTTTACAGGGGCAGATTTTCGGTTGAAAATGGTTGCTTGTCAAAAAACGTTACTTCCGCTTAAATTTAAAAAAATTGATTTAGAACGGCAATGTTATAAAAATGAATTTAGAATTTTTTAGTTTATAATCATTTTTCTTGTAAATGATATACTTTTCAAAATATTTGCAAAAAACGAGAAAGTTCGTATGGAAGTTTCCACTTCCGGTGGATCGATTTCTTTCAAAAGTCATTGAGATCTCTCTACTTACTAAAAACGCTTATTATGCATGAAGTTTCACCCCGATCGCTCAATCTATCTGGACAGTAGAGACTGAAACTTTGAAATCTACACTTTCTCTTGGGTAAAAGAGTTCGGTACGGGGTTTTTGCGTCCGTGTTTTTATGTGGTTTCTAAATGTTTTCTTATGTCCAATTTTATTTGAAATTTGCGGAAATCTATGTTCCTTCTTATCACCTCAAACCTCACGACTAATCCCTCCTCAATTGAGATACGAGAATCAAAGGCGCAAAGAATGAAAAAATGGGCAGGGACAATATCGATAACGTTTAGGGTGTAATGGTTTAAGTCAGTTGCATCTGTTTGTTACAAAGACGCCCAAACTTCCGCACTTAGCCACTCACATTTTTTTAGGAATTAAATTTTGCGAAAAATTTTATTTTTAAGATCGACGGCAATTTTTGTTACCGTGCACTCTTCGGTATGAGTGCGGCCGCGGTCATACCTTGCATATACCTGGCAAATATGCCCTGGGTTGCACACATACAGAAAAACTTTGTTATTTGTTGTTTTGAATAAGTTTTGGCGATCCAGGTTTGTTACTAGGTTAATACCGGTATCATATGTTGATTTTCATTATTTATGTGGCGGGTAAACAGCATTGCCACTCGACTTTGATTGGATAAGATGTCTGGATATTTTGATGGATTCCGCAAAGTTCAACTTAAATAAATATCGAACTTATCCAACAACTTCTAATTAAAATGTAATTAATTAGAAGTTGGTGGATAAGTTCGATATTTAACGTAAGAACGTAATCGACAGTTTCTTGTAATTTGAAAAGATTGGTTATTTTATTAATCAGATCGTACACTATGAAGTGTTTCCCGTACTGGACTACATATTACATTTCCTTTTTTGATATCTGAAAATGCGATTTCCGCAAGCTTATTATATAGGAGATGCGCTTGGCGATCATAATCCATCATCGTGGTTGACCTCGAGTCTATCCTTAGCAAGATTGATTTGATTTCCAGATTGAATACGTCAACGGTCTGCTTGGTAAGGTGGCTTGACTGCCTTGCTTCCATTAGATCAAGCCTGGACAAGCGTACGTGCTTTAGCGGGGTTTTCTTTAATATGATTTAATCCTTGCTCGATCTAGATTGTTGCGCAGAGCACAGCTGCGTAGGGCGACTTGCTGACATCACAAAATGTGTGAATAGTGATTGCCGATACCGTTGGTGTGTTTGTAATTCCTTCTATAACGTGTAACAAAAGCTGCACCCGAGTTCGTCAAAATTTTTTTATTTTACAAACTATTCCCAAATTAATATGTATGAAGAAAAATGACGAACATCAGTCGCAGACAACTTATATGAAAACGAATATCTGCGAAGGGTCGTTCACATTCTATGTCCGGTTACTAAAAGAATACCGTTAATAGATAACTTTGTTCCACTTTCTATTAATTTGTTAGCGCTAATTAACGAAATAACCACACATAGTTAAATTTTTGAACAGAAAAGGATAAACAAGAAAAGCTTGTTAGATATTAGCACGACAAGTGCATAAGGCATGTCGTACTACTAAACTATTTCGAGCAATTTGATAAAATCAAGATGGAACAGGATTTGAGTAGCAGATTCTTCGGAAAGAAGATCAAATAAACTCAATAAATAGAGCAATCCAGTAACATCGAATAAAAACAGAGCAATTGAAAATCTCGGTGTGAAAATCACACCGCAAGGAACAAGAAATATCTGAATCGTTGTTTCAGCATAACAACCACTTCAAAAATGATGGAGACGAAAGAAAAACATAAAAATATCTCGAATCTAAAATAACCGCATTAAAATCATTTTGTGCTAATTACTTAACCAACAACAACAAAATTCGAGCTAATACACCGACGCTAGAGCCAGCACGCCAATAATCCATATCCGAGTTTTGCCCTTTCTCGTTCATTTTAGTTAATAAATTTTTAAAATTTTCATCTCGTGCATTTCGGTCGTGATATACAGTTAAATCGATGTTCCACAGAACTTCACTTCTGGATTGGAAAAATTCCAAAAAATTTATAATTTCTGCGCAACTCCACTTCATTTTTATTTTCAATTTTAAACTCACTTTTTTTATAAAGTACTTTCCACACTACTAAATTGTATAATGAAGCTCATCTCAGACGGCTCATCTTGAATACAAAAGTTGAAAGGGTTTCTACTTTACTTGATACTTGAAGTAAAGTAAAATTAATTTGAATTCAAGTAAAATACCACGTTCATATTGGTCAAAAGACTCAAGTTACTTGAATTCAAGTAACTTGACTAATGAGAACGAGGCTTAACAAACCGATGTGCAAAAGTCTCTATTTCGTCGATCAAGTGGTATTGAAAATGTATTATTTGCCGTGTTTCTTGGCACACATTGATCCGGATCAGTTCAAACTTTATATCAAAAACCTGAACCAAATTTTGTTTTAGATCCCAAATTTTGATTTGAAATCTGGTAAGCGCCTTTGCATTGTTTCATGAAACATGAACTGAACCGGATTTCATTTCATGAAAGGTTTTGCTACAGATTCACGAGCTTATAAGTTTCGGCTTTAAATCTTTATTTTCACCACAAAATTTTATTTAGCGAAGTTTTTATACAAACAAAATTTTTGTGTTTCTTCAAAAATGATGCCGCCGAGAACATTATAGTCAATGGAGACCACCGAGCCACTACTATCTTTTTCGTTCCCCAATTGAATGACAATAATGTGGCAACACGCACATGCATAACCGATTTATTGAAGAAAATATTTTACGAGTGCATAATTTTGCATAATGAACCTGTGAATTGGTCTTCATGGTCGTGTGATTTAACACGTTTTGATTATTCTCTATATTATTTTGTTGATCTGTGCCGATAAACCAGATATGATGGAATTCAAAATTCGCCTTGGCCGAAAGTTATTACTTTCAGATTGCGGCTTGTTAGAGTTAGCCCCTGTCCCACATGTCCACGATTATATTTAACTATTACCACGATTTTTAGGCGTTTTAATACAATTTAAACTGCCATACATCTTAAGAAGTACATACCATATATTTATGTTATAAGTATTTCAAAATGTATTTATCTTACGTCGCAATATCCAACGTTATCCAGTGACCGTCGCCCATCTATAAAAAAGTATAATAATTTTTGTTTTCATTTTCACCCAATTATAAATATTCTTCTTCTTTTTTGAATTTGAAGGTTATTAAAAGAGTGGAGCCGCTTATGTCACTTATACCATAACCTCGGTTATAGAAACTTCTTGTGAAGGAAAATAAAAAATAGTTGGCCGAAAATTTCAATTGTGTTCACATTTTAAACAATAACGGCTCTTTACATCCAACATCTACTACCAAATAAATTTGTTCAGTTTGTATCATACTTTCGAAATGCTGATATTATGTTTAAACACAACTTTTCTAAACTCAGAATTTTGTATACGCCGTGTATTTCAGTTTAGTACAATCAAACCTTGATAGACCCTTTACAATCCGATTTTAAGGGGACATAGCACCTTCAAATTTTCAAAAAATCGAAATTTTTTTTATGATAGATTATGTTAGAATGAACGTTTAAAAACATGATTTTAATGATATAAACATAAAAATCTCAAAAAAAAAATTCATTTTGTTTATTGCAAAGCGCGCCAAAGTCGTTTTTTTACGCGGTTATCTCAAGATGACGAACTTTAAACGCGGTTATCTCGAAATGACGTTTTTCAAGTTGGCGTACAGGATTGAGAAAAAACTACTAATCCAATCGTTCTAAAATTTTAACACGTTGATCTACATATATTTCTGCTCAGAATGAACTACGGAAGGCATAATCGGCTTTCAATTTTTTGAGTTACAACTAATTGGGGGGGAGGGAACAAAAAAGCTGCATTTTCGAAAAAATTCCGCCATTTTTTTATTTTTCAACCAATTTTTTTCCTTTTAGTTCATTCCAAGGGCGATTTAATGCTGAATAAAACCCCGGGGGCCTACTATGGAAATCGATCGTCGACGTTTTTTGTTCGTTGTTTATATTCAGCAATAGTAATTACTATTGCTGAATATAAACAACGAACAAAAAACGTCGACGATCGATTTCCATAGTAGGCCTCCCGTTTTTTTTCGGACGTTTCTGAGAGTAGTTATGATGTACGCCGCAAATTTTCAGTGTTTTAAAAAAACCCTTGTAGCAGACGACAGTGGGCTAAAAAAATCAAAAAAAAAATTTTTTGCAGTTAAATAAAATGTCAATGGAAAGTTTCATTAAAAGATATCTCTTTTTATTCCATTAAAAAAAATCTTTGAAAAACTTTTTTTTTTCAATTTTGAAGGTGATATGTTGTCCCCTTAATGGAATATCGCCTTTATAAGTAAAACTAATCGATACGTAAACTGACTTCATTATGATTATACATTCAAAATAAATATTTAACCAAGGGAAATGATTTATTCGACCCTATTTCCTTTTCACAGTTTACCTGTACGTCAACACATGTGGGTACCTACCACTGGTTTCTAGGTATTATTATAGCTAATTTCACAAACGAGGAAGCAGAAGATTTAATTTTATGAATAATTTTTCGGAATTTTATATTATTTTGTTTTTCCTGTTTTGCTTTATATTTTAAATATGTACGTAGTAAAGCTACACTACATATTCAGATTCACCGTCAAACTACCAGGTGTACCATACATAATTTAATTTCAAAAATCAACAAAAATAAAATTTTATTTTCACCAACAAAATAAATATTCAAAGCTTTAAATTTCCAAATAAAATAAAACACTAGGCACTAAGTTAATTAATTTTAATTTCAAAAAATCCTATAAATATAAAGCACTTTCATCGGAAAAAAAACTTGAACAAATTGTAAATAAATTTAAAAGTCAATACGAAATTTGTATATATAGTATATATCAAATTTAATTACCGAGTATTAAAAAAATATTATCATCAGACTATAAATTGGATGTGTACGTACTATATACGAGTATTTCTCACAATGATATTTACATTACGAGTAAATAATACCATTTACAGTCAGTGAAGTACAATCTATGCACGTGTTCTTTAAGAGTTAAATACATTCTTTCAATACTTTTTGTCGTACGATAATATTGGACTTATCATAAGCATAACACATTCGCCCCCTAGATCGACCTTAAGAGAGATTTCATTGATCGCTCCAATGAACGACGTACCATATTTCGAAGCAGGACGAACGGTTGAATCCAGAAAGCAACATCCGAATGAGAGCTTCATTTAGTTTTATGAAAATATGTTAACACTGCAATTCCGAACTCCGTATATATTGAGTAGGAACATGTACCCTTATTTGCAATACGAGTATCATTTGACAAAGACAGAAATTTCTCATCTAATAATGAGCTAATTAAGAGTTGTGTTGCATTGGATAATGCTTTTAAGAGGTTCCGTGGGCAGCCTGAAAACTTTACAAAGCATAAATAAACTACCAGCGAGCTAACCGGAGGTGTTCCGAAGGCCCTAAGACCGTATAACCAACTAAAGCTCAAAGCAAGTCGACAAAGACACTAGAATACAGCAAACTTCGTACCACCAGCCGAATTTTTCTGTTATAAGACAAAATGAACCATAGATAACTTTTACAGTCCTATACCTATCGGTATCGTCATTACTTTGTTGGAACTGCGGCAAAATTGGAAATTGCATTACAGGGTGTGATATTTCGTCTAGTAAGAATTTTCTGTTGTGCCTGTGGAGCGAAGTACATTCTGAAATCAAACTACCCTATGTACGCCGTGAAATCGGTAAACAGAAGTCCAGAAATGAAAATCAAATGCTTAAATTATTCCCGCCCAATATTACAGCGAGCCAAATCACAAACATACCTTGACAATCAGAAATAGGAGTCATCCTTTCCAAAATAAATTTCTTATAAAAACCATGGTTTAACTCTCGAATTCCGCATGATGTATAAGATAGCAGAAAATTTCCGGCAGAAAAAATGTGTTTTGCTATTCACCGCTAGAGGCATCACTATCACAAAAATGAAATGTTTTCTGCTGATATTTTTTTACACCAGCAGACAATTTTTGATATTTTTATGCAAATTAATAATTCTCAGCAGAAAATTTTGTGAAAAATCAGAGAATTTATGAAAAAGAATAGAAAATGTATGTTTAAACATTTTGAAGCGATGAAAGTTAATTTTCTTTAAAAAACGATTTGCGTATGTATAGTGTATAGTGTAAGCACTCTCAAAACATACTTAAATTATCATAATCATCATTATGCAAACACAGGGCAACATCAAAAAAACGGCCATCGTTGAAAGCACTCCATATATTTCTGAAGTCATTTTAATGTGAAATGTTTTCAGTTTTTTAACAAAAGTGTTAGAAAAACCCCCTGTAACTACCCTGAGTGTATGTTTTAATGGTAGTTGCGATCGAAATCCATATACATCGTTTTTTAAAGAAAATTAACTTTCATCACTTCAAAATGTTTAAACATACGTTTTCTCTTCTTGCTCATAAGTTCTCTGATTTTTCATAAAATTTTCTGCTGAGAATTTTTAACTTGCATAAAAATATCAAAAATTTTCTGCTGGTGTAAAAAAATATCAGCAGAAAAAATTTCATTTTTGTGATAGTGATGCCTCTAGCGGTGAATAGCAAAACACATTTTTTCTGCTGGACATTGTCTGCTATCTTATACAGCATGAATTCCGCCCAAATCACGAAAATGCGATCTAAACTAATTCCGTCATAAAACACGAGTTCTTGCTAAAATTGTGGGAAATATCTTACAAGCGACTGCAAATAGAATGATAATCCACCGTATTAGAAGTCGACATCGGCACTCGGATTCCAGAGTTGATGATAGTTGTGAGCCCAGTAACGCGAAGGTAAAACGGTTAGGATGATTTAATCGAGAAAAACAAAGCAAAACATCAATGCTTAAAATACTTGCATACATAAAAACATCATCAGTATATTGTTGATTACATAATTGCAAAATGGGTCGAATTATAAAATTGCTTATAGTATTATAGAATTATAAAAAAGCTGTGTAATAAACTCCCCAATGATAGGACTAGAGTCAGATGAAAAGCAACATGCCTTAAATTATGAGCAACGGTGCATCTTCAAACTATTAAAGACAGTTTACCGAACCATAAATAAGGACGAGGTAATAAGGTCAATGCTGTCACTTACACTAAGTAGGAGCAAATATAAAGATATTATGAGATTGAATCAAATAAAAGACTGAGGACGTCGTCACTGAAGAGAATAAAAGCTCATGGTACTCTCCGATGGCATTTGCCAAAAAAGATTCACCGAAAAATAGGGCTATTTCTTCCCGTTATTAATGGATTTCTGACTAACTAGACAAGACCATTTTTAAATCAAGTTTGAACCTAAAAGATCCTTCCGTCTCAACTGGAAAACATAAATTTTTTGACATATGTGTCGGTTCGTTTGGCAAAAACTCTTTATTGAGTATCAATGTGGAAACCCCTAATTTTACTAAAAAAGATTATGTATTGTTGTTATGTTGTGATCGAAAACGACTAAGAGTGAATCGGGATAGACTAGAGGACAGCCATTGTAGAAGTGCCGAAAATCGTACGACATGTAAGAAGATTGCTTCGGAGTGGTATCGACGTTTTAAAAAGGGCCATTCTGTAATTTATGCTCATTTTGATTCAAGCGATACCAATTCCATTGGGGTAGTATTGGGCTTTTCCCGAAACACAGGCAAAGGGAAGACGGGCTCAGTTCATATAAAAAGAAAGTTAATTCTTACTTGAAATTGTTAAAATACGAATTTTAGCAATATGACGATGAAACCGCGCAAATTAATTTAAATCCAAATCTTATTCATTCTATGGCCAAAGCCGACGTCTTTCTAAAGTTAAATCCACTCACTGCCCGAAAACTTCCGCTTACTTAGGAATCACCAACACAATTGAATTATTGAAAGTGAATTTTATTGGTCAACAATCATAAATAATGTGAGAAATTTTGTAAATGTATGCGAGATCTGTAAATGCGCTAAAGGGATAAACTACAAAAACCCAAGCACCACGTACGTTTCCGATTACCGTTCAAACCTAGTGAGAATCTTTCTGGACTTCTTAAGGAGTTATCCTCGCAAGCTCGCTGGGCAGGCACTAAATCAGGAAATTTTCGGACTAATGGCTGATCGGTTCATTGAATTCAGGCCTCCTCCCCTTCCAAATCCCTACATAGTGTTTAAACCACCTTTAGTTCATTTCTCAACCAATACAAATAGAAATTTGGTTACTACCCTAACTTTTAAAAATCTAAAAAAGTAGTTGCGGCTATACAAACTTCACTGAATGTACATAGATATGTATACTTGTATATATATAACTCGCGCGCAAATACAGAAACATGAACCTTCATCGTATTTCGCCCGCCACCCCGCTTATATATAAAATATAAATGTTTGCGCTTTATAAATTTTAGTGGGAAATGAGGAAAATCACTACAACAAATTTTGTTTCCGTTCGTAATTTTATAAATTTACGTTCAAAAATAAAATATGATGCCCCAAAGTTGGAAAATAAATAAAAAATAATTAAATTTAGATTAAAATAAATAACAGTCATGTTGTAGGTTATTTGTAGCGGATCTGGTTATATTTCAATTTATTTGTATTTATGTATCGTACCTACATGAAACGTTTGTAGTAAATGAACAAGGAACATAATTTTTTCGAATTCTTCAATTCTCGTGTATGATGGATTATCGTTTTTATTTTATATTGAACGGACCTCCCTGATATAAAACATAATAAAGATCTTATAAATGTTATATTTAACTCACTTAGGTTGTCAAAAGCAGGCTACAGTAATGCATTTAGACAGCTAAACTTATGATATTGATGTGGCACCTAGCTGTATATACGAGGGCAAATCAAAAAGTCTTGCAATTTTATATGAAAAAAAAGAGTGAGTGAGACAGCAATATTTTTATTTTTCGACATAATCTCCTTTAAGGTTTATACATTAGTCACATGGAACAATTAACTTGCCTAAACCCTCTAAAAAAAAGATTTCTTTTGCTCCATAAAATATTCATTTACAACAGACTGTACTTCATAGTCACTGGAAAATTTCGGGCCCCTTAGTGTTTTTTTTTAAATTGGGAAACAGAAAGTAGTCACTGGGTGCCAAGTCTGGACTGTACGGTGGATGCGGAATTTCCACGAAGCCGCAGCCCTTTAATGCAGCTTGAGCAATATTAGCCTTGTGCACTGGTGCATTGTCGTGAAGAAGCAAGATTTTTTAATAACTTTCCTTGGCCGTTTTTCCCGGATCGCTTTTTTCAGTTTTCGCAAAACTTCTGCGTAATATATGCCTGTGATTGTGGTTTTCGGTGCAATATAATCGATTATCAAAATTCCTTCAGCATCCCAAAAAACTGTTGCCACAACCTTACCAGTAGACGGTTGAGTTTTGAATTTCTTTGGTGGTGGTTCACTACGTTTAATCCATTGCATCGATTCTTGTTTGGATTCCGGATCCCAATGATAAAGTCATGTTTCATCGCCTGTTATTATGTTATCCAAGAAATTTTCTGGATCTTCTTTGTACATATCTAAAATCGCCTTTGAAGTACGAACACGCATTTTTTTTTGTTCTGCATTCAACAAACGGGGAACCCATCGCGCACTTACTTTCGACATGTGAAGGTGGTCATGTAATATAGTATATGTGGTACCGTATGAAAGAGAAAGTCTCCACGCTAACCGCGGAACAGAAATACGCCGGTCCTCCAATACAATAGATTCGGCCAAAATTACGTTTTCATGGCTAATAGCATCTGCTGGCCGATCCGAGCGGTTGTCGTCTTCAAATGACTCCCGACCACTTTTGAATAATTTTACCCACCTTGTTACTGTGGCATATGATGGTGCAGATTCGCCGTAAACTTTTGATATATAGTTGAATATATAAATTGCATTTCGTCCATCTTTATAGAAAAATTTAATAAGGGCGCGATATTCAATTTCATTCATTTTAAGAAAAATTCAAAACACGTGTTACTAAATTGACAAAAACAAACGAACTGTAAAATTTACATCGAAATGTTCTTCTAGAAGTTTCATCGCGACAAAAAATGGTTTTGAAAAATATATTGTTGTCTCACTCACTCTTTTTTTTCATATGATATTGCAAGACTTTTTGATATACCCTCGTATGTTCTGTTGGTGTAGCAACAGTCAAATTAATAACTACCTTGCATGTATTCACCATGTGCTTAATATACTCCAACAAAAATTTGAACGTAGCAGTAGTATAATGTACCAGTCTGTATGCCTAGCTTAGTTATACATCTAGGGTTGCGGATTATTCTGATAGCCAGGCGAACGATTGAACAATAATTAAGGGAAGGCAACCGAAAGGCTAAGAATTGCATTTACAATTCTGAAGCCTTAATCCTAATGAAACCTGAAGCGTCTGTTATCCATATGGAGACTTCTTGTTGCAGAAGAAACATAAACTATAGTCCCACAAGTAAACTGCTCATAACAAATATTTCGACTTTTAGCTTTCGTACAACGATCGGGCGAAAAAAGGTCATGGCGATTTCATACATATTTTCCTTTAACAGTGACATTAAATCCCAATTTGTCACCGATATGGATAGTATCTAAAACTATGGATAGTATCTAAAGTTGAATGATAAAACAGTGGATGTTAAATGAGTGGGATTAGGTCAAGGTAAGGAAACTATCTAGGTTGTCATCAGAAAAGGACATTTAAAATTCACCACCAGCTTTCGAAACCATAAAAAAAATGATTTGCACTAATTTAACAGTTACCTATATCAACTTCTCAAAACCTTCCAGAACGAAAGAGAAGCTTTAAATATAATTTAGACTATGAATAAATATAAGCCGTCACTGATCTTCCACTTTTAAGAAGACAACATAAAAAAAATTTAAAGAATTCGCGAACTTGAGAACTTCAATTACGATGTCGTATAACCAAGATAAAACAATTGTTGTGGTAGATACTTTACCAGAATGACAATGCCGTTGAATCAGACCACCACCGTAAAAAAATATTTTAAAATTACTGAGAATTACTATGAAAAAAGGTATTCTGTCCTCGTTACAAACACTGTGGAAGGCATCACCAATAAAGTGCGGTACAAGACGCAATAGTATTAAAAAAATATGAAAGAGCCCATGGAACCGATAGTTTTTTCCCAATATCTCAAAAACCTTATTCGCATTCTTGCGCAGTATAAACGAAAACTACATACATATATCTAGAAAGCAGCAAGGGATATTGTCGGATCACACACCTGTTAATATGACAATCAGTGCAACGATTGTTAAGAAAACTAGCCCAGCTTGGCATAGCAATAACAAAACCCGTTGGGGAAAAAATCCAGAAATTAGTTGAGGATATTACTAATCTTCAGGTGTTAATTAAAATTCCGATCGAACTAGAAGAAGTACATTACAGAACTAACATTAGCGAACAAGAAGCGGCATGAAGTAGTACTCCGTCAGGTTCAAAAGAAATTCGCCGACATATTATTTATCCTCTGGAAGTTAGAGAACTGATTGCAGCAAAATGAATAGCAAGAAAGCTCCAATTTCAAAGTAAATTCAATGGTCCACACAGACACCATAATTTATTGAAATATTGGCCAAAATACAATACACTAACATGAAATTCTATTTATCAAAATCCAGCAAAAAAAATTGATGTACATCAAAAATTTTGTTCTATGTTATTTGACAAAAAAATCAACTTTTTTTTTATGTACATCAATTTTAAAAAATATACATTTTTTCGTAAATTTTTTTGTGATGGATAATTAATACCAGGACAAAGTGAAATGTCATTTTTTGTAGAAACGTCAATTGGTGTGTTAAATTAAAAATAAATTAAAGCATGTATTTTAAAATTAATTGAAATATATTTTAATCGTTCATTAATAAATATGTGACGATTATTCGTTCGGAAATATACATATTATGGTGAAAAATTCCTGAAATCACAAATTTTTGGGAGTCATGTTTGAATTTCATGTTTTTTATATTTTCAATGTATAGTCTTGATTAAAAAAAAAGTTTGTGGAAATTTTGTTGTTGTTGTTAAAGATACAGGATGTCAAATTTTGATAAAAATGATGAACATGATGTTGTATATATGGCTATAAAACGAAAACTAATTATCCGATACTTATAAACGAGAACTCATTTTAGAGATAAATGAATAGGGATTCTAAAAAAATTATAAAATTGGTACCATGTTTCAACTCTTCCTATTCAAAATGGCCGCCAAAATAGTATTTTAGAATTTTCTCAATAACTTATTATTTTTTTTTTTTTTTTTAATTTTTCCTCATTTAATTCTATTGAACACACGAAAAAATTGTACTTGAGTTATTTTTTGTTTTCTTGCAAAAGGCATTTTGTAAAGAGATCTACCTATTTTTGTATTTAAATTCAAATTTTAATGTGGCATTTTTTTTATTTTTATTGGATCTTTACATAATATGGATGAAATGCAGTCCTGGTATCGCGAAATTTTTTCCATTGGTGCAAATTTCCATCCTGGTTCCATAAATAATTAATTTGACATTTGGTGTATTATACAAACACAAACTGCATGTGTTCCGCTGCTTCCTGGTTGCACACAGTATTTAGGACGAAGCAGATAAAATTTAGAAAACCCAATTTTTTTTGACTCTTCATCCTTATATTTGATTTTGTACCTCTCATAGCACTCCTTTAATGTGCACATCATTAGACGTTTCTGAAGTTAACTTTTTCAATAGTTATATTTACAATCGTTTTTCCCAGGCATTATACGACTAACATCATCATCATTATAATATTCTATCACTGAGTCTCTGAGTTCATCACTTACCCGTTTGCCAGCTTTGGGTGCTGGAAGGCTCAGTGACTCATTCTTGTTTTGAATATTTTTCGCTGTTCATACCATATACTGCGTTGTGTTAAATTCTTCCTGGATTTCTTGTATTGTTAGTGATTTCGGCAATGTAGGCAGCAACTGTATTTTATCACAATTTTTCTCCAACTGTGTAGCAAAACCTAATTTTGCTAACAGAATTATTATACAGAGGTTTCTGAAGCGGTGATTGGTAGCCGGCTAGTGCTCTCGGTGGAGGTCGTGGGGTTTCAGAAACTTGTAAAATACTAGAATACACCGCTGAAGGGAATATAACGAATCATGTTCTCAGTACGAATTTAGCTGGGGTTCATCAACGTAGTAGTTGGAGTTCAAATTAAGCCATGTTCAAATTGATAACCAAGGAGAAAAAAAAAATAAAAAAACCAACAAAATTAAATTTTACAAAATTACTAATCTAGTTTGTATTTCTATACAAATTATTCGTGAAACAAAAAAAAATCATTTACAAGAAAAGTATAATTACAATACTAAACATCGAAATACTTATCCTAAAAAATTGCGAATTAAAATGTAATTATAATAGGTAGATAAATTCGCCAATGAACAAAATAATTCTATTTGATAGTCCGGACTTTTGCTTAGCTAAATTATTTAAACTTAATTAGTATGTAAATAATATTAAGGTTTGACTCCATTTATATACATGCGATTTTACGAAATTTAAGAAATTTACTTTGAAATTATTAAAATGAAAATATTTAAGACAGCCAAATTCTTTCTTACGTTAAATAGTTAAATTAAATTTTTTTATTTTCATTTTTATTTTTTTTTGATTGAATTTCAATATGGAGCAACAATTTCTCGTTTTTTTTCGTATAAATATTTTTTTATAATAGCAAATAAATAGTAGTAATATATACATATAATAAATAATTTTATAAATTTTTAAATAAATAGATAAATAAATTTTAAAAACTCATCCTGAAGTGGTAAATTAATATCCGATCCAACAAGGTTGTTTTCCACAGCTGATCACCAATATCCGTTTTATGTAGGGTTTACTTTTTTTTATGTATCTTCCAATCTATGTACAGTAGATACAATTTTGATGCATACAACCAGTGCCTTCTATAGTACTGGCCTGTGACAACATTCATTTTTTGCTGATGACGACAACGTAAGTCGACAACCAGATGTCAGCATAATTAACTAAAAATAATACACTTTGCCTCCTTATTACGACGGCAATAAATTTCACAAACTTAACAAATAAAAATCTGAATTATTATACAATAAATTAATAAATTATGAACAATTTTAGTGTAATTGATTTTCGTAATTCATAAATTGAATTTTTCCGATCCACATTCAAGAAGTAAATGAGAATTTAAAGAAATGCGCCTATTTAGATAACGTAATACAAAGTTCTAGTGTATTCCACTACAAAAATATAAATAAAACCGTGAGAGCAGAGAATATTATGTCAGTGATCATTTTGTTTCTATTTTGTCATTTCATTTTTGTATTTTATTGTCATTTTCATTTATGTCGAGTTCACGTATGCGATCAAAAAATGATTCGCGAATCAAGCCAATCTTTGAGCGTAATTATTTCGCATTATTACTCATAATTTGTAATTTTTTTTATTATGTTGGATGCTTCCGATCAAAATTTTCCCAAAGTTAAAATTATTTCATCTCGGACGGGGAAATTTGTATATGTTTTCAATGGTTTAATTTTTCTTTGATTCGCGAATCATTTTTTGATCGCATACGTGAACTCGACATTAGTGTCACATAATTAGTCGAAGCCGTACGGTACGATGCATTTTTTCTGTATTTTACATGATATCCGTACTTCTTTTCCTATTTTTATTGAATCTACGTACCAATTACAACAATTTTGAATTAGATGATATTACAAATCGACTTAGGTTGGATAAAAATGACAAAAAAATGCCAAAATCTAAAATAAAAATGTACATGCATTACTAGAAAAATTAAAAAACGAATATCCTTCGGCTTCAACAGTTTGTTTGAAACTAAACAAAACAAATTAACAAAATTACAAAACAACTGGAGTGGAGAGAGAAATAATATTTTTATTGTTTTGTAATTTTGTATGACGAAATTTATTTTGGTTTTATGAGAACGGGGCGGTGCCAAAAACTAGAAAAAACTGGAAAACGGAAATAAAAAATGAATAACCTTCTACTTCGATGTAATAATTGCAACTAAATATATTTTGTGATGTGCTTTCCTTTTTAAAATTTATCTGCCATCTAGTTGAACCATCGACTTATGCGGGAACTATAGATAGAATAATAAAAATAAAAAAAATAACGTAAGAGAGCGAGAGATAGGATTTATATGTATTCGACCATACTCAGAATAAGGAAAATAAAAACTATAAGAAAAATTGCGTTTTATTTTGCTGTCATTTAAAAAGAATAACCGAGCGAAAATTTTCGTCCAAGAATAAAAAACTTAACAAATACAACAACAAAACTCGAACAAATTTTTGTGCGTTGAATGTAATATGCATGTTTATTATTTTATGTATCGTAATTTTGAATTGTCCGTGTATATTATCTTTTCTATTTATAAAATATTCATGCACACATATACAAATATGAATATAAAATCACAAATAATTTTCACTACACCGTAGAATTGTATTTTTCTAAACCTAACCTAAAAAAATAATTTATCGAATTGCGGTAATTCAAACCGCATATAAATATTTTTTATAATTTTAAACACATATATTTGTTGATATGTAATACATTTATACTCAAAACTATTGTAGTTTCACTCAAGATTTTAGGAAATACATGAAAAAAATATTACATGAAAAATATGAATGAACTTAATATTTTAAGTAATCTATAGCCGAAAAGTCAAATTGGAAAAATAATTTTTTGTCTTCGTTTCTTACGTTATTTCTGTTATTTTTTTTATTCTACCTATAGTTGGCCCATTAGTGTGTCGTCATCAGTTGGTGTAAACGGCCAGTAGTTTAGAAGGCATTGATACAACCGAAGATTGAATCGATGATTTGTATTCGTTCGTTTTTAGTATGCACAAACGAGAGATTCCAATAAAGAATTGCTTATATACGTAAATATGGGTGTTGCATATCTCTGTTGCGCAACATACAGCAATATACACCTTTACAATACTAACAGCTGTACAATATGCTTAGGTGTTGTATATACACGATTAAATAATTGTCACTAATATAACCACTAATTTTATGCTTAACTTATTTTGTAATTTAACTAAATATATTATAATAATTTTAAGTTTGTTATATAAATATATATATATATATATATATATATATATATATATATATATATATATATATATATATATATATATATATATATATATATATATATATATATATATATATATATATATATATATATATATATATATATATATATATATATATATATATCATTCCGATTCTCATAAAACATCCACTTATTTCGAACACATAAAATAAATAGCCATTTTTTCCACGGCTTTCTATCGTAAACGTCTTAACCGTGTGACACCGAATCACCTTTGTGGTTTAAATACCGTTTTTTTTTTCTTCACGGTAACACATTAGGACCTGGCTTTGAGGTTTTATAGAAGTTAATTGACCCAAAGATATCACCATTACAAAAAAAAAATATGGATACCGTAAGTTTTCAATAAACTTTAAACATGGTACCGTCTAAACATATTGTGCACTTTAAAGTTTATACACTTAGCGTTATTCGATAAACAAATGTACAATTGAGTTTCGGAATTATTTAATGATTCCTTCACGGCATTTATTAGCTTACAACGCAAGTCTTATAAATTTAATTTGTATTCTTTTTTTTTTTAAATAGGTTTCGATATACGCGACCCCCACGCGTTTAAATAAAAAAAAATCTTAACAGGGATTCTTGACTATTTAATCACTGTGCACATTATCACAATTACATAACTTACAACAAACTGTTCGACTTCTTGTTTTGTTTAATTTGTTATCACCCATATTTGCAGACCAAACCAAAAGAGCTCGAGCAATAATCGGAGCCACTATTTATAGCCATTCGCAAAAGAGTGGGGCAAATGTTTTAGTCAGATGAGGCCCAACTTAGGTCGCCGAACAAATTTCCCAATATTATTTAAAATACCGGGAAATTTTTATTTATTTATTTTTTTATTTTTAATCAGGGTTTAGAAACGCCACATGCAACCGCTGTCGGCGTTTCAACTGTTGAAATTTGGCTTTTAGTTGATCCACGAATTCATCATAAAGGCGTGCCTTATGATGATTTTCCGCTGAGTGAGTCAAAAGAGGCTCGATCCCAGATACCGAAGATGTTGATGATGGCATCAGTGAGGTAGTTAAATTTAGTAATTTTTGCTGCTCATGATATTGCCTGGATTCCAACTTACTAGGATATATAGGAGACATGCCAATGTCTGGTAATATTTTATTAAGTTTTTCACGTGCGATAGCACTTTTTATTTGGCTCTCCTCACTTTCACTCCTACTCGAAATATTCTCGTCACTGCGTGTTGATAATGTCTCCGGGGTAACAGGTGAATTTGATGAATTTGATGGTGACACTTTGCTTTCAATTTTCTGACGTTTAGAAGATACCAGGTAACACGTTGTACAAATCGATGAATCTTCATTTACTTCAGTCGAGCGCGGCAAATAACTTTTAATATAATTAGAAACTTTTCTTAAATTTTTCGAACATTTCGTCTCAGGAAACGGCTTACAATACTTTTTGAGCCCAGACATTATTACACTTATTAATTGAACTACTTTAAATTAATTTTTTGTTATTTAAACAAGCTGTAACAGTTGTTTGGCCTGGAGAATGTACGCGAACAAAAATTGAAGAAAAAAATAATAATTAAACAACAACAACAACAAAAAAAACATCCATTATGAAACCGGAACGAGAACGAAATTTACTCGAAATTCATTCTCCAAGCCACACAAATGCTATAGAAATTTGGGTTCACACAGGGACTCTTCAGCGGTCGTTGCCGGCTAAGCTTCAGGGTTTTGGGCGTGGGATTTGAAGAGTATGGGTGAACCAATGGTAACCGCGGGGAAGGAAACGATGCCAACTACCTACCTATCTCTAACCGGGATACTTACCCTAACCCATCCTCACGATGCTGTTAATTTATTTTCTCATTGCACTTTGATTATACACTTCACTCAAAAAAAATTATCCACAAAAACGAAATCGAAAACAAAGCAAAAGTAAAAAAACAGACTTTTGGTTTGATCGTGATCATATAACAATTTAACAATTTCTATTTATTTATAAAAAAAAATCCATAAAGCAAAAACAACAAACTCATGAAAAAAATAGAATGAAAAAAGAACGGTTAGACAGAAAAGAAAAATCTAAATTCCCTACTAACTAACTAAACCTAAGATTATACATATAAGTTCAAAAAAAAGAAATATTTTTATTTAAAGAAAAATGAAAAAAAAATTTATAATTATTGCTGGGTACCTTGATGATGTTGATGTAGATTGATGGTGATGTTGATGGTCGATGGATGGTAATGTGACGTCGCAAACAACTGATTATTACGGTTTTTTTTTTTTTTGATTTATACGTTGTGTCGTATTTTTATTATTTTCTTTGCACAATTATCAAATTAATAAATTTTTTTTTTTTTTTTATTAAAATTTAAATCCGCACCGATCTGTGTTTATATTATAATTTTTTTTTTTTTATTACATTGTGCTTTTTTCATAAACCTTTCATAAACCTTTAACTTTTACACACACAAAAAAAACCTTTTTTAATTTTTTTTTTTTGCACCAACCCATATTTTCACTATTGGGTCCATTATAGTTTACCTATGATTTTCTTTTAACATTTTTTTTTTGTTTTTTTTTTCAAAGTTCACAATTTATAAGCAAATTAATTTTTTTTTTTCACTGGTTAATTAAATTGATTTACATACAAAATATTCTTTTTATTTGTAAATTTAGTTAAATACAGAATTTTTCTTCTGTTTTTATTTACAGATTATGATTTAAATTTAAATTTATAAACCACTTTTTCATTTATTTTTTTTTTTCATTCAATTTGAAAAACTTGATCACTTAGACTATGTTGACTAATGTCTCGCACAAAATTCTATTTTTTTCTCATCCCCCCGCCTTGCTGTTCGCCCTTTTTATATCTTTTTTTTTCTTTCAAAGCCCGCCAAAATTTTTCGCGGTACTTTTGACAGGGTTCTAAAAAAATCGCAAATCATTTCCCATAAAAAATATAACAAATATAATTTGGAACGATAGAGGTGCCATCTATTTACACTTATACAAATCATTTCAATACTACGCCGATAAGACAATAATAAAAAAAAATATTCGACCTATGAATATCGATTAGCGTGCATTTAGGGGCTATTCGCATTATTACAATTGCAACATTCGAACATTACTCAAGCGAATATCATTATTGTACAGTGCACGTATGCACTGTTACAAATCGTGGGGACGACCTACACCCTGAAACTGTCTCATGCCGGGCGATTTATACTAACAAACTTCTATTAACTTTGCTGGGGTTGGCAATTTAGTCTAAATGGTTGCATTGAAAGGAATAAATATTATTTTGAGATTTAGGCAACCAGGGAGTTTACGTTCGGATGTCTTTCATGTGAAACGTTCCCAGTGATTTCCCCTCCAAATTTTTAACCTGGAAAGCCACGTTTCCTATTTTACTATCAATAATAGCAGGGATAAATTTCGGAGAAAGTTTAGCAGAAAATTTATTGGCTGCATCGCTTTGGGAAAAATTTCGCACAAAAACATTTTGTCCCACCGAAAACACTCGATTTTGACTGCGTAGATTATAACGTTTGGCGGATCGTTCGTATGCAACTTTGAGATAGTGGATTATTTTGCTCCGGATTAAATTTAAACGATCACACTTCGACATGACACAGACATTGCCATCCTCGAAATCAGATAGTAGTCGCCGCAATTTGTACTCTGATCCATGAAGAGTCATATGTTGACCATACGAGTATACCACGTAATGCGGAGAATATTTGGTTGTCCCATGTATGACATTTCGAAGTGCAGCGGCTATCTCCTGAATGTGTAAATCCCATTCGGTGTGTTGGTTGTCACCCAAATACGAACGGACGGCAGAGAGAATAGTACGGTTGACTCGTTCAGCGGCATTACTTTGTGGCGAATATATTGGAGTGCGAATGTGAATAACTCCGTATTTTTCCAGTAACGCCTGAAACATTTTTGAAGTAAATTGTTTCCCATTGTCGCTGGTAATATGTTCTGGCACAGAAAATACAAGGAAAACTTCATTCTCGAGGAAGTGGCATATTAGCGCTGATGACGCTTCTCTCAGAGGCTTAAGAATAACGAATTTTGAAAACTGATCCAGTATAATTAGAATATACGCGTTGCCGCGTTTGGATCTGGGATACGGTCCTAAAAGATCAATATATAATCTCTGAAAGGCTCGTTCTGCAAGAAATTGATGTCCCATCTCAGGCCTGGTAATAGTATTCACCGGCTTGGTAATTTTGCACGTAGCACAATTTGCAATAAATTCTTTAACATCCAAGGCCATTTGTTGCCAGTAGAATTCACGTTGGAGTCGGTTCAGAGTCTTCGCAGTACCCATATGAGCCGACGATGGAGGTACGTGGGCTTGCTCAATCAAACCAGCAACTAATTCGTCAGGGACAACCAGTTTCCAATTTGGTAAATCGGTTTCGTCATATCGTTTACCGAATGCGGGGGTAAACAATAGTTTATTCCCTTGAATGCGGAAGTTATGATTGTTTGATCCTAGTTCCTGTATCTGGGTAATGCGACTTTGATATGCGGGTTCGTTGAAAGCTGGCGAATCCAAGTCAATGTGAAGAGGTTTCATATTGACGGAATAAATCGAGGATACAATAACTGGCTCTTCACAAAATACTCGAGATAACGCATCGGGAACCACATTCACCGATCCTTTTCGATACCCTACATGAAAATTAAATGCTTGTAGCTTCAAGCTCCACCTGGCCAATCGTCCTGACAGATCTTTCTGCGACATCAGCCACCGTAAGCTGGCGTGATCCGTGTAGATCGTGAAATAGTACCCTTCTATATACGCGCGGAATTTTTTTACACTCAGTACCGCTGCGTAACACTCTAATTCCGTAATTGAGTAGTTCCGTTGAGCGGCGTTCAGTTTCTGTGAAACGAAGGCAATTGGGCGTTCGTCTCCTTTAGAATCCAACTGAAACAGCACGCTGCCTACTCCAGTGGTACTGGCATCGCATTGAATATAGAAGGGCTTTTCGAAGTCTGGATTAGCTAAAACGGGTGCCGTAGAGAGCGCACATTTAAGAGCATTGAATGATTTATTTGCGTCGTCGGACCATTGCAGTTTTACGCCTTTCTTAATTAAGTCGGTTAATGGTGAGGATATTGTGGCAAAGTTTTGAATAAACCGACGGTACCAACCACACATACCTAAGAACCGCCTAATTTGTTTCGAAGTTTTTGGTATAGGATACTCATTGATGGCACGGATCTTTTCCGGATCGGTTCTTAAGCAACCATCACCTACTAAGTATCCTAGGTACCTGACTTCCTTTAACAAAAAGCGACTCTTTTCCACGTTGATCGTCAAACCTGCGTCTTTCAATAGGTCGGCAACTTTCTGAAGCAGGGTAAAATGCTCTTCTAGGGTGGCGGAGGTTATCAATAAATCATCCAGGTAGACGAATATACGGTCATGTAGCTGATGCGGGATCACCCGATGCATAAGGCGGCACATCGTCGGTGGTGCATTGCACAATCCGAATGGCATGACCGTGAATTGATATAAAGGCCGTCCAGGTACCGTAAACGCTGTCTTATCTCGGGATTGTGGGTCGAGAGGTATCTGCCAAAAGGCATCTTTTAAATCAATTGACGAGATAAATCTCGTTTGATCCAAACGACCCAACAGTCCGTCGATAAGCGGCAAAGGATACGCATCCTTGACGGTGACTTTATTCAATTCACGGGCATCCAGGCACAGACGAACCTTACCATTTGCCTTACGCACCAGAGTGATTGGGGAGCACCAAGCACTATGACTTTCTTCGATGACCCCGAGAGAGAGCATTCTATCCAGTTCCTCGAACATAATTTTCTGGATTGCTGGTGAGACGGCATAGAATCTCTGTTTTACAGGCTTTGCGGAGCCAACATCAATTTCGTGACTTACCAACGAGGTTTTACCAAGGCCTAATCTAGAAAAAGACGGGAAACTGTGCTTAATAGCATCTAAGGTAGCCTGATCGTTTGGGGATAAATTGTGGAAGTTGGTGTCGTCAGATTTAGGAGTATCGCTGGTAATAGTATTGAGGGCAGATATATTGGGAGTAACCCCAAATAAATTCCAAAAATCTATTCCTAGGTATAAACTTTGTTCCAATGAAGGAACTAAGTACAATTTCATCCGATGCTGTTTACCATTAAATACAACTGACGCATTGATGTATCCATGAACGCGTTGGGATTGTCCGCTGGCTGTATGTATATACAATGGAAAACTGTGAAATTGAACGTTTTTATCGCATAAAAATTTCTCCGACCCAGCTCCTAATACGCTGATAGTGGCACCACTATCCAAAAGGCCACTATATTTAACTCCATCAATTGTTACCAGCGCATAGGGGCGTTTATCGGTTTGATCATTGTGAATAATGGAAGATACAACATCCGACTTCATACGTTGTCTTTGTTTCCAATATTTGCGGTGTCTGAATCGTTGTTTTGGATTATAGTAATGGTTTTGACTGGATTGAATAACATCCAGGATATCTGCAGTACTACAATTGCTATTTACAAGACTAGAATCAGACACAGATTTGGTGAAAGAATGGTTATTAACCCTCGAACATGTCCGATCATCCAGAAAAGAGCTAGGAGCATCTTCAATTGTAGTAACATCGTTCATTGAACCAGGCTTATCTTCCACAGAGTGGTTGGTGGGAAATGGCAATACAGGAATGGAATTTGTTGAAAAAAATGAATCTGAAGAAGTGACAGAGTCTATTTCGACGGATTCGTCGATGTCGGAGTTGATGGTGTATTCGGAAGAGTATCCTGTCGAGATGTTCTGGGCAGAATGTGTTTTGGGGTACCGTGGTTCCCAGTTCTCCACTGTGCCCTCATTGAGTTTTCCGAGCACCTCGAGCATCTTGAGGAAATTGTTCCTTTTAAACCACACCGATAACAGAACAACCCAACCGGAGGTATAGGACAGTCCATAAACATGTGACCGATGTCATCACAATTGAAACAAATTACGTGATCTGCGTTATTTGGCGGGTTAAAACGGGTTGTATTTGTATGATGGTTGGTGTTTGAGGGCGGGATTCGTTCGTCCCGCTTTGAGTTATTAAATGCTGCTAATGAATAGGGCACGTTATTTTCTGTAAAGGTTGATTCACGTCGTTCATCTCCGAACGAACCACTATTCCCTTGATAAACATCCAATGCATGGATAGCACGTTTATGACTGGCAATACTGTCCGGTTGTATACGCAGTCTCTTAAACGTATCTTCCCATGCCACACAGCTTTTAATTAAATCGTTTATATTTGAAAAATGTCTATCCGTTAAATGGTACTGCAATGCAGGCATCATATTGGTCATTAGTAATTGAATGAGCTCAGCGTCGCTATAAGGCGTCTGGCACTGCAAGGTTAAGCTCCAAACGCTGTGATAAAATTCCAGAAAACTTTCCTTATACTGTTGCTTACGTGATTCCACCATTCTCCGAATTTCATACTCAGTGCGTCGGTCTTTAAATCGCTCGATAAAATCTCGCTTGAGGTCGACCCAGGACGCAAAAGGATTGTGTTTTCGATAAGTCCAATACCAATGTAAAGCGACCCCTTTTAGCACCGAATACATTTCTACCAACAAGGTTTCTGATCTTAAATTCATAGATGAGGCCACTGACTCTAACTGGAAGAAAAACATTTGTACGGTTATACCAGTAGGATCCCCGTTATAGGAAATACCACTTTGAGAAAGTTGCTTTATTCCAGAGTAATTATGATTAGTTGCTGTTGATCCATACAACGGTGATGATGTTGGATTCCTGGCCTGATTGGTGGGATCGTTGTTGAATGGGGTATTAAATGAAATATTATGTGGTTGCGTTGGCTCGATGTGGTTCCAAGCTGTACCAGTATTTACGAGATGCTGATTCGGATGAATGGTATTATTAACCAGTGGAAAACTTGAAGCAGTAGCGGAATAAGTTTGACTCAGTATGGGAATTGGAACAGAAGGCTCTACAAATCGAACATGAGATGAGGTTGGCTGATTGACAAATCCAGCAACCGATGTTATTGCAGCAACTGATGGTGCGGGAGGAGGGTATGCGACTGATGCCATGATGGGTATTGAAGGCATGTGCATGCGATTATCTAGTTGTGTTTGAAACTCGTTCTGCCTTTTCGTTATCAATGACAACTGTGAAGATAGCTGATTCAATTGGGCCATCATAGTTGTCATAAATAAATTTTGACTATCGGAAAGCTTTTTACTATCCGTCTCAATTTGATTCTTGTCATGATCATTAGACGCAAATTCCAAACCAGCCATCGGGATTGTATTAGATGACTCGCCAGTGTTGGTTGGAGAAGGGTCATTTGGAAGTGCACTCAAAGTTTCAGATGTAGCCTGAGTGATGGTTACTTGGCTAGCCGCTTCAATGGATTCGTTTAACTTATCTCCATTATCTAAGTAAATATTTATGGAGGATAATAAACCTGAACAAGAGTCTTTCACTCGAAGAGCTTGGTCTCGATAAGTGCGTGATTGAGAGACGCGTTCTAACCTTCCCAAAACATGTAACAAGCGGGAAGCAATGTGACGGGCGGTTGTAGTTCTTGTCCCGTCAGGTAGGTCTTTCAAATTAGAAACGTCACCTTGTAATTTAAGTAATTTTGTACGACAGCTTTCAATCTCAGTGTCAGGTCGTTTGGATGCTTTTGAATGCATTCGCAGCGGAACGGGTACCGTACCGACCTTCTCAGAGGCTATTAGGTCTAACAGGTCATTCGTCGCCGCGGGTGAATCGGGAACAATGCCGCGAATCTCATATTCAACCTCAAGTTCATCTGCCTTTAATGATGTTATGTCCATAGTGTTTATTATAAACAAAAATCTTATTTAATAAAAAAAAAATAGAAATAAGTTTTTACAATGTTAGTAGTATAATTTGATAAAGAAAAATTTCAGGATGTATCCGACCCACGAAATATCACAGTGAAATATGTTGTTAAATAAGAAAAAAAATGTGTACTTATATGCAATTATATATTATATAAATAAATACACACATATATATATATATATAAAAAAAATTTGTGTTGATGTAGAATTAAAAATGTAGGTTTGGTTTTGATGCGAATAGCTGGCACCTAAATGTCCATGCAATTAATAAAAATAATTTGTATAACCACAAATATTGAATAAATATGATAAATGATTTGCAAATCCTTCGTGTTTCTTATTTCCCAACAATAAGAAAAAAAAATCCAAAACTAAGATATAAAAATAAGATAAATATAAACTTTCACGAATAGCAGTGTAAAAAATAAACAATTTAATTTGCGAATCCGTGAAAATTAAAGAAAATTACTATGACTTAAAAATAGGTAGTAAAATAACTAATGATGAATAAAGTACAAAATATGTGCAACTCAAACAAAATTAATAAATGAACCGAAATGAAATTAGTGAAATGAAATTAATATTAATTAGTATTAATACGCAAGTGAGGATGAATTAGGGCAGTATTTTTTTGTCATTAGAAATGTTATTTAACATTTGCGAATTTATTTATAGTAGGTAATTGGCATCTTAGGAAAAGGAAAAGAAGGAAGTGGACAATGATAATTTAAATTCCAATTCAGCAAATCGACAAATCAAACAGTACAAAACCGGAAGCACTCAAATTTGCTAAATTGTACTTATACGAACAGGTTTGACATCAACTGAGACAAGCAATCAAACTCCTAAGAGGAAATCAAGTCAGATGATGTGAAACAACTATTATAGTGTATTATGACCAACCAAAATTTGTAGCTAAAATCTATACAAAATGTAGCAATAGGTAGATTCGAGTTGGTCAAAATCGCTATGTATTATGGAAGATAGAAAAAAACTTTAAAAATGAATAAATTTTTATACAAAACTATGTTCGATTCCTAATTCAACAAAAGAAAAAAAAAATACTAAAAACTATAAAATTTTATCCATTTTGGATATTAGGAAAAAAAACATAAGTTAAAAATCGGAAAGAAAAAAAGATGGATACCGGAAAAGGAAATGATTCTATAAGGGAAAGCCATATTAATTTGGGCGCCACTGTAACAGTTGTTTGGCCTGGAGAATGTACGCGAACAAAAATTGAAGAAAAAAATAATAATTAAACAACAACAACAACAAAAAAAACATCCATTATGAAACCGGAACGAGAACGAAATTTACTCGAAATTCATTCTCCAAGCCACACAAATGCTATAGAAATTTGGGTTCACACAGGGACTCTTCAGCGGTCGTTGCCGGCTAAGCTTCAGGGTTTTGGGCGTGGGATTTGAAGAGTATGGGTGAACCAATGGTAACCGCGGGGAAGGAAACGATGCCAACTACCTACCTATCTCTAACCGGGATACTTACCCTAACCCATCCTCACGATGCTGTTAATTTATTTTCTCATTGCACTTTGATTATACACTTCACTCAAAAAAAATTATCCACAAAAACGAAATCGAAAACAAAGCAAAAGTAAAAAAACAGACTTTTGGTTTGATCGTGATCATATAACAATTTAACAATTTCTATTTATTTATAAAAAAAAATCCATAAAGCAAAAACAACAAACTCATGAAAAAAATAGAATGAAAAAAGAACGGTTAGACAGAAAAGAAAAATCTAAATTCCCTACTAACTAACTAAACCTAAGATTATACATATAAGTTCAAAAAAAAGAAATATTTTTATTTAAAGAAAAATGAAAAAAAAATTTATAATTATTGCTGGGTACCTTGATGATGTTGATGTAGATTGATGGTGATGTTGATGGTCGATGGATGGTAATGTGACGTCGCAAACAACTGATTATTACGGTTTTTTTTTTTTTGATTTATACGTTGTGTCGTATTTTTATTATTTTCTTTGCACAATTATCAAATTAATAAATTTTTTTTTTTTTTTTATTAAAATTTAAATCCGCACCGATCTGTGTTTATATTATAATTTTTTTTTTTTTATTACATTGTGCTTTTTTCATAAACCTTTCATAAACCTTTAACTTTTACACACACAAAAAAAACCTTTTTTAATTTTTTTTTTTTTGCACCAACCCATATTTTCACTATTGGGTCCATTATAGTTTACCTATGATTTTCTTTTAACATTTTTTTTTTGTTTTTTTTTTTCAAAGTTCACAATTTATAAGCAAATTAATTTTTTTTTTTCACTGGTTAATTAAATTGATTTACATACAAAATTTTCTTTTTATTTGTAAATTTAGTTAAATACAGAATTTTTCTTCTGTTTTTATTTACAGATTATGATTTAAATTTAAATTTATAAACCACTTTTTCATTTATTTTTTTTTTTCATTCAATTTGAAAAACTTGATCACTTAGACTATGTTGACTAATGTCTCGCACAAAATTCTATTTTTTTCTCATCCCCCCGCCTTGCTGTTCGCCCTTTTTATATCTTTTTTTTTTCTTTCAAAGCCCGCCAAAATTTTTCGCGGTACTTTTGACAGGGTTCTAAAAAAATCGCAAATCATTTCCCATAAAAAATATAACAAATATAATTTGGAACGATAGAGGTGCCATCTATTTACACTTATACAAATCATTTCAATACTACGCCGATAAGACAATAATAAAAAAAAATATTCGACCTATGAATATCGATTAGCGTGCATTTAGGGGCTATTCGCATTATTACAATTGCAACATTCGAACATTACTCAAGCGAATATCATTATTGTACAGTGCACGTATGCACTGTTACAAAGCAAATGCTTCAAATAGAACTTCACAAGTTAAACTAACTGAAATATTATTTTAAACTCTAATTTATACAAAAATGTTAACAAAAGCCACTGGTTATGTTATTTTACAGGCCTACTCCCCCTTCTATAGAATCTCAAAAAAATTATTTCAGGAATACAAATAAATTTTTAAAATTCGATCCAAAAGGTTATATTCAGGTACAGAAAATAGTGATTAAACCTAACAAAATAAATGAGTTTATAACAAAATTTTATTATTCTACTAATTACTTTAGGGGCTATCCATAAACTACGTCACGCGTACAGGTACAGAAAATACGCTTAATCCTAACAAAATAAATGACTCATGGCAAAATTTTATTGTTCTACTAATTACTTTAGGGGCTATCCATAAACTATCTCACATTTTTATGGCGGAAGGAGTATCGATTGTTGTGACGTGTGTCGCTGGAGGAGGTAGAGTTTTATAAAATGACAGATTGTGACATGATGTCACGTGACAACGTGTCTAATTATAATTGCAGCAGTCACTTTGAACGGATAAACATTCAATATAACAATTTGCAATCAGAAGCTATTGTTCCATCTTTTGAACAAGATAGCGTTGAAAATCGCAAAAAATTTTAATCAAATGGAATAATTTTGCTAAATAAACACGCGTAGACGCAAAACGCTGAAAGGAAGTTAAAAATGATCAAACCTAGGGTGATGTAATTTATGAACGATTTGTGAACTGAATAATTCTAAACAGTTACTTTATCAAGTTGATCGTAAAAATAGTTGAAAATAAAAAATACCACATTGACTTTGATTTTGTATACAAAAAATGGGTAGATCTTCATATTCAAACGTCTTTTGCAAGAAAACAAAAAATAATACAAGTACAATTTTTTGGTGTGTTCAATAGAATTAAATGAGGAATAATTAAAAAAAAATAGGTTTTTGAGAAAATTCTAAAATACTATTTTGGCGGCCATTTTGAATAGGAAGAGTTGAAACATGCTACCAATTTTATAATTTTTTTAAAATCCCTATTAATTTATCTTTAAAATGAGCCCAGGTTTATAAGTATCGGATAGTTAGTTTTCTTTTTATAGCCATATATACAACATCATGTTCATAATTTTTATCAAAATTTGACACCCTGTATCTTAACAACAACAACAACAACTACAATTTTTTTTTTCTACAGTTTTTTTTTAACAATTACTACACATTCAAAACATAAAAAGTAAAAAAATTAAACACGACTTCCGGTTCCATATACCAAATTTGTGGTTTGATGTAATATTCGCCATATACATAAAATTTCGTATAGTGGACTGCACAATTGATGTCGTTTTGATGTGACATTGCTAAACTTCAAAATCCTATTTAATATCTCCAATGCATAAATACAATAAAGGCAATTTAGTCAAAACCATCGGTGCCAGGTCCACAATATTAGTCTGATACCATATAATGGAGCTTTCGTTTTGAAGCGCGTTCAGTTGAGAACCTGATGATTTTGTGGTGTAACAGTTTTGCAACGACGTATTTGTATGGAAAATATTTGATTTGTACCGGCGAATATAATACAGTAAGTTTGAAAGTCAGTAATTGTATCATTTGCTGTACAAGCATAAAAAGCACACCTAGAATTGTATACTTTAATTTCCGGGTCAAATGTCACATTAATTCGTATTAAACATTAGAATATTCTAAAAAGGTAAGCTTCCAAATCTACTGTGAAACCTCGACGGACGCACAAATCGGGAGTAGTTCAATCCAGTTTTTTATAATCGAATCGAAATTTAATTATAGGAACTATTATACTGGACAGACAAGAGAAGTTTTACTAAAATTGTAAAAACCTGTATTTTCGGATTATGACGAATAATCTTATGGTAGTACTGCTGCATCGTCTATGTATCAAGAAACTGATCGAATGAAAATAAATTTTAATTTCGAATTGGCGTATATCCTGCTTGTAAAAGAAATTACTGCTTTCCTATTCCAACTATAAGCGGCGAATGAGATTATCCTAGTACGCCACACCCAACCTCCTCCGACGCACCTCATTTAGCCCTGCCACACCTTATGCCAACGCTTGGCTTTTTTTCTTAATGAATAAATGATTGATTAAAATTGAACCAGTGGGAATAATCTTTAGTGAACTTGGGGTCCGTGGCGGAAATGTGCCTAGAGAAAGTAAAAATTTCGTACATAGATAACATAACTAATCTTCCCGCACTACATAGTGAACTTGTTATAAAACATTACTAGTACTGGGGCTAGTGACGAGTAGAACAGTCAATGTACTTTGGAAGGGAAGTATGACATTTTTATCAATTTTACTGACAACGTATATAATAAAGATAAATTCTAACTGCTTAGAATGAACATAATTATCAATAATCATTGTTGACAAAACATGCTATTCTCACACCTATAAATACCTATGTAATAGTCAACTAAAAACATAATAAAAATACGTGATATTAGTTTTCCTTTTGCCATATCATGGTGCTGATCATATGTACTTGCAAAATTCGGTACAGAACAAAATACTAAAATGAAAATTTATTGCAATGTAATTTGTCTCAGGAGATGGCAAACAACATAATTTTATTTTGTAATTGCTCTTCTTATGTACCCTTGTTGTAATTTACTTGTATTATTATTAAAGATTATTCGATATTTTTTGTGCTATTAAGAGCGACATCACTACTATTCACTAAAATACTGTCAACACAATGTGGGTACGTGTATTGAAAACGTTTTCCTTATTTCTATGAAACATACCTACATACACAATTTCTCCCTGCATATAGGATTTTTAAGCTTTCTTGTAAAATCATCATCGTCATTGTTGTCGTCAATATGTACATTGATGATCATTATTGTGTCGTTGTGCGGATTATAATGTGTTTTCGAACATACAACATATAGAAGTTTATTTTTTGCCTGTTCAGAATTAACCGTAGAATTCGATTGAAGATGTTGAAACTGGGATGTTTTATGTTTATCTTCAATGTATTTAGATATGAGAGTAAGAATAAATAGGCGGAAGATGTTTTCATTGACATGAAGTGATATTTTCACGTAGCTTTATTTGAAAGGCAACATTTAATTTAAATTAATAGCAAACCAGCTCGCATAAAAAGCTTATCGGTTTATTATCACCCCAAACAATCGTTTATTTTTCTCTTTCATTCTACATCAAGCAGCAGTACAGCTTTTAGTTTTTTTTTTATGTTTTGTTCTATACAATCTGTTCTGGGCCGAAGCACTCCCAACTCGCGGTTTGCTTTTCATGTCCTACTTTACGCATTGCTTGCCAAATCGAAGACGTACGGCTATAGATCCGATTTTATCATCATCTGCACATTGCATAGCTCCATGCCAGCCTATACTGGAATGGGAAGATGGGTCGGCCCATGAATTTTGCACTCAAACAGGGGTCATAGATGTGTTCCATTTCACCACAGATCGTAATCTGTTGATGAAAATTCCCTTTGCATCCTGCCTCTATCAGGATTCGAACCCGGTACCTCCCAATCCAAACGCCAAAGCATTAACCACTGTGGCATTTGGTCGGAGCTTTTAGGTTGTTTGCAAACATAACTAGCCGTTTATATCCCTTAAAAATATCAAACAAAATTATTTTATTTTTAAACAGTAAGCGAGTTTTGTAAGTAGACATATTTCTTGAAAAAGGTTATGATTTAGTTCAATTCTTTCTCGTGGAAAAACACGAAGGCACTTACTAGAGTCCAAGGAAAATTTGTGATTTAAAACAAAGTTTTTAACCTGAAGTTTGAATAGAACCAGGTCAATGGGATGGGATGATCACATCTCGTGAACAAGCCTTTAATCCAGGAAAGTAATACTTCAAGAGAAGATTATTGTGCTTTGTACAATGTCCTTGGTTTGTTGACCCAGCGCACTATATCATATTACCACATGAATTGCAATTAAAAATCTTGAATTTTCAAAATCAGCTTGAATAAAATCATCAAACTCTTTTCTACAAATCAGCAGTCGAATGGATCTCAACCGGTGACTGATGCAATGAATGAAAATCATAATATTATGAGATATAGCTTTCTCAACAATAAATGAAGGCTTTGATGCAATCAAATCATATTACTGAAGTTTGATCGACTTTTAATATAGTTTATGTGATCATTTTCTTTTTTGAACTGAAGATAGCAGTTCTTTATAAACAAAAGAATGACAAAATAGACATAATTGAAAAATCTAGCCCTCTGTACTGATTTTGTTGTATGATTATTTGGATTACCACTAGTGAGGTTCAAATATTCAGAGAACTATACTGTTGTTGATTGTATTTAATTTTTCCTTTTTTTTACCTAAAAGGTCTTATTTATACATAAAATGTCTGCTGTCTAAACAGTTTATATGGAATAGACAAAACATAAAATTGTAAAACAGTAATGTTTACTGCAATTATTCTACATGTTGTATTCTGAACATGTGTTGTGTAGGGTTCTCTACCCTGAGCATAATAAAAGCTTTTTACTGCTAAAATATGTTTTCTTCAGGTCGTTTTAATGGAGATGGTGATCTGTGATTGGTGACGAGAGTTTCCAAAATACCCGAAAATAAATGCCCGGGTATCGGGTACTTATTCGTTGAACTACCCGGGTAACCAACCCTGCTCTTTCGTGGTTGTGCTTTTGACGTCGTTACTTTACGTTAACTCAGCCAACTCAAGGACGTACGGCTATAGGACCGATTTAAAACCATCTGCACATTGCAAGCTCCAAGCTAGCCTATACTGGCATAGAAGATGGGTCGGCCCATGGGTTTTTCACACCGACAGGGGATCATAGATGTGTTACATTTAACCACAGATCGAAATCTGTTGGTGAAATTTCAATTAATTTTTTATTTTTTGTTTATAAAATAATGTTTTAAGAATACCAGTCCATTAAGAGTGTCTTCAGACAAACGACTATAGAGTTTTGTTATTATATTCCCGGCAAATGAAAAGACCCGTTTGCATGGCGTTGAGGTAGGGTTTATTGTTATTAGGGCTTTGTATAACCTTTCCAATGCTTTACTTCACATTCCTCTATTCAATTCGACGAATTTGAAATCCTTTTCAATATTTGAACTCGAAGCTGTACAATTGGTGAATTTAGTTGATGTCAATGAATTAAGGGACTTCTCTAACTCATCAATGGCTATTTTTTCACAATCGCGGATCGTGCGTCATTAGAGTAGCTGCAGCTATCTGATTTCGATATTTCGTTCTGTGGTGGCATTTTGTAACATCACATTTTCGATAATTTATCGAAGTTTATGTCTCGCTTCTCTAGAATAAAATGGGATACTATTTCATATTTTATATCATTTTGAAGCCTGCTAGATTAAAAAATTGTAATATATGTATCTACTCGATTTCTATCACCAAATAATTTGTTTACGATACTTCAACAAAATTAGAGAAAGAGATATTGCCACATTTATTCTAATAGGTTGTGATAGCAATAGAAAAGAAATAATTTATAAACGAAACAGTCGCCAATTTCAGTATCGAAAGTGTGATACTACAGAATGCCACCCCTGGATTTCATCTGGATTTACCCCCCGATTCTGACGTACAGTCACAGACGTATTTACTGTCTTAGCGAAAACTTTTGTCTTAACGAAGACTGTAGACTGTAGTCTTATATGTCAGTAGTCTTAAAAAATTTTCTTCGTTAATATCAGCGAAATAGGTGGTTTTAGGAATACCTACTAGAATATATTTGAACGATATCTATTTCACTTATTTTCGTTCTAGAATCGAAAATAAACTATTTAGTGATAGAAACGCAGTAGAAACATCAAAATCTTGCAATCTAGCAGGCTGGTAAATGATATAAAAATTGAAACAGAAACAAATTTTATTCTACAGAAATGAGAAATAAACTTCGATGAATTATCGAAAAATGGTGATGTGGTGATATGGCACTAAGTACATTTCATTTGAAACAATGAGTGTTTAAACACATAAACAAAAAATAAAAATAAATTCAGCAAAAAATGATATAAGCTTACTTTTGCAGCAGTTTAAATCAATCTATAAAAAATAAATCAACTTTAAGTTTTATTTTGACGTATAGTCATTTTTTAGTAATGTGACTTTGTGTGTACAAAGATATTAAGATATTTGGATAATTAGAACTTGTGCTCTTCATCCACTCACTTAAATATTGATATCATTCGAAAAAAGTCGAATGGCGGTATGTTGTATCATTTTCGAATCACGATAATGATAAAATTTCATCATTTAAAACCAAAGTAATAATAAATGTAGCTGACATTTCATTCTAGAAAAAGTATTTCAAGATTAAAAAACGCTAAAAGTCGAAAACGATACAACATGTCGACTATCGATTCGACTTTTTTCGAATTTCGATTCGAAATGATGGTACAGCAGTTGTGGTACAGCACAAGTTCTAATTATCCAAATACCTTTCAAGAAATGTTCCAAACTGATTAAAGAGACAATAGATCATGAAGCAAAAGGAACAATTTCTGTGTTATTTAGCCTTTTCGTTCTCCATAATACGATCTTTAGAATTATAAAAATATCAGATAATCTAAACATTTACCTCAAAAGTCACGCACGTAAATGGTTGATAAAATAAATTTGGCCCAAATCAACTAATCGCATCTCGATAAAAACAAATTTCTGTTCTTTTTGGCTCGTGGTTTCCTTGTTTCCTGTTATTTTGTATGTTTATTTGGAGATGATGTGGCTTGTCGATTTGTATGGTAAGGTTCCTATTGTATATGAATGCGTGACATGAAAATGAGTATGGTTTAATACAATCATGTAAAAGTTCTGGTATGTATTCTTTGTTATATTTATACCTTCGGCTTTCCTTTGTGTAACTTGCAATGCCTGCCTCTCACATAACATTCATTATTTTTTTTCGATTTACCCAGCAAAAGAGTGGCAAGATAAAGTAGATCTTTTTTTATTATTGCGGTTTGCCACAAACAAAAAATTAAACCCGAAAAAATAAGAAAATGGTAGGAAAACAAATGAGGGATTAAAGACTTTTTATAGACATTGTAAATTAATGAATTTCCTTTCAAATTCTCTCCCTCTCTCTCTCGCTTTGGGATGCGAATAAGAACCACATTTTCTTTTATAATTTTTTCTTTGCTGGTTTCAAGATTTTTCGTTTGCCATGGGAAATATCAAAATTTGATGATTTTTGTGTTTGGTTCGTCGTTTTGTTTGCTTTTTCGTCTTTATAAAACATAAGAAATATTTGTGTTTTTCTTGTGAAAATGGAAAATTAAAATCGACAAAATATGGGAACAAAGTGGAAAAAAATCAGTAAATAAAGGGAAAAACTTTGTCTTTCTGCAATCATATTTTTGTTCAGATTTTCTTTTTTGCTCGAACGTATGCGTTATAAGGAATGGGTAGAGAGTAGGTAGCTGGGAAATATTGGAAAAAATTTCTTTTTTTTAATTTTCTTTTTTTATTTTCGCCTTTTCTTATTTGTATTTATTGAAATTTTATGGAGTTAGTCGAGAGATGAATTTTTATATATCTTTAGCCCCCTTTAATTTTTTTTATAAATTTTCCACCATTTTTTCATATTTTGTTGGAAAATATACATTGATAGGTTTTTAATAAATTATTAAAGTAGACTTTCTGTAACAATTTTTTTTATCAAATTTTCCTTATTTTTAACTTTATATTTTTTGGGAGAATTGATTATGGTTGATTGTTTTTTTATTAATTTCAGAATGGGCTTGGGTAGTTTATAAGTATATTCTAGCTCGAGGATATTGATAAATATAAACAATGTTAGTATTAGTCTAGAAAATCTGAAGATAATTTTGTTGTTTTCTTGGTTCCAGGTAAAAATTATTATAAAATTTACTTTGTTGAAACTTTGCACGGTACTACGGTCCCAAACCCCATTATCTTTATAAGATTGTAATATCAAATTTTTTTTTAAAAGAGAAGCTGTATAAGAATTATATTTTTAGATTAGAATATATTAAACGCATTAAATCTTACTGATTACCTAATTACACAACCACAAAAAGTATTTCAATAATAAAATATTTAAAAAAAAATTGCACTTACCTTGAAGCCTTTTTTGATGCTCCTCTTTTACCAAATTACGATTCAAACGATCGCTGAGTAACTTCTCCTGCTTTTCCATTTGAAACATTTTCTGTTCAAGTCTCACATTCTCCACTTTCAACTTATCCATAGTTTTAATATTTTTCTCCATCAACATTTTTGGATAATTCAAAAACTTTTTGTAAAACCCTGTCTCCATGTAAGTCAGCTCGGATGAAATAAAGTTCCGAGGATGCAAATTTTCCGGACATTTCTCATCGATTTCGTATATTTTCCGTATAAATTGCTTACGATTACAAAAATTTTGTTCGAAGAAATAATTTCGTATATCAACCATCGATTGTAAATTAATAATCTGATTTTTCTGTATTAAATTATAAGCGACTATGGCAAACAATAAAAAATATGGTTTTTCAAGTATCAAATGATCCCAAAGGGCCATCCAATCAGTGTCGCATAAAACTATCGACATACCATTTTTCATCAGTTCGTATCCATATTCAGTTACGGTGATGTGATTTTTTATATAGAATTGAATGAGTGCGGGATCAAAATGTGTCAAAATCATTTCTATCATGCCTAGATAATTTAGTGGCTCGATCGGATAAAACTCAAACCACATACAACAGTGATTTGTAAGAATCATCATTAATGTTTCCAAGCAAGCGAGTAAATCATTGTGAAATATTTTCAAAAACGGGAAAACAAATTCTGGCAGGTAGTCAACATTTGAGAAAAGTATACACCAGTACGATAAACACGAGATGATTTTCTTCATATTTCTCAATGAGGTTATGTCACGTAGCGGATATAATTTACTATAATTTTCAACACATTTATGCTCCCCTTTCCGCAACAAATCATGAAATAATTCAAAGTTTTGTGGCAATTTCAAAATCGTTCGCCAAATTAGCGACCGATATTTGGTTGGAAATTCACCATATTCCTTGAGTATACTCTTTAGTTCGGGGGGTGTGAGTGATGATTTTAACTGAAATGAAAGCAAACAAGTAAATTAGGAAATGAAAATTATATACATTTAGAATTACATATTATATTTTTCAAAACGTAAAACCAAAATTAGGAAAGTGATTCAAAATATATTTTCATCCATAAACCATCTTCATTTGAAATATCAATCAAATCAATTAATTATCTCATATACCATTATTTTAGTTTCTTCACTGTGATTTACAATAAAAAAAAAATGCTAAATACTAAAATATTACTACTACATAACCAACCCTAAAAGCCTATTTTGACTTTGGTATTTTATTTTCATTTGATTGATTAAAGTCTAGAAAATGTTAATAATTTCTTTAAGTTATTCCAAATCAGTAGAATTAACGAGATCTTTCCAAGCTAACGGGTGATTCATTTAGAGGTACTTTTTTCAGTAGCGATATGATAGATAACGTGTGAGTCGTGTCAAACAATGATGGTATTTTTGTTCAGTATTGTTTGACATTACATCATGGAAAGACTTAGCCCGGCACAGCGTCTGCAAATTAATCAGCTGTATTACGAAAATCAGCGTTCTACTACGAATGCGTTTCATGCGCTTAGAGCTACTTATGGTCCACATAATCAGCCTATCGAACGGAAAATTCTTTATACTATCGAACAATTTGAAACCCAATTTTCATTATTGGATAATACGCGACCAAATATACTACATCCAGCACGTAGTGAAGAAAATATAGAGACTGTACGCGATGAATCGTTTCGGCGTCATACTCAACAGCTTGGCGTGTTTTACGAAAGGATCTCGGTTTAAAAGCATACAAGATTTAACTCGTGCAAGAATTGAAGCCGGCCGATCTTCCAAATCATCACCGTTTCAGTCTTTGGGCTCTTGAAAAGCTTGAAAAGATCCACGGTGTTTGACTAACATTTTGTTCAGCGATGAGGCCCATTTCTGGCTTAATGGCTACGTTAATAAACAAAATTGACGTATTTGGGCTGAAGAACAACCCGAAGACATTAAAGAACTACCATTAGATCCAGACAAAACAACGGTTTAGTGTATTTTATGGACTGGTGGAATCATCAGTCCATATTTTATCAAAAATAAGGCCGGCCGGCTGCACTTAGCTGCACTTACGGGCAACATTTGAAAGAAATAATCTTTAAAAAATTATTGTATAGAATGGTTCTTTTTTTTATGATAAAAAAGATTACTCGATAAAATTGAATTTTTGTATTTTTTTTATTTTTGAAAAAGTACCTTAAAATGAATCATCCATTACATATACTAAGGCCCCACAGTAAACTTATACAATGAGCCGCTTCAAAAGGTCGGTTTGAATAAAAAAAATCGAAAAACCTAGATGTCTGTCTGAACAGGCAGCCTAACGGATACCGGGTCTTCTGTGAGCGTACTCTGCAACTCCACGGGTGGCCAGTTGTTTTATTGACGGTTTTTTGCGAGACCAACGCCCACCAAATTATTTAACGGCGGGAAGGCGCCCAACACAGATTGTTGAGGGTGACCCATAACGGGGACATCCATAAATTAGTTGTATAACGGCGTAGGGGCCGCAACGAGGGAAAGACACCCAGTGCGTATCGACTACAAGGTCGCAACGGTCCGGGTGTGGCCTCACCCGTGGCATGATGGCTACAAGGCCGCATCAGTCAAGATATTAAGTTTTTATTAGATTTAATAAGATTTTTTTTTTTATATTAATTTCATTTTTTTTTAAATTACCCCTTTGTGTGATCCTTAGATTATACTATAGATAGAATACCGACAGTACTGTTATGAAGTATCAATTTTGTAATGCTTTTATTATTGTTTTGATATTTTTTTGGAAAAGAGAAAGAAGAATGCGGGATAACAACATTATAAATTTCATAACATCAAGTAGTGGCGGTGTAAATTGTTTTATATAGGGCGGGGGCAAAAAATAAATTAAATGAAAATTATTTTATTTTTAAATTTTTTATTAATGCATTATAATAATAATTGTATAATATTAAATAAAACTTTTAAAAATAATACAATAAGTATAAGTTATAGGTAACTAACATAAGATATTTCATTAATTTAAATAAGAATGTACACATAGATTAAAACATTCTAATAAAGATCATAATATTATACCCATGTTATATCTAATGTTATGCTAAATTATTTAAACCATATTAAAATATCCTGTATCGTTAAAATTAATCGATTTATTAATATCAACAATATACTTTTACTATTAAAATTCATAACTGATTTTGAATATTTGTAAATCATAATACTATATGCATATTAATTCACTATACTTGAAATTAAACGAATTAAAAAAGAAAATAAATCACAAAATTTAATACAACTAAATAGCGAATCGCTGCCCCATAAAAATTAAATATAAAAATTTTAGCAACGCCACTGGATTTTCAATGACAATTTACGATTTATTTACTGTTATTTTCTAAAATGGAGAGCAACTTTTTCCCGTGTTTGTTTTTAAATCCGAATGTTTCACTTATTTTTATTCAATTAAATTTAAAATAAATCACCTTTATCACTGAACATATTTAATTATGCATATATATACTATAAATTTGTGGAATATTATTAAAATTAATTAGAAGGTTAATCAGAAAAAGCAATTAAAGAGTTTGTAAACACTGTCAAAAAAGTTACTTGTGAAAAGAAATTTCCTTTTTTATTGATAATCGTGTGTTTTCACACTGGAACACACTACACTTGGTTATTTTAGTATAATAGAGCACTTGATTATTCACTTTTTTATTGTAAACTAAATAGTTTTCATTCACATCAATCACAACCAAAAAATACTTTAAAATAACGAAAATTTTCCATTTTTCACCTCATCTGTGTTTCTCTATTTTATGTATATGTACCTCTCGTTTACCCATTCATTTTTAATACTTCTAGTTTCGCTTGTGTTTTGTATTGAAATTTGTATTGGTACGTTATCTATATAATCTAAGGTGTGATCGCATTCGCATTGTCCAAGCGCACGATCGCAACGATCATATTTTTGTGCTTTTATCCATGGAATATCAAGTGGTTTCGGTCGCGTGGTGTGTAATTACGGTTATTATACTGAATCAATTCAATCGATTTTTCAATTATCGTTATTATTCCGAATCAAGATTCGAATTTTTTGTTGTTTTCCTTTCTTTTTTTCGTTTCCCAGTGGAAATTATTTAATGAATTAAAATTTGTACTGCGATTACGGTGGCATTAAGTTTGTTTTCTGCTCGTCGTTCCTTTTGGCTATATCAAGTAAAATGAATTGCTAATTTTTCGGGTTGAGTATGATGGAAGCGAAGGTTCCGTTCCGTGTCGGCATAGTGCTTGCGATCCCTTGGTGCCCGCATTCGAATTCGAAACCAGCGCTCGCGCTGTTTGAGTTCAAACGGATGCGCGTCGCGCTGTTTGAGTTCAAACGGATGCGCGCACCAAAGCACTTCACTCTGTTATAATTATTTGTTGCCGTTCCTCAAGTTTCGGCCGACGAATTTCGGCAGAACATCCGGGTTTATTATTATTTATTATTTGCGTTTTTATTTTTTTTTAAATTTCTGCAATGATTATCTGTAATCGCGGTGTAGGCCAGGAGCCACGCAAGTCTCAAAACCCACGACCCATAGCATTTCTCCCTGAGATCTAGCCGGCAAAATATCACCGTGTGAGGCCTCTGCGTGTGCTTAGATGACATCTGCATAATGGTGTTGACCCATTCTGTAACAGACTGTAATGGATCGGTTCTCGAGTGCTAAGAATCAATTGTGATGACTAATGAGTTCTAAGTTTGGGAAAATTCGTTTAGAGCGTTCTCTAATGGGATCCGGGTTCCTTTTAAAAAAAAATCGACTCGAACGATTTTGAAAACAAAATTGAGGAAGAGGTTTTTCGAGTATTATGATATGACTGCAATGACGATCATGATTTCTGGAAATTTGCTAAGTGCTCCTCCGGTTTAGCCGTTATATTGCGTCTGGTTCCACAACAGTACAAAGTTGTTTCTTAATCGTAATCGGATGGAACTCAGATAATATGTCGAGAATAAGAATCTAAATTTTCGATATTTTGGGTAATTGTTAATTTAAATTAACCTAAGCCATTTTTTAACCATTTGGGATAACACTGTGTTTCTATGTTAAATATAAGGTTCGGTATTCCAAATGAGTTCTAGATGTGATTTTGAAAATGAGTAAACTGTATGGAACGAGGAACCTTGATGTTACTTAACCAAGTGTGGCGTAATTATTTTATTATTAGCTGGTAAGAAAACTTATATACATGAAACATCCGAGGGGTTTAGCTCCGGCAAATACTAGTTCGAAAAGGAATAACGAACCCATAGAAAACGATGGTCTGTGAAAATAAAAGGAATGTATTGATTTGTTTGGCTAATTTATCATAATTGTTTTGTATTCAGAATTAAAATGGCAACTGGTATTTCGGTTTTGTGAAATGTATAATATATAGCCTCGAATTTTACACGGTATTACAATTAAAAATTAACGTACCAATCATGAAATGTGTATCCTTAACAGCAAAAATCTTCATATTCAACTAACTTTGACTGAGTGGCGTTCGGGACACGAGAGACTTATTATTTAATAGACAAAATGGGTAAATAAAGGAAAGAAACGTACCATAATACTGATGTGCGATAATACTTCATAAGTATTATGGCATATCTGCTCCATTGAATACAAGAGTTAAACGGTTGTATCCACTAACAGTTTAAGTTTGGTCATACGAGCAAAAATTACGAATAGCCTTCAGGTAGGCCTTCTTACGTGACTACGCCAGAAATGATCAAAAAAAGATTCTACGTTTGGTGACTGATGATCGTAAACTGAAGGTGCTCGAGATGGTTAAGACGTAAACATCTGAATGTGCACAACATAATTGATGCGCGTGTTTACCAATCACCAACAATTAGAAAGAGTGATGTTTCTTAACACAATTTGGACATGTTCAAGCATAATCGGCAAAAGTATTTGAGGCGCAGTTTTATGTTCTATTATATTAATACTCTTAATTTTTTCATTGTGATCAATTTTTAACCTATTCCCCGTGCGCGCACCTTAATGAAACATATATCAGGTGAAAGGTATTTTTTCATATATGTACATAACATATGTTTCATTAAGGAACGTGCACGGGAAATAGGTGTAAAAGCCAAGTAAAGTTATACCTATATTGAAAATTGTATTTAATCATGTATGCACTAAAACACTGTGCCCGCGCTGTTTATCAAAGGAAATGGGAAGAAAACTCATTTTTTTTCAGAGATGTTACTTTCATCTTTATTCTGCTTTTGTTACTTGAGCTGTCAAGTGCAAATTTAACAAGTGCCGTTTTTTTCTTTTAATTTTAATAGAGTGAACGCTAATTATAATTGCCCCAACGCTGTGTGAGTGCTTTCCGATTTTCTTTTGGTGTTTTTGGTTCGACGCTTATTATATCCGCCGTGAGTATTCTCCTTTTCGATTTTTTTATATAAGCCGGTTGTGATTTCGATTTAACGATTTAACGAATTTTATATTTTAAATAGTGTGTTCTATTATACCTCGACGGCTTATATTAACCGGTGGGATTGAACGACGAAGTCATAGAAACGAAGTCGGATCAATTCGAAATAGAAATAGAAATAGAAATGAAGATACTACAAGAAATGTATATGCATGGTAATTAGATCAAATAATAATGTTGATATTCGACGTTAAAATGATGCGATTGCTACTGATGTAGCTGTTGTATTCAATAGTGTCTATAGAGAACCACTCTTTGAATGTAACATGATTTGTTTTCGAGAATGATTAATACAGTTCGGAATGTGTCTGTGTTATACCTTTGACAGACTAGGGTTTAGCTAAACGCGTTTAGCTAAACTGGTTTAGTTAATCTACTACAAAACCAATTAGGTTGACATACTATGAGGCTTAGCAAACCCTCTTTCAATAATAAAATACGGTAGGGCTATGTTTTTCCGGAATCGGTATTAAACAAATTTCATTGACAGAACTATACAGAACAACGATATTACAAGAAAACCATACAACTTTTATGATAGATTTTTTTGGTTATATGTACATAGATTTATATTAAATCAAAATTATTTACTTTAAAAAAAATTTAATTTTTAATTTTAGATTGGACCAATTTGAAAATAGCTATCGCGAACTGTACTCGATTGTTTTTAAAAAAAACGCAGCTTTTATTTGTCATGGTATTATAATACTCACTCTACGGTAAGAGGAATGCACAAGTGGGTATGTTGGTCCATATCAATTTTTGACATGATTCGTTTTCGTTACCTACACAATTGTGATGGAGAGCAGGAAAAGGGATATAACCTTACCCAGCCAGTATACACAATTGTGTAAATTATGATTACGAGAAACGAAGTCAGAATAGAATTATGTTTAAATTGAAGACCATTATACACATTTGTGCATACCAGTTAATTTTGTTTTGTTCAGAAAAATAACCTTAACTATAATAATAATAAAATAATTAATGTTATCATAAACAAATGATTAATATGTTATATAATTTATGTATTATCAAATTATTATGCTCTTTTTTAAGAATTCCCGTTTAACTAAGATCCGTTAAAATACGGAAGACATTACAACCTGTCATTATTTACATACACATGTGTGTATGTTGAACTTAATTTGAAGCAAACAAAATTTTTTGAACTCGACAGGAATAACTCAAAAAGTAAGCAGCATCTATCATTGTATCACAGCACTAAATGATATTGTCCTATTTATAAATTTTAACCTTCATTGTTAGATGGCGCTCTCGCTAAACCCATTTTTATGCGATAAACTTCAAAGTATTGAGAGATTAGTGCACTAAACCGGTTTAGTTACTAAACCTAAAACAAAACCCATTTAGCTAATCTCGAAGTTGACACATTATAAGAGATAAACTCGAAAAAATTATTAAACGCGTTTAGCTAATCGCTAGTCTGTCTAGGGTATTAGATTCATCTTTAGATCCGTTGGCTTATCCTCTTTTATTTCCAAATGGCGATTTTGGGTGGCATGTAAATATATATGGTTCACAATAGACCTACAATTTTAAATTCAAATATGCCAAGAAACAGAATAACTATTTTACAGTACACATATCTTATAGACTTGCTATAGTATTTCACATCATGCACAAAAGTTGTTCTTGCAATGGATTGCTGATATGTATGTTCGCATTGAATGATTTAAATTATACATTTTATTCGTAATAATCAAACAAATCTTCGTGCTCAAGTCTATAATAATTTGACAGATTTTTTGAATTTACATCCAAATGGTGGTGATATTATTCATGCCGTAGGGCGAAGGGTTCCCAAGTAACAATTTGTGTCCAAAATTTGACGCTGTCATGCTGACCAGTTTTTATGGGTTAATTAGCATTGCTATTAATGCTAAAAAGTCAAGATAACGTCAAAATGACTGACAAAAACGTGTCATGCTGATCAAAGTGGGGAATGATTTTAGCTTTCTTAAATGCTAAATTTTTAGGTTATAATGCTGTGTGCTCATCAAAATTACTACAAAGTATAATAGACATTTACACAGTCGAATAGGTTTTATAGCTTATTTGAAATGTTCAAAACAAAATAACATTTATGGCAAATTAGTCATTTGAAAGGCAAAATATTTATTTGGTATATAATAGCGTTTCAAGTAGCCATTTAGTCAAACAAGCATTTAAGCATTTTACATGGCTAAGAATCTAAAATGACCATATGGCTGTAAAAAAATTAAATTGTTTCCAAAAATTACAAAATAACTTTTGTAAAAGCATATTTTTATGAAATATCTAGTTATTTTGTATTGTATTGATATTTTTTAAAATATTAATGATAACGGAAGCATTATGCGTAATGAAATAATAATGAATCTTCTAATAAATACGCGCTACTGTCGACCTAAAATTAGTTGGGAAGAAAGTTTCATCTGGTAGTTTTTAAAAGTAGCTCTAAAAAGCATAACGCCCCTCAGAAATACGTATTATTTATTGTATACAGAAAATAGATTTTTTGAACAAATTCCAAAATATGGAGTTATTAAGGATAATTTTTAAATACAAGCGATACGAAATTGAAATATAGAATGCAAACGTATTTCTTTTCGATGAACGAGCAGAAGCAATGATGTCAATATGTTATAATATTCACGTGGATTGCTAAATATTTATTCTACAGCTAATTATTTATTCTGGGGACAAAAATGCAATGAAGAAATGCTATTTTGCCACCAAAGATTACCAATAGCATGTTTAGCAAATTAGTCGTCGAAAAAGCAAAATAGCTTTTCCCTCGGACTAAATGGCTATCCACACCACAAAATTGTCATTAAACAATTAATTTTTCAAAATACGCATGGCATAGTTGGTGTAGTAGAGGCAGTAAAGTCAATATGATAAAATTGTTACGTAGAATGCTAACTAGTCATTATATAGTTAAATACCTATTCTGATGACAAAAATGCTATAAAAGTTGCTATTTTGTCACGAAATTTGGCGATTAGCTTTTCTTCTCTTCTACATTTCGTACTGTCAGTATTTATATTTCCTACTTATAAAAATGTTAAAATGGAACTTGAAATTGATGTCAAAAAACAGCTAATTTGTTAAAATAACCATTTAATTTCGATCAACGCTATATAGTCATTTTTTGCTATTTAGCTGCCATGAAAGCAATAATATAGCGTAACATCTTTTGAGATGACTGTTTTTCTGTTACTACTAACGTTTTACTGTGGTGACTATTGTGCTATTTTCTTTGCTTGTTACTTTGCCCGCAAGCAATGCAAATTAGCAACAATATAGCATATTACCTTTTACGATGACTTATTTGCTATTAAGCCAAATGGCTGTCGTAGTGGCTGCATAACTATTTTTTGTGAGTAAAATGCCCGCCTAAATACTTTTTAGTCATATCCGAAAACTAGCTATATTTTTGGTCAAAAAAATGATTTCCTGACATATGAATTATGCTAAATTGCTATTAACTATTTAGTCATAGAACCTGGTCACTATGACCAAAAAAAAGACAAAATATTGCTATAAAAGCTAAAATAAAATTTCATTGTTACTTGGGTTGTTTTACCATCATCTTTTATTGGTGTGCCAAGAAATATCAAAACTATTTAGACGCTATGTCAATTGTTCAACATGCTGGCAATCCATCAATATTCATAACCATGACTTGCAATCCACGTTGGCCGGAAATTATTGAGTCCATTGATAATGTTGAAAGTTCCAATTTTCGTCCGGACATTGTTGTTAGAGTTGCATTGAATTTTCCTGAGAATTCATTAGCATTATGGGAAGAATTTACAAAAGATTTGAGTGAAGATTTTCTCAGAAATCACAATGAAAATGATTTATTCAATTTAGCATTACTTGAGTTAGAAGAAATATTTATGTCACATAATACATCTTGTCAACAAGTTGGTCTTCCAACACCATTGCATGTACAAGATTTTAGAATTATGCATGAATTTTATACAGAAGAAGCTGCTTTTATTTCTACAGAGTTTTATGATGTTGCAAATAATGAACAACGTAATGTTATGGACACAGTTTTGCGTGAAGTGACGCATCATGATACCGTTTTAACTGCTCATGCAGGGTGTGGAAAAACTTTTATTCAAACAGCGCATACATAGAAATTACATTCTCTAAATTTATTTTGTATTTCTACTGCATTTAGTAAAATTGCTTCAACTCTATTAACGGTCGAACATTACATAATATATTTAAATTACCAATTCCAATTTTAGAGAATTAAGTTTCCAGTGTATCACTCGATAGTAATCAAGCAAATTTCATAAAATCCGCTTCATCTTCTTATTTATTAATACTCTTAATTTTTCATACTCAACCCTAAAATAACCCCTAAACATGGTTCGATCCGTTAGATTTTTTCAGGGTACGTCGACATAAATATTTCGCTGTGCTAGAAAAATTCCCCCGGGAAGTACCCGAAACGGGTACCTTAAGTGGATTCAGAAAATATCCAAGATTTTGTGCGCGTGAAATCTTGCAACATTTGAAAATTTTATGGGACGACCGAAAAGCAAATTTTTTTGTTCAAATTAGTGCCGCGCGATTCAAATTCAAAGTTGTATTTTGATAAAAGTGCATCAAATTTACATATTAAAAAACCTTCTTAATCATTTCTTAACCAAAAATTCAATAAATGATTTTACGTGACTGATATTCAGTCACAGGTCAGCTAGTAACCGTTGAATATGCGCAATATTAAAATAAATTATTGGATAAAAATAAATTATTGAAAATTTGCGAGCATGTAGCGATGAAAAATTCCTGTTTCATCAAAAAAATGCATCGGATCGCAAAGAAAGTAAAACGATGACAAAATTTTTCGAATTAGGCTATGAATTGCTTACCCATCCCCCGTATTTTCCAGATTTGACACTATTCAATTATTATCTGTTTCCAAACTGCAAAAGATAGCTAGCTGGCCGAAGATTTTACTCAAATGAAGATGTTGTTGCCGAAACACATGCCTATCTTGAGGAATTGTGTGCCGACTACTATAAAAGGGGCATCGAGCTATTAGAAGCTCGTTGGAATAAGTTTATCGAGTTGGAAGGAAACTATATGTTGAAAAGTAAATGTAAGTTTTCCAAAAAGATTCAGTTATAGTACTCAAGCATTGGACTTTTCAAACGGCCTGGTATTAAAAATGTGTAGATAGTTTGTAAGTTTGTAGGAAGTACTTTCAAAATATCTCGGAACTGAAATATTGTATGTATTTATGAATTGTTCATATTGTGATAAAAAATTAATAAAATCGAGATATGGGAGGCACTATATTGGAAAGTTTAGTATGTTGCGCTATAATTTTTACCGACGCTAACAAACTGAAATGACAAACCTCTCCTTTATAATAAACAATTTTCTGTTTCTTTTCACAAATTCTATTAAAAAAGTCGGTAAAAATTTTTACATATTCTTTTACTCAGAAACCAGATAAATGAAATTTTGGGTTATTCTGGATTGATAGCCAGATAGTATTTTTACATCAAGGTGAGGTTATCAAGAAGATGGAAGTTTGGTTTCGAACTAATGAAACATTGAATTTTTCGTATTAAAAAATTCGGTCGTCTCATCAGACTGCAGTGACCAAACTACAAAAATATTGAAAATACTTTGAACTAATCAAAGTATAATCACAATGCCTTAGCGAATTATAATGATTCGCTACGCAATTGCCAACCCCTTGGTAACCTCGAATTTTATTGTATTTAACGCATTCGCATACATGCGATTTCTATATGAAATTTTGGGTTATTCTGGATTGATAGCCAGATAGTATTTTTACATCAAGGTGAGGTTATCAAGAAGATTTTTTAATACGAAAAATTCAATGTTTCATTAGTTCGAAACCAAACTTCCATCTTCTTGATAACCTCACCTTGATGTAAAAACCAGATAACTTTTCTCGGAAATATCAAAGAATTTAGATCAAATGGTTTCATGAAGTCTAATATAAGGGCTTCCAAGTGTATTACTTCAACATTTCTAACTTGTCTCGAACACTTAGAAGAATAAGTTAGGTTTTGAAACTGTTCGAGTTGGATTGCAGGATATGACCGTTAATGAAATCTTAAAATTTTAACAATTATTTTGTTACGTAGAACAATATACGATAGCCATGTATTCAGCCAGTTTACTATTATTTTAAAGCGGGTTTAAAATAACCATACATTTCGACACAAGTTCAAATGCAATACTATTCTACAGGAAGCAATTTCATATGTGAATTAAAATTTAACTATTTTTATAAAAGCTTTCAATTTATCATTAATAATTTTTAAATATAATTTATAATTTTAGATGAAATAATATCTTTCATAGTCAATATATATATATATATATATATATATATATATATATATATATATATATATATATATATATATATATATATATATATATACAGACGAAATAAATAAAAAAATATATAAAACAAGAATAGTACGATAAAAAGTTCGTTTTTTCTGTCGATCTATCTATAATTCGTATCATATAAACTTCCCATTTCCACAAAAATTCACATGTGTATATTTGTCTCGATTTCACATTTTATATATTATAGCAGTAATACACAAGGCTAGCATACGGAAAACTTATTATTTTTTGTGAAAATAAATTTTCTAACGACATGAAAATGCTCATGTATATTTGTTGGTATAGAAACGATGTTCCCCCTCTCTCATCTCTAGATTGTATGGAAACTTAGATAAAAACTATAGAAATAATTTGATCCGCATGGTGAAATAGGAATCTAAATATTTAGATGACAAAAATATTATGTAGTTATGCTAAACTCGTACCAATTTTGGATATTTATGGTTGTTCAATTTGGCATGGAATATGACAAAAACTAGACTTTGTACTTTAGAGTGGCAATAAGTGTTTCCTCCAAAATTTTATATTTTGTATTTGTGATCTGTGTAACGCTTAAAGCAATTGATAAAGATTTAGCTGCGAGAAATTCCAAACATTTCTACAAAACATCATTCACACCATCTGCGAAATATGGTTTCGCTTTTACAGGGTGTCAGAATTTGGGATGCCAATCCGTAGTTTTTCTCCATTTGTTTGTCCTCCTTGATTATACAGGATAATATTGGACGAAATTGTTGTGCAATTGAATGAATTCAGACATGTACAATGATTTGTTAGAAACCGATTTGTTAACTTTTCTTGAGGAATACAACGATAATGACTTGATTTTTAACGAAACAATGCTTTCATCCATGCATCAAAGCAATCAATGGAGTGGTTTTGTCAAAAACAAATGAATGTTCTTGATTGGCCACCATGTAGTCCCGGTTGTAATCGGTAGAGAATTTATGAGGCATACTTCCACCGAAGGTTTAAGCGAATGGTCGACAATTTAAGACGATCATCTACTTAAAGCAGTGCATTAAGGTCTGTTCTGGCGAAATAGAGGCAGAAACTTCAAAAAACATGTCAAATTCAATGTCAGAGCGCATATTTAAAGTCATTAAACAACAAGGGCGTCATACGAAATATTAATTTAAAATTTTCTTTATTATTACGTAGTTTTGTTTTTGAAAAATTTGAAGTGTTCTTATTCGAATATTTAAGCAATTTGGAGTATTTTTTTAAACTGAATTAATATTAGAAGTATCTTGATATTTTGCTTTTGTGAAATACCAATTAAATTTAGCGAAATTCGTTACTGTTTACGAAATAAACAATTTTATTTAAAAAAATCTTACGTATCTGTTTATTTTATTATTTACTAAAAATCAATTGTAAAAAAAAAATCAATCAATTGTAAAATCAATATTTATCACTGTATAGTAATATATCTCGAGATTTTGCAGATTTACCATTAGCTATGTCGCCGAAGTCAAGAAAGTAGTTTCTTAAAACTATCTATTGTGTGCGTGTGTGTGTGGTACTGTGCATAATAAGAGTTTGTGTACTCTTTACTGTCCAGACAGATTAACTGATAGGGGTGCAATTTCATACTTAAGCTTTTAACATAAATTGGGAGGTTCCAGTAATGATTAGCTGAAATCGGTTTACCGGAAGTGGCAACTTCCATAGGGACTTTTTCATTTTTTGCAAATATTTTGAAAAGTATATGATTTATGACAAAAAAGAAAAGATTCTAAATTAAATTTACGACAGTATCGGTCAGATCAGTTTTCCAAAATTTAACCCCCTAATGCTCTAGTCCGCCTCAAGACGGACTTAAACTAAACCGTTCTAATCCACACATGTATATTTTTTTAACGAAAACAAACACTAAAACTGTAATCGCAATTGCGCTTTATTCATTGGTTTTTTTCAGCAATATTCTATTTCGTTTCGTTTTTCCTTTAAATCAGTTCAAAGTGAATTTTTGACGAAAACTGACGAAATAATTATTTGTGTGAAAAACGGGACTTTCAACAATAAAATATTATTAGTAATTTTTATACGATTCTTGTGAAAAAATACTGGTGAGTAGAAAAAAGAGTTATCTTTTGAACAGTGCACAAAATAACAGAAAATATTAATGTTTGTTATCAATAATACACTATCACCTGAAACCGTCTGTAGGCGGACTCGGGTTTTATGGTCAAAATGCTTGCGCTTACAGTTTTTCGCATGATTTATTCGTGTTATGATTTTCTTTTGTATTTTTTATTGTGTGATCTTTAATTTTTTTGTTATTAGTCATGGCACATTGTAAAACATATTACGATCTTTCGAGAATGACGGAAGATGATATTATTGATATGATGGAGTCGGTTCCAACTGATGATGAAGAAACTGGAAGTGAAGATGGAGCCGAAGATTTCGATAGTGATGACGATATTGCAGTCCCTGATTATGTATTTATTGAGACAGAATTACCCACCGACCAGCAGATTAACACTACACAGAATTGTACTGAAGCAAACCGGATGATTTTGAATAAGAATGACGACGAGACATGTTCAGCGAACTCTTCTCTACAAGCTCAAACACCTATTGAATCTTATATATCAACTTCTTCAGCTACTATCAATCTGTCTATTCGCCATCCAAATACTTCACGGTCCAAGAAATGTGCTCAAGAAACTGAATTACAACACGATGAAGATGTCTCTACTGGTCCTTCTTGTGGTGCATTCAATGGCCATATAAGCGAAGTAAAAAATGACTCACCGGAATTCAAATCGATAATTTGGAAGAAAAAAAAGCTACAACTTCATTTAAATGAAATCATTTTTCATGGTCAAAAGGAGCTACCAACTGAATTACTGGTATTGAAAACACCTTATGACTGCTTCCGCTATTTTTTAACCAGTGATTTTCTTCGGTACCTAGCAGATCAAATGAATTTATATGCTCGGCAAACTAATATTGAAACACTATTCATCACTGAAGAATCAGAACTTGTAAAATTTATCGGGATCCTAATTTTTATGTCTGTATATCGGTTTCCAAACGTTTGAGCTTATTGTGGGAGACATTCAATGGAAGCCGTAAGACAATCTATGACTCGCCATCGGTTCGAAGAGACGCGTCGTAGGTTGCATTTCAATGATAACTCAGCTGCGATTTCAAAAGATCAACCGGGCTATGATCGGCTGTATAAAATACGACCGCTCATAAAACATTTCAATGGACGATTTGTTTCCATCCCAATGCGCCAGCGTCTCTGTGTTGATGAACAAATGTGTGCCACCAAAATGCGAGGAAATCCGACACGTGAATATATGCCGGCCAAACCACATAAATGGGGAATGAAAATTTTCTCACTTTGCGATTCATCAGGGTATTCCTATGCATTTGAAATTTATTCGGGTGCTGGCGATAATGTAATTTCTGAGAATATACCGGATCTAGGGGCCGCGTCGAATGTCGTTGTTCGTCTGTCAAAAGACATCCTAGATAATATCAACCACATTGTTTATTTCGACAACTTTTATACCTTGCAAGGTTTGCTGGTATACCTTCGAAGCCGTCGCATCTATAGTTTGGGAACAGTGCGAGCAAATCGTGTGCCAAATATCAAACTGTCCTCCGAATTGGAGCTAGCAAAAAACAAAGTTGAGCGTGGATATTCTGAAGAATACGTTGGCACAGCTTATGGTTTGGATATTACCAATGTTTTGTGGCGTGATACAAAAACTGTCCGATTACTTTCGACTTACGTTGGGACCAAGCCATTTTTGTCGCGACAACTGAAGCAATCACCTCAAAAAGCCATACGATGGGATCGAATAAATAAAAAAAATATTGAAATCGATTGTCCCGCTATCATTAAGGAATACAACCAGCACATGGGTGGGGTCGATTTAACGGATAGTCTTATTAGCCGCTACCGCATTCGAATGAAGACTAGGAAATGGACAAACCGAATTGTTTTTCACCTATTGGATTTAGCGATGGTCAATGCTTACGTTTTGTATCATCGTCTTCCAGGAAACACTAAAAAACAGCTTCCTGACTTTCGTACTGAAGTAGCAGAAGCCCTTTATGTGATGGGCACTGTCCAATCAGCGAAACGTGGTCGACCATCTTTTTCGGAATCGCCGTCTCCAGCCAAACCAAAGAAGTCATACATGCCCGTAGACAATTTCAGATACGACCAAATAGGGCATTGGTGTATATTTTTAGATAGATCGGGAAAAACGATGTGCAAAATGACAAACTGTAAATCTGAAACCCAATCATTTTGCAAAAAATTTAATTTAAATTTATGCAATTCTACCACTAAAAATTGTTTTTTTGAATTCCATAACCGTTAACATGCTGTAAAGTATTATTTTCTAACAATAATTATGTATTCTTAATTCCACTACAAACCGTAATTTTTTGTTAACATTCGCCCCTGATCCGCTTGTAGGCGGATTTTGATTTTTGCCTGTAAAAAGTCAGGATTGTGCCAAATTTAATTTCTGAAATTGGATTTGTGTTTATGGCATTAAAATTACTTTGTTGTGATTTTTTCGCCCCGAAAAAAAATTGTAGCATTAGAGGGTTAAGCGGAAATAACGATTATTGTCAAAAACTATTTTTCAACAAAAATTCGGCTCTGTATAGCCCAGGCGAATCGTCATACGTAAGGTTTTTGCATAAATTGGGGTTCAGTGGCATTCGGTCGAAATGGGCCAACCGGAAGTGGCAGCTTCCATAAGAGCTTTTTAATTTTTTGCAATTATTTTTATAAAACTATAAACTATATTACATTTACATTTATTTAGAAAGAACGGTGAAAATCATTTTTTTTAATTAAATGGATGGTTCACAGGCCAAACCGATTGACTTCAATTTGACGGATTTCGTAAATCAAGTGTTAGATAAATCAGAAAGCATAAATATTTTGTATCAGAAATCTATTGATACTGAAACGTGATTTATTGAAATTGTTTTCTTCCAAGGCCCTCAAATTTTCAGTATCTGCATGTAGTATACCTATTTTTCCGGATACCCGTCAAATGGGTAGATTAGCATTTTTTGTTCTGAAAGCACTGTTTCCTTCTCTCTTCTTTCTCCAATTGCTTTGTGAGTGAAGCCAATATAAATGTTTGCTATCTCTTGGACATCTCTTGGAATGGACATGAATAAATGGCAGTTGATCATTATTTGTCTTACTTCGAAACTTAGCAACTTCGCATGGGGCGTCGTACACGCATTGAAAAAAGCAAGAAAATAGGTATCATGTATTCTTTTTTGCTGTGCGTGTGCAAATATAGGGGATAAACTTATTCTCTTAAATTATTTTTTTATATTTCCCGATAAAATTTTTACTTGTAAAGGTCGATTTATATTATCCGTTCTTTTCAATTCCTTCACATATAGTGTCAGACAAAAAAACATTTTTACTTGTATTTTTCATAGGAGTATTTATATTATCCGTTCCTTACTTGTAGGAACTGAACGGAACGAACAATTTAAATACTCCTATGAAAAATAAATTTAACAGTGTTTTTTTTTGTCTGACACGATACGTGAAGGAACTGAAAGGAACGGATAATATAAATCGACCTTAAGTGAGGAAATGAAAATATCTGCGAAAGGAGTGTACAGTGACCGTATTGCAGCAACTTTCATTTTCTGCCTTTGCTAAGTAAATTTTTTTAGTTTGTAATTAGTTTGTAACGTAATTTTATGAATCGTAAATTTGCAGTTACATATACATATAATACTTATAGAAAAAAAATCGTTTGTCGGATGACTACATTTTTTGTCTTTTTATTCTCTTTTCGATTCTCCGAATAAGAATTAGTAGTATAATAACGGTGTAAGTGTGTGTTTATTATGAAAAGTTGGCTTTTTGTCTTCACATCATTTCAATTTTATTTCATGAACGAATATTTGATGTTATGAGATAATTTGAAAATATAAGGATAAACACAATTTTGCCCCATATTTATTTTTATTTTGATGGACTAGGGCTATTATGAAGAAGTCATGGATAAACGTAGAATTGTTGCTCAAAATAACCAGCATAAATTAAGAGAGTTATCTGACACCGCGTTAGATTATGATGAACAAGATGATTCATGCGGTATTATGTGAAATCCCTGATGAATAGAGAAGAAAACAAGGAAATTAAACTTTCTTTCCGACTCTGAAGATGAAAATTTTCCTAATATACGTAGTTGCAGAAAAAGAATTTTTATCGATTCGGGCTCTAAAAACGAAAGTGACATGGAGGTTGGTAATATACCTCCAGCTGAATCCAATTGGAACAAAAATTATATTGATGAGGAATGCCAAATACTAGGGGTGATGACAGACTGGCAGCTCATACTCTATTCAAAGATGTATCAGGTCCAGCTGCGTATGCTAAGAGAAATATTATGCTCGGTAATGTAAAAAGCGCATTTCAACTAATGTTGAGGAAAATATGATAAATCATATTAAAAGTTGTACTGAGCACGAATGCATGCTTCTGTCAATTCTGTATTCTCGAGCAGCGTGTGAGGTAAAATCGCCGAAGACTTCATATTTATGGTCGAAGAAATGGGGTCCCAACTGCTCCTCCCAAACAACCCTCAGAGACAAATTTATGGAAATCGTTCGATTTATACGATTTGACAAAAAAAAATGACAGAAATCCATGTTTGAAGACAGCAAAATTGTAAATGATTTCTAAAATGTGGAATGAATTTATTCAAAATATCCATAATTGCTTTAAGCCTGCCGCACATATAACAATTGATGAACAATTGTTCCAACAAATGCCAGGTGCCGCTTCACTCAAAATATGCCTCAGAAACCAGATAAATTTGGGATACAATTTTGGTTGTCAGATGTCAGAAGTAAATATCTTTTAAATGGCTTCCCATATTTGGGTAAGAAGACGAGCGTCAAACATACCTCTGAGCGATTTAGGCTGCGGAGGAAATGGAACCACAGAAAAAAATCGTACAGGCCTGCCACATGCAAACAAATTACTTAAAAACAACTCTCGTTGGGACTATACGTACAAATAAAAAAAGAATCAACAACAACCGCAAAAACTATAAAGATAATATGCAGCAATTTTGTACCCTACATTATAAATCGGAAAATTGTGTTCTCACAGCTTACTAGAGCAAACAAAAGAAGAAATTACAGTTCAAAACGTATTTTTAAAAATTGAAGAAAATTTTAAACGCACCCAGGCGACTATTACGTTTTATAATAACACCAAATATGGAGTGGACGCTGTTGACCAAATGGCACTAAGATATAGTATGAAAGCTGGGTCCCGTAGATGTCTTCTACAACACATTGAATTTAGCCGCCAACAACCCGTGGATATAAGGAGACCACTCCGATATATAACAAGAAAAACTTAATTTTTTAATTGGCTGAAGAACTAACAGATGATAATAAAGATACATAAAACGCTGATTTCAATCCGCAGTCGGACACAAAACTCCACTTTATGAAAGACCTGCCAAATCGGATTATGTAACGGTTTTGTTTGTATATTAAGTTAAAAATAAAAGTAGAATTACAAATTTATAGCAAAAATAAAAATGAAATGTGTTAAATATGAAATTTTCAACAAGGATTGACCTAGCTGGGTTTCTAAAATTTAGGCGGGAATAATAATTTAATGCTGGTTTTATTTACAATCTGGTTGGTTTAATATTTGAGATCCTAAAGTAAACGGAAGTCGGGTGTTGGCCACAACATAATGCCTACTTTTTTAGTTTTCTTGAAATTCTAAAGTTTAAGTAAAACAAACAATCACAGAATTACAGAAAATATTCCAGATTTCAAGTTCGCAATGACCCGAAATTAATAACTGTTTACGACAGATTTGATTGAATTTCATTATAATAATTTCAGAATAGTGTGACTTTGTACTTAGAATAAGAAATAGCCCTTTAAATGGTTTAGCCTATACAATATTAATCAAAGTTTGTGATGCATGCATATACGTTATGCGATTCGTGCTTGTGCGGTTGAAGCGTTGAATTTACGTAATGACCTTATTTTTGATTTAAAGGTGCTCAAAAAAGATTAATATTTCTCACTGTCACAATAGGAAAAGCAAATTATCTATTAATTTTTTGTTCGTAGTAGATACTCCTGATGATCACCTAACAAGTCGAAATCAATCGAGTGATTTTTTAAACTTTTTGAAAATATTCAAAATAATTTTGCGAAATAAAAAACAAGTGGTTAGTAAAAATGTGTTTATTAAGTTTAATAAATTCAGTTTTGGTTTGATTTTTGATGACAGTGTTTTTTCTTTTTTGCGTGAATATTGAAATTTTGGTTATTTGATGTCGCTTGATTAGATGCAACAATTAGATCTCATATTTAGTAAAAAAATAAATTAACTTATAAGTTAATTTAAAATAAAAATATAAACTTAATAAACAAAAAGTGCATGTGCTTAAAAATTCGTGAAAAAATAACGAAATAAAATAAGCAAAAATTATTTTCTTTTTGTGTAGGTGTCGAAGTGCGCGTCGTACAGGCCGCCATTCCTCTGCCGGTTTTTTATGAAGGGTGTCTGAAAAGATAGGGTGTCTTAAAAACTCTTTTTTTATGTAAATAAATAGTGCGATCAAAAGTGCTGTGTTAAAATTGTTCCTGATTGATCACAATGCATGTGAAGATCAAGCATGATGCTCATGACCTTGAAATAAGTATCTTCATATTAAAACTATGTAGGTAACTTTTTTTTGTTTAACTAAATTGTTTCTTAAATAACTTTGAATTCTAGGATTGTTGTGATTTTCTTTTATGTATCGTAATTCTGGCTTTATCTGGTTTAAACTCCGTTAGTCCGCGGTGTCACGTTAATCTTATTTTCTTTATAAAAAGCCGTAGTTCGTAATGTTTAGTTAATCGGTATATTATTAAGGCAGGAATAAAAATCGTAAATATGTCGGGAACGGGCAAATATTAATTTATGCATCATGGCTTAATTTAATTATCTTTGCTTTGTTTTTTTATTATTATTACTTTATTTTTCTTTTATTGCGGTTATACATATCTAGGTTATTATCTCCTCGAAAAATATCCTACCCCATATTAGCTCCCTAGTCATGAACGGAATCAGGCAAACATACCGGGAATAAGATAGTTATATACAGTACCTGGTAAATTAATATGAAATATTCAAAAATTAAGTATTCAGCGGAAATTTGGTTAAAAAAGCGCGTTTTCTATACTTTAATTCATTAAAATGGATTTATTCACCTTTGTAGTATAAAAAAAAAATTAAAAAATTCAACCGGCTAATATTTCGTCCACCTCCACCTTCTTTTATTTTTAAACAAAACTAAAATATGACGCGACATACTATTGATCGACTTTATGATGGTATCTTTGATTAAGAGGTCGTTGTACCAACTATTTTTAGTTTCCTCAATCAACTTTGACTTTTTTCGACAATTGCTGTTTTAATACAGTCCAAACATATTCAATCGGGTTCATATCTATGGCGAATTACCAGCCCAATTCAGAATGATATCATTTTTCGTTTCATATACACTCCCACCGAAAGTAAAAAGTAAGAAATTTTTATTTAATGTGTCCAAGTGAGTTATTGGTGTTTCTCAGCGTTCTACACTATTCTTCAGTTGCTTATTATTCATTTTCTGTTCAATTTTAAATGAATTGTGTTTTACGCTAATTTCTCTTCGTTCATGAATAGTAAACTGAAATTTCAAAAATACGAATAGTGAATATTTGTTGTAGTAGTGAATAGATAAAATATATTATTCTCTTTATTGAACGATCGAATATACATAACTATTCTTTCTACACTATTCTATCCGCTAATATTTATTTTGTTAAATATTTAATAAAATATTCTAAGTACATTGTATTATTACAAAAAGTAAGTACTAAAAAAATAACTTTACTTTTCCTTAATATTATTTATATTTCTTCTATTTTTTTAAACTAAAATTAGAATAAAATGACATAAAAACGAAATCATTCAATTTTGGACCATCAACCAATTGTAACTTTATACAACGATGGTAATTCCTTACACCAGATTGCGAGTAAACTCAAGATTCCGTACTCTACAGTGCAATATACCATCACTAAATTTAAAACCACTGGGGAAATTAAGGATAAAGAAAGGTCTAGTCGCCCTAGATGCACAACAAACAGAGAAGATACCGATATAGTAATAGCATCAAAGCGGAATAGAAGATTAACAGCTTCAAAAATCGCAGCCATTACAAATCAAAATCGAGACTTGCCGGTTTCTATATCGACTGTCACACATCGTCTTCTCAACGCTGGACTGCAAGGTAAAAAAGCTGTCAAAATACCGTTCATAAGAAAGCAAAATAAGAAAAAGAGACTTGAGTGGGCAAAACAGCATAAGGATTGGGTACTTAAAGATTGGAAAAAGGTACTATGGACTGATGAATCATCATTCCAAATTTTTGGTACAAAACGTAACATCTATGTTCGAAGTCGCGCCAACGAAAAGTATCTGGACGACTGTATAATCCCATCCATAAAACATGGAGGAGGTTCTGTCATCATATGGGGTTGTTTTGGTAACAACAAAGTGGGAGACCTTAATCGAATAAAGGGAATTTTAAACAAGCAAGGTTATCTATCCATACTACGAAAGCACGCTATCCCCTCTGGACTTCGAATTTTAAGAAAAGGATTCATTTTTCAACAGGATAATGATCCTAAACACAAATCAAAGTTATGTACAGCTCATTTGAATACCAAATCCCAAAGACGAAAATTGAATATAATGGTGTGGCCACCTCAAAGTCCCGACCTTAACCCTATCTAGCTTTTGTGGGACGAACTGGATCGAGCAGTACGAAAAACATGCCCTATTTCAAAAGAAGACCTTTGGAATAAATTGGTAATTGCATGGAATGGAATTCAGTCTTCCACCCTCGAAAAACTGTTGTTAATAATTCCAAGATTACGTGCAGCGGTTATAAAGGCGCGCGAAAGATAATTCAATGAAGCCAATATATAAAATTAAGAAAAAAAATTATGTTTAAATTCAATAAATATATATTTAAAAAACTGAATTTATTAAAAAGAAATTGAAATAGACGTTGAATTTTATTTAAAAACTCTTAAACTAACTTTTTTTTTTTTTGGGTGGTCAAAAACTTTTGACGGGGAGTGTACCTACTCAAGGAATATATACTATACAAAGGAATATAAATATGTAACAAAACTTTTTTTTAGTTCTATGAAAATTTACAGTAGATATTTAAAAAAAGATACTTAAAAAATATATAGTTCATATTAATTTGGCCATGTACTGTTAACAGTTCTATGCCTTGCCACTGAAAATGTTACAAGTTCATCGGATGAATTGTATACGTAAGCATTTATTATTGTATACCTCTTTACGATATATAGCAAAGAAATATTTAATAAACACATTTTATTAAACACTTGTTTTTTATTTCGCAAAATTATATTTTTTGAATATTTTCAAAAAGTTTAAAAAATCACTCGATCGATATCGACTTGTTAGGTCATCATCAGGAGTAGGATGATAACCTAACAAGTCGAAATCGATCGAGTGATTTTTTAAGCTTTTTGAGAATATTCAAAAAAATATAATTTTGCGAAATAAAAAATAAGTGTTTAATAAAATGTGTTTATTAAGTGTATGTGTGTTTCGCCAAGTGCCTACGGCAAATAGTGTAAAAAGAAAGAAATATTTGGCTAGTGTGATGTTCTTTTTCAAACATTAGATTTGTTTTTATCTTCATCCATCCGAAATAAATAAATTAAAATCTCGTTTTGACGTTTAATGTTTTCCAGTTTACTCGCAATAATTCACACATGTCAATAATTTTATCTTGGGTTAAAAAAATGTTTAGAGTATACGATTTTAAAATGTTAAAATAAGTTATTTTGGAAAATTTTCTCTGTAAAATTACCCAAACTACAACCCATAATTGAATAATTTATATTCACAAAACTAAAGTTAAAATTTAAATGGGAACGATAGTTTTGAAAGCTTAAAGCCTAAATATGAATCTATAAATCATGAGTGTGTTGAGGTTTGACATTTATTTCTCGTAAACGGTTAACACTTTATCTTGACATACAATTAGAGAATGCGAATTTTGAAAAAGAAAACTAAATTTTCGTGTACACATTTAAAAATTATTTTACTGATTAGAGAATGCTTAGAATGCACTTACAGTTCACGCAAAACTTCACAAAACAGATTTCCAGTTAGAGTCCTGTGGAACTTAAATTAAATTTTATATCCAAATATAACCAAATTCCTCGACATAACCAAACTAAAATGAAAGAGTATTGAAAAACGGAAGTGTCGCACATCAAGTACAAAATAATTTACTGCCTAATGGTAAAAATTCTGAACATATAAGAAAGGACAATTTGATTCAATACCAATGATACAATGGTTTCAAAAGAAGGTTTGCGTATGGCATTGTTAACGAGTCATGGTACATAAAAAATGATAACTTTTATAGAGGCTTAAAGAAGGAATACGACAGTCAAGAAATAGACACACAAGCAAGGAAACACGTGTTCTCGGTACAAAAATGCAAATACATATGCTGTATGTGCGCGTGCTACCAGTGTAGCTAGAAGGACTCCAAAGACAAACATCTTTGGAGGTAAAAGTTATAATACTTATTTTGTAACCGCAATAACCAAATGGCCATTTTCTGTCAAACAAGAAACGTATTTCTGAAATATAAGTTTCTAAATGATTTGTGAATCAGTTGTAATATTACTACAATCACTCTCAGATGACACTTTTCATGTAAATACTATTTTCAAAATTAGTGCTATGAGCTGAAAACCAATATAATGTTGATGCCAATAAAAGGGTAAATTTACTTATCACGTTTACAAAATTTATTTTCGATTTTTCATTTCTGGCGTTGAACCTTACATTCTGTATACTCGTATACGCAAAAGCGAGGAAGCACCGAAATGAAATATGTCTTATACAATCGAGGAATCTTAAGTGGATACATAAGATGTTATTACGTGTTGTAATAGTAATATAAAGAGCAATATATATATATATATGAGGGTTGTATGAGTTGTTATCAAAACTATGTATGTATATGGTATAGCAACAACGGGAAAAACATCGATGGTAAATAAAAAATTAATTATATCGAATTAATTAAAAGAGAGTAATAATAAATATTTTTAATTAGCAAGCCTAATTAATTGTAATTTTTATCATTTCGTATTGTTTACCTTACAGGCATAACTAATTATTTTGTTCAAAAAATATTTTTTTATACAGTTCGAAATTAAGAAAACGCGTATCATCTGATAGCAGAGGGAGTGTTTTTTGTTTGTTTTAATTTTGATTTGCTCTGAATATTAATTAACGCAACAACACCTTCCGAAATGTGTTAATTTAAGGGAAGTTGTTTTTGACGGTTCTATTCTTATAATAAAATAAATAAACCTTAAAATATGATGCTGTTGGCCCACATTTATTGTATGCTGTTTGTTTGACATGATAATCAATATCACCGTTATTATACAAAGTTATTTAACAAAATTTATATTAATCTTACCCAAAACATTTTGTACCTTTTCCGTCGTTAAATTTTTTTACTAAATGTTAATTTTCAGGTAATAATGATGTTCGTTAGCCACTAAGCTCATTAACAGTTTGGTATTTCTGATCTGGCTACTTAGAAATATACGACATACACTATTCCACACTACATACTGATGGAAGAAAGAAAGAACTCGAAATTGAAGAGAAACATTTTCCGTTTATGATATTTTTTTTTCAAATCGCTTATGGAATGTAAATACGGTACGTGATACAATGGAGATTTAGTGTTTAAAGTACATATACGAGTATGTACCATATGTAATATAAAATCACAAAAATCTGAGATTTGTGTTTTTACTGGAGATCTCATGTACGAGAATACATTAAATATTATAAATTCGGCTAATATAATTTTCACACTCTCATAACTGTGTAATACAGACATTAAATCTTAATTTAGAAACGTTTTCACATTAACGTAATAAAACCATTTAATGGCATATGTATTAGAGCAGTTGAAAAATGTTAAATTGACAGAGTTACTACGTTTAATGGCTGAGCAGAGATTTAGAAAATACTAGGTTTACACACCTTATATGTACATGTTTTATTTATATGTGACCATTATTATGTGAGTATATACCTATGCTTATTTAACAATAAAAGTTTAATTTATTGGTTATGCCTTGAATTAATTGTTCGGTACCTACAACGATGTCGATACCGCGTTAACATAAATTTGTTTCTGTTTTGCTGAGATGATCCCGTTTCCGAATGGAACTTGTAAATAGTATTAGGCGGGTCCCTAGTTTGCAGATTGAGGATCCTCACCAGCCACAGCTGGTCAGCAAAATAAAATATCATTTATAAAACCAATTGTTATGCACCTTAAAAGTTCAACAGGGGTGGGACGTTGTAACACCACTTTTTCGATATTATCGAAGATTAAACCTCTTTTTATAGAATAAAATTGCTTACTGTTTCGATTTTCTATTGTGGTAACAATAAAAGTGTGAACCTGTTTGAATGACATTATGCAAAAAGACCTAATGTTTTATTCAAATAGCTAGAGATCGGAATAGAAACAACATAATGAAATATAAAAAAATCTTAACATACGGGGATGTTACAACATAGCTCATGAGAGCACACTCAAACATATCCTTAATTCGTTAATTGGTAAAAATGTCGCCACTACTAAAGATCAATAGCAAAATTATCTTGTAAACAACGTTTCTCTGGCAATCAGCATGGGTTTTAACACTAACAGAATTCGCACTACATACTACATACATCACCATGAAAATAAAAGATGAAATTAATGTTCCCAGTATGCAATTATTCCACTGTGTGGAAAAAACTGCTCAAATGTCGTACAAAATTCCGTACTACAAAATATCAAAGACACAAAAATATTGATTTTGGAGAAAAATAATTGTTTTTCTCTTTCTATTTCGCGGTAATATTATTTTCGTTTTATAAGTTTCGATTGTATTCCCAATATGCAATGCCGACGGAATTCCATTTACATTCGCGTTCTAAAACCACACTGCTTCTATGGAAAGAACCATGTGTATCACGCGGAAATTCGTACTCCCCGCCAAAGAAAAGTGTCACAAAAATTCCGGTGTCGGTGTGAATCCCAACTAAAAAGAGAAAAAAAAACACAGAAACAAAAAGCACGTGTTTGTATATATTTTCCTATTGGAATAAATAATAGTTCTTATTTGAAATAAAACAAAATTTTCCATTTATAATAAAATAAATATTAATTTTTTATTAGTACAAAAATACACAATTAAATTTTATAACACAAATTTTATAAATTAAATTTTAAGCACGTTCACCATACGTCTGGTTTGTTCACCATACGCGCATCCAATTGAACATCCCAACAAGCACAACCGATCTTGAAAAGAAAAAAATGCATTGAAAATTTACAACGTAAATGTATTTCGCGACGACGCCATTGTGAGACAGATTTCTATTACCTTTTTAGTCCAAATTTGTACATCGCGATCACTAAATTACTTAATAATTATTATTTTATACTTAAATTTAAATCTATTTACTTTAACAAATAGAAAACATTAAAATGAAACACAACACTTTAAAGAAAAAAATTTAATTATGTAGTGCAACCGTGCACGTCGACTTGTCAGAAGAAACTGAAAATAAAAGATACAAAACGAAAATAATATTACCGCGATATAGAAAGAGAAAAACAATTATTTTTCTCCAAAATCAATATTTTTGTGTATTTGATATTTTATAGTACGGAATTTTGTACGACATATGAGCAGTTTTTTCCACACAGTGGAATAATTGCATACTGGGTTTCTTATTTTCAGTTTCTTCTGACAAGTCGACGTGCACGGTTGCACTACATAATTAGTTTTTTTACTTTAAAGTGTTGTGTTTCATTATAATGTTTTTCGATTTGTTAAAGTAAATAATTTTAAATTTAAATATATAATAATAATTATTAACTTATTTAGTGATCGCGATGTGCAAATTTGGACTAAAAAGGTAATATATGGTAATATATCTGTCTCACAATGGCGTCGTCGCGAAATACATTTACGTAGTAAATTTTCAATGACTTTTTTTTCCAAGATCTCAATATGCTGACGGATGCAATACAACGTGGCGGATGCAATACAACGTGGCGGATGCAATACAGCGTGGCGGATGCAATACAAAACTCAATTTATGAAATTTAAATATGTAAATAAATTTTCTATGTTTTTTTGTACACAAATATAAAATAATGTGAATAAAAAATTAATATTTATTTTATTATAAATGGAAAATTTTGTTTTATTTCAAATAAGAATTATTATTTATTCCAATTGGAAAATATATACAAACACGTGCTTTTTGTTTCTGTGGTTTTTTCTCTTTTTAGTTGGGATTCACACCGACATCGGAATTTTTGTGACACTTCTTTGGCGGGGAGTACGAATTTCCGCGTGATACACATGGTTCTTTCCATAGAAGCAGTGTGGTTTTAGAACGCGAATGTAAATGGAATTCCGTCGGCATTACATATTGGGTTATTACCACCGGTTTCAGCAAAGTATTGGATAAAGTTTCTCATAAAATAATTATTTTTAAACTCACAAACATTAAACTTGTCACATCTACGTGGCTGAGCTTTAGCCTGCTACAAATAACAGAGTAATCATTTGAAACCTTGTCTGATAAAGGATCCTTAGACTGTGTGCCTGAGAGCGATTTTTTCGACTAAATTGCTGACTAAACTAAATTAATGACTGATTCATATCATTCATTCAAAGGTGGCACTAATATCTTTTAAATATTCTGTGCCTCCGATTGTAAACTAAATTGTAAACTAAACTAAATTATGACATATTGTTTTCAACAACACCGATTTGTTATTATTTAAAATCAAGGGAATAGAAAAAAATAAAACAAATATGGATATGAGAATCGCATTATTCATGAATGTGATTATAAATTACAATCGAAATTTAAGATATTTCCTTTTAGACATTTTTACTCGTATGTATTCGATAAAAAAATAATAAAAACAAGAAATGAAAATGACAACTAAATAGTCAAGCAACCTCAGCAGGAGTCTAAATAATAAAACCTGGTGGCTAATAGCATAACTACTCATTAATTTAGTTTAGTCGGCAATTTAGTCGAAAAAATCGCTCTCAGGCACACAGTCTTAGGGTTAAATATAGCCGTTTCTAGAAACTGGTAAATAGAAAAATGATTATTTTTCAATTAAAATTATTAAATAATTTCAAATTTATTATTTTAGCTACTAATTTGAGATATTTTACATATTATTTCATAAATTCAATCAAAAAATATGATGTTAATTCATAAATTGCTGAAATTTACGAATACCAAATCTGTTTTTAGAAGTCGTTCGTAGATATGTGTATGTGGCATCGCTTTAAGTCATAAAATTTATTAATTATTTAGACATATTTTGTAATATTCTTAAATCTACAATATTGGGTTGTAATGGATTGTAGGCATGTCAAACACGCGGCCCGCTGATTAGCCGTACATGACCCGCCGACAGTTAATATGTGACATGCTTGAATTCTTAACAATCTTATTTAACCCTTGTTATAAAATTATGTTACCATGTATATACCAATGTAATAAAATTATATTGTATTGCCAAAAAAAATATTGAAACATGCACAAAATAAAATACATCGGGGAAATCCCCTAATATAGCATTGGAGAATTCCCATTTTAGGGAATACTTTCATGAAGTACATCGGGAAATTCCACCCTTAAACATATCGTGTTTTCTGTAAAGTTAATTAAAATTTATAATAAAAATGTCATTCATCTCCTGATAAAAATAAAAGACGATTAAATGAAGATGAAGATCACAGTTTCAAGAAAAATGGGCATTACAATATCCTTGGTTTCCAGTAAAAAATAAAATTATATGTTTGATATGTAAAAACTCAACATAAAGGAAAACATGTTGTGAAACTTCGTCAAACAAACTATCAGAATTAAAGATGATACTTCAAAAATAACAAAATTTATTTACGAAACCAATTGAAGATAATACAGGTAATTGTTCAAGCTAGTTACTTGTTATCACATAATTGCAAGCATATCAAAACCATTCACGGAAGGGGAATTAATTCGCGAATGCGAATGCATTACTAAATCAGTAGACGTTTTGTGTCCAAAACAATTAAGAATATTCAAAAATATAAGCTTATCTCAAAATATCATCGCTAGCAAAGTTGATGATATAGCCAGAATTTTAAGAAATCAATTCAAATAAATAATTCCAAAATTTAAGACATATTCGATTGCAATTGACGAAAATACAGATGTAAGCGCTACCGCACAGCTGGCTGTTTTTATTGGCAGATGAGATGAAAACTTAAAAGTCAGTGAAGAACTTCTATAAATTATTCACGAGTTGTTACAAAATTAAAAGAAAGATGCAAAGAACAAGATAATGATTTTGTTCAATATTTATTTTCATTGGATTATTCATCAACAAACGTTGTGCTCCAAAATTTTAAATATCGAACGTTAGCTATTTTTTTTTTATAATTTGAGGTTAAATTTTGATTTTTTATAATTTGACAGCTGCATTTTTTTATTATCTTCACATCGTCTTGCTGAGTGATTTGTGTTTAAATTATTATTAAAATATTGTATTTAGCAATTTAAATTTAAAAAAAACAATTCTAATTTTATTTGTGATTGTGTGGTGAATGCAATGGATAGTATTGGCTATTTGGTTCGTTTGAGTGAAACTGATAAGGATTCTGAAGATGAAATAACGCCGATATCTATACAGCGAAAGCGTATTCGTTCTGAATCATATCTTCTTGATATGACAAATAAAAAGTAATTTAAAGTTACTTGTTAAATGCTTATGCTACATACAGTATATCGTTTTTTTTTTTGTATTTTCTTTAGGTTTGTGAAATTATTTCGAGTAACAAAAGATTCTTTTAGAACAATTCTTAGCCAAACGGAGGGACATTCTATTGATCGTAAAAACATTGATGCGATACCGCCGATTCTGAAATTAGCAGCTACCCTACGTTTTCTAGCAGAAGGTTCCTATCAACAAGCTGTAGGCCAAGATTTTTTAATAGGCATGGCCCAACCAACTGTTTCTGTGGTAATCACTGAAACCCTCAACATATTGGAGTCGGAAATGTGTAAATAATACATTAACTTTAAGTTATCAGAGCAAGAAAAAACCAAATCGAAAGATTTTTTCTTTAATAAAACGGGATTTCCTGGTGTCATTGGATGTGTAAATGGCACATACATTAGCATTATTCGGTCAGATAAAAATGAACATAATTTCTTTAATAGAAAAGGCACCTATAGTCTAAACGTAATGATGGTAAATATTTGTTGAGTGTAACTATATAAATCACGTATTAAGTATATCAAATTTTCTCTAGACATGCAATTACAATATGAAAACTACGTCGGTTAATCCACGTTACGGAGAATGTTCACATGACTCAGCCGTCTGGAACTTGAGTAAGAACGAATCAGTTCTAAAGCAGGCATTTTTATTAGGCGCTAAATCATCTTGGATATTAGGTAATATTAACAAAAGATAGCCATACGCACGTAAAATATTTATGCTTCGTTATATACATTAGGGGATTCCGGATAAGCTCTTCAACCTTGGTGTATGACTCCATATAGACAAGCTTTGGAAGGGTCACGTAAATCACGTTACAACACCTTGTACTCTAGAGTGCGAAGTATAATAGAAAGAATATTTGAGTTGCTCGTGAGTTGCATTATAAACCCGAAAAAGCAGCCCAAATTGTAAACGTATGCTGCCTTCTTCACAACTTATGTATACAATTTAATGTTCTCATTGATGAACAATTATTAGAAACGGAGGAACATATCGTGCAAAATGCAGTTGATGAAGGAGATCCTGAAAATTTTCCAAACGAGGCCAAAAGAATACGAAATGAATTAAGAGATTAGATTATAAAACTAATAGGTACATGTTTATTATATTCCTTTAAGTCCAAACCATCAAATGTGTGAGTAAAAAGACATAGTGTGTAATGGCGTTTTTTATAAAAAATTTCGCTTGATAAAAGTACAACCAACACAAGTGTGTGTATAGTTTTAGTGTTTTTTTCGGACGAAAATAATTTTGAAAGGAATCCACAAATGTGTAAGTTGGTGCAAAAAACACACAAAAATAAATTTTTGACATGATTCTTTTGTCAAACCCACACAATTGTGTGGGCAAGCAGGAAAAGGGATAAAGTAATCAAAAATATATGTATTCAAGTCTAAATATTTTAATTCATCACATATGTATTTTATATATGTTTGACCGTATTTTGGTCAAATCACAAATTTGATAGTTGACAATTACTTAATATGTTTTTCGCTTGCTGCTGGTCAGGGCTGGACAGAAACACGTTGACTGTTGTGTAAGAACTAATATTTATTCCATAATTCATTTGATTTATATACAAAAAAGATCATTTATAAAACTATTGATTATGCAAAAAATGTAAAATTAAATGTAAATGCCCTAGTCAATGTGAAAACCGATATACATATACCGTGTCATCAGTATTAACGGATGTATATACTCGTATATATGGAAAAGTTGATATATTCAATGTCATAATTTTATATAAGTGTTGTTGTTATAACATTAATTCGTCACATTTTTTAATTCAACACTTTCAAAATTAAACTTAAATTATTACTAAATATATATCTATTAGAATAAATGATAAAAAATATAAATCCGTATTTTAATATTTTTTAAGTTCCAGTTCCAATTTTTGTAGCTCTAGCTTTTCTGCTTTCATTTTGTTTTTTTTTTTAATAATTTTTTTTGTCAACCATTTTTCTTTGCTAAACTTCAAAGTGTCTCTATTACATTTTAATAGCTATGTCCTTATTGCTATTTCTTCTAATATTTTTTTTATTTTTTTGATAATCTTCACATTTTTGTAAAACTTTTCTTGCATTATTAACTGTTGTTTTAATAACATTTTCCCTGTTTCTTTTGGTTTTTTTCGATGTACGGTGGTATTATTTGTCTCGAGTGTATTGTTTGATGTTGTTGGAGGTGTTTCTATCTGCGGCTGAGTTTCTGCGTTTGTATTTTCCACAAATTCCATAATTTGTCTGGTTTCAATTTGTTCATCTTCGCACCAAAAATCCCTAGCGTTGGTACCTTGTATTTCCCCTGAAAGGTCCAGTATCTTGTCTACTCGCTTCTCCAATGGGCTCAACCTTTTAATTTTACAGGGCTCCCCTTCTGTTCCGCTGTAAGAATTTTTATTCTCCCGTCATGTAATCTTTACCGCATATTTAAAATCTTGCCAAACCTTAATAATTTATAAATTACATTGATATTTTATATTTATATAAATGTTTGTTAACCTCACTTTTTTCCAACCAGCTATGGTTTCTATTGGAGGGCCTTCGTTGTTTAATTGGAGCATAAGGACGTTCCATAATTTATTTGTGGTTTCCTTGAATTGAGGAGCATTTAAATAATTCCGGGCAATCCCCTCATTCTTCTCCATAAAACAAATTAGCAGCTCAAGTTGACTAACATTAACTGTGGTGGTCATCATGTCCCACCACTGATTAACAGTGGTGGTCATCATGTCTAACAAATTCACATAAAAATTAATTATCTTAAGAATTTATTTATTAAAAATTTCTTATAATAAAATATTACCTTTTTAATCTTTGGTTTTTTATTATTTTTTATATATACTAAATACTACAAATTAATTTATTTTAATAATATTATTGAAATATAAATCACTTTCACTATATGTATTTTATTGAAATGTTAAAAACAAAATAACATCGGATACAAATACGTCAACTAAATAGCAGTCGGAATTTTTGTAGTGTGATCGAAAAAATCCGATTCGATTTTACTTTTAAGTTTGATAATAGCACAGATATATCCGTTAACGGAAAAATCCGAAACGATTAAATTTCATAATAGACCCCCTGGGTTTCTCAGTTGACATTACAAATCATCTTAGGCAAATTAATCTTAAACTGCAAGAAACATCATGTGGTTACCATTTTATTTGACAATATTTACATTTTCAAGCAAAAATAATTACTTTGGCAAAAACAGCTTCAAAATGAAAATTTATCTCATTTTGAATGCATTATACAAAACTCACTGGGAATGAAAATTTACAGAGTATGCTGCTCAAATGAAATTATTAGTAGAGGAATTCGAACGAAGATTTATGGATTTTAAAAAATGGGAAAATCAATCAAGTATAGCTCAACAAATTCATCTAAATTTTGAAGATTTGGCTAATGAAAAATGTTGCCAAGTTTCTTCAAAAAAATAATGTTAACTTGAAAAGAGATATCTTGGTATACTATTTATAGGTATTTTTTCATGTGGTTGAATTTCTGAATACTATTTTATTTTGTATGGGGTACCACAATGCATTGTATAATCATTATATAGTAATGTAATGGTAGGTTCGTGAGTGAAATGTTAGATACCACTACTGGTATCGTTTTAAACTTTTTAAAGAATTTCTGCAATTACCTATCCGCCTAAATAGCATAACCTTCTCCTAAATGTAGCTAGAATATTTTATAATGCAACATGCAGAAAACAAACAAAAAAAATTCTATACATATACCTACAATGCGATTCATTATTGTTTATGATACGAAAAAAATTTAGTTCCCATTTCTATTTCTTTTCATATCAAATTGACAAATAAAATAACATATATAATAATAATTAATAAATACATAATTAACAAATAAAATAGTAATAAAAATAATAATTTCATATGAAAAAAAAACAGAAATGGGAACTAAATTTTTTTCTTATCATAAATAGTAATGAATCGCATTGTATTACTCATATAATGACGCTCTCATTATAAGTCAAAACAGTTTTTACGCTCAAAAGTAAATAGAAAATGTAACAAAGATGATGGAGAGAAAATACCGATCGCAACTAAGTTGGTTTTGTTTTGAAATTTGAATTGCAACAATGTTTTCTAAATTATAGACAAATAATTTTGAACGTTAAAATATTCGTTGAAAATTATAAAAAGCTAAAATAATTGAAGATTGTCCATAAAAACGATCTACATTTAAATCCAATTAAAGATTATTTTAAATGATTTTGTAGGTACAACACATACACATTATTTGTTCGTTTCGATAACTATATAGATAGACCACCGATGATATACATACTTATTTACACGCACACACTCAGCAATTCAATATATGTAAAAGGAAATCATACATCTACACACTACAAAGATTTAAAAATTGTTTGCAAGTTAATTTCGTAAATTTGTTCGTTTAAAATTTTATTGCTTGTCGTCTAATCGTAACGCATGTAGCTGTGAGTTTTCTTATTTTTAAACGTTATAAAAAGTTCATTTTGAAAATTTGTGTATTAAAACTTTTGTGAATTTGCGTGATAAAATGGTGTGTGCTTACAAAAACTGCTTAAATAAAAATGACTGTAAATCCACCAGAACATTTTTTACGGTGCTGCATGACCATCGTCGTGTGTTCGACAAGAATAAAGTTACTTCCAAACGCATAACTATTATGAAGAACTTTAATTTTAATGATTTCAAAATAAGTAGTTTTAGAACAAAAAATATTTAAAAAACTGTCTTTCCCCAGCCAATTAATAATCTTGTTTGTAAGTGTAAGGTCAATGACATAGATGCACGATGCAAGCGTTTATTAAAATTCGATTTTTTTTTAAATAAAAAAAAATTGATTCCAAAAGTTTCGCGTACGATTTCCAACCAGACACACAACACTGAGAGTCAAACAACAAGAATATTGAAAACACCTGACTTCCCACCTATAACATTGAAATATGAAAAAGGGCCTCCAAGAACTTATTTAAAGAATTATCAAGTTCCACAAATTCCTCATGAATGTCCCATCTCACCATCGCAATTTCCTAGTCCGCAACATCAAATTGAAGACGAAAATAAAGAACCCGTTCAACCTTTAAACAAAATTCTCAGGTTTATATTAAATACCCCTCAGAAAAGTAAAATGCAAACAGAAGAAAACACAATAAAAATATTAATTGATAATACACTTGACGATCGACTACAAGTAAACACATTTTGTACTTGCACAAATATTTCATAAATTAAAATTATCTTGGACCCAAGTTGAACAAAAAATGTATTTGGAATTTGATTTTAAATCACCTTCATGTTACAAGCATTTATTAAAGAAAGGTTTTAATTTGCCAGATAAGGATAAAAAATTGTATTATTCAGTATAAAAAAACTAGTACATGTTTTAAAATTTTTGTATGGGTTAAATTTTAATTTTATTTTTATTTGACTTAGAAGGGTCTTAGAAGGGTATTATGAAAATTGTAAAGAGATTAAGACTGTGTGCCTGAGAGCGATTTTTTCGACTAAATTGCCGACTAAACTAAAATAATGACTGATTCATATCATTCATTCAAAGGTGGCACTAGTATCTTTTAAATATGCTGTGCCTCCGACTGTAAACTAAATTAAATTATGACTTTTCATACGTCATATTGTTTTCAACAAAACCGGTTTGTTATTATTTAAAATCAAGGGAATAGAAAAAATAAAACAAATATGGATATATGGAAATCGCATTATTCATGAATGTGATTATAAATTACAATCAATTTAAGAATGAGAGTATTTCCTTTTACACATTTTTACTCGTATGTATTCGATAAAAAAAAAATAAAAACAAGAAATGAAAATGACAACTAAATAGTCAAGCAACCTCAGCAGGAGTCTAAATGATTGAAACTGGTGGGTAATAGCATAACTAGTCATTAATTTAGTTTAGTCGGCAATTTAGTCGAAAAAATCGCTCTCAGGCACACAGTCTAAAACTCTAATAAGCAAGTTAAAAACTACCATTGGCGATTGCTTTCCTATTTAAAATACAATTTAGATAAAAATATTATTGTTTTATCTTATGAGAGATTATTTTGTTTTTTAAGATAAAATAAATTACAACAATTTAAGCTATTGTAGCAACAAGAACTTTCAAGAGCCCAACTGAAATCCCATTTAATTAACCTAATTAGGGTTAATTAAATGGGAGCTTTTATGAAAATAATGCTCCCATTTAATTAACCTTAATTTTTATTTAGCTCTTTGGTTCTGTTCAAAACGGCTACTTATTTCATTCTAACGCCCGTTGCACATTTCAGCTAAGCTAAGCAAGAAACGTAGTTTCTATTAGCATAGTTTAGCTCGCACAGCTCATTCCGCTGCACATTTGAGCTAATTATATCTCTCACGCATACATTTCAATACAAGTAAAGTCCTATGTCTGTCAAAAATTAATTAACTAATTTTATTATATTATTTAAGAATTCAACCACTTTTTTGAATTTGATCCACAATACCAAACACAACAATACTCAAATGTGATCCAAATTTCAATATTTTATAAGTACACATAATAATAGCAATGTGAGCAATATAGCTGACTTTTGCAATCCAAAGACAACCCAAGCTAAGTTAGTTTGTATCGCTCAAAACAGAAAAACATAGCTCGCATAGTTTAGCTCAAATGTGCATTGTTCCATTAGGCCCGTTGCAGATTTGAGCTAAGCTAAGCTAAGCGATGTCAGCTAAGTTCATCGCTCTTGGTTGAAAATAAAGAGTTTTAATGAAACGATGCACGCTTGAGCTAAGCTATGCGAGCTATGTTTTTCTGTTTTGAGCGATACAAACTAACTTAGCTCGGGTTGTCTTTGGATTGCAAAAGTCAGCTATATCGTTCACACATACATTGCTATTATTGTGTACATATTCGCCTATGTGACTACTTATGTGATTCTTATAATATTTTGGCAGACATATAGCATTTTACTTGAATTGAAATGTATGTGAGAGCAATGTAATTAACTCAAATGTGCAGTTGAATGAGCTGTGGATGCCAAACTATGCTAATAGCTGCGTTTCTAGCTAAGGCCCCTTGCACACTTAAGCTATGTTCTTTTAGCAAAGTGAGCATGTTTTGAGATCACAGCTTTCGATTTACTTTGCAAAGCCTAAATAAGTGAAACCGAATTAGCGAAGCTTAACTCAACACACTCGTACGTCCCGATTTATTTAATTTCTTTATTTAAAGCTGTGGGATAGAAACATAGCTGATTGTGAGCTGATTAATTACGAGGGCAAATCAAAAAGTCTTGCAATTTTATATGAAAAAAAAGAGTGAGTGAGACAGCAATATTTTTATTTTTCGACATAATCTTCTTTAAGGTCTATACATTTGTCACATCGATCAATTAACTTGCCTAAACCCTCTAAAAAAAAGATTTCTTTTGCTCCATAAAATATTCATTTACAACAGACTGTACTTCATAGTCACGGGAAAATTTCGGGCCCCTTAGTGTTTGTTTTTTTAAATTGGGAAACAGAAAGTAGTCACTGGGTGCCAAGTCTGGACTGTACTGTGGATGCGGAATTTCCACGAAGCCGCAGCCCTTTAATGCAGCTTGAGCAATATTAGCCTTGTGCACTGGTGCATTGTCGTGAAGAAGCAAGATTTTTTTAATAACTTTCCTTGGCCGTTTTTCCCGGATCGCTTTTTTCAATTTTCGCAAAACTTCTGCGTAATATATGACTGTGATTGTGGTTTTCGGTGCAATATAATTGATTATCAAAATTCCTCCAGCATCCCAAAAAACTGTTGCCACAACCTTACCAGCAGACGGTTGAGTTTTGAATTTCTTTGGTGGTGGTTCACTACGTTTAATCCATTGCATCGATTCTTGTTTGGATTCCGGATCCCAATGATAAACCCATGTTTCATCGCCTGTTATTATGTTATCCAAGAAATTTTCTGGATCTTCTTTGTACATATCTAAAATCGCATTTGAAGTTTGAACACGCATTTTTTTTTTTGTTCTGCATTCAACAAACGGGGAACCCATCGCGCACTTACTTTCGACATGTGAAGGTGGTCATGTAATATAGTATATGTGGTACCGTATGAAAGAGAAAGTCTCCACGCTAACCGTGGAACAGAAATACGCCGGTCCTCCAATACAATAGATTCGGCCAAAATTACGTTTTCATGGCTAATAGCATCTGCTGGCCGATCCGAGCGGTCTTCAAATGACTCCCGGCCACTTTTGAATAATTTTACCCACCTTGTTACTGTGGCATATGATGGTGCAGATTCGCCGTAAACTTTTGATATATAGTTGAATATATAAATTGCATTTCGTCCATTTTTATAGAAAAATTTAATAAGGGCGATATTCAATTTCATTCATTTTAAGAAAAATTCAAAACACGTGTTACTAAATTGACAAAAACAAACGAACTGTAAAATTTACATCGAAATGTTCTTCTAGAAGTTTCATCGCGACAAAAAATGGTTTTGAAAAATATATTGTTGTCTCACTCACTCTTTTTTTTTCATATGATATTGCAAGACTTTTTGATATACCCTCGTATCTCCAAGGTGAAAATAAAAATTTAAATACATTGCTTTACAGATTGGGTAGACTCTGAGATTTATCTACAATATTTCTCTTATTTGACTTTGGAAAGAAACCAAAACGTGAAGCTGTTAAATGAAAACATAGCTCATATCAGTCAAAATACTTAGCTCAAGTGGGAAACGGGGCTTATAAAAGATTTTTATATACAACCAAGAACGATGAACATAGGTCAGTTCGCTTGTCTTAAAGGGAAAATCTGTACATGTATCATCACCTTAACAGAGCTCTCACAATAGACAATTTTTTCTCTAAAGTACATTTTTTTCTAAAGTTTGATTTTCAAACAAACTTCTAAGGCAAAATAAAAATTGTTTTATTGTGAAAGCTGTTTAAAGTCTCCACAAATAAATATTCGTTTCGGAAAGGTAATTAAGTATTAAAACGGTGTAAGACTAAATACAAATTAAGGTTAATTAATTAAATTAAGACATAAAAATAAAATTTTACAATTTAGAGGAAAATAAAAACTTATTTTTTAATTCAAAATAAAATACACAACGCATTTTTTATTTTAAAAAAATAATTTGTATGGTACATCAAACTAAACAATTTAAAATTAGCGTTCGAATAAAGACGGAACTTAAAAGTAAGCCATTATTTATCCTGCCATAAAGAACTGAAACGTTTTCTTTCAGACAATGCTGACCAATCTCTAGCTTAACTACTATTTAAAAATAGTTTTAATTACAAAATAGTGAGCGGCACCTAAACTCGTAAGCTATTCACTTGTATATTGAATTTATAAAAAATATCTTATATACTTCCTTCCATTCCCGCACAATTGTGTTAGTAAAACACAAAAGGGATATGTAATTCATTTGAGATGGATTAATTCAGCCCCCAATTTAAACAATAAAATTTATTAGAGATAGATTAACAGATTAGATTAACAGAAAAATGAATTTAAGTTTTGTTAGCGAACCTTAAATGCTCATAATTAGATTATAATTATACGCTCTAGATTTGCACACTGTAAACACCACATGACTCTCATTGGATTCTGTGACAAAACAGATCAAGTCAGACATGCTTTGGTTGAAATTATAATTATTATAATGACATCCTCGTTTTTTCTATTCCAATGAGGAACAATCCCTTAATAAATAGTTGATTGAAAGACAATAATGAAAAACGACATACTATTGTAGTATGTCCAAGTGATAATTTTCCTATTTTTACGTACTTCTCTTACGTAATATATTTATGATAAAATCGAATTAATAAATTTTATTTTAATTTTGAAACAAATATTGGGTTCAATGTCCCTTAACTTTCACACAGATTTGGATAAATAGAAAATCTGCCTTTCCATAACAATACATTGTTCTTAATGAATGCATATATAAGAAAATTACTCGTTCATATTTTCAATTATAAATTACCATACTGTAACAGTGCAATCAACGGCATCCTTTTAAAAAATTGTATTTAGTTGTTCTAAATATATAGATTTCTACATCGTTTTCATTTTTAATCTTTATTCGTTTGTGTTTGTGAGAACAGATGTATTTAAAATAAACAATAATAATACACAGCTATGTACTCAATATATTAATATACATATGTATATATCCTATCGTTCATATCTCCTTTCCAATAATGGATTTATTTGATTGAACAATTCATATTCTTTTGCATTTCTATCATAGAAAAAAAATTATTTATGCTATTTTTTATAAAAAGAAAATTGAAGTAAGGTATTCATGATTTGTTTTATTGTTTATCACAAAAAATATTAAACACATTTTCTACATGACCTTGACAATTGTAAAACAATACGAGTTGAAATAAATATATTCTGTGTTAAGATGTAGTATAATAAGTTAGAGTGAAGCAATACTATACTGGTTAATGGTATACAAAAATACGCCGTGTGTACTGTAAGTGTATTTAATCTTGCAAACATTTAGGCGAACGAGTAAAATTATTGCATAACTTAATTTCGATTAACGCGCTACCTGGATTTTCACCCTCTAAAGATTTTTTTCGAATGATGGTACTACTATATATGTATTGCTATGCACAATGTTAATAATAATAAATCTAATTGTCTTTTAAATATGATCTGTTTTTTCTGTAATACGGCCCGCGATTTGATGTTTAACTTGGCCCTAGGTGACAAACGAGTTTGACATGTCTGGATTAGAGAATATGCTACTGAAGATAGCAGAAAAATTCAGCAGAAAAAAAACTGTATTATCGACCTCCTTTATATACATTGATAGAAAAGTTCAGTAGAAATTTTTTGTTGTTTTTGACCGTTTTCTGTAGAAAAACTGAATTATTGACGTATTTAAAATAGTCGTAGAAAAATTTACTCAATTTTGTTTATGTAAGCATGTTTTCGGCCGAAATTCGAGTAAATTTCAATTGTTTACTATCAAAATGCATTCACATAACCACAAGAACTGTTTTAATAATAGATTAGAAGTAGAAAGTAGAAAAAATCTTCAGCCTTAGAGTTTAAAAGGTCCGCCAATTTATTGATTTATACAAGTTCTGGACTCCTACGTCTATCTACCGAGCGAGTATGATGACCCGCTGATCGTGGGAATTACGAATATACATGACACGGGAAAAGTAATAATTCCATTGAAAAGAAGAAAAATTCTTTAGCCTTAGGGTTTAAAAGGTCCGTCAATTTATTGATTTATACAAGTTCTGGACTCTTACGTCTATGTACCGAACGAGAATGATGACCCGCTGATCGTGGGAATTCCCGCTATTCGAATATACATGACACGGGAAAAGTAATGATTCCGTTGAAAAGAAGAAAAATTCTTTAGCCTTAGGGTTTAAAAGGTCCGCCAATTTGTTGATTTATACAAGTTTTTGACTCTTACATCTATCTACCGAGCGAGAATGATGACCCGCTGATCGTGGGAATTCCCGCTATTCGAATATACATGACACGGGAAAAGTAATGATTCCGTTGAAAAGAAGAAAAATTCTTTAGCCTTAGGGTTTAAAAGGTCCGCCAATTTGTTGATTTATACAAGTTTTTGACTGTTACATTTATCTACCGAGCGAGTATGATGACTCGCTGATCGTGGGAATTCCCGCTATTCGAATATACATGACACGGGAAAAGTAATGATTCCGTTGAAAAGAAGAAAAATTCTTTAGCCTTAGGGTTTAAAAGGTCCGTCAATTTGTTGATTTATACAAGTTTTTGACTGTTACATTTATCTACCGAGCGAGTATGATGACTCGCTGATCGTGGGAATTCCCGCTATTCGAATATACATGACACGGGAAAAGTAATAATTCCGTTGAAAATAAGAAAAATTCTTTAGCTTTAGGGTTTAAAAGGTCCGCCAATTTGTTGATTTATACAAGTTCTGGACTCCTACGTCTATCTACCGAGTGAGTATGATGACCCGCTGATCGTGGGAATTCCCGCTATTCGAATATACATGACACGGGAAAAGTAATAATTCCGTTGAAAAGAAGAAAAATTCTTTAGCCTTAGGGTTTAGAAGTCCGAAAAATTAATTTTGTATTAGAGAAATTAATAAAACCAGGTACGATTTATTAAAATAGTACAAATATAGTGAAGTAAAAAAAAATATTGAAAATTATTACACTTTTTCGAAAGAAAATAGTTTTTAGAAATACTAGAGTATTTATCAACTCATCACCAAAGTGACTTCTAATTTTATTGCAAAAGTTCCCTAATACAGAAAAGGTTCTTTCTGAATATGTTGAAGTTGGTAATTAAACCAACTAGCCTAAGTAAGGCATTGAAAAGCAATTCTAAGTTGTTTGTTCTTTTCCGGGTTGCTTCGAAAAAATGACATTCTTTTCTAAACGTCTTTTTAAGTCAATACGCATTTTAAGTTCATCATTAAGCGACATTTCAACATCATTATTAACATTTGATATGTAATCTCACTATTCTCACCATCCACCAAACTTTCTGGTTCTACTTCTATTTGAAACAATCTTTTCAATAACCGCTTGCCAAAATTATGCATTTCCGTTTGATGCCGAATATGGCAGAAGAATGTGATTATGGTTTCGGCCGTAATTATTGTAGCATCCAAAGCTTCCACAGCTACTTGTACAGGTGACAAAGCATCACAAATACATTTAAGGATTATTTCAGAAATATTTTCGAGCATATTTAATTTTTGCAAATCATCTAGTGCTTTTTTTACGTAATCAATGAGCTTTAAAAATCTTTGGATCATAAATAGTAAAGTATTCCAACGAGTTTTAGAGTCTAAAATTAGTTCAGTCTCAACATTGAACCTTTGCTTAACATACTGCTGTAAAATTGTATTACGTACAGGCGAAAGCTTGAAAAATTCTGTAACATTGCGAACTGAATTAATGCATACATCGAATGAAATGTCACCATATTCAACTTCATAATATTCTTCATTTTCTAGTTCATCATCATGTTGTATATCACAATCAGATTCGTCGAATTCATTTATTTATATTGTTGCGTCCGCAGTAATCGCGGTGATTTTTTATATAAAATGTATGTTACGCCAAGATGTAACCCGTGGTTCATACATAGAATAATTTCAGATACTGATTCTTTGCCAAATTTCATATTTACTGATGCTCCGTCACAAGTTGTGGCCACAATATCATTTTTCATAACCAATCCAAATTTATTAAGCCATTGATTAATTAGTTCGATTATTTTATATGAATCACAACTTTCATGTATGCGGATTAAACCCAAATATATAAATTTCAAATCGAAATTATAAAAATTCAAATTCAGCTATCTTTTGGCCCGTAGGCTTGCCCACTCATCAAAAGTTGATGTTAATTTATTGCATTGTTTTGATCTTTTCCTTAAGTTCATTTTCAATTTTTGCACCATTTAAAATCAGTTTCATTAGAGTATCTTCGGATTTGGGGCATAGTAACCTGCAGCACTTATTGATTTCCGAATAAAGATGGATCTAGTAATTTGTTTTATAAACGAACCATCTAGCACAGCTAATCTTGATAAAATTTCTTTCAAGCTTGGTTGGCCGTCGTACGAACTGCAACATATTAGACTGAAGACTGATTTTTTTGAAGGTCCGGCGTTTGCCTCACCTCGGCAGTCTCTTCGTTTTCAATCAACTTTTGGTTGAGGTTATGCTGGCTGGCTCTTTAAAAGACTGAACAAAGTTGATATTGTTCCACCTTTGCATAACACATTATTTCGCAAATATTGAAATTTGCTTTTTCATTTTAAATTTTTGTGAAACGTCAATGAATTTTCAATAAAAATTATAGATTTGAGAATTAGTAGTTTGTCTTCTTGTGTAAATCTTATGTTAAATCATTTCAAATGCAGTTTAAAGAATTATCCGGTTATTTTTTAATTTCAGTTTGCAAACCCTCGTGATAGGAGGCAAATGGGAACTCGTGCAACCCGATGAGATCGAACCGACATTAGATAACAAAGGTGATAATGGGTTTAAGCCAAAGCTGATAAATAGTTCTACACAACCATAATAGTAAGGAAAATATTTTTTCTTTTTCTGAGAATACCATATTGTCAGTATGAATATTTAAAACAATGGTGTTTATGGAATTACAGTACAAACTCGATAATTGCAACCAATTAAAGTTCGCAGGCGTTGCAAAAATCGAGAAGTTGCAAATATCGAGTAAAAGTTAAACATTGAAAAATTTAATGAAAACTGTTGATTTTTCAACAAAGATATGTGTCTTTCAAATAAAATCACAGAAAATTATAACTTCGTTCGTATACAAATCAATTTATTTCGGAGACATTCAGAAAACGTCCTCTGTAGGTTCATGTTTAACTTGAACATTTTCCAAATTTTTGATTTCTTTTTCGGATTTCTTTTCCAACTCTTGTTAACCCCACCCCGTTAATCTCTTTAGGCAAGGAGTTTTCGGTTATCCACTCGTTAACTTCATGTTCAGATACTTCGTTAGGCGAAATTTTATATAGTAAAGTCAATATAGGATTAAAATTTTCTACTCTCTCTTCTGTCGCTCTTTTACGGATTACAATTAATGGGATGTCATGTTCGGAGTCATAATCATCAAATTCCGGCATTATTCGTTTCCAACACTTAGCAACTTTTCGCTGACTCGAAGATTTTCCCAGGCCCAAGTGAATGCAGTCTCAAAATCGTGTTCACTTGATTTCTTGTGCAAATGATTTAATAAATTTTATTAAACGTTAATTTGGTTAAATTGATTACATTTTGGTACATCGGCTGAATCAATTCGGTACAGTTTGGTGGAAGGCACATTATAAGTATAAGTCCATCAAAAACAAACATCATACACTTTTGGCTGACAGGAAGCGTTATCTAACAATAAGAGTGCCTTTTGTTCCAGTCCATTTTGTTTCAAAAATGAGCGACCGAAAACAACAAAAAAGTATATTTTAAGTTTTTGTTAAGTGTAGCAAGTAATCCAAATTACCGAATTTCTTGCATCCGTAATAAAAGGTTTTTCAAACTATTCTTTGAACAACTCTAAAATCATCAACTCTAAGGTTTACCTTTCCGATTACAGAAGGTTTTAATTTGTGACTACCCGAGGCCTATGTGTCAACAATTCTAAGGTTTAGCTTTTCTGATTATACAGAAGGTTTTAATTTGTGACTGCCCGAGGGCATATGATATGTGCATGCCCAAAAATAATCTGTTCTTTAGAGACTTTTCGGCCTGGTGCACAAATTTGTTTATGGTGAATAAGCGTTTTATTTGGAAGAATTCTCTAAAATAAACCAGATTCATCCGAATTGTATACCTTGTCGAATGTTTAATTGAAATGTTTCATTTTACCATGCAACCATAATCCTTTTGTTTTTAATGATATTAAACAGGAAAATTTATCGAATATAATAAAATGTTTATTAAAATTGCAATTATCGAGGTAAAATTTTATTCGGTTGCAATTCTAAAATTTTATTATAGAAAATTTACATTGTTGCAAGTATCGAGTATTGCAATTACCAAGGGTTGCGTTTATCGAGTTTGTACTGCAAAAGCTTTAAAATTTATTTTTTTTACTATACACATTTACACTAGAATGTTTGTATAGCATTGATGTACTAATAATTATGCTCAGAGCGAATGTCGTTTATTAACTATAATTTACCTTTTCTGAATTTTTTATGTACTCTCAGGTATTCTAATGATTCGAAACACGAATAATTATGAATAATCAGTAACTTGTTGCTCCTTGAACCTACGATAGCGCTAATTTTACCACCAAGATTTCACGACTAAATAGAGCTAATAATAATAAAAGGATTCAGGTTATATTAAAGCCGCGATCGATACCAATAATTAACATATAGAAATCGATCGACAAACTGTGTTTCTTTGAAAGTAAAGATTGAAGAGCTTTCTTAGAATTTTCCTCGTTTCATTTCATTTTAAGGCCACTAACGCGCGGCTTTTATATATTATGTATGTATGTACAACAATATCTATTTTTATGTTCATACAATGTACGTTAAGAACAAAAAAATTTAAGAACTCTATTATCTTATCGATTATTAAAGACATTTTCCTTCGTTCAGATTTTCCTTTATTGTGTCGAATACTTCTTTTGTATATACGAAAAGTATATTAAAGCCTCTTCTTGTTTGATTGTAGATTGCTTAAGTTCTTAGAAAATTATAATCTAAGATTTTCTTTTGTATATTTTCATTTTTTTTATATCTATAATTAATTAAGAGTTAGGCGGAAAATTGGATAAATTTGTTATTATTATTATTATTGTTTTCTTCTTTCAGTATTTTTCGGTATATTGTTATTGACTTGGTTTTCTTTTCCGAGTCTTTTAAATGAAGTCATTCAGATAATAATAAGATCCGTGAATTATAGACCAACCATAAACCATCACATAGAATACAAATAAAGCTGTTTATTTAATTTTATTACATTCAGACTTAGGCTTTGAATAAACTCAGTATAATAAATATCAAAACATGTTAATAACAGATTAATAAATAAAAAAATAAAATACGTTATGCACCGCACAAAAAATGTCACACGAACCAGCAACACCACAAAAACTCCCGGACATGCAAATTTTCTATTACAAAATTCTGTATAATTTTCCATGCTGCCGAAAAAAATTATAAATTCCGTTAGGTTTTTGATGTTAATAAATCTTATCAATTTTTCATTCAATTATTGATTTTTTATTGGGAAATAAATTTGTTATAGATTCTTAAGCTTTTTGCAAATAAGAGAAAAAAAAATTTTAATATTTTCCAATAAATTTATGATTTTTTTGCTTTATTAAAAATAAAATTTTGGATAACTGAAAATAGGCTCCCAGTTGAAAGTTGTTTTTCTTCCTTCACTTTTTTTATAATTGTAATGATTTATTGTAATTTTGCCGTTGGGATCGGTTTTTTCTATATCTGTACCATTTTTTCGCTGCTTAAGAAAATACTATATTATTTATTTATGTATTATTATTATTATTATTTTTATTACAACCATAAAAATAAAATTGATGATTTTTCAAGTATGATAGACTCGTGATGAAAGAATAATGTTGGAATGAGGAAATATTCTTACAGAATGTTGGTCTTATGGTGAAGCATACTTTACTGTTTAATTTGTTTTAAATTAATGCGTGAGCTCAAGAATCAGAGTAAAACTTTTATATTTTTTTTTTACCTATGTTACGAATGTTAAGGAACTCTGGAAACATAATTGATTTCAAAATTAAACAGAATTCAAAGGAAATCATAAATACACACGATGATTTAAAAAGGTATAGGCATAAAGCAAAATATACATAAGAGGACTCATGTAGAGATTCCGAGCTTAACCTATTTTACTATTGGCACTCTGTATAAGCCTAACAAGAACAATGAACTATATAGAATAACTATGTCGATATGTTTATAAGATTCGTATATTATATGAATTAAATATAGAAAAAATTAAATTTGTGTATATAAATATATTAAAACTATAAAATAAGATTAACCTCGGAAAAACCTGCTTATAAAATTTCCACTACTTGATTTCTCTTATATATTTATTGCTCGATGGTATAGGTAATTCTGTATACATATTTCGTTATCTACCTCCGAATTTTCAGTCTAACTGTAAAAACGCAAATTTTAGCTCTCCAGTAGACTAATTAGTTAAATTTATACAAATAAACAACAACGAGAATATATAATTTCTATTTGAGTGATAATTTTATTTAATTAAACTAAAGTACATTATTCTCTCGCTTTTTGCCAACTATGTAATGTTCCAGATATAAATCTAAAAACTTGAAGTAATTATAATGTTTACATAGCTGTATGGAATTTGATCGTTCAGCAATAATCTTTATCTTTGTATGTTGTTATTTCTTTCATTCTATTAAGCTTAAGAGTATTCTGTTCTAAAGTAAGGGTAAGTTGTACAGGGGTTTGATAAGCTTTTGTGAGAAAATTTTCTTCTAGATTTTTTTGAAATTCAATAGCTTTTATGGAAAACTCGTGCTTAGTTTTTTCCTTTGCTCGAAATATTAATATTAGTTGCTTTCCAATCGACCACCGCAAGTACTTATAAGCACTTATGGTTTTTGTCTTTGCTAAATTAACTACTCACAACTGTTCTACCTTTTTATTATGAGTAGTTGAAAGCAGTTACGATAAATTTATCCGCTAGGTGATTGTGTGTAGTATTTTTCTGTAAAAAATATAATTGAATGTCGTATGTGAAGCGCTAATAAAATTTTGGTATATATATTCTTTTATTAAAAAGTTATCACAAATAAACTACACATTTGTAGGTTATGTTTTGCTTTTGTGCTTTCCAATCGACACTTTAGCCGATATACATTATTCGCACTTACAAGTACTTGCGGTGGTCGATTGGAAAGCAACTATTATTAGGTTATTAGGTTTCAAACTTGGAGAAATTGTGCAAACTCGATTAGAATTTACAACAACACAACAGTAGACTCAATTTTTTCTCGCAATAATAAAGTTAAATCTATAATTTCGTGCCTGTTCTGTTTGTTAATTAATTATAGTTATTTTTATTTAATTTATTTTAAATTAATTTTATATTATAGAAAAAATTAAAATAAAAACAGATTACCCATAATTTCCAAATAAAAATATGAAAACTAACTCACACAATTTGTTACGGCTATATCTAATAGTCAATATCGATTTAGAGTGTGCTGATCAATTTTAAAAATGACAATACTTTTGTCGATAGTATTGCATTTTATAACTCACCCAAAGATCAGGTTTGTGATGGTTGCTGTATACTCGTGTCAATAAATTGTATATTCCTCGTATATAAAGTACATACCTACCTAAACATTAAATGTATTGTATATAAAAACAATTATACTAATTTACATACTTTACTGTGACGACAGAATGGGATGGTAGTACATACCAGTATAATGAAAAATGATTTATGGAAGTATATATAATGATTGCACATTGGTAGTATATAGGACAGCCGGATAATTTTTTCTCTCGATCGTACGACTTTAGTTATGTACCCAACAATATTCACAATTGAATACCTTATATATATGACCAGAGATTCATCTTGGCTTTAGACTAATTTTAGTATAATTAGTGAGGCCATCGTGATAACGTGTAAGCTGAATCTAAAGTGTATGTATTTGATAATTATACTAGTAATTATAATTATTCAAAAAAAAAAAAATATTTAATAGTAATTGAGATAGTAAGAATCTCTAAACCGTAAACAGCAAGGCCAAACGGTTTTAATCCTATCTATATAGGTAAGCTCGGTTTGTTTTTTCTATGGAATTTTTTGTCAATTCCAATTTTGTTTGTTCTATATTGATGATAAAGGCTGTGAATATTTGAAATCAACCCGAAATCGCGGGTGAAGGGGACAAAGGCCTAACGGTGGCCTCAATAAAGCGTTACCTGAGTAAAGCGGTACCTGAGTAGAGCGTTTCCTGAATAAATCGTATTGAAATAGTTGCATCAATTTAACAATTCCTAGCAGCTTTAACGTGGGAAACGGAAGTTCCACTATCATCAGTAGGGACGATAGCGGGAATAATTTTATAGCGGTAACCCAACGGTACTTCAAACCGCACCACCCGTATATCGTACTACTCATATGTTTATGTACAGAATTTGGATACAACGGAAGTTCTTATAACGAACATGTGATTCACAGTTAAGAAAAAAAAACCTAGTCTGTCATTTCGTGATACAAAAAAAATATATATATAGTATCTAGTTTTATTGATATCTAAGTTAAGCTAATTTAAAAGAAAAAAATAAAAGATTTAGTGAAAAAAAAATGTATATATAAAAAACAGGAAATTGATAAAAAAAGCAAAATTTGAAGAAAAAAAATTATAAGAAAGAAAGGTTTGTTAAGTGTAAGCGTTAATACTGCAAAAAGAAAGTGTATGAAAGTGTAGGATTTAACATTTTTTGTTTCACAGCCACACAGTATTACCAACGAGTACTCTGCGGAAAAAACTGGGTGAGTTTAATTGTAAGCTTTATTATACATATATATAATCCATTCATCCACTTTCACGATTATATTCAAAATTATACAATACGTATGTATATACAAATTTTCTTTTGATCTTTCTATGTTAGTGAAATACATATTATCAATTTTTTTTTATTAAATCCTAAATATTTTCAATAAATTATTATATCTCGTAATTTTCCATAAATTTGTACGATGGATATTTTAATATTGATGTTCGTTGTCATTTTCCATAAATAAATTTTGTTTGTTGTTATAATGGAGTAAATTTTGTTTTAAGTATTGGTCAATGGTGTTGTTGTGAATTGGGAGGATGAGTCAAATTTTTTTCTGGTAGTGAATTTCGAAATAACACAATGGTTTGTACGGCCCCATCATTCTTATGTCGGCAAATGAACCCCAATTTTCCACTGACGTCTACCCGACTCGATTGTGTTAGCCGGACATAAGGGGCCAGTAACAAAATGGCGCCCGAGCATGGACCTGAAGGTCATTCAGGTTGTTTAACCATGTGCCCCTAAGGTCAAATATCGCGTGTTTCAAGACACATTTCGTATGATAATATAACCTTGAACAGTTTGTATTAATTTTTTAGGTAGTCTTAAAAAGACATCCAGACGGCTTCTCTGTCCAACAAATGTAACCGCTACGACCGCTTATGATAACTAATTTATTTTTCGTTTCTTTTTCATTTTTAAATAATTAAAATTTTTTTTTTTAGCGGAAGGTTATAACATCGTTTTCATAAGTGCATTCAGTTTTTTTGTTATGTTGCAATGATCGAATTTATATTTGATGATCGAATACTCAATGACTTTGAAGTAAATCTTATCAAATATCAGTTCGGTTATAGGCAACAGTTTCTTGATTTTGCATCGTTTTTGCTTCGTGAACAGTCAATATTTGATACGTGGTGACTTCACAGGGATTCGTATTGAATGTTCCTGGCTGCAAAAACTTGATGAGAAATTGAGAAAATTCATTTCGTTTTAGAGAATACTGATGATTGATGTCATCTTGAATTTCTTTGGTTGAATACATAGTGATTCTATGGTACTAATCCCCTCGAATTTCATAGATTTTATTCTGTCGTCGGATTCTTAGTAGTGTTTAATTTCAGTTGTTGTAATAAAACTTTCTGGTTATCTGACTTAAATTTTCAATTTCCTTTAATTAGCATCCCTAATACATAAGTATAAGCAAATGGTAACAGCTTTAATAAAAATCTTCTTTGTTGCATGTTAATTTTAGTTTCCCGTGAGAATTATATTTTTTTTCTCTTTCAAATCGTAAAGCATTCCCGACCTCTCAAAATCCTTATTTGTAGATACGTAATGATTTTATGGATTCCTTCTAAGGATTCGGAGAGTAAAGAGTGTTTTTTTTCACCCTTAAATTTCAATTCAGTAAAAAAAAAAAAAAATGTGTATGGATACAGCGTCAAAATATCATTGGTTGAATAAGATGATTTCTTAAGTCCTGATTATATTTTGATGTCTGGGCCCTGCATACGAACTTTTCTGTTCCCTATCAATATCCATTTTATCCTACTCCTAAAATAACGTTCATTACCAGTTTTGCTTATGTATAGGTTGAATATTTGCTTTAATTTAGGATCGATTCACTCCTCCTCGATTTCACGCATCACCATTGACCAATGTTTATAAGAATATTTGGATTTGTCAATAAATAAATATTTAGATCTACGTCAATATTTATAGTAATAGTGTTTTTCTTGATTAATAATACGTATAATAATATCAAATCATTTTACTTATTACATAAACTTAATAAAGTTTGAACGTCGTTTCTATTAATTTGAATTATAACAAAAAAAAACAATTTTCGATATTCGTTTGTCTGTCTCTTCGTGACCGAGTCAGTTATTATAAAAAAAAAAGAAAAAAAATCCTGAGGTTAAGGTTTAAATTAGAAGTTAATCGATATCGTATAATACGTATCCAACTAATTACATTTTTTCACAATGGATCCTATTATTTATATCCAGCTCTTAAATCCGCCGGAGCTTGAGGTCGAATATCTAGTGAGAGGTCTATCTAGCAAGGCTAATGACACAAAAGACATGTTAGTCAACGCGCTTAGAGCCGAACAATTAGATAAGAATCTGCTACGAAGGGACTCACATGCCAATGCCGATAGTCCCGAAACTAAAGCTCTCGAGTGTAACGATCGATATGAAGAATTGTTTAAAGACACTCAAGAACAAGGAAGTTCACCTTCATTAGATTTTATAACTCTGTGTTATGTAAAATCGACACATTACAAAGAGAGGATCTGGAGATTACAACGTACCTTTGGAGAAACGTAAGTCACTACAAAAATCTACCGAAATTGGCGACATATTTTTAAGCATTACTAATCTTTGTGGCAAGAATGCCAGAACTCCGAATCTCGAGATGGATCACCTGAGAATAAGTGTGCCGGAGAGACTTCGTTTTCCGACAAACTGGAACAGTTATTTTCTACTTCGCTTGTTACTAAGCACAGTCCACCTCACAAGTCAAAAACAAACTTGGGCTCAAAATTAACAATTAATAATCAACCGAGGCATGCCTCTTCCATATAGAGGGTAATAATTTGAAGGGAATAAAAGGCTCTGTTGCGGACTTTTTCACCCAAGTTGGAGGCTCCCGCAATTTAAACAAAATACAGAATAATATTTCTTTGGACAGAAATGCTTCTTTCCCCCTCCAAGAACCATTTATAAGGGACGTTAATCAAAACCTTCAAAATGTTGACTGTGGTGAGAGACTCCCCAGAAACAACACGCAGTTTCGATTGGACAATTTTTATAAAATTCGGCAAAAGTGGAATTTATCCTTCGACGGGACCGATAAACTCAATGTGCATGACTTTGTTTACAGGATAGAGCAAATGGCAAATGACGACGGTATCCCAACAGACAGAACACCTAACGAGAGTTTTGTATCTATTCTTGACAAAAACTGCCGAAGATTGGTACTGGGTACATAAGGTGAACCATCCAGTAACAACCTGGGCCAACCTGAGGCATTCACTTCTCTCTTATTTTAGTAGTTCAAACTACGAAGAAGAAATGAAAGAACAAATGTTAAGACGTTATCAGGGAAACAAGGAATCATTTTCTGAATTTTTTCTCAGTACCCAGAAAATGAACGCTCGCTTGCAATATCGATTATCTGAGCAGCAGATTGTTTATAGGCTGTGCCAGAACATGTATCCGGCGTTAAAGAATGTGACGCTCCCCTACCATAACCAAATCCGTACGGTTGAGGAATTGCGTGTCCTATGTCGAGATTATGAAAAATTGTGGGAGAATTCATGCATAAATACTGTAATTAAATGTACAACAAACGACCCTCGTCCACATGCGGAAGTCTTAATCCAATCTACATATGTTAATGGTCTACTCGATAGTGGGGCCTCAGTTAGTGTGCTTGGGAAGGGTTCCATTCAATTCCTAAACGATAAAAATCTAAAATTTCACAAACTTAGCACATCAAATATCCAAACAGCTGATGGAACATGTAATAAGATTGAAGGCTATATTTGGCTCCCAGTAACATTTGGCAATAAAACCGAAAATATTAGATTTTTCATTATCCCTACTCTACAATCACCTTTGTATTTAGGCGTCGATTTTTGGAAGAAATTTGATTTATTGCCAAATCTAATTATCAGTGAACTTATAACTGAGAACCATATGAACGATAATAATTCCCATATCCTTAATACACACGATAAGAAAGAATTAGGGAGAATTATTGACATGTTTCCATCATCTGCTAAGGAAGGTTTAGGGAAAACGACATTACATGAGCATGAGATTGACCTAGTGAAGGACTGTAAGCCGGTAAAGCAACGATACTATCCAGTTTCACCCGCCGTACAGAAAGACCTCTACGCAGAAATAGACAGGATGTTGAGTTTAGGTGTCATCGAGATAAGCAAAATTTCGTGGAGTTCACCCGTCACGATAGTTCAAAAAGCGAATGACAAGACTCGGCTTTGTCTCGATGCACGTAAACTCAACTCACTGACGGAAAAGGACGCCTACCCTTTACCAATAATTGACGGACTTTTGGGACGACTATCAGAGACCAATTACATCACAGCACTTGACTTGAAGGACGCATTCTGGCAGATACCGCTTGCGGTATCAAGACATCTTTTACGGTACCGGGACGGCCGCTCTATCAGTTCAGGGTGATGCCGTTTGGGCTGTGTAATGCAGCCCAGTCAATGTGCCGCTTAATGCATAAGGTCATACCACATGAACTCCATGACAGCATTTTTGTTTACCTAGATGATTTGCTGATCATCAGCGGCACATTGAAGGAGCACCTTGAACTGCTAGAGACGGTGGCGACATTACTGAGGGCTGCTGGGTTAACTATAAACATCGAAAAAAGTAAATTCGTGATGAAAGAGATCCGTTATTTGGAACACTTGGTTGGCGAGAAAGGGTTAAGACCAGATCCAGAAAAAATCGAAGCTATAGTTAACTTGGCAGTTCCTACGACGACCAAACAGACCCGACGACTACTGGAGATGGCTGGGTGGTATCGTCGATTTATCGAAAACTTCTCTAGTGTGACGGCACCAATAACAGAATGATGAAGAAGGGTAAATTTCAATGGACGGAGGCCGCACAAGAATCGTTCGAGAAGTTAAAGAGATTGCTTACATCGGCTCCTGTACTTATTACTCCCAATTACTCAGCTCCGTTTTATATAAGATGTGACGCTTGCATCGAAGGAGTGGGGGCGGTCCTCTTTCAAAAGGATTCGGAGAGTAATGAGCGACCTATCTCGTATATCTCACAAAAGCTCAACAAAGCTCAACGGAATTATTCCATAACGGAGTTGGAATGTCTGGCAGCAATATTAGCTGTGAAAAAATTCCGCGCATATATAGAGGGCCACGACTTTACCTTGATAACCGATCACGCTAGCCTAAAGTGGCTCATGTCCCAACGCGATCTTAGTGGCAGACTGGCACGTTGGAGTCTAAAGCTGCAAGGTTTTAGATTTTCTATTTTGCATCAGCGCGGAAAAGACAATGTAGTACCAGACATGCTCTGACGTATCTATTGTGATGAAGTTCGTGAATTTGAGGAGGGTTTAATAAAATTATCCAGTCAAGCCGAAGGGTTAACGAATGTTACTGAGATAGAAGAGTTTAATGAACCGGAATATAAAGACCTTTTTAATAAAATAAGCGACAACCCAGACAACTACCCCGCCTTCAAAATCAGTGGGAAAATAATCTTTATCCGTTTGGCACCAAAAAGGTCTGATGAGCTGTCAGATTTATCGGTTTAGAAGGTGTGGATTCCAATCGGACTAAGACTCTCTCTGATACGCAAAGAGCACGATGACCCACTTGCATCCCATGGCGGGATTAGAAAGACGCTTGAACGGATTCGAAGGTATTACTTTTGGCCAGGAATGGTGAAACATATTCGAGATTATGTCATGAATTGTGATACTTGTAAAGTCACAAAAGCTCCAAACAAACAACAAAAGCCACCGATGGGGAAGCCTTACCAAATTGATAGACCATGGCAACGGATTTATATTGATCTCTTAGGTCCTTACCCTCGATCCACCCAAGGAAAGACGATGATATTTATCGTACTGGATCACTTGACAAAATTCGTCTTGCTGAAACCTCTCAATAAAGGTACAATTAAGAGCATAACCGATTATCTTGAAAAGGAGGTGTTTTGCATATTTGGTGTTCCACAGACCATACACTCGGACAATGGTACACAATTTCGGAGTGTTGAGTACAAAAGCCTTTTAAGTAAATATGGTATTGCAGATTCCAAGACCGCAGTGTATTCACCGCAATCCAATGCTTCTGAACGAGTGAAACGGTCTGTCATTTCGGCCATTCGAGCGTACATTTCCGAGAAGCACAATAATTGAGACAAAAACATAAATGAAATAGCTGCTGCACTTAGAAATTGGGTGCACGAAACGGTTCAGCATTCTCCCCATTTCCTACTTTTTGGATACCATCGAGTAAATCATGCCCATGATTACGAAATTTTAAGGCAGTTGGGCAATATTGCAGAAGGTGAAATCCCTCTTCCTTTACCTGTCCGAATGGCCCTAATTCATGATTCCGTTAAACAAAATACTGCTAAGGCTTATCAAAAAAGTGCTAAAAGGTACAATTTGAGAACTCGTCCGATAGAATTTAAAGTTGGTCAAACTATATTTGTAAGGACTCATCCCCAGAGTAATGCAGAAAAGAAATTTTGTTCCAAATTTGCACCTCAATTTCTTAAAGCAGTAATCTCAAAAAGAGTAGGCACAGTAAATTATGAATTGCAAGACCAATCGGGTAAAGTTCTTGGAATATATCATGCTAAAGATATTCGAGAGTGAATAAGCCAATAAAGAAAATCTTACTTATATCGAAGAAAACAGAAGTCATATAGGTACCGTTTTTCCAGCTTCTTTGGCTTACTCGCTACGCAGCGATACCAAAGATCCTGCCCTGTTACGGCTATCTAATAGTCAATATCGATTTAGAGTGTGCTGATCAATTTTAAAAATGACAATACTTTTGTCGATAGTATTGCATTTTATAACTCACCCAAAGATCAGGTTTGTGATGGTTGCTGTATACTCGTGTCAATAAATTGTATATTCCTCGTATATAAAGTACATACCTACCTAAACATTAAATATATTGTATATAAAAACAATTATACTAATTTACATACTTTACTGTGACGACAGAATGGGATGGTAGTACATACCAGTATAATGAAAAATGATTTATGGAAGTATATACATATAATGATTGCACATTGGTAGTATATAGGAAAGCCGGATAATTTTTTTCTCTTGATCGTACGATTTTCGTTATGTACCCAACAATATTCGCAATTGAATACCTTATATACATGACCAGAGATTCATCTTGACTTTAGACTAATTTTAGTATAATTAGTGAGGCCATCGTGATAACGGGTAAGCTGAATCTAAAGTGTATGTATTTGATACTTATACTAGTAATTATAATTATTCAAAAAAAAAAAATATTTAATAGTAATTGAGATAGTAAGAATCTCTAAACCGTAAACAGCAAGGCCAAACGGTTTTAATCCTATCTATATAGGTAAGCTCGGTTTGTTTTTTCTATGGAATTTTTTGTCAATTCCAATTTTTTTTGTTCTATATTGATGATAAAGGCTGTGAATATTTGAAATCAACCCGAAATCGCGGGTGAAGGGGACAAAGGCCTAACGGTGGCCTCAATAAAGCGTTACCTGAGTAAAGCGGTACCTGAGTTGGGCGTTTCCTGAATAAATCGTATTGAAATAGTTGCATCAATTTAAGAATTCCTAGCAGCTTTAACGTGGGAAACGGAAGTTCCACTATCATCAGTAGGGACGATAGCGGGAATAATTTTATAGCGGTAACCCAACGGTACTTCAAACCGCACCACCCGTATATCGTACTACTCATATGTTTATGTACAGAATTTGGATACAACGGAAGTTCTTATAACGAACATGTGATTCACAGTTAAGAAAAAAAAAACCTAGTCTGTCATTTCGTGATACAAAAAAAAAATATATATATATAGTATCTAGTTTTATTGATATCTAAGTTAAGCTAATTTAAAAGAAAAAAAAATAAAAGATTTAGTGAAAAAAAATGTATATAAAAAAAAAAGGAAATTGATAAAAAAAAGCAAAATTTGAAGAAAAAAAATTATAAGAAAGAAAAGTTTGTTAAGTGTAAGCGTTAATACTGCAAAAAGAAAGTGTATGAAAGTGTAGGATTAAGTTTAACATTTTTTGTTTCACAGCCACACAGTATTACCAACGAGTACTCTGCGGAAAAAACTGGGTGAGTTTAATTGTAAGCTTTATTATACATATATATAATCCATTCATCCACTTTCACGATTATATTCAAAATTATACAAAACATATGTATATACAAATTTTCTTTTGATCTTTCTATGTTAGTGAAATACATATTATCAATTTTTTTTATTAAATCCTAAATATTTTCAATAAATTATATCTCGTAATTTTCCATAAATTTGTACGATGGATATTTTAATATTGATGTTCGTTGTCATTTTCCATAAATAAATTTTGTTGGTTGTTATAATGGAGTAAATTTTGTTTTAAGTATTGGTCAATGGTGTTGTTGTGAATTGGGAGGATGAGTCAAATTTTTTTCTGGTAGTGAATTTCGAAATAACACAATGGTTTGTACGGCTCCATCATTCTTATGTCGGCAAATGAACCCCAATTTTCCACTGACGTCTACCCGACTCGATTGTGTTAGCCGGACATAAGGGGCCAGTAACAAATTGCTGATAGAGAGCCGGAGATTGTTTGGTATGTAAATATTGTTTTTCTATTAAATAGGTTTGAATGGTAAAGAAAAAATTATAAATGGACACATAGAACTTAAATTTTTAGGTTAGGTTCAACAAAAAATTTAATTTAGTAAAGAACGCTCTCAAGGGCAAAGTTTATGTGCATCCATGAAGAATAGTCGAATAGAAAACAAAAAACGAAAATAGTAACAACTCTTCATGCATACACACACACTAACTTCATGCATACACACACACACACACACACACTAACCACACTAAGCTCTATATAGTATCAGCGCCTTCTATAATACTGGCCTGTGAGAACATTCATTTTATGCTGATGACGTCAACCTAAGTCGAGAACTAGAGGGCAATAAAATTAAGTAAAAATAATACACCTTGAATCCTTAACGACGGCAATAAATTTCACCAAGTTAACAAACATTTATGAAAAATGTAAGTATAATTTATTTTCTTAATTCATAAATTGAATTTTTCTGATCCATATTCAAGAAGTTAGTGAGAATTTAAAGAAATGCGGCTATTAAGATACGTAATACGAAGTTTTAGTGTATTCCACTACAAAAATATAAATACAATCGTGAGAGAGCAGAGAATACTATGTAATCATTTTGTTTATATTTTATCATTTTATTTGTGCATATTATTTAGTGTCACACAATTAATCGAAGTCGTGCGATGCATTTTTTCTGTATTTTACATGATATTCGTACTTTTTCTGCAATTTTTATTGAATCTACGTACCAATTACAACAATTTCGAATTGGATATTATTACAAATTGACTTATGTTGGATAAAATAGAAAAAAAATGCCATCTGGATAATATATGTTGAACCGTCGACCTAGCGTGTCGTAATCAGTTGGCGTAAGCGGCCAATAGTTTAGAATGGATTGATAGTATACAACGACCGTATGCATACAAACTCCATATTATTACGATCTGTCCGTATACATACACAAGCACAGAGATTGTATATTGCTTCATTGCGTATATCCCTTTTTCTGCCAAGAAAACAAAAAATTTGGCTCAAATAAAGTCCAAACCACTCAAATGTGTGAGTAAAAAACCATTGTATGTAATGGCGTTGTTGATAAAAAATTTCGCTTGATTTGAAGTACTACCAACACAATTGTGTGCATAGGTGTAGTGTTTTTTTTTCGGACGAAAATAAGTTTAAAAGGAATATACAAATGTGTAAGTTGGTTCAAAACACATACAAAAATAGTTCTTTGACATGGTTCGTTTGCCTTACCCACACAATTGTGTGGGCAGGCAAGTATGGGGATATACACGGCCGAGTCAAAGGCAAATTCTTTTTTGTAAATTTTTCTTGAATTAGATATCCATATCTCTTTTCCGGGCAGATTTTTTTTTTGTCATTTTAAGTTCAGTACGTACAAATATGTATGTAAGAAATGACAGGTTGTAATGTCTTCTAATTTAAAGAAAAAAGCATTATAATTTGATAACATATATAGATCATATACCATATTATTTATTTGTGTTTGATAACATATTAATTATTTTATTATTATTATAGCTATAGTGTTTTTCGGACGAAAACGATTTAAACACAAATGTGTATGTTGGGCCAAAATACATACAAATTTGTTGACATGATTCTCTTTCGTACACGATTTTCATCCACAAAATTATGATGGAGGGCCGCAATAGGGATATCTCTACCACAAAGTACTTATTACTATGTACTTTGTGTCTCTCTCTACCTTAAAAATGTAAACCAACTTGTCAAAATTAATATATATATATAAACAAAATTCAAGCTCCAAAAAATAATTTTTTTTCTGCCACATTAAATGATAAATAAAGTGAAAAAAAACTTTTACAATGAGCATGAGTTTTTTGTGTTTACGTATTATAGGCCTACATACAAACCAGTGCCTTCTATAGTACTGGCCTGTGACAACATTCATTTTTTGCTGATGACGAGAACGTAAGTCGACAACCAGATGTCAGCATAATTAAGTAAAAATAATACACTTTGCCTCCTTATTACGACGGCAATAAATTTCACAAACTTAGCAAATAAAAATCTGAATTATTATACAATAAATTAATAAATTATGAACAATTTTAGTGTAATTGATTTTTTCAATTCATAAATTGAATTTTCTCGATCCACATTCAAGAAGTTAATGAGAATTTAAAGAAATGCAATTATTTAGATAACGTAATACAAAGTTCTAGTGTATTCCACTACAAAAATATAAATAAAACCGTGAGAGCAGAGAATATTATGTGATCATTTTGTTTCTATTTTGTCATTTCATTTTTGTATTTTATTGCCGTTTTCATTTAGTGTCACATAATTAGTCGAAGCCGTACGGTACGATGCATTTTTTCTGTATTTTACATGATATCCGTACTTCTTTTCCTATTTTTATTGAATCTACGTACCAATTACAACAATTTTGAATTAGATGATATTACAAATCGACTTATGTTGGATAAAAATGACAAAAAAAATGCCAAAATCTAAAATAAAAATGTACATTCATTACTAGAAAAATTAAAAAACGAATATCCTTCGGCTTCAACAGTTTGTTCGAAACTAAACAAATTAACAAAATTACAAAACAACTGGAGAGAGAAGTAATATTTTATTGTTTTGTAATTTTGTATGACGAAATTTATTTTGGTTTTATGAGAACGAGGCGGAGCCAAAAACTAGAAAAAACTGGAAAACGGAAATAAAAAAATAATAACCTTCTACTTCGATGTAATAATTGCAACTAAATATATTTTGTGATGTAATTTTCCTTTTTAAAATTTATCTGCCATCTAGTTGAACCGTCGACTTAGCGTGTCGTCATCAGTTGGTGTAAGCGGCCACATTATTATTAAACAACTTTTCTCCTCTTTATACTAAATTTTACAATAATTGTTAACGTTTAAACAAAACATAACCTTAATTATTTGTAACATTTAACCTATAACATTTGACACTTTGTAAATTGGTGCTTATTAACAGAAGTTGGATTTACTGTGCGGCCAACAAAGGAAACTTAAATTAGTGGCCTAATTCCAGAGCCATCTATGATTTTGAAGAGCCGTAATATTAAAAAGAGAGCTTTCAGTAGAGGGGAAGCTTTTATTGAATTACTATAAGAAACCGTGGTAATTGGAAAATTATTGAACATGAATTTATGAATAAAAAATTAAACAAATCATCTAAATTTTAATTTTATATTTTTAATAAACTATTCAAAGAACACATATTTGAAAATCAGCCATCATAATGTAGTATTTATTTAGTAAATTTAAATTAAAGCGGAGCATAAATTTATTAATTTTCTATAAAAATGAGCTTTGCGTTTAGTTGTGTAGGTTTATAAAGTAAGATAATAAACGGAGGTGCCGCGGATTCCTCTTACATCCAATTTAAAATTTAGTTTTATAAAAATGTAACTTATTTGGTAAATTTTGGTCACATGCACATCAGAATTTTTGAGATGAACGATGCATTTAATAGCAATCTAAACATTCCCCATTTATAACAACATTAAAGAGAAAACGTGAGCTGAAACGAGATTTTATGAATCACCATGTAGAAACAATAATATTATTCATATAATAAAATTTTTACATCAAAATCTATTTATGAAAATTATTTTTGTACACAAAAAAATCAACGATGTCATAATTTTCTTAATTAAATATTATTACAAAACAGAACAAAACGTAAAAAACCTCAATTTTATCCGATTGCAAAACCGAGCTTTCTGTAATTTGAAAATCGGTTTACAGATGTCTCTGTAATAAATTTACTTGAAATTACAGAAAAGCGTAAAATAATTAAATAACTATTTACGACAATAAACCATTATTATTGTAAGTTAAGCGCGAAATCTTTAATATAATAATGTAACATAATTAATAAAACTCAAAACAATAATAATTTGTATTTATAATACGGTTGGCATAAATAAAGCTTTTATCGCAAAATATTTACCATCGTAGTTGCTGTGCGCTGAAAAACAATAATAGAAAAATGTCACATTTTTCCAATTTTTTTCTTTTCTTATTTCAATTCGCTCGTATTCGGTTATTTTCAGTTCCAGGAGATCTCAATAATCTATTGAACCAGGCAGTATACATAATAAATTGTTAAATTTTAGTTCATAAACATTTAGGTTTTAATATGTAGCTTTAATTTATACTTAGCGACATCTTTTGATTTTTTTTTTTTTTCATAGTTTTATTTTATAAAGTCCCATGGAATACATTAATTGTCACAAAATAATAGTACAGCATAAAAAAATAAAACTAGATAGTGAGCTCCTGATTTTACAATGTCACGGAGTCACGATTCTTATGTAAAAATAATAAAAAAAAATATATACAAATTAGAAAAAAAAGTAAAATAAAAATTAAAAATAAATCAAAAATTAAAAGTAAATAAATAAAATTTAACAAATTTAAAAATAAATAAAAGAAAATAACAAAATTTTAAGCAATATTTGCGCATGGTTTGAATATTTGATATAAATTAATCAACTTACTTTCATTATAAATAAAAGTAGCTTATGTTTAAAAAAAATTTAAGATAATGTTCTAAACAAAACCTCAATGTCATTTTTAGAGAATAACCATTCTTTCAACAATTTTATAAATAATCTAAAAGTGCCCGCAGATGCAATAGAGGTTGGTAGAAGGCTATAAAACTTCGGTGCAGTGTAAGAAAAGAAATTCTTGAAATGCTTTTTAAATGGTTGCGGAATACTAATTCTATTTCTATTACGAAACAAGTATGGTTCACTATATATATTCATTAAACGATTCCCGCTTATTAAATAATACATTTTTAAAACTTCACCTCGCAAAGGTAATATTTTATAACTTAAAAACAAAGGGAAAGATGGTGTAGTTCTTGGTAGATGGTTCATAATTCTAAGCACACTTTTTTGTATCGTTAATATTGGTTTGATGTTTGGCCAATAAATTCCACTCCAACATGTTAGCCCATACTGAAGATGAGAATCGATCAATGCGTAATAGAGACATTTTAAGAATTCGGAGCTGCAGATATTACGCAAATGGAAAAATGATCTTAAAGCACGACAGAGTTTTTGTTTTAAAATAATCACGTGATTCTTAAAGTTAAGCTGTGAGTCAAGATTTAAACCTAAGTATTTGAACGAACTAACTGCTTCAATGGGTACACAGAGATTGTTGCAATTATAGTCATTGCACAACAATGAGTGATAAGTGACTGAACCAGGAATAGTGACAGGACTACTCAAATTGAAGTTCATAATTTTAGACTTGCAACTAAGAACCATGAAATGAACATAGAACCATTTTTTTAGTAAGTTCAGGTCACACAGATTGGTTTATTAATTGCGAAAAGCTCTATAATATAATGTTTTTATTTTATGAAGCTCCGGTTTGCTTATACTACAGGATGAAACAGTATAGCCTGCGAATTAGTTGCGATGAAATTTTTAACAAATAACGAAAAAACAGTTTTCGAAGTTTGTTCATCAACAATGTTGTAATAGAATCCAAAACACAATAACCCCCATATTACATAGCTACTCAAAAAGCATTTTTTAACGAACGTTTGTTTTGGGAAAGAATGCTGAAATTTTTGATGGAACACTCTATACTAATTTCTTACATACACATATAAATAAATTCTTATTTCTACAATAAAAAAAAAATTTGTAGTACACTAATTTAAATATTTTTGCGTTAATTCGACATAATATGACGCAATTTTAAAATATGCTTTTCCTGAATATTGAACTAATCATTCAAATTAAAAATTGAAACGAAGCATTAATGTTTTTATATACAAAAAAATTTGTAAAAAAAATATTAAAATACACTGATTGGAATGAAAAAGAACAAGAAGCTTCCCCTCTATGGAAAGCTCATGAAAAAATTGGCGGAATCTCTTATATTTAGGTGGCTCTGCTAATTCACAAACTGTATGTAAGCTCTGTAACTGTAAAATTTCCGATATGTACTGACTAAAGTGATATTCATAAAATGTAACTCGGCTATATAAACGGAAGTTTTGTTCTGTAACTTTGCAGCACTAAATTTGATGACGTAAAGTTACATATCGCATATATGTGTTGTAACTAATAGGAGCTCTATACCAACAAAAGTTGAAGCTAATGACAATTCTAGTGTTTCAGCTTTTAGATAAAATTTATTTGTTTAAGATATACATAGAAATACAGAAAAAATTGTTCTGAAGGTGTACAAACGAATGACACCAACCTAATATGTTTTTTTTTTTTTTTTTTTTATTGTTTACTATACGATCTGTTTTGGGGCTCAAGGCTCACTCTGCTCTTCCACGGTTATGCTTTTTACGTCCTTACTTTACGCCTCCCGGCCAACTCGAGGGCGCACGGCTATAGGACCGACCATCTGCACATTGAAAGCTCCATGCCAGCCTATACTGGCATGGAACATGGGTCGGCCCATGGGTTTTACACCAACAGGGGGTCAAAGATGTGTTAAGGGATTCGAACCCGGTACCTCCCGATCCAAACGCCAAAGCTTTAACCACTGTACTTTTTGGTCGGTTAATATGTTGTTTGACAATAATAATAATTTAATAATAATAATTTGTACAATACATACTTATTTTAATATAATTCTTAATTGGTTTACGTAAAACTCAATATGTTTATGATATACAAACAAAGCATGTTTTATTTATAACGCGAGTTTATGTGAATATTTGAGTGCCACCATCGAATTTGATAGAATATTTTAAAATATACTTTAATTTAGTTACAGCGGCGCAAAGTTTACAATCTGTGAATATCATTTTTTAGAACACTATATCTTTTTCTCCGTAAGCAATTCCTACAAAGTTACAGCTATAAAATTTTTATATTTTCAGAATCTATGGCTCGATATAACTTTTCTTTAAGGAGCGATTTTGTAGTCAGAGTAATTGTCCTTTTATCGGGCTCTAATCTGTTGAAGTATTTTCTTTATTTGGCTCGGTTTATTTTCAGAAAATAAACGGAAATGGGCTGTAAACGTAGACAAATATTGTAGAAATTACAGGATCTGTAACGATATTACAATACGAGGGTTGCCTTTTAAATTTCGGGATTGGACAACCCTAGTGTTGCAATCTGGCAACTGACAGCTCTATCGTAAAGTTTTACATTTTTGAGATTATACGTACTCAGAACGTTTTGACATTCGAGCGCTATTTGTGTTGTTTACAGTACTCATTAACTCAACATCTCGGCGAAAAAATGGAATTAAATCGTGAACATTTTCGTGCGATTATTTTTTACAACTTTCGACGTGGATTAAGGCAGCAAGAGTGCATGGATGAACTTAATTCAATTTTTGGCGGTGAAGCTCCATCAAGGACCAGTGTTTATCGATGGTATGGTGAATTCAATCGAGGTCGTAGTTCACTCCAAGACGAATTTCGTGAAGGTCGTCCAGAATCAGTTGTTGTTCCGGAAACCATTGATGCTGTGCGCGAACTGATATTGCAAGATCGTCATGTGACCTATCAATGAGATTGGGACAACCTTAGGCATTAGTGGGACCAGCATATATTCAATATTGCATAAACATTTGAATGTCAAAAAAATTTGTTCGCGTTGGATCCCACACAATTTGTCAATCGCTCAAAAAAAGGCTCGTGTCGATTGGTCGAAAGAAAAGCTCAAAAAATACGATCGTGGTGCTTCAAACGGTTCAAACGATTCGTCACCTGTCGCTATGTCATAGACGCGGTGCGTCTATGACATAGTGACAGGTGACGAATCGTGGATTTACGCGTATGAGCCCGAAAGTAAACAGTAGTCGACTGTATGGGTGTTTCAAGATGAGCCGAATCCAACAACAGTTGTTCGCGCACGAAGCACTTGCAAGCAAATGATCGCCTGTTTTTTCGGAAAAAATGGACATGTCGCAACCGTACCACTAGAACAACGCAGAACAGTCAATTCTGAGTGGTACACAACCATTGGTTTGCCAGTTGTCTTCCAAGAAATCAGGAAAACCAACTGCCGAAGACGATCACTCTTCACCACGACAATGCGAGCTCTCACACATCGGCTCAAACAACTGCATTTTAGAGCACTCACAACATCGATTTGATGAGTCATCCGATGTATAGTCCTGACTTGTCACCAAATGACTTCTTTTTATTCCCGTACGTAAAAAACAAACTGAGAGGTCAACGTTTTTCGACACCTGAAGAAGCGGTTGCTGCGTTCAGAATGCATGTTTTGGAGATACCTCAATCAGAGTGGAAAAAGTGCTTCGACAATTGGTTCAAACGCAGTAGTGTATAGATCTTCATGGGAAATATTTTGAAAAACAATAAAGCGATTTTCGATGATTAATATTTGTTTTTGTTCTCTAATCCCGAAATATAAAAGGCAGCCCTCGTATACGTTAAATTTATGTATTATGTTACGTAGATTCACACTCGGGCCAATGTGTTTAGTCAACTAGGATAATTGATCAACTTTTCAACAAAGATTTGGGAATAGTATCCAGGTGGCTTTTGGAAAAGAAATTGTCATCATTAAACCAACCGACCAGGTGAAATTGTCCGAATAATTCATCGAGACGAATTATTGCCCTTTGCATGCCATCAGTTTATATGTTGACTTTTTATATTGCAATAAATTAGGCGATAACAAATAATGATGTATCCTTGTCCGTGTTATTATATATTTTATGCATGTGTATTAATCGTGTGTACACCTTTTATACGTAAATAAAAAATAATATATATATCATTTTTTCTGAGCTACAACACAAATTACGACACACCTTTTATTTATTTATTCAAAAATTACACATCAGACCGTAGTTCATCCTACAGTTTGATGTGTAATTTGTGAATAAATAAATAAAATCAAATACATATACTAACGGTACAAAAATCTAGCAATATAGATGAGTAATGATCGGTTAAGTCTAATTTGCCATACATGAATTTTTTATAGTAAGCCACGTATGACTTAATTTTTTCAGAACTTTTCTTCGAGCTTAAAATTATATTTAAAATAGAAATATTTTTAAGGTTTCAGAATACCGAACGGCAAGTCTACCTGAGTTACATAACCTCTCAGAATAGCAAAGTTTACGATGGCAACTGAAAAACAGCACATTCAGAACTGCATTCTATAGAATTCCAACAAGCAAAAAACGCTTTTAAAGCACGGGAATCAATTTGTAGTGGTCTTGGTACCGTTATGTCTTATGAAGAACAGTTTCAACAGACAGCTCGACTTGGTATTTTCATCTGGTACCAACAATAGCGTCGAATCGGAAACCAATCTCATCCTTTGTGCTATAGATGTATACCATCCTCCCAATTTAATTACATTTTGTCTGGAGCAAGGCAGTTTTAATGTCGAAACCGCCATTTTTTAATTTTCGTAAGGCCGACTTTGTGAAACTTAATGATTTATTGTCAAATATCAACTTTGACACCATTTTGAATGATAATAATGACATAGAAACACAAACTGTAAATTTTTATTCTGTAGTTTTTGATTGTTTTGAACAATCCATTCCGTATACTTGCAAAAAAACTGTATCGCCATCACCTCCTTGGTATAATAGCGAATTACGAGCATTACGCAACCGTAGAAACAAACTTTGGCAAAGATTTCTAAGAACTAAATCGGACTCTGATCACTCTAACTATTTGATTAGTTATAATGATTTCAGTAGTTTATCGGACGAACTTTATGGGAATTACATCAGACTCCCACTCTGAAGTATAAAGATCATTCCTCTAATGATCCTAAAATCATAACAAATCATTTTGCTAACTTTTTCAGTCTGGCTTTTGCAAACAGTGATTTTGAACCCGATGAAGATTACTTTATACACATGAATAACTGTGTTCAAACAACACTAACTTCCATTCAAATCGATTACGAATCCGTGATACAAAAGATTTCCAAACTTAAAGATGATTTTTCACCTGGTCCTGACGGTCTACCATCCATCGTCTTAAAAAACTGCAGTGATATTCTTGCTCAGCCGCTGACGGCACTTTTCCAAAAGTCGCTTTCACTTGGAATTTTCCCATCTATTTGGAAAAGTTCCTTTATAGTTCCGATCCATAAGAACGGCTCCAAATCAGACATTTGTAATTACAGGCCGATTGCAAAGTTATCTTGTATTCCCAAGTTGTTTGAAAGTATTATATATGATTCATTGTACTTTTATTGTAAACCGTTGTTTTCCGACAATCAGCATGGTTTTCTCAAAGCTCGCTCCACGACCACAAACCTTGTGGAATTCACTTCACAAACATTAAACATGATTGAAGCAGGGAATGAGGTCGATGTTATCTTGACCGATTTCAGCAAGGCGTTTGACAGGATTTTCCATTAAGTTATTTTGTTTAAGCTCAGGGCTCTTGGCTTTCCCCCACAATTTCTCCGTTGGGTGGACTCTTATCTTAAAGACCGTATTTATCAAGTTCTGTTTAGGACATCAGTATCAGCTCATTTCTCAGCAACATCTGGAGTGCCCCAAGGCAGCCATCTGGAGCCGATTTTTTTCATTCTGTCTATTAACGACGTTGCATGTTTAATTAAAAATTCAACTATATCTATATACGCCGATGACATAGAACATAGAACCATTTTTTTAGTAAGTTCAGGTCACACAGATTGGTTTATTAATTGCGAAAAGCTCTATAATATAATGTTTTTATTTTATGAAGCTCCGGTTTGCTTATACTACAGGATGAAACAGTATAGCCTGCGAATTAGTTGCGATGAAATTTTTAACAAATAACGAAAAAACAGTTTTCGAAGTTTGTTCATCAACAATGTTGTAATAGAATCCAAAACACAATAACCCCCATATTACATAGCTACTCAAAAAGCATTTTTTAACGGACGTTTGTTTTGGGAAAGAATGCTGAAATTTTTGATGGAACACTCTATACTAATTTCTTACATACACATATAAATAAATTCTTATTTCTACAATAAAAAAAAAATTTGTAGTACACTAATTTAAATATTTTTGCGTTAATTCGACATAATATGACGCAATTTTAAAATATGCTTTTCCTGAATATTGAACTAATCATTCAAATTAAAAATTGAAACGAAGCATTAATGTTTTTATATACAAAAAAATTTGTAAAAAAAATATTAAAATACACTGATTGGAATGAAAAAGAACAAGAAGCTTCCCCTCTATGGAAAGCTCATGAAAAAATTGGCGGAATCTCTTATATTTAGGTGGCTCTGCTAATTCACAAACTGTATGTAAGCTCTGTAACTGTAAAATTTCCGATATGTACTGACTAAAGTGATATTCATAAAATGTAACTCGGCTATATAAACGGAAGTTTTGTTCTGTAACTTTGCAGCACTAAATTTGATGACGTAAAGTTACATATCGCATATATGTGTTGTAACTAATAGGAGCTCTATACCAACAAAAGTTGAAGCTAATGACAATTCTAGTGTTTCAGCTTTTAGATAAAATTTATTTGTTTAAGATATACATAGAAATACAGAAAAAATTGTTCTGAAGGTGTACAAACGAATGACACCAACCTAATATGTTTTTTTTTTTTTTTTTTTTTATTGTTTACTATACGATCTGTTTTGGGGCTCAAGGCTCACTCTGCTCTTCCACGGTTATGCTTTTTACGTCCTTACTTTACGCCTCCCGGCCAACTCGAGGGCGCACGGCTATAGGACCGACCATCTGCACATTGAAAGCTCCATGCCAGCCTATACTGGCATGGAACATGGGTCGGCCCATGGGTTTTACACCAACAGGGGGTCAAAGATGTGTTAAGGGATTCGAACCCGGTACCTCCCGATCCAAACGCCAAAGCTTTAACCACTGTACTTTTTGGTCGGTTAATATGTTGTTTGACAATAATAATAATTTAATAATAATAATTTGTACAATACATACTTATTTTAATATAATTCTTAATTGGTTTACGTAAAACTCAATATGTTTATGATATACAAACAAAGCATGTTTTATTTATAACGCGAGTTTATGTGAATATTTGAGTGCCACCATCGAATTTGATAGAATATTTTAAAATATACTTTAATTTAGTTACAGCGGCGCAAAGTTTACAATCTGTGAATATCATTTTTTAGAACACTATATCTTTTTCTCCGTAAGCAATTCCTACAAAGTTACAGCTATAAAATTTTTATATTTTCAGAATCTATGGCTCGATATAACTTTTCTTTAAGGAGCGATTTTGTAGTCAGAGTAATTGTCCTTTTATCGGGCTCTAATCTGTTGAAGTATTTTCTTTATTTGGCTCGGTTTATTTTCAGAAAATAAACGGAAATGGGCTGTAAACGTAGACAAATATTGTAGAAATTACAGGATCTGTAACGATATTACAATACGAGGGTTGCCTTTTAAATTTCGGGATTGGACAACCCTAGTGTTGCAATCTGGCAACTGACAGCTCTATCGTAAAGTTTTACATTTTTGAGATTATACGTACTCAGAACGTTTTGACATTCGAGCGCTATTTGTGTTGTTTACAGTACTCATTAACTCAACATCTCGGCGAAAAAATGGAATTAAATCGTGAACATTTTCGTGCGATTATTTTTTACAACTTTCGACGTGGATTAAGGCAGCAAGAGTGCATGGATGAACTTAATTCAATTTTTGGCGGTGAAGCTCCATCAAGGACCAGTGTTTATCGATGGTATGGTGAATTCAATCGAGGTCGTAGTTCACTCCAAGACGAATTTCGTGAAGGTCGTCCAGAATCAGTTGTTGTTCCGGAAACCATTGATGCTGTGCGCGAACTGATATTGCAAGATCGTCATGTGACCTATCAATGAGATTGGGACAACCTTAGGCATTAGTGGGACCAGCATATATTCAATATTGCATAAACATTTGAATGTCAAAAAAATTTGTTCGCGTTGGATCCCACACAATTTGTCAATCGCTCAAAAAAAGGCTCGTGTCGATTGGTCGAAAGAAAAGCTCAAAAAATACGATCGTGGTGCTTCAAACGGTTCAAACGATTCGTCACCTGTCGCTATGTCATAGACGCGGTGCGTCTATGACATAGTGACAGGTGACGAATCGTGGATTTACGCGTATGAGCCCGAAAGTAAACAGTAGTCGACTGTATGGGTGTTTCAAGATGAGCCGAATCCAACAACAGTTGTTCGCGCACGAAGCACTTGCAAGCAAATGATCGCCTGTTTTTTCGGAAAAAATGGACATGTCGCAACCGTACCACTAGAACAACGCAGAACAGTCAATTCTGAGTGGTACACAACCATTGGTTTGCCAGTTGTCTTCCAAGAAATCAGGAAAACCAACTGCCGAAGACGATCACTCTTCACCACGACAATGCGAGCTCTCACACATCGGCTCAAACAACTGCATTTTAGAGCACTCACAACATCGATTTGATGAGTCATCCGATGTATAGTCCTGACTTGTCACCAAATGACTTCTTTTTATTCCCGTACGTAAAAAACAAACTGAGAGGTCAACGTTTTTCGACACCTGAAGAAGCGGTTGCTGCGTTCAGAATGCATGTTTTGGAGATACCTCAATCAGAGTGGAAAAAGTGCTTCGACAATTGGTTCAAACGCAGTAGTGTATAGATCTTCATGGGAAATATTTTGAAAAACAATAAAGCGATTTTCGATGATTAATATTTGTTTTTGTTCTCTAATCCCGAAATATAAAAGGCAGCCCTCGTATACGTTAAATTTATGTATTATGTTACGTAGATTCACACTCGGGCCAATGTGTTTAGTCAACTAGGATAATTGATCAACTTTTCAACAAAGATTTGGGAATAGTATCCAGGTGGCTTTTGGAAAAGAAATTGTCATCATTAAACCAACCGACCAGGTGAAATTGTCCGAATAATTCATCGAGACGAATTATTGCCCTTTGCATGCCATCAGTTTATATGTTGACTTTTTATATTGCAATAAATTAGGCGATAACAAATAATGATGTATCCTTGTCCGTGTTATTATATATTTTATGCATGTGTATTAATCGTGTGTACACCTTTTATACGTAAATAAAAAATAATATATATATCATTTTTTCTGAGCTACAACACAAATTACGACACACCTTTTATTTATTTATTCAAAAATTACACATCAGACCGTAGTTCATCCTACAGTTTGATGTGTAATTTGTGAATAAATAAATAAAATCAAATACATATACTAACGGTACAAAAATCTAGCAATATAGATGAGTAATGATCGGTTAAGTCTAATTTGCCATACATGAATTTTTTATAGTAAGCCACGTATGACTTAATTTTTTCAGAACTTTTCTTCGAGCTTAAAATTATATTTAAAATAGAAATATTTTTAAGGTTTCAGAATACCGAACGGCAAGTCTACCTGAGTTACATAACCTCTCAGAATAGCAAAGTTTACGATGGCAACTGAAAAACAGCACATTCAGAACTGCATTCTATAGAATTCCAACAAGCAAAAAACGCTTTTAAAGCACGGGAATCAATTTGTAGTGGTCTTGGTACCGTTATGTCTTATGAAGAACAGTTTCAACAGACAGCTCGACTTGGTATTTTCATCTGGTACCAACAATAGCGTCGAATCGGAAACCAATCTCATCCTTTGTGCTATAGATGTATACCATCCTCCCAATTTAATTACATTTTGTCTGGAGCAAGGCAGTTTTAATGTCGAAACCGCCATTTTTTAATTTTCGTAAGGCCGACTTTGTGAAACTTAATGATTTATTGTCAAATATCAACTTTGACACCATTTTGAATGATAATAATGACATAGAAACACAAACTGTAAATTTTTATTCTGTAGTTTTTGATTGTTTTGAACAATCCATTCCGTATACTTGCAAAAAAACTGTATCGCCATCACCTCCTTGGTATAATAGCGAATTACGAGCATTACGCAACCGTAGAAACAAACTTTGGCAAAGATTTCTAAGAACTAAATCGGACTCTGATCACTCTAACTATTTGATTAGTTATAATGATTTCAGTAGTTTATCGGACGAACTTTATGGGAATTACATCAGACTCCCACTCTGAAGTATAAAGATCATTCCTCTAATGATCCTAAAATCATAACAAATCATTTTGCTAACTTTTTCAGTCTGGCTTTTGCAAACAGTGATTTTGAACCCGATGAAGATTACTTTATACACATGAATAACTGTGTTCAAACAACACTAACTTCCATTCAAATCGATTACGAATCCGTGATACAAAAGATTTCCAAACTTAAAGATGATTTTTCACCTGGTCCTGACGGTCTACCATCCATCGTCTTAAAAAACTGCAGTGATATTCTTGCTCAGCCGCTGACGGCACTTTTCCAAAAGTCGCTTTCACTTGGAATTTTCCCATCTATTTGGAAAAGTTCCTTTATAGTTCCGATCCATAAGAACGGCTCCAAATCAGACATTTGTAATTACAGGCCGATTGCAAAGTTATCTTGTATTCCCAAGTTGTTTGAAAGTATTATATATGATTCATTGTACTTTTATTGTAAACCGTTGTTTTCCGACAATCAGCATGGTTTTCTCAAAGCTCGCTCCACGACCACAAACCTTGTGGAATTCACTTCACAAACATTAAACATGATTGAAGCAGGGAATGAGGTCGATGTTATCTTGACCGATTTCAGCAAGGCGTTTGACAGGATTTTCCATTAAGTTATTTTGTTTAAGCTCAGGGCTCTTGGCTTTCCCCCACAATTTCTCCGTTGGGTGGACTCTTATCTTAAAGACCGTATTTATCAAGTTCTGTTTAGGACATCAGTATCAGCTCATTTCTCAGCAACATCTGGAGTGCCCCAAGGCAGCCATCTGGAGCCGATTTTTTTCATTCTGTCTATTAACGACGTTGCATGTTTAATTAAAAATTCAACTATATCTATATACGCCGATGACATGAAGATTTACAAACGGATTTCAAACACCACCGATAGGATCCTATTACAATCCGACCTCAATACATTTTCCGTATGGTGTGTAAAGAACAACCTTGAGCTGAACGTGGGTAAATGCCAGACAGTCACCTACTCTCGGAAGCGTGCACAGTCCACTTCTCGTGACTATTATATTAACAACGATGCCGTTACCAGAGCTAGTTCTGTTTGTGATTTGGGGGTCGTTTGTGACAGCGAATTGAACTTCAGAAATCACGTTGATTGTGACGGGTGATGAAAAGTATATTTTTTACGAGAATCCCAAACGTAAAAAGTCGTGCATTGATATCGACAACCCCAGTACATCGACACGGAAACAGAACATCCACTTAAAGAAGGTTTAAACTTTAATAAACTGAGCGAAGAACTTGATCAGAAAAAGCCATTTACTGGGCAAGAAATCAAGCAAGTCATACTCGACCTCACGTTGCTCGCGTGACTCACAAGACCCTCTTGAACTTGGGATGGGAAGTTCTCCTGCACGCGGCATATTCACCAGATTTGGCCTCATCTAACTAAAGGGTTATCCAATTCAAGCTTGATAAAGTAAACTTAAAAAAACACACAAAATATTCGGAATGTATTGTAATTTTTATTTCATTTTACAGATTGATCCTTGCCATTTTTAGTTAAACAAGATATCATTCAAATGTCCTCCACGGGACTTCTTACAGGCCTTGATTCTTTTGAGGTAATTTTCAATGACTTTTCGGCACATTTCGGGCGGTATCTCGGCCATTACCTTACGAATATTAGTTTTCAATTCGTCAAGAGTTTGAGGATTGTTTGCGTAAACACGATCTTTCGCGTAGCCCCACAAAAAGAAATCCAAAGGCGTTAAATCACAGGATCTTGGAGGCCAATTGACATCAGCCAATCGCGAAATCAAACGTCCAGGAAATTTCTCTTGCAAAAGATCTCGATTTGCTCGTGTTACGTGACTGGTTGCTCCATCCTGCTGGAACCACATATCGTCAAGATCATAATCTTCGATTTTCGTAAAAAAATAATCGGTTAACATGCGGCCATAGTGCTCAGAATTGACGGTAACGGTTCGTCCATGGTTGTTCTCAAAAAAATACGGCCCAATCACACCACCAGACCACAATGCGCACCAAACAGTGACTTTTTCCGGGTGTAATGGCTTCTCTACAATCAATTGTGGATTTTCTGAGCCCCAAATTCTACAGTTTTGCTTATTAACGTATCCACCAAGCGAAAAATGAGCTTCATCACTGAAGAAAATTTTGTTCGAAAAATCAGCTTTAATCAGATTTAATAATTTTAACGCGTTGGTCGATTGTTAAATGCTCCATATTCTTAAATGGCAGAATGTCAACTAAATAAATGACAGCGTACTTGACGTTTATCTTTGACAGATGTCGGTATACAGATTTCTACTTTATCAACCTCGAATTGGATAACCCTGTATAACCATTTGTTCCCGTCAATCCAGCATGCCTTAGTGGATAAACAGTTCAAAACGCTGAACGATGTGCGCAAATTCGTTGATGTCTTTATCGCGTAGAAGACTGCAATTTTCCTTCGCGACGGCATTCGTATGTTACCCGAGAGATGTCGCAATGTCATAAAAAACGATGGACAATATTTCCAAGATTAAATTCGTCGTTGTCTATGTTTTTCATATAAAATAAATTTGCTGAAAAATCTGTAAAAATTAAGTCATACACCTAACACAAGAACAAAATAATCTTCTGCATTTTGTATATTCTGCACCAGTAAGTGTATAAAATAAATTTTACATTCTGTTTAAAGTAATGAGGAAAAACTAAATTTAGAACAATAAAATTGTTACATAAGTACAACGAACATAATGCTTTAATCCATAATTAGATTTATTTTATTTCTTAAAATAAAATCTATGCTACTTGTAGATGGTGGTATAAAATTCACAGATGATACGGAACACCCAAAAAGTTGGTTTATGCCTCCAAACCCGCATCATAAATTGGTTTATTCTATTATATTTATTTAGCTAAGATAAAGAAAAACTATAAATATGAAATATGAGCTGTTCTTAGAAATTTTTCGATGTCAGATTATATCTATATATGTATTATATATGTACATACTCGTAATATTATAATAGATACTAATCTAGTATCTAACTTAAAGTTATTCAACTATTCAATTTTCATAATCTAAGGTTGATACTAATTTTAGTGTTATTCTATGTACAATTTACATGCATACTGTTACAATTTCTACTATTGGGCTTAGTTCGTAAGTCAAATATGTATAGTAAAGTGTAGTAGAGTATTGGCATTTAGATTTAAGTATAGTAGGATTAGAAGTGGTTTTGTAGTAGTAGGTGGTATTGCAGATTCGTTGCGATTTGTCGATGACAAACTGGAATATTCAGAGCGGTATATAAATACGGGTGCGATGAACGCAAGAATGAGTCTTTAGTGAATAATGGTAAAGACGCAATACGCAGTATTTAAGATCCAGTGAGACGAACAAAACATGACAGGGAAAATTCGTAATAATATATAGCTAATTATATGAACATCAGATCAGTCAAAGCAAACTAAATTTTGTATTTAGATTTCCATACCCCAAAACTTGAATTGTGGATGCTAATCGACTGAATTGTAAATATTAGGTTCTTCCTAGTTTGCAACTTTTCAGAACATCGACAATAAATCCTTTAAAGTCCCCATTAGATATCCCGAATTATAGTTCTTTGAAATCAAAAACGAGACCCATGATTGGAAATGTTTAAAAGTTGATTCAAACTAATTCTTAAATTCTTTATTCATCAATATTCGTTCGCTGGTATAATGCAGAATTTGCACTAAAACATCTTTCATAATTTTCTTAAATTCCACTCCACACTCCATTTCCTGTAATTTTCTATAATTTGAACCATTAAGTGCCCCTTTTTCCGCAACACTTTAGAAAGCCCGAAAATTATTATTATACTTTTTTATTCCAAAAATATTGAATTTGCTTTCTCATCTGTGAGCAAAACCGTTTACCAGAAGAAATTTTCTTGATTCTTGTGCGGTTAACGAACTCTATCGTTTTTATTTTATTTATTTGCTAATGAGTTTTCTAGGAACTCTGAAAAAATACTCCTTCCTATTAAGCAACCGTTGAACGATTCGGTAACTTACGTTATTGCAGTTGTGGTTGTTCTTTCTTATAATCGATGCTGCCGGTTTTTTAAAAGACGCTACGGTATGTTGAATCATTAAGTTTATTTGACTATTGTCGCTATATCGCCAAGCGAATGATTTTCTAAATGTAACTTAAATACTACTTCCCAAAATCTGCACTTGTCTCCTTTCTTTTCATTTGTTTTTTGGTGTATAACATAACCTAAATTGATCAATCTTATGGACAAAGTATTAATTATAATTTATTTTGGGTTAATATACGCATAGATCTAAAGATAAATGCTATCGTACGATGAGTTATTTCTAGACATAACAAAGACCAAAAATGTATATTTTTTTCTATTGTCGGACCCGTTTGGATGGATGTCTGTACCGATGTTTTTTAATACCAAATTTCGCTTATTATTCGGTGAGTTGAAAAGGTTTTGGGATCTCTAGCTCAAAGAGGTCGGGTACATACCATACGAAATCATCAAAAAAACCACCCAATACCACGATATTACTTTACATTATTCAAATATAGTGTGTAGTATTTCGTTTGAAAGTTTAGGATCAGACAAAAATCACGACCAGTTCTTAAATCCACCGGTTTGGCGGTAGTAGCTGAATTTTCGGATATTATACAGTATATACTTATCGTAAATCGTTAAAAAGGTCTTGAAGAATGCCGTAAATTTTGCCCGTACCTTAGTACTCAATATTACCGTTGTGACGCTGGAAGCTGTTACAATTTATTTCATTTTCAATTATCATGTGGCATATCATTTGAAAGGCATTGGAAGAAGCAAACTTTTGTAATCAGCTCTTTAACTCGTCGGTCAATTCCACAATAGCTTCCACATTGAAGACGGTCGCATTTTTTGTGCAACCGGACCTATGAGCGTGATCTTCCAATTCTCCGGCAGCTCTTCTTGGTCCCAAATAGAGACGATGAGATCGTATAGATATGTTGCAAGAGTAGCGCCACCGAGCTTCACCAATTCTGCGGGGATTCCATCGAGACCGGGTGCCTTTCCATTTTTCAATCTACTAATAGCTGCATCTACTTCCTCCACTGTGGGATATTCGACTAAGGCCTCTTCACCTGGCGGAGCTACTGCTCTAATGGAGGTGATTTCGTCATTCCGATTTAACAGATTTTGAAAGTAGGTTTGTCATACTGAGAGAATATCAGCCACGTTTGTTCTCAGCCCTCCATTCCCGTCTTTGATGGCTGTACTTCTTGGGTGGAAGTCTTTAGTGAGATTCTTGGCGTTAGCAAAACAGTAACTTGAGTTTCCTAGTTCTGCTTGGTTTTCTGATGTATTCGAAGCACAATCTCAAATGTTCGCGCTTCTTTTGTCGAAGGTATTTAGTCGTGGCTTTCCTAGTGCGGAGATATTCTGGTAGAGCATCTAGTGTTGCGAGCCAACCATTTTTCACGAAGCGTTTGTTTATTTTCGACGACCCTTCGGCCTTGATCATCGAACCAATCATTGCGGGGACTCGGAAGCCTTCTTCCGATGGTATTTTGCGCAGTGGTGGTTATGGCTGCCTGTATAGCGTGTCACTGCTCCTGGATGTTCGGAGGAGCTTCTTCGTTATGAGGCCAGTCTAAATAATTAGTGACAGCTGATTGGTAACTCTGCAGTGACGCTTGGTCTTTTAGAGCATCGATATTCCATCGAATAGTCTTTCGTGCTTGTCTGTTAAACGTAGATGAGACTTTGCACTTGTACTTAAATATGATAGCATATGATCACTGCCCATGTCTGCACCTCTGTAAGATCTAACGTCAGATATGCTGGTGGAGTGTCTCTTAGATACCATGACGTAATCGATTTGGTTTTCCGTTCTTCCATCATTTGATCTCCACGTTACTTTCTGCATTCTCTTATGTGGTAAAAACGTACTTGATCCAACTAAGTTGTACGTTATTGCTAGGTCGGTGACGCGTTGGCTTTTGTCATTACTAGTTAGGTGCAGGCTGTTAGGACCGACGTGCGATGTATTTTCTGCACTTCTACCGATTTTTGCATTAAAGTCGCCTACGATGATTTTAATGTCGTGGTGCGATATGTTATTGATGACTTCCTCCAGCTCGACAAAGAAAAGATCTTTCATGTCATCTGGTTTATCTTCGGTGAATGAATGTACATTAACGATCGTGATGTTAAATTAAATTTCTTAGTGCGAAGTCTGACCGTGCATATCCGCATGTTGATAGGGCGGAAATCGATGATATCGTTTTGGTGGCCGTTGTAATGAAGAGTGTAACCATTGGTGGTGTCTAGTGTCATGGATCCCTCTCCCAGACCATCTAAGCTCTTGTAGTACAATACAAGTACGTTCCTTGGTTTGAAAGGTTCTGGAGATATCCAGGTCTTAAGAGGCTAAGCACTTTCCATGTTCCCATTTTTAAAGCGTTGTCCGTGTACCATTTCCGAAGTCAAGTTTGTGATGAATCCGATATGATAATCCGAGGCCTTTGATTAGGGTTCATAACTTAACTGTTTTTATGAGGAAAGGTTTTTGGCCTGCCGCTCAAGCCACTTGCTATACGTGTGTAGGTCGCGTAGTGGTGAGAATCATGTATGGTATTCATCTTTACATATTAAATCTTTAATTACTATCGAATATTTAAACTTTTTCAATGATATGCAATACGTATACTTATATTATTATCGAATATATACGTGTCGCATATCATTGAACTAGTAGAAGCGGACAATTGAAATTGTCCGACAAGCGCTCGATAAAATAGGAAAAATGCAACAGACGGACGGACAGAGGTGTAAAACCTCTGAAACAACTAAGGTGCTAATACAACAAATTAGCCCAATAGACAAAAAATGAATAGAATCTTAAGCAAATCAAAAAAAAATTACAGAAACTAGTTTTGAAATAACACTCTTTTTATTATAGAAAAGAATAATAATTGAATAAGTAGCCTAGAATATAATAATCGAAAATTTAAAAAAAAGTAGACAGCCGCATCTGTGTGATCTCTATTTTTAGAAAAAGTTCAATACCTCGAAAACTACTTGACCTAGAGTTCCCAAATTTTAAATGTAACCTTTTTAGAGTAGTATCTATCTATGTGCAAATTTTGAGCTCTCTGGTATGTATAGTTTTTGCTGTGATAGTGCCAACAGACAGACGGCCTAAGTCTTTGTATAAGCTTGCTCGCAAGAGCGAGCGCTAAAAGTTTTGAATAATATCACAAACTTAGGTGATGCTATATAGTACTCAAAACTACCTTTATGGCGCTGGGAGCAGCTGGATTTTTCTTTTCCCGTATAATCATTTGATAATATCGTTTGAAAGCTCTTGGAAAAAGGATTTTTGTTGACGATCCGTTATCGTTTTAGCGGTGGTGGCTAATTATTGATTTATGATAGAATATATAAATGTAACATATCATTGAAAAGGTCTTGAATAATGTCCAAAATTTAGTTAAAGCGGTTTAAAGCATTTTGATATAATCTTTTGTGTTAATAAAGATTGGATTAAATTAGTCTGATTTTCAGGATAACGTAGAACCAATTTTTACAAAATGCCCAACTTTATAATTTTTTACAAAATTCAACTGATGATCAGAAAATTCATCGCAGAACGACGTGAAAATATATAAGTGGTTTTGCGCCAAATTTGCTGAGTAGAAATCTGCAATGTTTTATTTCCCGTGCTTTTTCCAAGTTGTCAATTACTGGACCGTAGTTCTGATTACCAGCCCCTAGCACTTTTATATTTTATTGATTGTTCTTGAAAGCGCAACTTTTACATCTAAATTATTCGGAATATTAATTTTATATTTTTTTCAAATTACTTTAATGGAATGATTTTACTGTCGTAACAAATAATTGCAAATTTATCTTTTTTTTCTACAAACTGTTTGTTTATTATACTACTATCACGTACTTTTTTTGGAATACATTGCACGTGACAAAAAACAGTGACACATGTCAAAAATATAAATTTTTCAAGAGGGCAAAACAAAAAAATAGTGATTACTTGATTTAGTTTAGTCATATGTTCCGGCTTGGAGCACTACTGAATTTAATTTTTAGAATTTTGATTTATATGGATGTGGCATTTGTCCCAAACTTCTATCCCTTCCCTAGATGTGTCATTTTTGTTTATTCACTAAATACATATAAAAATTATTTGTGACAGTTTTAAATAGTAAAGAAGTAAAATTTAAGGATAAAAATTTCAATAAGTTAAAACATTTAAATGACAAAAAATTATTTCAGCACTTAAAAGATCCTTGTACTCCACTATTATATGTTAAGAAAGTTTTAACATTTTTGAGTATACATGTTGCAATTTACAAGATGAGTTGCGTGTGACTGTGATTTACGCTTTTTTTTTATTTAGTGTAATTTTTATCGATGATCCTGGTCGTAATAAGTTCTGACGAAAATAGCTCCAGGTGAATCTCTCTTCACTCGGATTATTTTTATATCACTCAATTTAACTTGAGGATTAACTACAAAAGTTCATTTTTTGAATTGTGTCACTGTCATTTATCCCGTGTGATATCTAGTTTATTATATGTGCTTAAATATGGTGGACTGACATATATTAACACAAAATATTATTAGAAAATCACATTCATAAGTACTGCTGTCTTTCAGATACTTGATCTATGTATTACCTTCCACATGGTATTGTGAGTGTCAACGACCCGCGAGCAAAATTTTCCAAAAGTTAATTGGGAAGATTTTGTTCCAAAAAATGTTTATAGGGAAAAATATTTTTTTTTTAAATATTACTGAAACTTTAGGGTATGTCATATAATAAGTCTGGCTGGCCTTATTCGTAAATATGGTTCTTAATTACCTAAATCTTACCGATGTAAAATATTTAATATTTAACCAATCTAATTTAATTTAAAAAAATCTATAGTACAAATCTTTAAAAAACCAAACAGTTTACTTACCACGCGGTAAACGTTCTGCAACAATTCTTCCTTGCCACACAAATCATCTGCCTTATTTAATTCCTTTACATTTTTGTGATATTCCTCAATTCGTTGCACATAATATCTCGTACGTTCAATAACAATTTCACCATCACATAAAACCACCGCAAAATATTTTGTGTTATAAATATTTGAAAAAATTTTGTAAGCATTACCGTTATAATTTAATTTTAATTTAACATTTCCATGACTTAGATTAATCAAATATAAATTATTATCAGTAGTTTGCACTAATCCATAAATGTTATTATTACATTGTTGTTTCTTCACCAGTAAATTAATATTTTTAACATTGATATTTATTAATTTTATAATTTTGACAATACATAATTTAGTTAAATCGAATATTATTAATAAATTTTCATTTGTTATTAAATATAAATACGTATTAGCATTACAACAAATAAATTCTGATTTAATTATGTATTGCGGATAACTATCACCACCAGCGCTATTATTATTATCATTGTTATAATTAGTTTTTCCATTATTACTAAACTCATTATTATCAAAATTGATAATGCCAGCGTGAAATTTGTTTATGTTCGCTAATAATGGAATTTTGTTAATTAAATGTGCATTTTGATAATTTAATATATAAATATGATTATTGTTTGCTATTAAATACATAGTTGTTGTTTTTGGTAAAAAATTTGCTTCGATAATCTTTAAGCCGTTGTCAATTTTATACTCGAATTTTGTGCGCCAACAATCTTTAGAAAAGAGTTTAATTTCGTACTTTGTTCGTAATAAAAATAATCTTGTATTGGTCGAAACTGATGGATTTGATGGTGAAGGTGGAGGTGCTGACGTGGTTTTCCAACCCAAATTTTCTCGTTTCTCATTCAACTTAGGCGATGGTGATGATAACGATGATCCTGAAGATGGTGTTGATAATGGAGAAGTTGTTTCCTCCGGTGATGAAATTTGAATATCAATTATTTGATCATTAAAAAGGTTTATTTCAAATATTGTAAATCCACAACCTGAAATAGAAAAAACGAATTGTAACAATATTTATTTTTTTCACAATAATCAGACGAATTTGTTTCATAAAATCTATTGATCTAATTCTGTAAATAAGCTTTGTAACTGTACAATTTCCAATATATACTAAAATGATATTCATAAAATGTAATTCGGCTCTATAAACGGCTGTTTTGTTCTGTAACTTTACAGCACCAAATTTGAAGACGTAAAGTTATCAAGATTTCGATAGCGAATAACTCGAAAAAAATTTCACTTTCTGAAACGGTTTTCGCAGATATATATGTTGTAACTAATAGCAGCTTTACACCAACAAAAGTTCAAGCTAATGCCAATTGTAGTTTTAGAGCTTTTAGATAAAATTTGCTTGTTTAAGGTTTATTTATACTTTTCTTATGATCAGCTCCGTACTAAATCATAGCCGCCCTAATTTAAGATTTATTTCATATCAAATAAATTCATTTAAAGTTCTTTCTATGCAAAAATAATACTCTTCACTTTACCAATGCGTACATAAATAGAAGTCATTATTCTATGCGGCGTCATTGCAAATTTATAGAGAACCCTCATTTAGTATGATAATAAGAGATAGCCGCACACGATATTTTATTGTTTGTAATAGAACATTACATAATTATAAAACGCACAGTTATAAAAATGAATTTTATTCCAATTAATATTTTGTGTTTCCACCATTGTTTTTTATGATTTTGAAAATTCCATTTGAAATAAATCTTGAACTAGGGATGCGGGATCATTTAGTACGGGACACCTAAATGTGGATAATGCAATACACGTACAATCGAAACAAATAGTTTGTCTGCGATATACACAGAAAAGTATTGTTCTTAAGGTACACAAACGAATGACACCAACTGTACTAATATGTTGTTTGACAACTATACAATACGTTCTTATTTTAATTTAGTCTTAATTAATTTAAGTAAAATTCAATATTTTTATGATATACAAACAAAGTAAATTTTATTTATAACGCGAGTTTATGTCAATATTCAAGTGCCACCATCGAATTTGATAGAATATTTTAAAATAAAATCATTTGGCTCGGATTACTTTCAGAAAATAAATGGATATGGACTGCAAACGTAGGCAAATATTGTATAAACTACAGGATTTCAGGACATTAACATGACGTGGATAGGCCTGTTGCGACCAATCCACCGTCCTGGATAATTTATATCAAACCAATCACGAACTTGAGTTCCACAGTGTGCAGGAGCTCTATTTTGTCGATACAAGAAAGAATTTCTCATGATGAGTGGAACTGAATCTAACACAATGGGAGTTGTTTCATTCAAGAATTAAAGATAATTTTGTGAGTTCAATTTTTCGGGTAGTAAACTTGGCCTGAAAAAATATTTCCAATTATATCACACCATACATTGACACTAAATCGCCTTCGAAATGATGGTTCTCGCTTAATATGTGGATTTAAATGTCGATTCGTCCGTCCATAAAATGGATGGAAAATATGAAGCATTTTGTTGATCGTTGTTTAAGAGTAAACGACAGAAATTTGCTCTTTGGTAAATCGATCGGTAATAATTCTTGCACTGGAGTGTAATGGAATGAGTATATTGTTGCCCTGATGTAACCTCCAGACTTTATTTTTGCTAATTCTAAGTTGTACTGAAAGACGTCTCGTGCTAATGGTAGCTAACGTTGATTTCGTGTTGAATCTGGCTAACATTTTCATCTTTATTAGGGAACAATGTTCTCATAATCTTCTCATGATCTGATACCCGCCTATTGAGATAACGGTTTGCATATTCACGCTGTGCAGCTCGTCCATTTCCGTCACATAAACCATAAATAAAATGGATATCGGCAAGTTCTTCGTGGAATTTTATTGTTTCTGATTATAAACGAGCAAACAAATTATTTTAAAAGGTTAACAACGTTTTTTGCAACACATTTACTAACAATTAAAAAGTATTAACAAATGCAACAGTCAATTACTAAATTGTTCTTTAATTAATACATTGAAACACGATTGCTTTGGTTTTTCATAATTTTCAACAAGTATATATATTTATAAAATAAAGAACAGTGAAAAATTTTGATAAATTAAATAAATTTTTAATTATAGTATTTTTTTTAAACAAGTACAACATTGAATTATTAATATCTCAAACACGATGCGTGATTAGATTAAAAAAACGGAGTAACATTGAGCTTATCCAGCACACTGAGATTCTCACTGTTTTTAGTGAGGCAATATGAAAAATTCTTTTATTTTTAGTGAGCACTCAATGTGCTGGATATGGCCATTTTCTTAGTAAATCGTCTGATAAATTTAAATTTGACGTAAAAAACAGAAATTATTGAGTTTTTGAGAAAAAATTAATTAAAAGATTTTTTTTATTTTACGCACAATTTTTTTAATTCCACAAATGTTTTCTTTATGGAAAACACTATGGATAAAAATTTTCATTCACGGGAAGAAAGAAGAACTCTGTGCCTTTAAAATTACAGAAAAACAAATGAGTTATCTTAATGTTTAGAAGAATTATTGGCATTTACATGCTAAAACATTTGAAATGCAATTTAAGTGGGTAACGGTTCATTTCCAGGCATAAGCGCGAATCAGACCTTTCTTTTAGACATTGACCCAGCTACACGGCCTACTCGTTTGGACTCGAGCCAATGGGATACCCTGTATATTACAAATATTATTACTCGAATGTGTTGAATCCTGATTTTAAGCAAATAATTCAAAAATGAAACGGTTGGAATACACGGAATGTTTAAAAACAATTATTTTTTGTAACAATGACACCATTTTATGTAACCTCATATCTAACCAACAAATAATAACCAATCATCACTACTCTCAACTAAGATTTTATCAATCATATCGCTACATGAAATGGGAAGATGTTTGTTTTGTTTATCAAATTAGTAAAAAAATAAATAATTAAATATGAAATCTAAATGGTAGATAAGTGAAAAAAATTGGCTAAAGGCTAGTTTTCAAAGTCGAACGAAGACAACTCTTTTTTTATTTAAATACAAGAAAATGAAAATGAATGAATCAAATGTTACCAATTGGGCAGACCATCTTCCATGCCAGTATAGGCTGCAATTTGCAGATGATGATAAAATCGGACCTATAGCCGCTCGTTCTCGATTTGGCAGGCGCTCGTTCTCGATTTGACTGCGGAAGATAAGGACGTGAAAAGCGAACTGCGGAAGAGTTGGCAGTGCTTCGGCCACAAAAGAGATTGCAAAGATTAGATAATAAAAAAATTCAGCCTATCGTTTCTTAATCTAATATCCGTTTTCGTATAAGTAAAATTTAAGGAATCCCAAAAGTCAAGTCAAAAACATCTCATTTTAGATTTTCCATCTCTACTTAATTTCCCATACTAATTGCAAAAGACGATGAAACATCCTGTACACACAACACCACACATCTATATAGTAAAAATGAAAACTAAATTTTTTTTTTTTTTTTTTTTTGTAAATCTCAATTTAAATAATACACATTCTAAAAATCTAAACTAAAATAAACATATTTTTGCTACTTTTTATGAATAAAACAAAAATGAAGAAGCCAGACACACCATCACAAGCCGTTACATCCTGGGGATTTGAATTTTAGATACTCATATATCTATAATGTATCTCATATGTAATATATCTCATATACTATAATGAGACACTTGTACCTACCTATATATGTCCGCTATCTCCTCCTAGATGACACATCGGAATAAACTCAAATAAATAAATAAACTCAAATTTTACACACATACACACTGTTTATACTTCAACGATGATTTTAGGCCACCGAAAGTGGCACCTTCCATAGAAGGTTTCTCATTTTTTGCAAATATTTTGAAAAACCAGTTGCAGAACGCGCTTTTTAAATCTTTTTTCTTATTATTAAAATATGTATTAAGTGTATGACTTAATTTTTGCAAATTTTTTCTTCGAGCTTAAAATTATATTTAAAATAGAAATATTGTCACGATATTTTGTGGTTTTCGCAGGATCGGACGTAAGGTTTCAGAACACAGCACGAGAAGTCTGAGTGACTTACATAATCTCGCAGAATAGCAGAGTTTACGATGGCAACTGATAAACAGCACATTCTGCACTGCATTCTAAACGAATTCCAAGAAGGAAAAAATGCAAGGAAAGTATGGGTGGGAATCAATTTGTACTGTTCTTGGTCTCGACGTTGTTTTATGAAACGTGTAATTATTGGTACAAACGTTTTAGAAGTCCTGATTTCAATCTTAGTGACCAGTCACGCCCTGGGTAACCTCGAAAGTTTGAAGATGCGGAATTGCAAGCTCTACCGGATGGTGACTCAACATAAACGCAACAAGAGCTTGCAGCTCAAGTAGGAGTGACCCAAACAGCTATTTCCAAGCGTTTGCAGGTCAACTTATGAACACGTGTCTCTCACTGCTTGCTCGGCAACAAAAAAAGCCTTCTAGTGGAAAATTGTGACGGGTGATGAAAAGTATATTTTTTACGAGAATTCTAAATGTAAAATCATTGAAGATCCCAGTCAACCCAGGGCATAGCCGCCGAAACAGAACATCCACTTAAAGAAGGTTCTTCGGTGTATCAGTTGGGATATGAAGGGTGTGCTTTATTACAAACTTCTGTAAAAAGGTCAGACGGTGACTGCAGAACGCTACGGCCGACAATTGAACAAACTGAGTGAAGAACTTGATCAGAAAAGGTCATTTACCGGGCAAGGAAGCAGGCAAGTAACACTGCTGCATAACAACGCTCGACCTCACGTTGCTCGCCTGATTTGGCCCCATCCGAGTACCATTTGTTACGCTCAATAAGTTTAAACTTGAAATTAAACACACGTTTTGTTAAAAATATACCTTCATTTTTTATTGAAATAAAGTGTAGATACTTGATCATTTATAGATGAAAAATAATATCTGATAAATGTCCACCACGAGAACGTTTGTCGAAGTTGATCCTTTGGTCGAAATTTTCGATCATTTTTTAAGCATTTTTGCTAAAAAAATGCTATATGGTTTCGGTTTGCCATCTGTCCGTCTGTCCGTCTGCGTCTACGATAACTTGAAAACGGATAGAGATATCAATTTAATTTTTTCACTAAAAGTTCAAGCAATTCATGGGAAAGTGCCCTATTGATTTGGACATTTCTGTGTTTAGGGTGTTCGGAGATACGTAGGGTTTTGTTAACCCCCTCCTTAAAATTGATAGAATTTTGTTTTATTTTCTATACTATTTTGATTTTATAGAGCATGTGAATGTGGAATAAAAATATATTTCGTGAGGATGTGGGTTTGTGTGGATGGTGTGGTTATGGGGTGGTAGGAGTGGTGTTATGGGGGGTGAAGGGGGCGGATGGAATGAAGTGTTTTGGGTTTGGTGTGGGAATTGGGATTTGATGAATGTGGGTTTGTGTGGTGTGTGTGGGAGTGGGGATAGAGGTGGTGTTGATATGGATAGTGCGGTATAGGATAGTGCGGGTAAGATGAGTTTTAAGGGTTGGATAGTGGGTGGGGTGGGGTTTGGTAATAATTTTTAGGTGTGGTGGTTTGAGATTGATTGGGGTTGGTTGAGTTATGGTAGATTAGGGTCGGTTGTACTGGTTGTAGATGGGGTTAAGTGGGTGTGGGTGTGGGTGGATGTGGGTGGTTGTGATATTTGAAATACGCAAATCACACATCACATCTTTCTAGGCAACAAAAATGCTTATAGAGTTCGGTTCCGAACCTTTCCCGTCTTTTTTTACATGATTGGGGCATTTTGCAACAACATCGGTTCAGATCAGTTATCTAAAATTTAGGCGGAAATGACAATTTTTGCAAAATACTGATTTTTAGCGAAAATTCGGTCCTATACAGCCTAGACGGATTGATTAATCAGCATTAAACTTCTTTTTTAATATAAGCTTTTTCCATAAATTGATGTTGGGCGAAATCGGCCCACCGGAAGTGGTAGCTTCCATAGGAACTTTTTCGATTTTTCGAAATAATGTATTTAAAAAGTATATAGCATTTACGAAAACACGATTGTAAATTAAATTGAAAACATAATATGTTCAGATTACTTTTTTTAATTTTACTGGAAATGACGGGTTTTGAGTTTTTGACAAAAAAAAAATTATCTCACCAAAATTCGGCATTTCTACTCTAGGGATTAACTATTCGGAATGAAAATTCATAGTTAAGCTTGTTTCCATTTTAAGAGATTCTTCTAAATGTGGTGGATATTTGTGTGTAGAAATGACAGATTCCTTATGAACATTTAAATTTTTGCAATGATGTTGAAAAGTATAGCGTTTACAAAAAAACGGCAAAGAAATAAAACATTTCAAAAAATGTGATGAAAAATTTGAAAGATTCAATTTTCAACAAGTTTTCAGAAATTTTAGCAGGAATAGTGATTTTTTATTATACCAGATTGTTTTTACCAAAAGTCCGGTAAGTTTAATTTTTCACTTTAGAAATTAAGTGTGATGTATCCCTTTTTCTACCAAGAAAAACTTTGTTTGTTTCAATTTAAAAATTGGAATTATTTTTGAAAAAACACTAAAATTTGATAACATATAAATTATACATATTAATTATTTGTTTTTTAATAACATATTAATTATTTTACTATTATTATAATTATAGTGTTATTTTTCGGACGAAAACGAATGATTCTTTTGCCTTACCCACACAATTGTGTGGACAGGCAAGAAAAGGGGATTTGAGAAATATGTAAAAGAAAGATTATTGGTAAAAGAAGGTCGGGTGATGGTCACAACATTTCACCCCTACATTTTTTTCTATAATAAAAATGTTTGTAAATGATACGTTTTACATAAAATAGAAATCCTACTATGATTAAAAAAAATAAAAATTCATCGTTTTTTAATCATTTACATTTTAGGAAAGGAAACTTAATGCTTTACCACAGAGTATGCAAAGAAATTCACAGTTAGCGTGTGTACCAAATGAATTAAAAGTTAAAAATTTTAGCCGCCAAAATTTTATAATCTCCATAAATTTTTAACCGTTTTTCCTTGCCAATTGAAATTTGAAATCAGTTAAACTGTGACGTTTGCCGTTTTTTTGTTACACCAAAATTCGATGGAGATTAACGATAATTATGCCATCTTTCTTATGTAAAAAGAATTTATTAAAATTTAACGTCTCATAGTTAGGGTTTATCTACATTTTGTGCCAGTGTTGGGTCATGAATATTTTATAAATTTTTATAAATATCGATAAATAAATATCGATTAATATTCGCTTTAATGTTTCATATGAATATACAATATCTATCGTATTATCAGATTGTTGTTTGTTTTATTGAAAAACTTTGAAAATGTATTCCTTAAAAAATTTAAAATAAAACATAACATGATGATCATTTCCACAACCAAAACATGTGAAAAAATTGTAAGTGGTCTGAGACCAGCTTAAAATTATGAGATGAATAAACAAAAATTTTAATTATTTTAATTTTAATTGCCTACTTTCGCGGTCTTTTTCTATTTACTTTAAATGAATCAAGCGATGTAGTTGAGGCGACGTAGAGGAAATTATGCCTGTAGTCAAGAACACTACAAGTCACGGCGAGTTATTGGCGCCGTAAAACCAATATTACGTCGGCGTCTTACTCCAGGTTAGGGATGGCTGAATCGGGCGTCTGTCTTTTTGTAAGCGCTATAAATACGAGTTGAAGGTACGACTGAGTGTCTTAAGGCCCATCATCAGTACGTGACTACAGTTGTAAATGAAGTAAGGAAATTTGAAAAAAATGACAGTTGTGTTGTATATGTTGTATGTACTTGAGAATTTTTACGTATTTGGAACGTTTATTTTATACATTACATACATAAGTATGTTTAACACAATATCATCCCATCGCTACACACTCGAAAAATTAAAAACACATGCGAAAAATGTACTGGACATTTTTTTATTACTACTTTAAAACTTTAATTTATATGTAGGTATTTTTATGTTATGATATTATAACAATAGGTGTTTTGCTTTGGTAAAATTAAGCAGGTTTTACTATAATATCTCAAAGCAACAGCTTTTGGCTTTAGTTTTTCGATGCATTTTAATTTTCCTTTGTTAGTAATAAAACATTTATATGTCATAATTGATTATTAAGTATGTAGTTTTAAATATAAATACATTAAAAAATTTAAAAAAATCAAAAAAAAATTAAAAAATTACCGCTTTTCGGTGAACACCATAACTATAAAATGTTTTTATTTTTTTATACCCCGTTTACACCAGTAGAATAAAAGTATGTGGCAAAAAAGTATGTTGGTGTAAACTCAAACTAAAATACTTTACACGTACTATTTTGCTATTAAAGTATAATAGCTATCAAATAAATATTGATATTATAGTCGTGGTTTAAACTCTACTTTAATATTATAATACTTTAATTTCGTTTATTTTTTTTCAAGTGGCCGGTAAAGACATTTTTGTTTGGATATACATTTCCATTTGTGGTATTAAACAAAAAAAAATTATATTTGTTAAACAAAAAAGTAATATAGTATTATAGTATGGGTTTACACCGCTTGTGATGTAAACTGGCCGGGTATTATACTTTATTAGCAAAAAAGTATTATACTATTAAAGTAGCTCTGGTGTAAACCAATGCCTTCTAAACTACAGGCCTCTTACTACTCTCAGTTTTTGCACATGACGTCAATTTATGTCTAAACTGAGACTGCGCATTAATAATATTGAGCGTGTTTTTTTATTGGAGCACTATCCGGAGCCGAAGGGAAATTTTCTACTGAAACTGCAGCTATTATTCACTGGTGTCGCTGTACTATAAAAATTAAAACTAAATTCTTCAATAAAACAAACATTTATCACCTGAAATATATTAATTGACATTTATTTTGTCATGACGTTATAAACAAAAATTCATTTTGCTGCGTTTTAATTTTTTATTGTAAGATTTAGTTTCTAATGGTTTCAGGGGTTTACAAAATTAAAAGCCTTTTCAAATTTCCCATTGAAATGGATAGCGCTCCCGATAGCGGCTCCCGATAAATAAGTGAGCCGAGATATTTTTTTATCGATTTTTAATTAAAAAGTTGAATGAAAAATCTTAGTTTAGATTTAAATAAATTAATTAAATGCAATAATAGCGCGCTAAATATAAGTTTTCACATAGAAAATTGGCTGCTCCGGATACAGCTATCGGGCGCTAATAAAAAAACACAGCAATTAAGATATTTACACTAACAAAACAACTAGAGAAAGCAACAACAATGTAGACAAAGCGTGTCGTCATCATTTGGTGTATGCGGCCTGTAGTTTAGGAGGCATTGTGTAAACCCAGATTAGTGTGTTTCAATTGGTTTAAATTCCGCATAAAAAGGGGTTGGGCTTAATATCTCCAAAAACGAAATCCCCAAGCACATAATCCCCAAATCATAAGCCCCAAAATGAAAACCCCCAAATTCAAAATCCCTAAGCACAAAATTTCCAAACACAAAATCCCCAAACACAAAATCCCCAAAATTTCCCCAAATTTTGTTAAATAAGCTTGGGTTTGATTAAAAGTCGCCGCGAATTTTAATCTAACCCAAGCTTATTTAACAAAATTTGGGGAAATTTTGGGAGTTTTTATTTCAAATAATCCACTTTGCCCATATTTTCGCAGATCACGTTTCTTATATATTTATACCGGTCCAGACTGGTTTAAAAATGGATATTTGAATAAAACTTATTAATTATTTATTTATAAAAAAAAATAAAAATCATTAATTACAATAAGGTATATATTGTATGCAATCGATTTTAAATATTCAATTTTACCCATATTTTTACAATTTTTAATTACATTTTTTAACTTTTTATAACGCTTTACACTTGTATTATTAGGAGTTATACCTTCGCCTGACTGCATTTGTTCTAATTTCGTTTTAAAAACAATCATTTTTTTCAAGCTCTTTAATAATTTCGTAGACACCACAATTTGTTTCCCCAACAATAACTTTAAGCCTACGATGCCAACTTTCGACTGACTTCTTCCAGTGATATAATTTTGCTTGAACCAGATGCTATTTTTTTTTAAATCACTATCTTCGTAGTTAAGTGTTAATTTCGTTATAATAATTAAGCACATTTTCCGGAGAAACGAACGACAAACTCTTAAGCATGCGGACATTAATGTTAATTTTTTCGTTATTGCCATACTTTTGGCAAGCCGTTCTTTTTGCACACGCCTCCAAACAATCTGCCTAAAATGAAATATGCATCGTCTGTACTGAGCATCTGGAAAATATCCCTTTGCTGCATTCGAAATAGTTTTCTCATAATCTGTGATAATTCTACTGGGATTAAGGTTGATTGTTCTTTCCAGAGCCAATTGAAACAAATCATAAAATTTGATTATATGCATTTTTCATTTTTTTGCTCATAAGACAGAAAATCAGAGGAACAAATTACCCGTCAATGAGACCTTGTATCGTAAAGAGCTGATGAAATTTGATGGAACGGCATAATATGTGCCGTCCATTACCCAGCATTGAGAACCACCTAAAGCCTTTAACGAGGTCGACGTCCCCATTATGACGTTTTTTCACAATTGAAATTGCTTTCCTATAAGATGAAAAGATCGCCCTCTAAGTATTTAAGATATTCAGATATACAAACTTCGGATAAACTTTGCGGCTCGTTTATGTTCTCATTTATCTTTCTGATTCGAGATATTTTAAGCTTTTGTGCTCATTTCGACGGGAGATAAACTCGACAATCTGGCTGACAGCTAACAACGGCTACTCGAATGATTTGGGAAGGTTTAAGTGCAGATGATCTACCTATTTCCTTGAGATTGTTATTGACTGTTGTCACGAGCAACACATGTGCAACGGGGTCGTGGTTATGGCAAGAAGGTGACTGCTTAATGTGGTGTTGCTCATCAGTTTTTTTGTAACTACAATACTTTTACATAATAACGGTCTTCTTTGTACATAAGCCCAGCGGCACTCATCTTTTTTATTTCTTGAATGGAAGTGATACCCATATCCATCTACGAATAATTTTTCGTTTCCTTTATTCGATTTTTCAATTACTATATTCATACCTAATTTAAATAAAGACACAGGATAATTAGTTTTATCATTTAACTGCGCTACTTAGTTGTGCATTGAAAGTGATATTACTTATTTTGAGAGGATGCGCAAATTAGTGTCTGAAACGTATAGTTTGTACCAGCCCAGCTGACAAAATTTCATGCGGTAGACAAATCAATGTATATAAAAAAACGTTTATAAAATTGTGAGCACTACTTACAATAGTTGAGAAATTAATAATTGAAATCAATAAAATTGCGATAAGGTAAAAAAAATGTATACTTTATCCTGATAACTAGACTAAAATAAATATTTATTACGTGTTATAAATAATATGCAAGGTAAAAAATCAACATTGCTTAACTTTTTCTTCGTGCGGATTTTGATTTTGGGGATTTTGTGTTCGAGGATGTTGAATTTGGAAATTTTTAAAAACCTTGGGAATTTTGTGCTTGGGGATTTTGTTTAAGGAGATTTCATGTCTTTCCCATATTTTATTCCATGGAAATATTTAACGATTAGTTAAAACGTTATTCAATCAAAATTGGCCGTTTAAATATTTATACGCAACCTAAAAATGTCCACGGGATAAAATATATTTTATCAAGTTTGCTTTGATTTTTTTCTGATTACGATATTATAAAACATTTAGGTAACTGGCGCACAACTAACCGCCGTTAGACATTTTTCTGTGCAACTCAGGCATTAGCAGTACATATTCCAATTAAAACTGTAAGTTTAATGAGTTTCAACGTCATTCAAGATCACTTCTGCTCTACGTTAAATATTTTGAAAGATATTTTATAATATTATACACCACATTTTCCTGGGAATAGCCCGCACTTGGCGAATAACCCGCAATATAAAAAGATCAAATTTTTTAATAAAAAAAATATGTTCACGTAGGTGTAACCCGCACTCGTTGTATAACCCTCACACTTATTTTTTTATATACCTACATACTATATTCAGAATTTTTCGAATCGCCAAAATGACGATTAGGCAATAAGTGTATAGGTTAGTAATAAATGTAGTAAATAATTCACTAAGGATGAATGAATGATGGGAGTATGGGCCAATGGCTTGAAACCGTTTTGCATCGCAGAAAGGAGTCGTTTTTTAAGCCAAAGTCGGTATTAATTAATTATTCGCATCGGTCAAATCTCACAGAAGATATTACACTCAAAGTACAATACTCGCAATCAGCTACTATGAATTATATACCTAATAATATACCCTGTATCTCAGAGGATATCATAAATGGACCACTCCTCATACGATTTGTTCACAGAATGAACCATGAAATCACCCGGTAACGGATTAACACACCATGTAATATAATTATTTTCTAAGCTTAAGTTAAATTTACTTACTTAAATCAATTCTTATAAGGTACCCATCATTTGTTCCAAATACAATGTGAGTTTCTCGGCCTGGTAGAAACTTGCCAGCGGTACATTGTGATTTAAACTTATTTTTGATCAACCAAAACTTTTTTACAATCATATCAAATACGAATATGTTTTGCCTGCCAGGAAAATAAAAGAATAGTTAACATTAAATACACCGTTGTTTTAATTTGTAACAGTAACAATAAAAAATTGAATAACAAACACCGTTTAGGTAGCTTAAATTTTGAATGGTGGTGCACCAAGAGATACAAAATAAAATGTTGGGATGATGCCTATAAGGCTATAGTATACAATACAGCTCAAGGCGTAGAAATAAAATACCAATGAAACTTAATTATCTTGCATTAAAAAGAGGTTTTTATTTTACACGGTGCTAAATTATTATTAGTAACAGTAACAGTTTCTATTTACCTGTGATCAACACAAACAACCGTCTCATTCGAATCACTTATAATTACACGCACAAACTTGATGCGAACAAATTCACCTGCCTCATTTTGAATCGTATGATGAATGTGCATAACATTTCTAGAGAAAGGTAATTATTTTTATAATTTTATCACTAATTTTCCAATGATTTTTTATTTACATACCCATCATTATTGTTTAATAACTCAAAAGATTTTTTCACGATTTTATTGGACATATTTAATTTGTTATTAATTTAAATTGTACAACAGAAAAATACATTTAAAGGATTTAACCAAACATTTGGTATCCAGAGACGTGAAACAACCAAAACAAACTAAACGTCAAAATCAAAAACATAAACCGGTTATTTTTATTTTGTATGTAAACAAATCACAAAAATATATTCGCAGTGTCATCTATTAACCGCAGCCATTCTTACTTATAAAAAGTAAAGACACATTTTTAGAACATATTCTATGTTCCGTTGTACACAGGTTCCGTAAAATAAAAATTATTTGGTTTTAAAATTGCAATTTAATATATTTTTAAGGTTTTATTAGCTATGGAAAATTAAAGCGATATAAAATTTCATAAATTAATAATTAAAAATAATAAAAATCAAAGCGCGTTTTTATATAATTTCTATAATATTTAAGTATGAATATTATAATTTAGTAATGTAGTTCATCTGTACTAAAATTTTAGTACTTTTATTTCAAATTTCGTTTTTTTTTTTAAATTTTAGAAAATTGTTTCGTTATAGAACACGGTGGGGTTTCCTTAAAAGTAATTATTAATATTTAAAATTGACATAAATGTTTATTACTTTTTATGATTATATACATGTAATTATATAACTCATAATATTTACTTTAATAAAAAAAATAAATAAAAAATAGGGAATATCTATTTGGTGAAAATGTAAAATAAGCACGTGTTCTATTCTAATCTTAAAATGTAAGGATATTCCCGTACAAATTAGTTTTTTGTCGTTTTAAAACTAAAATATCACAAATAAGAATTACAGACAAGCCTTCTGCAGTCTTAGTAACAACACCAACCCTTATATTCGTTTCCATGTGCTATATGGTCGATGGAGTGTGAAACGGGTTCCAGTCGTCCAGTGCCGTCAATATGTACCGTTGATTGGCCATCCACAGGTATACCAATTTGAATAGCAGACGGTCCATTGGCTATGTAATTTACGGCGGATTGACTTATCAGCGAGTCCATAGATTCGTATCGTTTCATGGTTGTAAAACGATTTTCATTCGACATCTTTATGAGTCCCAATGCGGTGGTAATAAAAACTTGTTCAATACCTTGATCTTTTACAGCTGATGTCTCATAGTAATTGCCACCAATCAATGTTGCAAATGAGTGCGCTTCTTGCCGCGAAATGGCACGCTCTTCTTCTAAGTCACTTTTATTACCCACAAGCGTTAATACCATTGGCTCTTGGACGTTTTTCTGTAATTCCTGTACCCATTCTTTAATTTCCGTAAATGTTTTATATTTTGTTAAATCGAACACTAACAGCGCAGCGTTTGCATTCCGATAGTACATTGGGGCCATGGCACGAAATCGTTCCTGTCCAGCTGTATCCCATACTTGCATTTTCACCTTAGTATCATCTAGATTAACTTTGCAGGTGAAAAATGATGCTCCTATCGTAGGCGCAATTTCTCTCGAATACATGTTGGAGACGTACCGTACAACCAGACTTGTTTTACCAACACCTGGAGATAAAACATAAAAAATAATTAGAAATCTTAACTGAATCCACCCATTATGTGTAATTTCACACTTGAAATATTTACATTTTTTGTAAAATTTATTTTCTTTTCATTATTCTGTTTTAATTAACAATAACAAATCGTAATATGAACAGAATAACCTAATTAAGATTAAAAATTAACAACTATCGCAATAATAATGTACATGAACTCTATTGAGGCCTAGACAAAGTAAGAATGCGGAATTTTAATAGAAAATTAGATTGTTTTACTGATATTGAGTTGACTGAAAAGTAAAATACCCGGAATACGATATAGGATATGGACGTAGAAGCATTTGTAGCACATAAATTTAGTCCGACGATATCCAGGGTTTTCCAATGAGCTTTATTATATGTGTTGGATAATGAAACAAATTACAACATAGTAATACGCTTTAAATAAAAACGCACGATTATTTATTTTTAGAAATCGATATCGGTTGAATGTTTGCAGTGGAGCCTGCCCTTGACCCCTAACAAAGAATCCGAGTAAAACGAAATAGCGTAAATTTATACTTTAATATCCAAAAAGTCAAAGGGGAGAACAAATTCTAAGAGATTAAGCGTTCCACTAAAATCAACACCTACTTATTATACATACGAATATTACGAACCTTTTATCAATTATTTTAGAACGAATGGAATATGTTTCATCCACATATAGAACCTTTGGTGGACGGAAGAACTGTCCAGCGCCTAATCAATAGGTTACTCTTTTGTATTAGATAACTACTCAAACCTTAAAGGTTAAAGAAAAACAGCTCCCAAGTAGTTAAAGGTATCTTGTTGTCTATTGTGGAAAACGTTACTAGCTACCGAGCATGCTAGCAAAGCTGAGGATTCACGAAACGAAATTCTATCAGAATGTGTTCAGCGAAGAAATTTAAGGGGTTTCTTGATGTGCAGACGATACTTTGGATTGAACCAGATTTCTTAGAGTGGTTTAAAGGTTTTTTAAGGTATTTTTCTCAATGTTACCTACTATTGACCAAATTCAGATTCTGAACCAAGAACAAAAAGTAATAAGATAAGAGAACTTGACGATTAGATTTGACTTGTGTAGTAGACTGTGAACTGGGAACTGAAGGAATGCATTAGACGTAGTACTTTTACTTTGGTTTATCGTTAACTAAACATATACGCAGAAAAACTTTGTTGTAGAATAAGCTTTAGGTCGGTTTGTTTAAAAATGAGTACCTATTTTAAATGCAAGCGAATAATAATTATCTGTGTTTTACCGTGGCATAAATAATTATCTAAGTTTTCCCGTGGCATAAACAATTTTTGTTAGTATTTAGTAAATATTTTAATTTTCGATTACTGATTTTACATTCCATATATACGAGTACATATGTAAATAAATAAAAGAGAGCTTTATGACAAGTGCCCGTATTTAACGACTGATAACGTCTCGTTTAATACCATTTTTCGAAATACACTTATTAAACACTATCGATAAATCTGCATCGGGCAATTTTGATTGCTTTTGAAAGAGGACAAGTTTGTGTTTCTTTGCAACCACATACATATATGTAGAAAAGTAATATCAGTCAGTCATTCGATTCCGTTTTTCAAAGAAAACCAAATAAACATGCATTTCGTTTATAAGGATCATACACCATCGATAAACCATTAATTATGGGTTAAAAAAACTCAAGCGTGGCCAAGCAACTGTTTAAGATGACGTTGCCCAGCCGATTCGATTGCAATGACCACAGGACGATATGGCCTACAAAATCTATGATATCGCGTTAGGAGATTCTTCATGGATCACAAACGGAATCCCATATCCACTTCGGTACCTGATTGAATTACGAATTGTTGCGTCATCCATTCTTCAGGGTATCGATTTTGTCTGATGAGTTACTCATTTAAAATGAGTGAAGCAAAACCGAACACAATCATATTCTATAAGCCGTACTGTTGCGACACGCATGTAATTTTTCACTTCTGTTTAATTGTATTGTACGTATACGAACATGAAATTGTATTCTCTATTTACTCAGTGCACCTAGAATACTACAGGCCACACTGCTTGCTATGTCATTAAATTTATGTCTACAGTTTGTTCTTTGAACTGTAGACGGCAGTCATGTTCATAAAAAGTAAAAACGAAAACAAACACAAAAAAAAAAAAATTTATACGAGTGCTAAAAGTAAGGTTATGTCTTCTCATAAATTATTCGAAATGTGTACACATTTTATACGTGTTTACATATTTTACACAATTTAGAATGCATAATTTTATAAGAATATTATGAATTATTACTTTTACCAATAGCTTTTTATTAAATTGTGAAACATATTATTAAAATATTTTTCTTTTTGTTTGTTTACAATTTTTCTTATCAATATGACAGCAAACACAAAAAAAAATCAAAACAATCTTTTTAATTTTAGTGCTGCTTATAATAGCCAAAGAGAGAACAGTCGACATAAATTGACGTCATATAGCAAAATTTTTAAAGCAGTGTGGCCTGTAGTATTCTAGGTGCACTGCTACTACTATATCATTCCGTTACACTCATTTCGTTTCACACATTTTGAGACAAAATCGATATACAGATTTGGCACACGCGATTTCTTTTTATTTCCAAACATGAAAATGGCTTGCAGGAAACAGATTTATGCTAAACGAAGACGCCATTGCCGAAACTGTGTCGAATTATGAAGAGTTCGGCAAACCATATTTTTTGTATGGCATAAAAAGTTGGAATATCACTGGGCTGAAAATATCGAGCAAAAAGGAGACTGTCGAGAAATAAATAAAACAAAATTTAAAAAATGGGTTTCTTTTTCAACACAACTACCTCTGTCACGCAGCCTTTGTAATACCGCCATGAATCGAAAAGAAATAAGATAAATCAGTTTGAAGTTTGGCGCAACGTATATGGGCATATAATTAATTGATAAACAACGCAATTTTATAAGCGAAGCCGCTCAATATGGCACATTTCAAAACAGGACATCACAAATCAGTACATGGTACGGAACTGGAACGATTATAACGGGAGCGCCCCGAAATCTTGCATTTCAAAATCTTGCAAGTAGAAAATCTTGCATTTTTTAAAAATCCTGCAAATCAAAATCTTGTAGTTACAAAATGTTGCAAGTACAAAATGTTGCAAGTACAAAATGTTGCAAGTACAAAATCTTGCAAGTACAAAATCTTGCAAGTTAAAAATTTTGCAAGTACAAAATGTTGGTATCTCTGCGATACAATCTTGCGTTCATAATAAATAATGATTTCTCAATTAAAAAATATTGAACAATAAGTCATTTTTGAGTCTAGAAAGTTATCCATTTTATTAAAATATAAGAGAAGTAGCTGTAATAATTTTATATAGTAATTTATCGGCAATTAAAAAAGAACAATATTTTGGGCGGTTCTTTTTAAAAAATCAGTTTTACTGAGTCTTTCCCTTTTTTTAATAACCCGTTTTATTTTTTTATTTTTGGTTATAGTTTTTTTTTTTTTTTCTTTGAAAGGGGTTCTCCGGATATCACCTTATTAATTTGAGCCTTTGTCACAATAAGCTTCTTTCCTAAATTTTCTATACTCCAGCATGCCGTTGTCCGACTACAACTTTAAGACGCCGGTGCCACGCTACGACACTGTTTTGGGTGCGTGGGAAGACTTCAGAGTCCATATCGGCATCAGAAATGGCCCAGAATTGTGGACTGTATCTGGATGAAAAATTGATTTGATTTTATTGTTGTTATGTTGCATTTTATAATTATCATCATACAGTAGAATTAAATCCCTACCATTGTTGTGTTGCATGACAAGTTCTCGTTCAGCTTAGATTGGTGCGCGTGTCTAGTGATTTCTAAGTACATATTTCTTTCAATTTCTTACTTTCAAAATAAAATTATATATTAATAGGTATGTACTATCAGAAATAAGAATAATACTTATTCTTATCTCTGGTACTATATGTAATGTTAAAAAAATGAAAGACAAAATAAAATAAATTATATGGCAAATTAAAAAAGAACGAAAAATGAGTCTTACTGTATTTTATCCCTTTCCGGATTTCAATTTTTCGATTTCACCTCTTGCCACAATTATTTCATCTGGGATTAGCCCATTCTTGCATTACAAAATCTTGCACTAAAAATCTTGCATATCAGAATTTTCCGTACATTTATAGAATCGCGCGCGCGATTCTATAAATGTACGGGAAATTCTGATATGCAAGATTTTTAGTGCAAGATTTTGTAATGCAAGATTTTGTAATGCAAGATTTTGTAATGCAAGATTTTGAAATGCAAGATTTTGAAATGCAAGATTTTGAAATGCAAGATTTTGTATTGCAAGATTTTGTATTGCAAGATTTTGTAACGCAAGATTATGTGGCTAACCCGATTATAACAGTACATATCACAAAACAGTATGAAGTATACTAAAGTACATCGTACAGTAATGGATTTTATTAATATATTATCAATCGGAGATTTATCTTCAGTTAAAGTAATTATAAAATAATTTTGAATAAAGATTCACTTTACGTAAAAACTTTCCTCCACTTATCAATATTTTAATATACATCTCGTTCGTCCTACTATACTATGAACTGTTTTGTGAAGAACTGTTTCAATCGCTCCTGTTCCATACCATGTACTTTAGTGTATTATGTACTGTTTTGTGTATTGTGTTTATATCTTGTTTTAGCACATCCTGTTGTGAAATTTTACATAATCGTACATATCTGGCCGTCGAAATCGATTCATCGGAAGTGGAAGCTAGGAGACCTCTCATATTTGCAATTACGGTTATTGAAAAGTATATCATTTAAGACAAATTATAAGTAACTAAAAGATGGGTAATTAAATTTGCAACAAAATAAGTTCTCGTTGATTTTTAGAGGATTTAGCGGAAATGATCAGTTTTGGTAAAAAAAAAAACTAGTAGAAGCGGACAATTGAAATTGTCCGACAAGCGCTCGATAACATAGGAAAAATGCAACAGACGGACGGACAGAGGTGTAAAACCTCTGAAACAACTAAGGTGCTAATACAACAAATTAGCCCAATAGACAAAAAATGAATAGAAAGCAAATCTCTTAATCTTAAGCAAATCAAAAAAAAATTACAGAAACTAGTTTTGCAATAACACTCGTTTTATTTTAGATAAAAATAAAAGTATGCCTTATATAATAATTGAAAATTTAAAAAAAAAGTAGACAGCCGAGTCTGTGTGACCTATATTTTTAGAAAAAGTTGAATATCTCAAAAACGACTTGACCTAGAGTTCCCAAATTTTAAATGTGACCTTTTTAGAGTAGTATCTATCTGTGTATAAATTCTGGAGGTCTCTAGTGTGTATAGTTTTTGCTGTGATAGTGCCAACAGACAGACGGCCTGTTCTTTGTATAAGCTTGCTCGCAAGAGCGAGCGCTAAAAATTAATGTTTGTTTGTTGCAAATATTTTGTAAAGTGATAGCGTTTACGAAAAAACGAGTATGACAAAAAGATTCTAAATTAAAATCGCTACAAAATTTGTTCAGATCATCATTCTAAAATTTTACGCTGAAATTACAAGTTTTGGTAAAAATGGGTTTTCACCAAAATTCTTCATCTCTACAGCCCAAACGGATTGACTAATCTGGATGAAACTTCATGCTTAAATTCATCATTTTTCCATAAAGTCAAACATGCTAGTGAAATGCGGAGAAAATCTGTGTATCAGAACCAGAAGTGGCAGCTCCTATGGAGATATTCGATTTTTATACGCTTTTGCACAAATTTTGCATTTACGAAAAAATCATTAAAACGCAAATATTCAAAATTAAATTTGTAACAAAATTAGTTTAAAATTTAAGCGGAAAAGGTTTTTGACAAACAATTTTATTTTATAAAAATTCTTTACTAATTTTGCAACGTAGACAGATTCCGACCAATCGGGATTAAAATTCATGCGTGTTTTTTCCATAAATTCTGAGATTATTAAAAGCGCCCAATAATTAAAAGATTGAATAAATATAACACTAAATATAACACAACGAGCAGTTTTTATAATACAAAACAGTTTTTCCTAAAATCCGGTTTCAGTAACAAAACTAGCACGTCGACCCCCCAGAATTTATGCACAACGTTGACAACAGCACAGAACTACTTAAAAATGGTTTTCATTAGTGATTTGTATACGGCTTGCTGGTCACAGGATGACACCAAAAGTTGACAACTTTAATTGTTTAACGGCGGGGACTTTGTATGAATAAATTAAGGGCAAACTCGTGTGCTCCACTTTACATAATAATGTAGATCTTAAAGCTTCTATAAATAGATGTGATGCTGAAATCGAAAAATAGCTGAATATCTTATTTTTAAACATTCGCAGTATTTTCCCTAAACCTTATGAGAACAAACTAGGAGGGCGTGAACCTTAATCAAATTTATGTTGCTGAAACGTGGCTTCATTATCGTATTCCTGATGCTTTGATTTGCTTTCTCGGATTTAACGTTTTGCGATTACACCAACAATAAGACAATGTTGAATATGTGGCGAATTTTGTGTATATCTTAAATCTTAAATGGACCAAAACAAAATTTGACGCTACCCTTATTGAATGTAAAACAGTTCAGTGCACAATTTTTTTCACCACTATATTCTACCCTTTTCCATACAAATCAAGGATAAAAAAACGGTCGAAATTTTTCCATAGAAAAATCGGGTTATGTCGCTTTTGTTTGTATTCTGGGACTTTGCTCTCAATTTGGAGATTCTTCTTATTTGATTGTAATTTAATTGTTGTAAAATTCGGTGGTGTTAGTTTATAAACCTGGAAGATCTGTGATAACTTAAAGATCATATTTGAAAATTTTAGTGTTGGTTATAATGATATTTTGCAGTGTGGAGATTTCAATTATAATCTTAATGTCCTCAGTAAGAAAATTAATAAGTTTGTTAAATTAGTTCTTCCTCAAATCCATTACCCGGGAGCCAACATTTGTTTACAACAAGTCGTCTTCTTTATTGGACTGGGTAATATCAAATATAGGCAAAGTAATATTTCTGAAACAAGTTTCTGTGGTATTTACTGACCATTGTTTGTTTTTGTTCTCATATAGCATAGAACACACTAAACCGACAGCCAGTTTTACAATACGCGACTTCAATAAATTAGCTTTATAACTTATATAGTAAATGCGACAAATTAGATTGAGATTTACTTTATTCTATTTCCGATTACAAAGACAAAACTATTTATTGGCTTTACGAATTTAATTACATGCCTGTTCAGAAATCCGTCCACCACGTGTAAGAACGAAATTTTTAACACGATAAATATAAAGACTTGGGAATATGTATATGAATCATTAGAAACAGAATTAACGACGACGTGAATTTAAATGACTCCATCGGATACTTTGAAATGTTTTTGAAAAAATATTAAGTCCACTGGTTCGATTTCATCTGTAAAAGACAATGTAACTGCCATGTTTTCGACGATTTTAACAATTACTTTTCATTTAATAGCACTGATTCAGCAGGATCTGATACTAATATTATGAAAAATTTAGTAAATCCTCATGATGCTGGTGGGGGTATCTTCAGCTTTGGGAATATTGATTTTGCCAAGTTATGCTTTAGATTCTATTAAATCCAAAACAGCTGCCATCGATGAAATGTAGTTGCTTTGCGTCGTATAGACTACCATTTACTAGTATCAATAGTATCAATATAGGACAGTGCCTTGTAAAATCGTGTTCCAATTTTTTTTTTCTTTCTATAAGATAAGAGTGAAGTTAGCTGTTTTAGTACAAGTTCGAAAAAAACTCGAAAATCAACACAGCTGGTGAAAAAGTAAAACTAAATTTAACTGTTTCAACTGTGAGCGTGTTTCAATTGGTTTAAATACCGCATAAAAAGTTAAAAATTGAGGTGAAAAAAAATGTCAAACTTTTTATTCGCTCCAACAGCTGATAAAATTTTTATATAGGAAACATTTGGCTGATAAAAATATTTGTTTGTAAATAAAAAATTTCCATGTAAAAATTTTGTGAAAAATTGCATTGATATATATGTAAACTGACCATAATTGACTAATATATATTTAAAAAGTATTTATTTGACATGTTTTCATATTTAAATTGTCTATATATGTTCACAATTAAACGTAAAATAAGCAACCATGTTACTGTCAAAATTTTACCCAATTGAAACAGATAAAAAGTTAAAAAGTTAAAAAATATTTACCACGAATAAATTTTTAACTTTTTATGCAGCATTTAAACCAATTGAAACACGACCTGTGTAGTTGTTGTCAAAACAAAAAAGTAAACAAACAACGGCAACTTTTCAGAAAAAGTTCGAAAGAAACGACCAAAGTGACACCTGTGCCAGAAAATCTAATTAGGGAAATAAAATAAGATAAGAGAAAAAAGAAAGCTTATGTCCTATATATAAGCTATTTAATATGTATATGGTTTAACCACAAATCCTTTGAGCCCTACATGGTGACATAAATAAGAAATAAACATATTTTAAGGGGATTTCCCACATAATTTTTTTTAAATATTTTTTTTGCAGTAAATTTTGAAACTTCATAATGACAATTTTATTGATTTTGATGCCATAGCGGATGAAAATGAAGCTAATTATGATTCTAGCCACAGTGATATAGTAGTTCAATGGAAACGAAAACTCAAAGAAGAGGTAATAACGAATGTAATTCTGCTGAAGATTATGATGATAATGGTATTGATGTTACAGAAAACGAAAATGTTTTTAAAATAAATTTCTCTGTGACACCCAAAATCCCCGAACCACAGGTTTCCTCGAATGTTGTAGAACCACTACTATAGTCGATGAGATTATAAATGAAACGAACAATTATACAAAAACTCAAATAAGATCGAAAAAACAAAGAAAGAATTATATTTGGAATTAATATCTTCCCATGTAAGATGTGGACAAAGGTGAGTTTTGGGCTTTCCTTGGCGTTATTCTCAATATGGGCACATTATCAGTAGCAAACATACAGGAATATTGGTCAACCACCCAACAATAATAACCCATTTTTATCCCATATATTTACCAGGCACAGATACAACCAAACATTTTGGATGTTGCATTTAAAAACACCGGTTACTCAAAGTCAAAATCTAAAAACTCGGATAGAAAAAGTAAGTCACACCTAGAAGTTTATAAACTCAAAAAACTCTAAATATTTTATACCTGCAAAAAATAACTGCGTAGACGAATAGTAAAATTTCAAAATCGAACTAGTTTCATCACATACAATCCCAATAAGCTTACGAAGTGGGGCATAAGAATTTATGTATTGGCAGATTATGAGACAGCATACGCTTATGGCATCCTAACATATTATGGTAGTTTGACTACTGAAAATCTTATTAGACCAGACTCACCTGTATGTAGAAGAATTCCGCTACAGATTTATCAAAATCTAATACAACGAATTCCAACCGCACAAGGGTATCATATGTATACATATCAATATTTCACCAGCATTTCTGTTCAGTTAACTAAACTGAAATGTCATTTGACTGGTACTATTCAAATTAACAGAAAAGATGTTCCGTTGTCTATAAAAAACCAAAGTTCGAAAAACCATTAACTGTTGCGCATATAAACAGGATAAAATGCTCTTAGCTTGGAAGGATAGGATTGTTACTCAATTGACTATTTGTGATGAGGAGGAATACCATCTAAGCAGAGAGTTTTACCAGGTGAAGGAGAGTTTTACCTTCAAGTTATGATGAAATCGAAAAATGAAAAGCCATTGACACACTTAAAATTTGTGAAACTTTTAGTGGACCAATGTGTTGGAAAATCTTCTCAAAAACATATAAGAGCTTCTAGTTCTGCTTCCGAGAATAGTGTAAATGGAGATGCATGCTACATATAATGCGAAGAGCGGGGGAAAGGGATAGTGTAGTATATTCGAACAGCGAATAAAAAGGTGAAAGGCACGTTACCCCGTATTATTGTGATACCTGTAGAAATTAACCAACGATGTATGTAGGAGATTGTTTTTATAGATATCATACCATGAAAGACTTTAAACACAAAAAATAAAGTTTTTTTCTTGTAATGCAAAAGAAATATTAATATGTATATGTAATAAAACATATAAATATAATCTAATCTATGTAAACGCCCTTATAAAATTTTCTTTAAAAAATAATACTTTTAACTTTTAGTGCTCATAAAAAATGGCATGCAGTTGCTAAGGGTATATAAAATTTAAAGTGGAGTGCAAAAGATTAATAATACCTGTTCCTAACAAAAAGATGCTGGCAAACTAATCCGATTTTCGGCCTATTAGCCTTAAAACAAATACATACTTCAATTACAGATTTTTTGTACTTATGTCCAATTCTGTAATTTACTTTCGAAGTTGCAGTTAGCCTTCAAACAAAACCATAGTACAAGTAAAGCTTTGCTTCATATCAATTATGATATCCAGCGTTCTATCGATTATGCTTGATATGTATGCATCGTGGTATTGCTTGATTACAATAAAACATTCGACAAAATTTATCAATTACCTAATTTTAATCAGAAAATTACACTTTTCGTTCAAATTCATTATATCGACTTGTCACTTAATTCTGTCTTATAACTGCCGGATCAATTATGATAATTTCATATCTTTCTGATACTTATATTATTAAATGGGGTGCCCCAAACTCAGTCTTAGGACCATTTATATTTATGGTATATATAAATGACCTACTATCAATAATTTCCAACACTATAAATATCACTTACCTGATAACTATGAAATCTAAAAAATATTGTCGACCTATAGAGATTTCGAATTCCATAGCCAAAGTCAAGTCAGATATCGAATTCATAACACAGTGGTAAATAAATAATAAATTGCATTTTAACAATGGTAAAGCCTAATGTATTATTATATCTTCTACGAATTGTAAGATGGGCCATATTCCAAAAATTCAAGTGAATGCAAAATTTAATTTGTGATAAAACCATGTGCTGGAAGTATCATATTGAAGCTGATTGCCGCCGATTTGTATTATTACTCACTTTTTTTAGGTTAAGAGTAGATTAACTCCTTAAGCACCAACCCCGAGATATCTCGGGACATACTATCTGCATGTATTTTAATAATATGTATCATTTTTAAATTTGTTTGAATTAAAAAACAACATATTTATAAAAATAAAGTTTATTTTTAAAAACAGATTATTTTTTTTGTGCATAATATGTATGTCAAAATATTAGTTCTAATTATTAAAAAATTGATTTTTTGGTGCATTTATTTCAAAAAAAAATCGGTCCTTAAGGGGTTAAGAAAATTTGACTTATACAAAATTGAGAATTGTTCAGTTATAAATTTTTACCTTCAAGCAATTCAAGATGGCCGATTTTAAACCAATCAGTACGCAGAATTTTTATGTTAGGTCTGTAATCTGTACTCGTATCATCGCCTTAATTTTGTTTGCCACTATACATTTTTTAAATAAATAGATAAATAAATATTTTTTTAGACTTCCGACCTTTTTTAAATATTTTCTCGTTCCTACTAGCATCTATATTTCATGCGATCAAATTCAGGCGTTTTAAAAAATTAGGGAGAAAACTCAGATAGGTATAAAAACCATAAAAATTGTGTGGGGATCAAAAATGTAATCTGCACCACAGTTTGTTTTCCGTTATCTCACTCACACGTGTATGTTCACGTTTATAATATAATTACGTACACTTACGTACAGTGACGTTTAGCAAGATTTATAATCGATTCAACAGGATTCATAGATTAAATATTTTATCGCAATACCTTATTATACCTAATAATAGCAGTTGACCCTTAGATGTAAATTCAAACTCTCGTAATACGTTCTTCGTATTTTACCATTTAAAAAGCTTGTAAATCTATTTCTAATCTTCGTATTTTGATAACGACAAAAATTCAATTTGATAACATTTTTTTGTTCATCATTTCTGTTGTATTTATTTAATGAAATTACTATAAAACATTTGTAATTCAAAAACAAATATAAAACAAGCATTACGTGAATTTCACTGTTGATTATCGCGAGTCGCGATTTCTAATTGAAGCGACAAAAATGAAAATAAGTATTATAAAGGAAATAAGTAGCTCGCGTTAACCTAATCTTCAAGTATTCAATTAAGACATACTGCACCTTAATTTGATAAAATGGGGATTATGATTAAGCGTCTTAAACAATTATGTACGCCGTAGTGACGCGTGATTAGTGTTTTTATAATGGCATAATTATATGTGGATGATACCAAAATGTTATAATTGTTTTGAAGTACAGGCACCTAAATATATATTACATATGCTATATTAGCGATATAAATAAATCAAAATCGAGTAATTCACAAGGTCGATCGCTTAATAATCATTCAACAGCTGCGATTAATCTATAACTTTGCTTCAAATAGCGTAAACATACGTTAAATATTTTGGAATATTTGTTTACTACAGCGTCTTATCGTCTTCTCTAGTATCAAGTGTTGCCATTTTTACAATAATCTGTGATAATGCAATATTTCAGAGAAATGCTTTACTCCGTTCTATGAGAGTAGAATTTCAGTATTTAAAAAGAGTTCCACATGTTTATTGTATCGGAAGAGTTGTTATACACACTATGTATAGTATATGATCAATTTTTGGTTTCTATGCCTAGTTTTTTTTTAATTGTAATATAAAAATATATTTAATCACAAATATAAGAATTTGTATTTCAATTTATCAGCGATTTTTCAGAATTGATAAATTTTTAAATATTGTAATTTATTCTAGCATAAAACACGAGTTTACCAACTAAATACATATATGAAAATGTTCTATCGATAAACACAAAGTTTGCTTGACATGTGTACATTTAAAACAAATTTATAATTTAGTTGTTGGCCTATTAATTTTAAATTTAAGAAAATGTTCAGAAACCTCTGAGAATAAGAATAATTTATAATAGCGGAATCAATTACGATACAAATGAGTTTCCAATAATATTGATAAGGGTTTAATTGTTAGAAAAGACAAATCGGACAGATGCATATCGTTACTGTTTTTTCAAAATTTATCATTTATAATCTAAACAATCTACATTATCGATCGCAACGGATAACCACCATATATGGTATGTATATCGACGGCGAGTGCTTTAACAGTCATACGGGATACAAAGACACATTGAGTGGTAATAAGCTTTAGAAGTTTGGATGCCGTTGTCGTACGATTTATGGGAGAAAGTATAACTGAAGATGTAAATGTAATGAAACTACTCGGCTAGAGGCAGAATCAAGAAATCCGATCGGAAAAATCATTTATTTCAAAATATTTCTATGAACAAATAAAAAATTGTAAAAACACAAATAAAACAAATTTTCATATTCATTATCGAGGATTTTTGTATGGAAATCTATTACCGATAGAAATTAAATTTAAAATATCTTTTAAACAGGGTTTTCTAATATCGAATTATAAAATGTCAAAATTATGGGCTACAAAAATAGCGATTCGAAAATGTGGACTTGGAGAAATTTTCGATATTAAAATAAATGTAGTCGGCAACATTTATGTTAACATCGATAATTTCGCTAAGTCGACAACTTTTATGTAATAGGAGCTCTGTAAGTTTGATTTATCTTTCTATCAATGGTTTATAATTTATTTATATATGCACTTGTATTATGTCTAAACGATAAGTAAGCGTTGCAGTATTCCCGTGTTAAATTCCCGTTACAAAATACCATATTATAGGGCTCCGTGTTATATACATATCTCTGTACTAGTGTATGAATTGATGATTTTATTAGAAAATTAACTTAAATTTTTATGGATTCACTTCGATTCAAAATAATTATAACAACTAGAGAAATGATGAAACACAAATTATAAATTTTGTTTTACTCAAAGGATGTCCAAATCAGCAAACAAATGAAATCGATAGATTTGGAGGTCAGAAGACAAAGAGAAAGAGGTATGAATAAAAAGTGTTATTCATAATCCCTTCTTAGAATTTGCTTGGCACAAACTAAATGACTTTAAATCACTAAACTATCTACTGAAGTATTTGACTGCCTTGCCTATTGCAAAGCATTTATTTCACAGGACTTTATTAGAAATACAAATTATTATATCTTGATTATACACGTAAACGCGTGTCCAAGCTCGATCAGAATATACAACAACAATATACTCAAATTTTTTCGCGCCAAGAAAGTTAAATTCATAATCTCGTGCCTAGTATTGTTTGTTTTTAAATATTTTAATTTTATATTATAGAAAAAATTTAAATAAAAACAGATTACCCATAATTTTAACAAAAAAAATTAAAACCAAAGAAAAAGGAAATATTTATAAATAGACACATTGAAATTTAATTTTTAGGTTCAACAACAAATTTAATTTAATAAGAAGTGTCATTCCGATTAGCCAATCTGCCTGGAACGTAGAGATGACCAATTTTGGTGTAATAAAGTTTTTTTTTATCAAAATTCGTTATTTCCGGTAAGTTTATAAAACTATCTGAACTAATTTTGTTTAAAATTTAATTTTGTTTTTAATCGTTTTTTCGTAAATACTAAATACTTTTCTAAATATTTGCAAAAAACGAAAAATCTGCTATGGAGGCGGCCACTTCCGGTGCACCAATTTCAAAAACAAACATCACTGCGACTTCCCAATTTATGAAAAAAGAAAAAGATTTGTCTCGTTCAGCCAACCCGGCTGTACAGAGGTTGAATTTTGTTAAAAAGCAATTTTTAGTCAAAAATAGTACGTTGCGTAATTTAAATTAGAATTTTTTATTTGATATCCGTTTTTCTCATAAATGATTTACTTACTTTTCAAAATATTTGCAATAAAATGGGTTCGACAACATGTACATTATGTAAAGATTTTTAATCGTCTCTTATAAATCCTGAACTAAATCAAATATTTTAGTTCTGCCTGTCCACGTTAACTAAAAGGTAATCCCTCATTCTACCGACAAAAAATAACGAATACCATTTTGATAGAAAAACAAGTTCTTGGGTGTGAGTTAAGCCGCCTCCTGAGTGCTGTAATTTAAAGGAAATTGGAAAACATTATAGCATAGTCTAAAGGACTAGGACGCACCAAGCGTGGCGCATCAAATTCCAAATGATAAATACAACTCGACGCGCATATCCTTTCACACCAAGAGCGGCGCGGCGATTTTTTTGTTTTGAATATTTTTGAAAATTTTGAACTTTTGTTTTAATTAATCTTTAATATTGGTAAATAATATGAGTGTATACATGAATAACGAATGAGGAATGTATAGACCACAATTGAAGTATCATTATTTTTAGGTGATGTTCGGTGGCGATGGACGTATTTTTTAGCCGCTTGGTGTGGCACATAATTTCGCAGCCGCAGTATATAATTGTTTATATTATGGTTTCTATACAATACATACTAAAAACACTAAGCTAAATTAAAAGATGCAGAAGCCACGACCAATATGCATGCCAGAATCCTAGGGAGGAAAATTTGTCAAAAGTCTAGTATAGTAAGTATTTCGTGTATATACAAACTATGAAACATAACATCCACTTAAAGGGATTGCGTTAGATTGGACTGCTGGTTTTGTTTAAACTCGCCTCTGCACCTAATTAAGTTACCGAGATTTAATTATGATTGCAGTTATTAAGCTTCAGTTGTAATAATCAAAGGCTTTGATCATTAAATATGTTTTGAAGCTCTACGTTTTTCGCAAGGGTAATCCTTTTGCAGACAAGCAAGCAAAAACATGTGGTTTCAAATAAAATATACAGGAAGTTTGCGAAGTGAGATATTACCTCGACCTTTAAAATCTGCTGTGTATTATAATAGAAAATCTTCATTATTTTAGCCTGGATATATTTAAGGATCAAGTTTAACTATATTAATATGTAAACGCTGTTTTGGCAAATATCAGCTCCGGGTATTCCACACTCTATAAAAAATACAATACATAAGCAGACGGTGAGCCATCTTTTACCTATCATTTTACCTGTCTACCGCCTAATAAAGATAATTTTTAGTTAGTAGTACTAGTTCCTAAAAGATTTGAATGATTAGTTAAGCTGCCTAAACTCGGTGGAGCATGCGGCGAAGAAGCACTTCAAGGCTTATCCTTCGCGGGGCAGGTAAATCAAGGGTCTATGATTTTGTTATAAAACCATGTGACTCGTATTTTATTATCGGCATTGCAGGTTCTAGGATAGCTCACTGTAAAGAACAAGAACTCTAAAATATTTCAACTTATTATTTTGCAACTCTTGCAGGGATTTGCATGTTTTTGTATACACATTTGGTATTGGAATATATTTTTTGTTCTAATTAATCCTGTAATTCATAAATCTTTACCCCAGAAGTAAAAAATCACGCCCGGCTAGCTTGATCTACTCTTCCGATTTACACTGAATAAATTTTATAATTTTATCTAAGTACTTTAAGTATTTCAATTATTTGAACAGAAGCTAAAGTGTTAAAATCGCAAACTAATTTACTTTTTATACCGTAGCCAGACACAAAGTAGACAATCATTGAATTCTTGATTACGATATTTCTCCGGTCTGTCATATCACGATTTTCGTCAAAACAACAAAATACGTTTATAAAATAAGATTATTTTAATCGGGTTGTAATTGTAAGAACAAAATAAATGTGAAATGTAAGAAAAAACAGTAGGATTATATGAAGAGAATAGATGAGGAGCATAAATATCATTTTCATTAAATGTTCAGAAAATTTAGATTGCCAATTAAATTTTAAAATTTATATACTGTTACAAAAATTATTTATAAATTTCGATTATATTAATCTATCGTAACTAATTCGATGTTATTCAAAATCGGCAAATGCGCATTGAAATTGTTTTATTTCATTAATTAAATATGAATTTGAATATTTGGAATAGTTACAAAATCGGCTTTGTGTCTGTCACCATAATTTTTAATTTAAATTAAATTTTGTCGCAGCGGCAATCGCGATTGGAAGTAATCGCGATGATTTTGTGTCTGTCCACGGTATTGGAGGTTCAAATTCATAAATACTGATTAACATACATAAGTATTTGTAAATTATTCAATGTAAATTAGGTATATAAACGCTCACCTTAATCAGTACACTATATTAAACTGCAAAATTAATTAAATATTTGAATTAAATTATATAATATGATACGAATTGTGTGGTCACTAGAAGGGAACTATATTATTGCTGACCGAGACGTTTGCATTGTCCGATTCACTTCACACATACATTCAAATTTACTTGATGATAATAAATTGTGTTTAGTTGGTGTACTCTTTTAAGATAAAAATATTAGACTGTAATGCATTTCGACAGCTGATTAAATTTTTAATACACAATAAAATATTAAACCGAATTCCTTTCCCATAAGTATAAGTTAAAATGCGATAACGGCAAATATACAAATGATATACAGATGCACTTTTTAGATAAAGAAGAAAAGAATGATTAAAATTGTTGCGTTCCGAGAATATAGACATTATGGGTACTTTGTGCAATTTCATTTGTATAGAGTTCAAATTTCGAATTAGCTAGAGGTATATGCATATAAGCATATTATGTGTAGCATAAGAGAATTTAGAGGCCAAGGTTATTATAATCCAATACAATATAACGTAGAGTTAATAATAAAAGTTTTTCTCATTCCTTCGGTCATTAGATTCCAATACTAGATTAGTAGCGACTTTTTCGAACACACAAATCGATCAATCACTATTTTTACCCATTTAATCCCATTAACAAAGAAAATCGTCACAATTCATTATTATAGAAAATTACAAAATGTATTTACTATACAGGTGTGTGGAGTACAAAATTACAGTCACAAAACCTACAATGACAACAATTCGAAAACAAAACTATTTTTAAGTTTACCTTCAGATCCTAATACGACTATTTTAGCTTCAATTCCTTTCATTTTTGATAAATAAATTTTATAATCCGTAAAAGTTTGACTTGTATTGTTTTTATTGCACTCACAAAATCATAATAAAAGTAATATAAACAAAATATAAACTGTATTGTTCAAATTCACTTTAACCACAATTCATCATAAAACTGTATTATATTTACAAATAATTCTTCATATGATATAATCTGGGATCTACACATATAAATAATATTTTATTTTTAGTAATTACAGTCACTTTAATTGATAACAACTTTTTTATTTTCATGAATTTTATTAAAAATAGATTTTCATTTTATATGGCTTAAACTAAACAAATTTGAAAAACTAAAATAGTTTCTCGAACGATACAATATTTTAAAATGAACAAAATTAAACTTTTAATTTATAAATTGCTTATTAAATATAAATCGAGTTATAAATGATACCAATTTTTTTACTAATTGTTATTATTGAAGCAGCTGATAATGAAATGTCAAAAAATAATATAAATATTCTTTTTAATTTTTGCGTTTGTTTTGATTGCCATTGAGTGTGAAGTTAGTTGCAAATTACACAATTATGATGTTACACTGTTAATATTTTTCGTAAAGTAGTACTAAAAATATAATAACAATTTTCCGTTAAAATTTTGTTACATATGTATTTACGATTTTATTTTATTAAAATGAAATGTTAAATTTTGCATAATAGCTCGTCGTTGAAATTCAACTTCTCGGCGACAAAACGCCCCCAAAAATGGTGGACATTGGTAGTAAACGGTTTCAGTGCAATACGTATCCTGCGATTTGTATGGCGAGCACGCAAATTCTCCTTTTGATTTTAAACAGTACATCCCATTTAGAAAACATGTTTGATGTTCCGATTCAATAATATATTGACCACCTTCTTGTATGGTTAGTTTCCGGACAGCAAAATGTGCTTTTGCTTTATTTATCCAAAATGGCCAGTGAGACAGCCGTTCGGTATACAAAACTGTATATTTCCAGACATCATGTTGATGTGTATCTGATGTTATTGTGAAATCTAAGCTGAAATTTGAAAAATTAAAATATGAATTGTTTATAAAACTAATAAAAATTTAAAAAAGAGGAAATTGTAAAGTTTAGTACAATTATCATCCTTAAAGTCGAAAACTTCTTCCAGCTAGAAGAACAACTATTGCCTTTTATGATATTTGCTTTTATGTAAAATTCCGCATATGAGAGGTTGCCATGGTGTGAGTATCCTACAAATTATAATAATTTATATTTTGCAATTTAATAACTCCTTGATATTTCTACAATAAGGAGATACAGTTGTATTTATATGGTTCTTGTAATGAACGTGCAAATTTCTTTTGTCTGTACTGGGTTTGCCTTTAGCAAGGCCAGTACAAAATTGTCAAACTTGCGCCACACCAAAAGGTAAAAGTTAGTGGTTACTTTTTGGAAACTAAATAAAATAAGGTTGATTCCACAATTCAAAAGATACCAATTATATGGACTTATATACGCCAAAACTCACAGACTCATATACGTAAAGACACACCAAAGCATACAAGCTTCCAATATTCCGAAGTGATTAAAACTGGAACATAAATAAATAACGGCTCTGACCTGTCAAGTGTTGCAAAATTTTTTATACAGAGGAGAAACAATTCAAACCTATTTAATCAATTATACAAAGACTATCACAAGGACTGCAATAAAATCATAAAAATGAATTACATTAGAATATTAGCATGGAATACCAATGGCCTTTTGCAACATCGGCAGGAATTGCAAATGCTCTTGGACATTCAAAAAATTGATGTTTTTCTCATATCCGAAAGGCACTTCACAAAACAATCACGTATAGAATTTACAGAACAACAAGTATATGACACAATTCACTCACATAACACTGAAACAGGAGGAAGTGCTATAATATAACAGTTAAAACAATAACGTAGCACAGAAATATGCAACAAATGATATACAATCAACCATTATCAGTATCAGGAGAAAAACCATTCACTAAACGTTCTTGCGGTTTATATTGTCCACAACGATATAAGACATCGCCTGAAAAGTGCCCGGTCTAACAAAGAAAAAATGGGAGTCTGTAGCACATGTACGGACATATGACGTGGTACAATGTTTCGGGAAGGGAATGGCACACGCAATGCATCGAGATTTCTAGTGAACTTTAGAAGAAAGACTGAACTCACCCAGCATGAAATGTATTAACGTTCCACGGGTTCAGAAAAGAAATCAAATAAAACAAATAATTACGGTTAAGAAATTACCGAGTTCTGCCCCAGGTGGCCATATTCCAGAAATTCTTCCATAAATCATTTATGAATCTCATTTTCGCCAACATATCCTATCCCATCATAACCAGTTAAGAAATTACCGAGTTCCGCCCCAAATGGCCATAGTCCAGAACTTCTTCCAAAAATCATTTAAGAATCTCATTTCCATCCAACATACCCACTTTCATCATAATCGGTTAAGAAAATACAGAATTCAATACAAACGGCAAAAATTAAAATGGCCGTGCTATCGGGAACGCTATCCATTTCAATGGGAAATTTGAAAAGTTTTTTTTTTGTAAACCCCTGAATCCATTAGAAACTTAATCTTCCAATAAAAATTAAAAAGGCAGCAAGATGAAATCTTGTTTATAACGTCATATCAAAATAAATGTCAATTAGTATATTTCAGGTGATAAATATTTGTTTTATGGATGCATTTATTTTTCATTTTTTTGGTATAGCGACACCAGTGAATAGCAGCTGCAGTTTCAGTAGAAATTTCCCATTCGGCTCCGGATAGTGCTCGAATAATAAAACACGGCTAATGTCAGCTTACGCAACGGAGCAGTTGCAAAATGTAGTGGTTGTGATTGGAACTCTACTGGAACACCAACTTTCTGGCCCACAGATGTCAATAAAATACCCGATCTACTCGATTTATTTGTATCTAGGAAATGCCCGATAACTTACACTAGTATCGAAGAAGGTTTCGACTATAGCTTTGACCATTTGTCCATATTGCTCACTTTCAGCGATCCAACTCAAGGAATCCTACCCTGACAAACACATGTGCAGATTGGGAGAGATTCAAAGAAGAACTAAGTAGTAGAATAAAGTTGAATGAACCTCAAAAAAAGAAGATTTGGATGAATAAGTTGAAAGTTCATAATAGACATATGTGCAACAGATGGCATCTAATAATACACGCGAAATCTAAAGGATATTAAAAGATGTCAATTACCCAAAAGAAATTAGAGACCTACCCAAGTAGCAAAATGAAACCAAAGTTTCAGAAAAACCAGAATCTAAGTTGCATTTAAGAGTTTATAAAACTAGTATTTTTGAGCCTGTTCTAACATGTCTTTAATTTTGAATAATTTAAACGTCTCTGGACGAGTTTTATAAAACCATTTTGACACCAGCAAAAGTTTTTAAATGGTTTCCAAATATCCAAAAATTTACTGGTTATTTTGAAACCATTCGTAAACGGTTTTAATTTGGAACGTATTTTAAACGAGTTATAAAAACCCTTTTGTAACTTTTAATATTGACTAAAATACCGTATTATTGTTTCTAATAATTTTCTTTTATTTAAGTATTTTTACCACTGGAATTAATATTGGTTTACCAACTTCTAAAATAATTCGCTAAGTCATTATGTATTTATTTTATTTATAAGAACAAACAATATATGGTTTGGTATGTTTCGAGTCGGACAATACCGCCACAAACATGATAAATGACGAATCTTATAATAAGATTTGTCAAGTCACTTGGTAAATTCACCTCGAAGTGAAAAACCAATCTGACTTAAAAAAATTTTTGGACTATTTTATCGGAACTTAAAGATTATTTTAAGTTTTTATAAAATCAGTTAAGTGGTTTTCAGTTTTTTACAAGCCGCGCTCGTTAAAAAAGATGTTTTTCGATTTTTTGTTACGGTGTTTTTGAAACCAAGAACCAATAGGTTTGTCACGGCTTCAAAGAAACTTAAAAGTAGTTTTAATACAAATATTTGAAATCATTTAAAACCGTTCCAAAAAATCTGGGGTTTTTTAAAAACTGTTTATAAACGGTTCCTCATTAGTAAAAATAAAACGAGATGGTATCAAAAACCGCGGCCAAAAGCAGTATCTGCTAAGGCTTCGTAACGTATCAGAAACGTGTCTGAAACCATTTAAAAAACTTTTTGGTTTTAAAACCAAAGTTTCGTATTGGTTATAAATCCTAATTGAAACCAAAAATTGCTACTTGGGTAGTTGCCAAAGAACATAAAATTAGGAAGAACTGGTAGCATCCTAGGATACCCAAGGTTAAAAATATACTGAATAATTTGACTCAGTGCAAAAGGAAAGAAATCAAGAAAATGCAAAATTAACCAACAAACTTGCACCAGTGATCATTAAGATATGAAAAAGATGCTGACTATTCATTGTGGAAGACAACAAATCGAATAAAGAGCCAAATAACTCAGAGTACACCTATAAGAACAGGCAATGGTAGTTGTACAAGGAGCAATGAACAAAAATCAAAATTTGAATTTTTGACTCATAGATGGAAAATTTAGATGGAAATAGATGGAAAGACGGAACAATCACAATAAATCCATTACAATAGAAATAACAAAGTAAAAAATCAAAAGCCTTTGCTGATCACCTAGACGGCATATTTCAGCCGAATGAGATACAGAAGATCGAAAAAAATACAAGAAATAGAAGAAACTGTACATCAATAAAACTCAGATATTTTGCGAAAGTGATCAAAGAAATAAATAAATCCAAGAAAAGCGTCAGGCTTTGACCTGATAACAGGAAAATTCCTTAAAAAGCTTCCCAAAATCGGCATTGAAAATTGACCACTCTAATAAAAGCAGCAAAATATGTACCATATAGGTACGAAAATTTACGGAACTGATTATGATACTCGAGTTAGGAAAACCATCCAACGAAATAACGTTCCATACGCCAATACCAATATTACCTATTATGTATTCCACAATCTCTAGAGTTCATGTAGGATAACGGACATCATAGAAAAAGCACTTGAAGAAAAAATGATCTACTCAGCAGTTTTCAGCAGTTGACGTGGCTCGGGCTTTTAACAAAGCCTGGCACTATGGTCTGTTGTCGAAACTTAGGAAAGTTTTACCACCATAATTCTGTCACCTTCTTGAATCATAAATTACCGATAAACGCTTTTTTTTGCTTCTTTTAGCTAAACACGAAGGAGTGCATAGATGGACGGAGCAACACGAAGGAGCAGGAGGTCTTAGGGCCAGCCGTATTCCTTCTGTTTTCAAGCGACAACTAATAACTGATATAGTATAACAATGGGCATATTTGCTGATGACACTCCTATTATATCAGTAGGTAAAGCCATAGAGGAAGTTACTAATAAACTTCAAGTGCGAAAGATCCGTACGCCTTGACTATATCAGCATATAAGTAAACCAATTACCTGTATTACTAAATAAGGCCCCATTAGCACATGCCATAGATGGTCAATGTCAAATAGAAATATAATGAACTTGAACTCAATCTCAGCAAAATCCAATTTGACAATTGGAATTCTCAATTGTTAACACATAATAAATACACTTATATAAGTAAATATTGCAATAAACCGAGAAACCTGAACATAATCCAAATATTCCAAAAGAAAGTACCGAGGAGTATTGCTAAAAAATAAGAAAGCTCAAAAGCGTAAAACCGTTTGGGTTAGCTTTATATTGAGCGTCCGACGTCAACGTCAAGTAACCATGTTGAAGCATAAAAGGAAAGAGAGAGTAAAATGGAAGTAAACGAAATCGCCCTTAATTGATTGAATGTTTTTTATTTTTATTTGATTATCTATTACCAAAATAACCTGAAGTTTCCGTACTCAATTCGGGTGGATTTTCTGAACATTCTGAATTAAATCAATCTGCTGAAGCCAATTGGCTGTTTGTATCGCACCTCTTCACTTCAGTTAAATATTTAGCAACTGAACTATCTGAATTAATTTATTTTGATCGTGCAGCAGAGTCAGTTAAATTGTTTTTCTGGTTTTGACAGTTTTTCTCGATTTTGGTATTTAAAATTAAATTTAATAAATCATAAAATGAAAAAATTAATAAGCAAATACGATGAAATTATAGCTGAATTTTACACGTTGTATGTATGTTGTACGTTTGAACGTTACGTTGATATTCTTAGTGGTTGAACTTACTAAAATTATCGCTAGAGAAAAATTATATAAATATATTTATTTGAAGTGATTCAAAGTATAGCAATCGAACATATTCATTGATATTAGCTGTATTTTGTTGAGAATTAAAATATTAGAGGCCAGTTTTGGGATTAGCCAAGTTGGTTTCTAAATTTGTCATAACGGAAAAAAAATTTCTTCATAGCTTCTTTTTCAGTAGTAATTATGATTCTTATCTAAACCTTCAATTTTTTTGATTTGTTTAATTCAAACCCCAATTTTATTACTTCTGATAAATTTGCCAACTATGATGAACAATTTCCTTTTACTATGATAATTTAGAATACAAACAATGCTTATTCCAAAACTGGACTCTAATATTTTATTTCTCAACAAAATACATTTATTGATATGCTATTTAGGTAATTGAATTGAGTTATTATATTAATAACTTGGCTAAAAAACCCAGTTACCTAATCAATTCTGCAAACTTGGATGAATCGAAGGAGCCTTTGTTGTATTTTAATCGATTTGGCGGTATTTAAAATTATATCCACTTCAGAGCTCTCACTATAGGAAATATTTTCCTTTTACCTTACAAATTTGTTTGGAAACTTGAGAAAAAAAATCGTTTTTACCTTAATGCTGGAAACACATGAGCAGATTCTCTGTCGGCTGCGGTGCCATCATAATTTCAAGTGAACTACATGAGCGACTTTTTTGACAAGCAGATTTTTTTTTATTACTTTTTTGTTTTATTGCTCTATAAGTTTTTCCTCCATTTTGATTGACTCAATGGTATGGTAATACGTAAAAATAAAAAATAAAAAAATAAAGTAAAAATCGCATGAACATAGTGCGATCATTAGATTTGCTTTCTTGTACGTAGCCCAGCCTACTGTGAGGTTTAGAGACATGAGTCAGAATTAGAAATAGAGACATGAGTCAGAATTCTGATCGCAATTTATTTAGCATCATATAAACGTGTGTATTCTAATTTTTCTGCTTTCAGAATTCTGTCCATGTGTTTTCTGCATAAGGAAAAAGTTTGCAAACTCTAAAAGAAAGGCTAATTCCACAATGATAAATTATTTATTCAGTAAAATATACTGGAGAAAGATTTTATAAATTTCTACTCGCGAAGAAATCACATATTTGGGTAGATACTCGATCGATTTGAATTTTAAATTATATTTTTTTTTAAGTTTTTTTATTATTTTTGCAATTGCACAGTAAAACAACACAAAAATTTGCTGTTCGTTTTTTGAAACCGCAAAATTTACTGTGCAATTTTCAAAAAACAAAAAAAATTTCAAAAAACAAAAAAAACAAAAAACAAAAAAAATTTCAAAAACATAATTTGTAATTCAAATTTTCTTGGTAAAATTGATTGCAATTGCACAGTAAAACAACACAAAAATTTGCTGTTCGTTTTTTGAAACCGCAAAATTTACTGTGCAATTTTCAAAAAACAAAAAAATTTTCAAAAAACAAAAAAAACAAAAAACAAAAAAAATTTCAAAAACATAATTTGTAATTCAAATTTTCTTGGTAAAATTGATTGAGTAGCCAGGATTTTGGCTAGCAAATTGCTTGCTTGCTAGCCGATCGAGTATCTACCCCATTATAATGGGGTATAATTATATATAATTATATATAAAAATAATAAAAATGTTGTTTTTAAACAACTACAAAACGATCTTAGAGTGCGAGAAATATTTCTTGTCATAAATTTTTTTATGTAAATGTATTAGAATGTTGCTATGAAAAATACTCCGTGGCACTATTCTGGTAATTGCCCGGGAATAGGGAACGGGGAAAGAATTTATATGTACTTAGGCCAATTTTGTCCCATTGTGATACCACGCATTCAGGCCACATACTTAACCCATTCACCTATTCACCTACTCACCTTCTACAGTACCACCTTACCTCACCTGCACATTACAAGCTCCATGTCAACCTGTACATTGACGTGGGCGGTGGGTCGGCGCTGAATTCTGCACTCCATCAGAGTGTCTTAGTTGTGTTTATTAACATCACCGATTGTAATCGATGATGAAAATTAGATTTTGCATCTAGCCTCTGATGGGAATCGAACCCAATCCCTCCCGGTTTAAGTGCCGAAGCTTTAACCACTGCACCACTTGTCCGGTAATTAACATGTAAACTTTGTTCAAATATTTTTTTTCCGCCCTACAGAGCAGAAAAGTTTGATGTAAATATTTATAAATTGGGAATAATTTTTCCATATTTAAATTGGTAGAGAAAATTATTCCCAATTTAATTGTGTTTTTAAAAAATTCACTAGCTTTTTACCTCAGTATGCTGGAACAAAAATATTTGAACATTAATTATATAAAAATTCTTTCTTCAGTTCCCTTTTCCCGGGAAATTACCAAAATAGTGCCACTGGTTAGTATTTTTTCCATTTTATTATGGCAACACACTACTACATATAAAACGATTTTGTCTGTAAAATTATACTGAATTTTTTTTTGATTCGTTTTGCTATGTGGCGAAATTATATTTTTTTCTCGCTCTTTTTTTACTGAAAAAATATGTTTCATTGTGCCTTAAGAAAAGACTAATGAAGTTAGCTACATTTTAAAATCGGCGTTTCAGTAGTCATTTTTCAGACAATTGCTAAAAAGCAAATAAAAACGAATTTATCATCGACTTTAACATAATATCTTAAAATTATAATTCGTAATATAAAATACACTATTAAAAATATCACTAGTATGGAAAAAAATAAAACGAATAAGTTGGTTTCAACTCTAATTTTTAGTATTAATTTTTGATTCATTGTGCGAGCTAAAAGTTTAAGGCAAAAGGTAAAACCAAATATTCTATTGTGAGAGTTCTGTTAGCTTCGGTAAATACTAGGCAATTAGGATTTCATGACTTACTAAAACTCGTTACTGATTCTCACTTGGAAAATCGCATGGCTTCTTTAAAATTAGCCACTTATAATTCGAAGTTTATTCGTTTTGACCTCATATTTATAATGAGTGACCTCAAAAACCAACAAACAGCGAGAATGTATTTGACATCCATAACAAGTGATGAACCCCCGAGAAAGAATATGTTGTCCAAATAAACCAAACTGCATCAAATTTTATTTTGTTATGTATAACTTAATCACTTATTGTTTACACATAACAAACTGGCAACAATTACAAAATAGACTGTGTGCAACCAATTGGAACGAATATTATTTCAAACAATTTCATACTCATCCGCGTATATGAAAACAAAACTTTTGTTATTGGATTAAAATTTAAAATTAGGAAACGTTTGCCACATAAGTTCTTTGAATATTTTAAAAATTAGCATATTTGCTAAAAGTCTATTTGACTTCATAAAACGATTCGTGTCAGAAGAATTTGGAAGTTCAAAGAATTGACATATGTTCAAATATGTAAAATTGTGAAACCGAGGGCTTTATTTTTGAACTTTATGCAAAATCTTTGAAAATTAATTTTTAAAATTGGAATATGACGGAACCTACCCTTGGGTGCGAAAAATTCGCATATTGATCAATTTTCAATAAAAGTTCAAAAATATAAAAAAATCCAATGTTTGTTTGATTTTCTTGATAGCAGATTCAAAGTCCATTTCAATACCTATCCAGTGGTACCTTATTTGTGCTAACAAAGAGATGTTTGAGATCAACATCTGAAGCACACTTTTTTGTGAATTGGTCAGCATCAAACTTAGTGGTAAAAATCGAATTAAACATACAAATGAGCAAAAAAACATTTTTATTAATAAGAAGTATTCCCTCTCCTAGCCCGAATGACAGCTTCCTTTCGATGTTTCATTGATTTCAACAAATCTTGAGGTATCCGCCTTCCATTCCTCTACGATCGCCTGTTGCAGCTCCTGGAAACTCGTTGGAGCAATATCTCTGGCTCAAACTCCTTTATTCAGCTCGTCAAATAAATGTTCGATGCGATTGATATCCGGGCTTTGAGCTGGCCACTCCATAACAGGCACACAAAAAAGAATTTATTACCAATAAACCCAGCGAAAGGTACGACGTGACCTCGAGTACTACTTAAATGTACCTTTGGGAAGTCAATCCTCTTAATCGACGGCCTGAATTCGCGCCGGAGATGAACATAATAAGATCTGTCTTCGATTCCACTGACATTCCTCCCCAGAACATGCACGATCCTCCGCCGTACGAGACACGTTCTTCAGTGCAACATTGTGCAAATCGCACTCCTGTACACTCTTCCTCGCCTTGTTCCATTGTTCTTCTGTCTAATCGAAATGCTCTCGAGCAAACTGAAAAAACTGGCAACGAAGTCGTCACAAGAAAGCGATCATCACGCTTTATTGTAATACGAGGTCGGCCAGATCCTTCTCGCCATCTATAGCCACCAGTTTCTTCATATCTCCGCCATACTCGACGAACGGAAAATCGGCTCAAATTTAGTTGTCGAGCCACTTTACTTTGATTCTACCCCGCATCAAGTAGTGCAACCACTTGAACGGCTACTTCTGTTGTGGTATTCATTTTCTTGTTCCGGATGAAAACATAATCGGTAGAAGACCGTTAAGCCTAAGCGTTGATATGCGAATGATGACAATTCACATAAAACCTATACTCTTTTATACCTGCCACAAGTTACGTAACCGGTGCTACCTGGAACGAACGCTTTCGGGTTGTTGTGTTCTACTGTAGTTATTGTTCTGGTTTTGAACATCATGAAATGATCTTTAATTTGACATACTTTTATTCAAAAAAACATTTCGATTCGCGAGAAAATTAAGAAACAAAGGAAAAAAATGCAACTATGTGAATTTTTTGCACTCAAATGTTGTTTTAAGGATGAAATTTTGCTAGTATAATTTTAAAACTATTTAATATAAAATTAAAATCAAGCAGTAGAAGAAAGGTAACTGTGGCTAAATGTGCCATAAAAATAAAAAATTGTATGTATGTTTTCATATATTTGCATATTTGGATATCCCTGAACTTTATAGGAAGATCAATTTTGTCCAGAAAATAGAAAACCTCCCAGCTTAAAATAAAATCAGTATCTAAGATCTCAGACTAGAGTTAGTAAATCCGTGAACTCTAAAATTTATCGCAAACTAATAATTTTGAATCGGAATTTGTTTGGTTATATTGCCCGTTTAATTACTAACACTAAATTCACTTATTCAAGGATTGAATCAATGCTTGATATTTTTAATTTACGATGCATGCGTTGCAATTATGCAACACATATTTGATTCATTAATATTATATAAATCCTGTTCGATTATAAGGAATTATATGAATTAAATATTCAGATTTCAAAATAACTATTCACATAAATTAAGTAACTATTTTGTTAATTGAGCAACTGAAATGACTCAGTTCAAAATAGTTTATTTCATTTTTTGAGTATTTCAATAGATTTAAAGTATTCAATAAATTTAAATTTTGTTAATTTTTCGCACCATCACTTCCTCTACACAAAACAACACATCAAATAGTCCAGTAGCATACCAGTAGTTCAAAATTTACATTTCATCTAAAGAGAAGAGTACAAATCTAACGCAATTAAGTTAATTCATAATATTCAGGTAATTCAGAACAATCGAAAACGGAAAGTAATGTCGGAAACTAATCACTGCAATATTTGATGCTGACACATTTCTACTAGGGAGCTATTACATAAGTTGAAGATTTATTTGTTGTGTAACTTCCTCAGACATTAATAATTAACCGTATCAATTCACGATAAGCCGTTAAGCAAAACAATAAAATTGTCAAGGACACTGTCAAATAAAATTATTTATGCTTTTTGTTTACAAACAATTAAATAAAATATCAAACAATTATTACTAAATTGTCGATTTTGCGATTATTGTATAGGCTTAAAGAGCGAAGCACCCACATCAAAATACGAAATCTTTCATATGCACCCAAAAATAATCATCAAACGTAAATTTATAATCGCGAAGATGGAAATATCCAATTTGAAATTAAGCAATCAACAATGAACGATGCGCGAATGGAATAGAAAGAAAAAAACGATTTCGCGCATCCAAAATTAAAATTTGGGGGTTAGGCCGTCATCAATAGTAGTAGGTGTTATAAATGTATAAACGTAAAAATGTTTAATTAAAACATTTTCACAATGCACAATTAATTAATTAACTATTTACTATTTTATTTTATTTATAATTACATTGTTGGATTCAATATTCTCATTTTACTAAAATCCGATACAAATTTCCACACTTTATCGGGGCTAGTTTTCTTAATTATCACTTCCGAGGAGTATGTGTTATACCCCGAGCAAAATATTGTGTAAAATACTAAAAATATGGCAACTAATACCACAATACGTTTTTTATTCCACCGTTGGGTTTGCATTTTTATTTTAAGTCTGCTTTAACTCAACACTAAGTACACACTTTAAACTCCACTATGGTTTTACGATAAACTTAATAAAAATGTTATTTAAGAACATAAATGTGATGTGCGATAAAACTGTAATCGCTAACTAAGTTTATTTTTTCTCATTTTACAAAAAATATAATAAATACAGATAAAGTTAAAAAACATTCAGCATCCTTTTAAGATAAACAAAAGTAAGAGAATAAATTTACATAAGAAAAATGCTGTGGGCATTCACATTTTATTCAACAGTTCCAAACGAAATTTTTGCAGTGGTGTTTTTAGATGTTTTTCTAAATTTTCGTGTCTTCGCGGTGAAAATTTTAGAACGCCTATGTAACGCGCATAAAACACATATACAAATATAACATTTTCGGTGTTTATAAATAAAAAGTCAAAAAAACTCAAAAAATATATGTGTCGATCATGGACGATCATATGTATATTAATTTTATTTGTATGTGAATAAATTTTAAAAGATCATATTAATAAAATCAACGTAACCCGTAAACATAAAATACGAGGAAACTGACAACTGTGGAGTAATTTTCTGTTATGCATTTAAATCGCATATAGAATTATAGATGATAGTTTATTTAGACATAAAATGTCAAACTAACCAGAAACGTGATCAAAATATAGCTGATTCCCTCATCTAATTAAAACACTCGAAATGTCTAAAATTTCACTGTAACCACTTGAATCAAGTGATTTGCAATACAAAAATAAACGTATTTTATATGTATGCTAAGCAGAGATTTCATAATTTATTTTAATTTAAAGAAAATTATTACCCAACATAACGATCTTATGGATCATTACCGATCTTAATCATATTTAACTTTTCATGTATCGTCTTCTTGATTCAACAATAAATATTATTTGCCTTTTGCCCATTTGACGCATATATGAAATTTCGAGAGACGATCTCATCACAAAACAAAAATACTAAAATCACCTTGAATATTTAGAATATTAAAATTTGATATAAATTCACATGTACATATTTACATTTATTTCGTGTTTTATCTCTGGAGTTTTTCTTGAATGTTTTATTTAAAAGAAAAACTCTGTACGATGTGGTATCAAAATTTATTATACATTCGCGAGCAACTAAATCAACTCAAACTGCTCGTACATTATCATTAAAATCTACACAATACTTTTCAAAATAAAGCAACCGTAGCAAAATGCGATGTGTCAATCGGAGACGATATACCAGCCGGTATCGGTGTACATCTGAGAGGGACGATCGATTTATTGCTCGTCAGCAGCGTTGCCATATGTCAAGTTTTATCTTTTTTTTCAAGTTTTTTTGGTCGCAAAAAGGATTTCAAGTTTTTCATAGTTAAATCAAGTTTTTCTATAGAAAAGTGTTGTTTTCAAGTTTTCTTGAAGTTTTTTATTTATGGAAATTTTCCGTTTTATCTTTTGGTAAATATTTATATAATGACGGCGATAAATCGCTTTATAAAGAAAAAGATTACAATTTTTGGTTTAATGGGCGATGTTTTTCAAATTATCAAAGAAGAATTACAATTTTTGGTTACTGAGGTATCTGTCAATTATTTGGAATAGAGTTACATTAACTAGAGCTGCAACTGTTTTTTTGCCATATAAAATCAATATAATATTTGCCTTAGAGGAAAATACTGAAGAACAGCAACTATTTTTTTCCCATATAAAAATCAATATAATATTTGCTATCTCTTTTGAGTCACGTGGGAACAGGATGGTTATATAAAAAAAAGCATATGGCTTACTCATATCTCAACTTAAAAACCCCAAATCATCTGTTTATTTATGTGCGCAGTGACAACCTATGGTGACGACTTAATTTTGCGCTTATAAAATTATTAAAATAATAAAAAAATTACAAAATAATTAGTTGTTTATGTAGTAGTGCGTGGTAGTGCATCATTTGATAATTAAAATTACTGATGATGACGATAATATAAATGAAAGTGATTGCTCGCCGGTAAGTCCAGATATTATTCAATAAATTATATTTTGTGTATAAAATATTCTGTGCCTTTTAAAGAAATCTAAGGAAATCAAAAAACTGCGCCCTTCCACCACGTACGTAAAAGGTTGGGAAAATGATCAAATTTTAAAATCGTGGTTAACACAAAGTGTGAATAATGTTGCCTTTTGTAAAATTTGCAATTGCGAATTAAAGGCGAAATCTGGAATTCGAGATTTATATAACCACAGCAAAAGCAAGAAACACGTTGGCCGTAGTGCAGCATTAAATATGCACAATAACAGTTCGCTAAATTTCAAAAACATAAACTAATTTACTGCGCACAGTAAGAAAGTTTGTATGGCCGAAATCCAGTTTATTATAATAATAATTATAATAAAATTATATTTGTTTATTATAATAATAATTATAATAAACAAATATAATTTTCGTAATGAATACCTTGTGATATAATTTTATAACAATAATTATAATAAATAAAATATGGATTATACATATACATATATGTATATGTAAAAATATATGTGTACGCATTTTTAATTAATCAAGTTTTTTTTCTAGAAAACAAGTTTTTTTTCTATTTCTGTTAAGTTTTTATTTTGAAACATATGGTAACACTGCTCGTCAGTCTCGTACGGCGGCGATTCGTGCATTGTGTGGGCTGGCATATTACTTGAGGGAAAAACAGATATTGTTGCATTACCTCCTACGCAGGATATATAGGGGAAAATTTCATATTGATGCATGACTGTGCTCGGTGTCACACAGCTCGAACCACTCGGCAGTTCATGGATGAGGTTGGACTCGATACAATGAAGTGGCCAGCCCTCAGTCCAGACACGAATTCAATTGAGCATTTATGGGACGAACCATTGACCTCAAGATTGCGTTGGATGAGGAGTGGGATGCGGTCCTCTAAGTCTTTGTCAAATCCTAATAAGCTCAATGAGGAACCGTATGCGAACCGTTGCAGACACAGGGGGGGGGGGGGGGGGCAATGCTATATTAACCAATAAAATTGTTTTCGTTTTGCTTGAATTTGTTGTTGTAATTTTAATTTAAATATCCCCAATATTTTTTTCATAATCATCAATTTTGGTTACGTTTTCATTAAAAATTCATTATAAAAAAGGACTGAACCATTTTTCGCTGAAGGCTTGAGTCGACATAGTTGCTCATGAGTGTAGTTTGAATTTACTACAGAAAAAAATGAATATTTTTAGAATGTTTAGAATTGTTTCCTCCAATTTAATTGTTTAAAATTATAAATATATACGCCGCGTGTTGTAATTAATTAATTATTATAAATAAACAACTATACATAGATACAAAGCAATTCTTGCGGTGAAACTGGATGCAACCGGAGATGGCTAATCCAAAATACATGCTGTATGCAAATGGGCATATCTAAAATTAAATACAACGACCCACAGCTCCTAACCGAATCATAACTGCAACGATACATTTACGGGAACCTACGATTTTTTAAAACTTTCTAAGCGGTGGGAAATAAGAATGTTTGAATTTGAATTTTGAATTGTATAAAATCCCACGTAGAAATACAAAAAATTAAACTTGCTTTGTAGATTGTTTAATTTGTTAAATTGAAATTTTAATTATGAAATTTTGAGAAAGGTTAATTTGATTTGTACAACAGTTAAACCCGGTTTTATAAAATTTAATTTTAAACAATTTATAACAAAGTTTAAACGGGTTGCAGTTCAAATTATTTCAAATTTAACAAAAACAAAATAAGAATATACAAAGCAAGTTAAACTTTTTATGTTTTACAATGTAATATTTTTACGAGGGTTTCTCTTAAAGGGTTTGAACTGGAATTAGGTGATAGCTTACCACTTTTTAATTGATGGTTTTCGTCCATTTTTAGCGTACTATATCTCGACTTCGTTATTTAGAACCAATTATTTTTCGTGATCGTCAAAACTAGCGGTGATACTTAGCAAAAAGAATTACTAATACGAAAATATGCAAAAAGAGCAAGGACAGCTATAGTTATTAATAGATTTCTAAAGCGTAGGCAAATAATTCATAGAATTGGTATTTTATTTTTCTCTGAAATGTTGAGCGATCGGTTTTGCAAAAACCGTAACAGTATCGGAAAGGAAAAAATTGAGGTAAACCGAAGCGGAAATGTCATTTAATGTCTGGGGCTGCCCCCTCTCTTCCGTCATAACTCGCATCTTGGTCTGCAAATTTTAAAATTGTCCGGCCAGCGCAGAGTTTATATCGTTTGAACCTTAACGCTTTTGTTGTCATTTCAGCGTGGTTTACATTTAATAGCCAATAACAGAATATCAGAGAGTTCGTACCATAATGAAAACAGACAACACGCATTTTGTTCATCTGCGATTTCATGTTATTGAACATGTAAAGTGCAACACTCAACGGTGTTACTGAATGAGTTTTATTCGAAAAATTACCAATTCAGAATTGTAAGAAAGTAATTTCCTACACATAATTTGATATGTAAGAAATATACATTTAAAAACGCTTAGTTAAAAACTAGATTGACAAAGGAGTAAAAGTACTCTAAATCTTGTTGGTTTAATAATTGTAAATGATAATATTATCACATAAAAAAAGTAACTTTAATTAAATAATTAAAATGTTTTCTATGTTTAATAATCATTATTTTTTGATAAAAAAAGCCCATAGATATGATTTGTTTATAGCGGCATTTTCTTATAAACTAATCGATGTCCTGTTATTGGTTGAAAGTTTACCCAACGAAGTCAATTAATGAGTTTTACTTTAAAAATTGTATTGTGTTTTTCATTAGTCTTTTTTAACTATGATCAAACATACTTTCAATTTTGTGCGAATAATAAAGCTATGCTCGTAAGCCCGAGCAGCGGTCAAAATCTCTATATATTTAAAAGAAAGGTGTTTGTTCGTAAGCAATAAACTCATCAAGAACTACTGTATCGATTTTGTTAAAAATTTATGTGCATGTGTTCTATGGGTCGTAAGCATGGTTTTTGTAAAGTTTTGTCAAAATCGGTCGACCGGAAGAAGTGGCTTCCATAAGAGATTTCCGATCGATTAACTCAAAAACTACTGTACCGATTTTGATAACAATTTAAATATGTTTTCTATGGGTAGTGAGACGTGTGTCTGTAAGGTTTAGTTGAAATCGGTTCCCCGGAAGTGGCAGCATCCATAGAAGAAAGATTATCATCTTATGAACCATTGATCTGATTTTGATAGAAATTTACGCTTATGTTTCATGAGTCGTGAGAATTTTGGGTTAAAATTTCTTTGCCATTACACTACAAATTATTTGATCGTCATACAAATTTAAATTTTTTATTTTTTTTAATAAATGGAACCGGAATTAATAGCAATACAAATATTTTTTTGCCATTACAATACTAAATATTACAATACTTACATAAATTATATCTGCACAAATACCTGACTCAACAAATGATCCAGAACTTTTCCAAATTGTTACTCAAAATATGGTTGGCGAGTGGCGAGCTGCAGCTATCGAGGGGGTCACAGGTGGTGGATAGTGAACGGCCTATCGATAGGTAGGTTAACGGTGAATTAAATAAGCCGTCCCCAACCACAGCTCTGCCGGGAGGAGAGTCTCAGAGAACGGGGGAGTGGTTAACCTCTGTTCACCAAATTCTGAGTGCCTAGGATACCCAGTAGGGAAAGGCGAACTGATGGCGCCATAAAACCATCGACCATAACCACGGTGAACTAAGCATCACGTCTCCCTGTGCTCCCGGGCCTCGAGGTAGTGAGTGGGGAACCCTATAAACGGTAATCCCATGAATGAAGTGGGTCCCATTTGTTTGGGATATCCATATGAATGGGTGAATGAGTGAGTGAATGTGGGAGGAGGGCGAGGGTGCGGGGGGTGGGGTGATCGGTAAGCCAATGAGCTGGATTAAGGTGTTACGCGACCCGTGCTGATGATCGGCTAGACTGGGGGCCCATTTAAAAAAGCCCGGTCGTGAACGGAGCCCTCTGGATACCTGGCGACCTCCAGTTGTATTTAGCCTTGCTTGCGTACACGGATCTCTGCGCAGGTTGACCTAAATTTCTCCGATACTCGTGGGAGAAACATGGAAGAAACAAAAGAAATTAAAGTTAAAGGGGCCGGCACCCTTTAAAAACCGGAAGAAGTTAGCAACTCTAACCGGGCCCTTGTGTCTAAAAGACACAAGAAAGGGGCTCTTCCTGGGTCCTCTGTCTTTTAGACACAAGAAAGGGCCCTTGTGTCTAAAAGACAGAGGTCCCAGGAAGAGCTGGAAACGGGCGAGAGTAAGCAAGCCAAGGTTCAGGTAGAAAAGACGTCGGGTGCTCCTAGGGATCAAAAGCTGAAGCTATTCAGTGAGATCCTAAAGGAGCACGTGTTGGTGCTAGCCGTTATTGACAGAAGTCAGGAAGATGGGAGCATCACGTCAGAGAAATGGAGAGTAGTGTTTAATGCACTAAACTCCATTTTTCTGCGGATCCTGAGAGAAAATCCGGGATCCCCCCCGTCCTGCAGAGATGCGGGATGGTACCAGGGGCGCGTGAAGTTGACTGCGTGCTCGGATCAGAGATCGGTCAACCTTTACAAAAGGGCAGTGGCCAAAGTAGACGAGGTGTGGCCGGGCGCGAGGCTTGAAACAGTCTGCAGGGAGGAAATTCCGAGCAGGCCGAGGGCACGTGTTTGGCTGCCAACCGAGACGGATAAAATAGCGGAGATCCTCGAGATCATTCAGGCCAGTAATCCCGATCTTCCAACGGAAGACTGGAGGATTATAAAGCGAGAAGAAGCTAAGGGAGGCTTTAGATTGGCAATCATACTGATCAATAAAGAATCCATGGCCTCCCTTGCAAAATTAAAGGGAGTGATCAACTTCGGGTTCGGGTCGATCACTCTCAAAGTATATAAAAAGGACGAGACCGACGCAACTGCGAAAGACCAGCCTGGGGGTGACGGCGAACGGACCCAGAAGGAGACGGTCAAGCGGGCTGTTGACGGCCAAGAGAGTGATGCTTCGGCTCTGGGGAGCATAGTTAGGGGAGGTAGCCTCCTCTCTCTGGAGCCTGATGGGGACATCCTGTCAGGCTCTCGACGAGAGGAAGACAGCGTCCGGAACAATGAGGAAGATGGCACTATACTGATGCAGGGAGTGCAGGAAGAGGTGAGTAAGGTCGACTACAATGGTTAGCATTGTACAAATAAACCTACATCACACGAAGGCTGCCTCGGCAGCTCTCGTGCTCAGACTGACTAAGTCAGATGAGGATTTAGTGTTAATCCAAGAACCTTGGATTAACAATAACAGGATCTGTGGCCTCAGAATGAAAGGGTATAAATTACTATACTCAAGCAACTCTGAGAAGATCAGATCATGTATTTTAGCGAAAAATAATTTGAATATTTTTCTTCTTCCACAATTTAGTAGCGGAGACGTTACAGCGGTGAGCGCTGAGGTTGGCTGTAGAAAGCTATGGCTAACCTCAGCCTATATGGATCGCGAGAAGGAGGTTCCACCGGACAACCTGGGGGAACTGATCCGGGAAGCAGATCAAAGAAGGGTAGGTGTTGTACTCGGATGTGATGTAAATGCGCATCACACAATCTGGGGAAGCACAGACATCAACGAGAGGGGTGAGTTATTTTTTGATTATTTATTAAATACCAACCTTTTAGTTTGCAATATTGGACGAGAACCGACATTTATTGTTAAAAATCGACAGGAGGTTTTAGATGTCACCTTTGTGTCAGAAACGATATTTCATATGATCAGAGGGTGGAGAGTGGCGAAAGAGCTGTCATTCTCTGATCATCGATATGTAATTTATAACCTCGACATTAAACCTGTTACCCGGAAATCCTTCAGGAATCCCAGAAGGACAAACTGGAACAAATATGGAGAGGTATTGAAGGAACTACTGCCGCTGGAGGTTCCTGGACTTCCGGCGACAGTAGAGGAATTAGATGGCATGGTTGATATTGTCACAAAGGCATGCAATTTTTTATTTAATGCTTCGTGCCCCCTAATAAAGCCTAGGGGCAGACAGAAACCGATATGGTGGACCAAGGAGTTGGGAACATATCGGAGTGTGTGTAGGAGAGCTTTTTATAAAGCTAAGAACACAAGGGAGGTTCGGGATTGGGACTCCTATAAGAAGGACCTCAGAAAGTACAAAAAAGAGTTGAGGAGGGCACAAAGGGCGTCTTGGAGACTCTTCTGTTGTAGAATGGAGGAGGTCTCTGAGACTTCTCGCCTTAAGAAAATTCTAGCTACAAACCCAACCAGTCCTAGTTATTTAATTAGACCAGACGGGTCATGGACAACTTCAAGTGCGGAATCATCGAGACCCATTTACCGGGAAGCTTTGAAGACACGACAGAGCCTGGAGCTAATCGAGTAACACCTTCAATAGAGATGGAGGGCATCGCGGATAAGCAGCGAATCCGTTGGGCGCTGAACGGGTTTAAACCTTATAAATCGGTTGGCCCGGATCGTATTATACCAGCAGAGATCCAGAGGAACTCAGCAGTCATCCTCCCCTGGCTGGAAGGTATCTTCATGGGATGTCTGAAACTGGTATATATTCCTAAAAAATGGACGGAGGTCAGAGTGGTCTTTATCCCGAAATCGGGAAAAAGCTCGCATGCCTATCCAAAGGATCTGAGACCTATAAGTCTATCATCCTTTCTGCTGAAAACCTTGGAAAGGTTGGTAGATATAGGTATTCGATCAAAAATTGAGCCCAGGAGTTGGGCAATGTCGCAGCATGCGTACTGTAAGGGAAAGTTGGTGGACACAGATCTGCATGATCTAGTACGCATGATTGAGAAGTCAATTTACTCGCAAGAGTTCTGTATGGTAGCATTTCTCGACTTTGAGGGTGCCTTTAATAATGTTAAAACGGAGGCGATCATGGAAGGATTGCTATTTTTGAACGTGGACTACCCCATATGTAGGTTGATAATTCAGATGCTGGTTAGCAGGATTATTACCTCGAAAATGGGGGAGGCCACCATTAGAAGGCGGGTGGTTAGAGGAACCCAGCAAGGAGGTGTAATGTCCCCCTTTCTTTGGAGTGTTGTGATGAATGGATTGCTCTTGGAACTGGAGGGAGAGGGGATAGGGGTTGTAGCGTATGCGGATGATGTAGCGATAGCTGTCTCAGGCACATATCTGGATACGATTAGGGATGTTATGCAGAATGCACTCCTAATCGTTACGAAATGGGCCAGAAAATGTGGATTAGGGATTAACCCCTCCAAGACAGAGCTGGTACTATTTACTAAGAAATATAAAATTCCGGTAGTTAGTCCTCCTACCGTAAACGGCATTAGACTGGCTTTTGCTGACAGAGCGAGATTTCTGGGCATAATCTTGGACAGTAAGCTAAGCTGGAAGCCTAACATTGTAGAAAGGGTAAATAAGGCTAATGTAGCCATTTACTCGTGTAAGAACTCCATAGAGAAGAGATGTGGTCTAAAACCAGAGCTGGTACACTGGCTCTATACCGCTGTGGTAAGACCTGTGCTGATGTACGGGGTGGGTGTGTGGTGGCCAGCTCTGGAGAAGGTAACATATAGGAAGATGTTGGAGAAGGTGCAAAGAACGGCCTGCATGATTATAGGCGGGACGCTTAGGCCAACACCAACACGCGCTTTAGAGGTTATGTTCCACCTTATTCCAATCGAATTTTTTGGTAAGCAGATGGCACCCAATGTGGCTACAAGGCTCTCGGTTGTCTCTCAGTGGAAGTGTCTTCAGGCGGGACACTCAACGATAGTTAGATCGCTAAGGGAAGAACTGGCGAATCTAGATTATATTAAACCAACGTTGTGCTTCGATAAAGTTTTCCGGACCATCTGTCCTTCGAGAGAATCCTGGAGGAACGGATCAATACTGGAAAATGAGGCACTGCAATTTTTCACGGACGGTTCTAAGCTAGACGGCAAAGTAGGAGCCGTAGTCTTCTGTGAGAAGCTTAATGTTAATATTTCCGTTCGTCTCCCTGACTACTGCAGCGTGTACCAGGCTGAAGTGGTGGCGATAGGCGAAGTCGGGACATGGTTGAAGCATAACGTGGTATCTGTTAGGGATATCGCGATTTATGTGGACAGTCAGGCGGCGGTCAGATCGCTAGAGGCGGTTTGTCTGAAGTCACGGGTGGCGCTGGATTGCCGATCTTAATGAGATGAGCGAGTATTTCAGTATCCAGATAATCTGGGTCCCTGGTCACTCGGACATCACGGGAAACTGCAGGGCGGACGAACTAGCTAGGTACGGTACGACTCTCCAGATGCAGCCGGAAAGGGCCGGTCTGGGGAGGCCTACAGCAGCGCGTAAATCGGCGCTCAGTAAAAAGGCAATCGCCTTGACAAACGAGAGGTGAACCAACACCCTGACGTGCAGGGTAGCAAAACAGGTTTGGCCGAAACTGGACCTGCGGCGCTCCAAAGTACTAGTATCCCTGGGAAAACGAGAGGTAGGATTGGTCGTAGGGACACTGACAGGACACTGCCTTTTTGGGGAACATGCAAGAAGGCTGGGTCTACAGACGAATGACTTTTGTAGAAGTTGTTTAAACGAAGAGGAGGAAGATACGCTAGATCACTTCCTATGCTCGTGTCCGGCACTATCATACAGAAGGCATATGTATTTAGGTGTGTACAGTATGGACAGCCTTTCGCAACTCGCGGGCTGTGGAATGCGAGATATTTTACGCTACATAAGTAGCTCTGGATGGTTTCAGCAGGAGTAAAGGGGAGATAGGATCCTGTGGTATCACAATGGGCCACTACTGGCCTAAGTGTGCGATAGCAGCCACTCTAACCTAACCTAACCTAACCTACTCAAAATATAGTACATGGCAGCATTAAACATGAATTCGCCATGTTTGATCGATGGTAAATGCACCTAAAGATATCCCAGATAATTAATTCCTGAAACGATTACAAGCAACGATGAATATCCATTATATCGCCCATTATATTAAGACAATCAAAGATCAATAACAATGCAAGTACTAAATTCTAAAGTTGCAATTGATAACCGTTGGATAGTACCATATTCACCTTTATTATCAATAATATTCAAAGCACATATAAAAGTTGAATATTGCAATTCTGTTAAATCAATAAAATACATTTGCAAATAAGTAAATAATAGAAGCGATATGGCCGTTTTCGGAGTTGCACCTGCAATTAATTTAGATGAAATTAAGCAATACCAAATGGGAAGATATATCAGCAGCAATAAAGCATTATAACTGCAGTTAATGTTGTTTCTGGTGGCTGTGCTGCTCGTGCGGCAACATTTTCTGTGGTAAAATATACTCGTTGTCTATTTTTAAAATGTACTATGGATATCTCTCATGAATTTGAAAAGTGAATATGCGCCATTATGCTTTATTGCTGCTGATATATCTTCCCATTTGGTATTGCTTAATTTCATCTAATGATGAAGCATGCTTTATTTGCTTTGTGTCGAAATGATGAAATTGCTGAAATATTACTGTATTCCGAAGTTCCACGTTACAACACTTGGAGCGCATCCCAAAAAAAATTTGAATGTCGAAAAATAGGACAAGTATAGTACTTGGACATAAAAATGTTTATTCAAGCGATGCATTACGCAGGATATACACAGTGCATCCAAATAATGTAGAATGTTATTATATATTTGCGTTTGCTTCTGATAAATGTTCGTGGTCCAATATCGTTTCAGCATTTGAGAACCGTAAATAATGTATTGTGCAAATCATATCGCGAAGCATGCCAATGCTTAGATTTACTTGAGAACGATGAACATTGGGATAATTTATTGTCAGATGCAACGCTTACAGCTTCCGCAAAACAAATTAGAACATTATTCTCAATAATACTTTCAACATGCTTCCTATCAAATCCCTTAGCATTGTGGACAAAGTATAAAGATGCGATGACAGAAGACATATTACGTCAAATACAAATCCTGATTTACATTATACTGAGGTCATGTATAATCAAACATTAATTCACATATATGTGAACTCTATAGAGGACATTTTTTAAGTGCTCTTAACCTGCACCGACCAAAGTAGCCCGCCTCAATGAAACCTGTACTATAATTTGTTACACATTTATTACAATTTATTACAACAACTCCCGATTTTATTACAGTTACCGTTTTCGAGGAACGAGTGGTCGGTTTAGCTTGTAATTAAACCTGCACCGCCAAAATTGTAACTTTTGATGTAGCTGTGATATCGGGATGAATCTTGTACCAGAATTTATTACAAATTAATTACATTAGTTTAATAGTTCAAGATCAACCCTATATCTTGACTAAGGGTAAATTTCACCCCAAAAGGTTATTTATGACAAAAACATCGATTTTAACAATATTAATAAAGTATTACACCAGACCGCCACCAGATATTTACTACCAGATATAACTTTTCGACCTTGTGGAGGGCAAATCAACCTTATACTGGTGTGCAATACCTTATATATGCGTCAGGTTACACGGAATTGGCTCCAAACGGTAAAGGGTTCAAACGTCTAATTTATAGTTCGATTTTATCATCTTCAACAATTTATTACACCAGACCGTCACCAGATATTGAGTCAAATGTTACTCCTGGAACCTTTTGGAGGGCACATCAACCTTACACAGGTGTGTAATAAATTATCTTTGTATCAGGTTACACGGAATTGGCTCCAAACCGTAAAGGGTGCAAACGTCTAATTTATAGTTCGATTTTATCATCTTCAACAATTTATTACACCAGACCGCCACCAGACATTGAGTCAAATGTTACTCCTGAGACCTTGTGGAGGGCACATCAACCTTATACAGGTGTGTAATAAATTATCTTTGTATCAGGTTACACGGAATTGGCTCCAAACGGTAAAGGGTGCAAACGTCTAATTTATAGTTCGATTTTATCATGTTCAACAATTTATTACACCAGACCGCCACCAGATATTGAGTCAAATGTTACTCCTGGAACCTTGTGGAGGGCACATCAACCTTATACAGGTGTGTAATAAATTATCTTTGTATCAGGTTACGCGGAATCGGCTCCAAACCGCAAAGGGTTCAAACGTCTAATTTATAGTTCAATTTTATCATCTTTAACAATTTATTACACCAGACCGCCACCAGATACTGAGTCAAATGTTACTCCTGGAACCTTGTGGAGGGCACATCAACCTTATACAGGTGTGTATTAAATTATCTTTGTATCAGGTTATACGGAATTGGCTCCAAACGGTAAAGGGTTCAAACGTCTAATTTATAGTTCGATTTTATCATCTTCAACAATTTATTACACCAGACCACCACCAGACATTGAGTCAAATGTTACTCCTGGAACCTTGTGGAGGGCACATCAACCTTACACAGGTGTGTAATAAATTATCTTTGTATCAGGTTACACGGAATTGGCTCCAAACCGTAAAGGGTGCAAACGTCTAATTTATAGTTCGATTTTATCATGTTCAACAATTAACATTTGAACATTTAAATTAATATTTGACTCAATATCTGGTGGCGGTCTGGTGTAATAAATTGTTGAAGATGATAAAATCGAACTATAAATTAGACGTTTGAACCCTTTACGGTTTGGAGCCGATTCCGCGTAACCTGATACAAAGATAATTTATTACACACCTGTGTAATGTTGATGTGCTCTCCACAAGGTTCCAGGAGTAACATTTGACTCAATATCTGGTGGCGGTCTGGTGTAATAAATTGTTGAAGATGATAAAATCGAACTATAAATTAGACGTTTGAACCCTTTACCGTTTGGAGCCAATTCCGTATAACCTGATACAAAGATAATTTATTACACACCTGTATAAGGTTGATGTGCCCTCCACAAGGTTCCAGGAGTAACATTTGACTCAATATCTGGTGGCGGTCTGGTGTAATAAATTGTTGAAGATGATAAAATCGAACTATAAATTAGACGTTTGCACCCTTTACCGTTTGGAGCCAATTCCGTGTAACCTGATACATATATAAGAAATTGCACACCTGTATAAGGTTGATGTGCCCTCCACAAGGTTCCAGGAGTAACATTTGACTCAATATCTGGTGGCGGTCTGGTGTAATAAATTGTTGAACATGATAAAATCGAACTATAAATTAGACGTTTGCACCCTTTACGGTTTGGAGCCAATTCCGCGTAACCTGATACAAAGATAATTTATTACACACCTGTATAAGGTTGATGTGCCCTCCTCATGGTTCCAGGAGTATTATTCGACTCAATATCTGGTGGCGGTCTGGTGTAATAAATTGTTGAAGATGATAAAATCGAACTATAAATTAGACTTTTGCACCCTTTACTGTTTGGAGCCAATTCCGTGTAACCTGATACATATATAAGGTATTGCACACCTGTATAAGGTTGATGTGCCCTCCACAAGGTCCCAGGAGTAACATTTGACTCAATATCTGGTGGCGGTCTGGTGTAATAAATTGTTGAAGATAATAAAATCGAACTATAAATTAGACGTTTGAACCCTTTACGGTTTGGAGCCGATTCCGCGTAACCTGATACAAAGATAATTTATTACACACCTGTATAAGGTTGATGTGCTCTCCACAAGGTTCCAGGAGTAACATTTGACTCAATATCTGGTGGCGGTCTGGTGTAATAAATTGTTGAAGATGATAAAATCGAACTATAAATTAGACGTTTGCACCCTTTACGGTTTGGAGCCAATTCCGTGTAACCTGATACAAAGATAATTTATTACACACCTGTGTAAGGTTGATGTGCCCTCCACAAGGTTCCAGGAGTAACATTTGACTCAATATCTGGTGGCGGTCTGGTGTAATAAATTGTTGAAGATGATAAAATCGAACTATAAATTAGACGTTTGCACCCTTTACGGTTTGGAGCCGATTCCGCGTACCCTGATACAAAGATAATTTATTACACACCTGTATAAGGTTGATGTGCCCTCCACAAGGTTCCAGGAGTAACATTTGACTCAATATCTGGTGGCGGTCTGGTGTAATAAATTGTTGAAGATGATAAAATCGAACTATAAATTAGACGTTTGCACCCTTTACGGTTTGGAGCCAATTCCGTGTAACCTGATACATATATAAGAAATTGCACACCTGTAAAAGGTTGATGTGCCCTCCAAAAGGTCCCAGGAGTAACATTTGACTCAATATCTGGTGGCGGTCTGGTGTAATAAATTGTTGAAGATGATAAAATCGAACTATAAATTAGACGTTTGCACCCTTTACGGTTTGGAGCCAATTCCGTGTAACCTGATACAAAGATAATTTATTACACACCTGTGTAAGGTTGATGTGCCCTCCAAAAGGTTCCAGGAGTAACATTTGACTCAATATCTGGTGGCAGTCTGGTGTAATAAATTGTTGAAGATGATAAAATCGAACTATAAATTAGACGTTTGCACCCTTTACCGTTTGGAGCCAATTCCGTGTAACCTGATACAAAGATAATTTATTACACACCTGTATAAGGTTGATGTGCCCTCCACAAGGTCTCAGGAGTAACATTTGACTCAATGTCTGGTGGCGGTCTGGTGTAATAAATTGTTGAAGATGATAAAATCGAACTATAAATTAGACGTTTGCACCCTTTACCGTTTGGAGCCAATTCCGTGTAACCTGATACAAAGATAATTTATTACACACCTGTGTAAGGTTGATGTGCCCTCCAAAAGGTTCCAGGAGTAACATTTGACTCAATATCTGGTGACGGTCTGGTGTAATAAATTGTTGAAGATGATAAAATCGAACTATAAATTAGACGTTTGAACCCTTTACCGTTTGGAGCCAATTCCGTGTAACCTGACGCATATATAAGGTATTGCACACCAGTATAAGGTTGATTTGCCCTCCACAAGGTCGAAAAGTTATATCTGGTAGTAAATATCTGGTGGCGGTCTGGTGTAATACTTTATTAATATTGTTAAAATCGATGTTTTTGTCATAAATAACCTTTTGGGGTGAAATTTACCCTTAGTCAAGATATAGGGTTGATCTTGAACTATTAAACTAATGTAATTAATTTGTAATAAATTCTGGTACAAGATTCATCCCGATATCACAGCTACATCAAAAGTTACAATTTTGGCGGTGTAGGTTTAATTACAAGCTAAACCGACCACTCGTTCCTCGAAAACGGTAACTGTAATAAAATCGGGAGTTGTTGTAATAAATTGTAATAAATGTGTAACAAATTATAGTACAGGTTTCATTGAGGCGGGCTACTTTGGTCGGTGCAGGTTAAGAGCACTCATTTTTTAGTGATTGTAAATAAAGTGTTAAGTCAATTAGCAATGCCATCACCAAATCGAGCAATTACTGACTTGTTTGATCACGAAACACACCGTGAAAAGAACTACAACACTGATGCATTAAACACTTTTGTTCAGCCAAACATACCAATCATGAATCAACAGCGCAAATACGTCCATTAAACTATTATGCAATCAGTTTATGCACACAGTGGTGGATTATAATTTCTGGATGATCCTGGAGGTACGGGCAAAACCCTTTTTAATTTCATTAATTTTAGCTTCCATACGAAAAGACGAATATTGCATTGGCCAATGCCTCCTCTGGAATTGCAGCCACTTTGTTAGATGGAAGAACGGCACATTTAGCATTGAAGTTACCTTTAAATATGCAACTAACAGAAACACCAACATACAATATTTCAAAAATATCTGGAATGGCAAAGGTACTTCAACAATGCAAGATTATTGTATGGGATGAGTGTACAATGGCTCACAAAAAATCGTTGGAAGCTTTGGATCGAATGAGGGGAATAACATCATTATTTATTTTCGCAGAAGAAAACAAAACAAAAAATATTGTTTATCAGAAGGCATTACAATAATATTATATTAAAATTTCAATAAACAATATCGTTTAACTTTAAATACTAATCCCGGAAAATTTAAATAAATTGGAATATATTAAAAATCCGAATCTCTTTCCGAAGCACATTCACACACTTACACCTAAATTGTTAAGAAATAAAATATAGTCGAAAGCAGCGAAAGGGCCGGCAACGCGGGCTGGGTTCTGCTAGTCTTAAATAATCTTAATATATTAAATTTGAAATTTTATGTCGTATAGTATTACGTATTCTTATATTGTATTAATATTTATTATGTGTACTTTTTTCGCGATTTATGTTACTAATTTTTCAATTCTAACGTAATTATTACGTTAAGAGCACCAGCCATACGAAAGCTCAATTCATTGAATTGTGTGATGATGATACGAGATGATTTGATGTTTGTTACGGGTTTTTTTTATTTGCTTATTTCTTCACTGACAAAATCCATCTTCAGATCTCTAAGGAGGTTGTTATATCTTCTGTACCACGGTGCATTAACTATTCCACGTAAGACTTTGCTTTGAATAACTGGATGAAATTGACATTGGTTTTCTTTGTACCGCCTCAGAGCTGAGTACCGCAAGTCCACACAGGTTTTAGGATTTGGCGGTATAGTAGTAATTTAGTATGTAGAGTTAGCTCAGAATTTCTTCCTAAGAGCCAATGAATATTTCTGTATTTGATGTTTAACTCTTCTTTTTTCTTCTTCACATGCTCTTTCCATTTTAGTTTCGCGTCTAGAGTCATTTCTAGATATTTAGCCGAGTTTGCATATGAAATTTACTGAGAGTTCCGTTCTACTGGTATCCAGTGGATCTTTTTGTTGGTGAAGTGTTCGTGAACAGATTTTATTTTATTAAGTTTTATTCGCCATCTCCAGGTACTGACAATATTAGTATTGCTCTTTGCAATTTGCTTGTGGATTCTTCTATGCTATTAGCGACTACTAAGATGGCCGTATCATCCGCAAACTTCGCTATGTTAATCTCCTCTATCGTTGGCAGGTCCGAGGTGTATAGAACATATAAAATTGGTCCCACAACGCTACCTTGTGGTACTCAAGCTGATATTTTCTTACTTCTTTATTCCATCTAATTTAGCACGACAGTGTCTGTTAGATATGGAAGATTTTAGAATTTCATAAAATTGCTTTGGTAAGTCTATTTGTAATTTATATTCCAAGCCTTTATGCCATGACTAAGTTTATAATTAACAATAATGGGGTTATCCATAAATCATGCTTAAAAAAGTTTCAAAATAAAAGTTACAATGTTCCTAATTGTAAGTAGCCAATCTTTTAATAATCTACAAAATACATCAAAATTATTTGTTGCAAAAATTGTGGGTAGTAATTGACTATAAAATTTCGGGCTGTATATGTGTAGAATCTTTTAAAATGTCCCTTATTAGGAAAGATAATTTTTAATCTATTTGTATTGCGTAGATTGTATGTTACGCTACTTAAATAGTTAACTATATGATTGCCGCGAATTATGTAGAAAGCTTTTAACACTTTGAAAACATAAAGGTACCGAAGGGGCAAAATTTCTAATTTAACAAACGACGGAAATGATGGCGGGGTTTTTGGCAGGAAGTTAATGATCCTCAAAACTGCTTTCTGAACTGAGATCATAGTTTTAATATTTTAGAAGTAAATACCACCCCAACATGCAATTCCGTATTGAAGGTGAGAATCAACTAGAGCGTAGTATAAGCACTTCATAAATTCAGGACTACAAATATTTCTCAAATAGTAAAATGACCGTAAAGTCATCCTCAACTTACTCTTCAAAATATACACATGCTCTTTGAAATTTAGTTGAGAGTCTAAGTGTAACTCCAGATATTTAAAGGAGTTCACGGTTTCGATTGGAATGCCTTGGGAATCACAAACATTCCGAGTACAAGATAATGAATGATACGTGAGATTTGAAGAGGGATCATGAATTGTACCACCTATGTAAAAGTTCATTAGTTTGAACTTTCAGCTCAGTATCATATTGTGGATGTAGAACTATTTTTCCAGCAAAAATTGTCTTGATTAATAGCATGATTAACAAATTCGAAGTCAGGGCCAGAATACATAATGCTATATCATCTGTAAACGCGACAATAAAATCACGCAAATCAAGGCCAACAATTGAACTGGAATATATTAAAAATAACAATGGCCCCAAAAATGATCCTTGTGCAACTCCGATATTGACAGTTTTATCATCGCTGAAGATATTATCAATACATACACTTTATTTACGATTATGATGGTATGATTTAAATAAATTAAGTGCATCACCTCTCACAGCACACCGATATTATATAATTTTAACAATAATATTTTGTGATTAACAGTATCGAATGCTTTGGAAATGTCAATGAAAAGAGCAGAAGCTTTCATATTATCATTCAAATATTGATGCAGATGAGACAAGAATGAGACTAATGATTTTTCAGTACAAAAGTTCTTTATAAAACTATACTGGCGTCTATCAAGAATAATAATTTTTTCAAGATATCCCAATAATCTATTCTTAATTATTTTCTCAAAAATGTTTGAAAACAGACTTAAAAGAGTAATTGGGTGATAATTATTTGTACCTGAGACCTTTTTTAAATAGTGGTTTTACGACACCAGTTTTAAGTTTTTCTGGAAAAAACTCCTTTTGCAAATAATACAAATATTAAAAATAAAAGTCAAAACATGAACTACGCTCCCAATTACTTTTTTAATTATTATATGGGATAGGTACTCTGTCAATACAGTAAGAAGCACTATTTTTTTAGATCACAGAATATTTTCACAAACAGGGATAAAGAAAAACCTTAAGCTGCTAAAATTCGATTGAATTAAAATATTTCTAACGGTATCATGAATGTAAACTTTTTCTTCATTCATTAAAAATATTGACAATTTTAGACGAATCAGTTTCGATTCTATTATCACCAACATCAATTGTTGGTATATCAATTGGTATATTGGTAAAAATGCCATTCCATTTAGATTTAAATGGATTTATTTACAACCTTCCATTTAGATTTAAAGTCTACAGTAACAAAACTTAGTGGAATTAGTTTGTGGAATTAAGTATTTGAGTTTGGCATTTACACTTTGAAATTGTGTGTTCCGCGCCGCATTATTTTGATTCTTTCCCAATTTTTTGGCAAAACTGCTCAAAATTCAGTAATGAATTTGTCATCCATGGTTTATTTTTGAAATCGTGCCTTGGGACCTTTGTGATCAATTTATTATTATTCCATTCATTGGTAAGTTTATTAATAAAAATCAATTAGGCCAAATTTGGATCATCAATAGAGAATAACGAAGTCCAATCACAATATGTCAAATTTTCTGATAAATTGCAAAAATTAATTTTTGTTTGCCATGGAGTTTGAATAACGGGATATTCTTGATTGGACTGAGTGATTTTAATGCTAGTATAATAGTGTTATGGTCAGTCACATATAGATCTAAACTTTTAACCTCAAGAGAGAATCGGGGGTGGGATGTTGTAACAACACTTGTTTCGATACTATCGAAATTTACATCCCTTTCATCACAAATTAAATTTATGGTTTTTTCATTTTTCAATTACGTTGCTTGTATTGCGATCTCTACCTATTCGAATAAAACATTATGTCGTTCTACTCTTATTGTATCACCTACTTATTTTAAGAGTGATACTTTATCGAAAAACGAAAAAGAGATAAATAAACAATTTATTCTAGTACTGTGAGATCGCAATATAGAAAGCAAAATTGAAAAATGAAACGACAAGCAATTTTATTTTAGAAAAAAGAGATATAATATTCGATAAATATCGAAAAATGTGAAGTTACAACATCCCACCCCTGAAATGAAATGTTGCAGAAAAGACGTGATCAACACACGTATTTGAAAGGGCTCTAGTAACACTATTCATTAAAGAATCCAGCTCAAAACAAATCCTTCAAAAATAATTCCTGTTAAAAATCAATATTCATGTCTCCAAGTAAAATTTTGTTTTTTGATTTATCTGTAACAAGGAAATTATGTTATTCAGATTAGAATATAATATAAAACTTACTATAAAAATAATATCAACCCTACCAAAAATTTGACAACTGTTTGGCTCAATATTTCTTCTACAATACCAAAATAGCAATTGTAAGGTTTTAATACCAACTTAAAATAATAAAATGTTAAATGAAATGTCAAAATGTCCTAAATAAAATTTGTAAACAAGTGCAAAACTGAAAAATGTTTTCTTGTACTAAAATTGAAATGGAAAACAAATCTATAATTTAGCATAAACAGAAAGAAGAGTATTGTGCAATTATACATATAAATAATTAACTTGAGAAATATACTAACAAACTGAGCATGCAAACGACATAAACTGTAATACTTAACAAAACTTATTTAATTTCAGGATCTTAGTACGCAACTCTGTTACTGCAAACCCCGGTGACGCACGTAATCTCATATTCGGGTACAACTCTTCGGTTGGGGGTCTCTTTTTGTCACCAAGCGAAAGAAAAAAACAAACACACCAACCACTTAGACCACATCACCATCATCAATGAAAATAAGTTATTTCATGTTTATATTTGAAATTTTATATTATCCAAAAAAAAATACAACAAATGTAACATGAATAAAATTTATTTAACTATAATATAATAATCAATTATGTATAATATAATTCCTGTAAATACCCATATACATATGTATAAAAGTTTGTTTTTCATGAGACGGACGAAAAAAGTAATTATTTATTTAGATTTAGTTTCAAAAAAAAAAAAAAGTATGGCTGTAGAAAAATAGAGAAAACTCACCAGACAATGCTTCCAAAGAGTACTCCTTGTGGTTGTCCGCGCTAAAAAAAGTAAATCTACCTAAAAAAATAACACTATTTTTTTTGTAAAAAACTAACACTAAATTGACACATTACTATTTTCTATTCTCATCATTTAAGAATTTTCCTTAACACACAATTCTAACATGCTTCAATATTTTTTTTTTATATTATTTTTAATTTATAATACAATTTTTTTTTCAACTAATTTTCACTAATTTTCCTTACAAGGACTTAATAATTTAAACTAATATTTATCGCATTAATCGATATTAATGTATACACTGGATTAGCTTGAGCTTCCGGTTCTGGATTTTCTTTTCTTTTTTTTTTCCTTTTTTTTCGACCAGGCCAAGTAGAAATAATTTGTTGTCCAGCTGTATTTCTTAAATTGGTTTGGTACTCGCGACAAAAAATTATATGCGAATTTTTTTTATTGTTTGGTTTTTGTGATATTTATACCAAACAAAGTCTGAGAGGCCAACCAATACTTCATGGGCTTATGTTACAGAAGTATGAATCTATATATTAAAGTAAAAAAGGTTGATAAACGATTGTATCAAAAAACTAACACATGGTTGTTCTATACTAAAAAAAACAGTTTTTTTTTCTTACCCTTATGAAGTTTCCACTAGTAGTTGGTCCAATATTATTTGGGCGTACGCTATTTGCACCCGTACAAAAAAAACTAGGAAGTATTTATCAAATGATAATTTTTTCCTTTTTTTATAAATTAAATATTCACTATTTAGCTTTTAGCTTGTGATGTTCTCGGTTAGAACTCTCAGCACAAATGATCTCAACAGATATCGTTTTTGCTGTGTTTTTACTTTTTAATTTAGTATATAATGCAAATCTGTGTAATATAAAACATTGCTATAAGTATATAAAATACAAAAGCATTTATTTATACTTTGAACCGTTTACAGTATTAACCAGGTTAATATTTTTAAAATTGTGTAGGTTAGTAACCCAAATGACAACAACTTATTTATTTTGTTTGTTTTCTAATAGACGAGCCCCTTTTTATATTACAGTTGAATTATACATTGACTTGGAATAAAACAACAAAAATAACGAAATTGAGTCGAGAATTAAAAGGTAATTGACTGAATCTCTATTCAGATACGATGGCCGTAACAACTCTAGCAGGTTAACATTAATCAACTGGACGAGGAATTGAGGACGAGCAAAACCTTTAATCCGAAAAATATCGTTGAGTGATTGTATTCGATGATCATCTGATTCAGGTGATTTACAAAAGTAAATTTGTTCGGCTTTGCACCTTAAATATTTGTAGTTTGATGATTTTAGCTTCTCTGTAAAGCTGGAACTGGAACCGCGTCAAATAATGTTTGACAACACGTAATTTTGGATGATTTTGTGGTAAATAATGAAACTGAATGTGGTAAACTTTTTGAAGTCAAATAGTATTTTTCACAAAATCTCTGTATGTCTGCCCAGGCGGATTGACCTATAATGAATTCCGTGGTATAGGGTTCCTTAACAATATGTACTTATTCAGAGATTTCAATCAAATTTACGGGCGTTATGCTGGCTAGACTTAGGGCTGGGGTGGGTTTGATTGAAATATTACCAAGTCGTGAGAGAGCGGATGAAAAAAATAATAAAACAACAAAAAAAAAATTGGACAGCAAAAAAACCCAAGCTGCAATACATTAACCCAAACTTACTCACCAATATCACAGAATATACTAAAGAAATGGCAGCTAGAAACCATTTTTTTACAATAGTGCTAAAATAGTTCCTACGTACGTCAATAGATGGCTCTAAATTTTAAAAAATAATTTTGTAAACATTAATAGATTTTAGAAGTGTAAAAATAAATGATCTCACTTTGACTTCTGCCACACTGTTTGTGATCATTTGTCAAACAGTGAGTACTATTATTATTGAAAATTATTCGATTGAGGCCTAAAATTTAGCACGGTCACAGAATATACTATATTCTGTGACAGGGGTATCAAACATTTTTGATCGAATATGCCCAGATCGAATAAAAAATATTGTCGTCTTTCCACGGATTACTTGATCAGAATCTACCACACCGACAGTCCATCGTAGTTCAATTCATCCGAGGCAACCCAATTATCAATTATTTGAATTCGTCATCAAATCATCAGAATGGATTTAATTCATTGGACGTCGGCGGTGTATCGACCAAAATTGGTGGCACTACAGTAATTGTGTTCAGAACTACACTTAATTTTAAAAAATAAAACAAGTTGATTAATGGAAATTTCCGGCTTTTTATTAAAAATTTAATTTTCATAAATTTATCGGGCGACTATAAATAAAAAGAAAAAATGTTTATGGGTTCTACAATTTATAGAACTTCCAATTATGTTCACCACTATCTTGTACTTTAGCCATGGTTTCTTTCTACAGTACCAGTGTGAGCTTCCGAACGAACCGAGGGAATCAATTTTATCAATTAGCTGTTGATGTGGTGCCAAAGGTTACGTTCCCATTACAACATGTCCCAATTACAAGTCAGCTTCCTCCGTTTAATTTATCATCCAATATATATATATACTTATGATAGCGCATTGATGGATTCTGATGAATTAATGATTACTGTTTGGCATTCGTGGTTTCATCCGAGCGCCCTCGAAATAGATTTATATGTAAATTTAGTTTCCAAGAATTAAGTGATTTGATCTCGATAAGTATATAACCACAGACAATCAAATTAGATTTTTCATTTGAACTAAAAAATGAGAACAAAACAAACTTCTGATAATTCCAATGTCATCGTTGTATCTGTGATTTTTCGTTAAACTGCGTATACGTATATGCAAAAAACAAAATATTTTTGGTTGTATGCGGCTATTTACAGAAAATGAAATCACAGTTTAAATTTTTACGTTTACATAGGATGAAATATTTCTTTTAGGTTGTCTCTGGTATAACTTGCCTGCTGAATAACTTTAATCAAATCCTTTAGTGCATTACGCCATCCTCGATTAATGATAACTAATGTGGCCAAATACCGTAAAATACGAGGACACATTGTGTGAATGGCATTCAAATAAAGTGGTTTATACAAAAACATTTCGATAATCGTCTCACTCTCATCCCATAGTGTGATTGAAGAACATGAGTACACACATGAGTAAAGGTGCGTTGCTGAAAAGCTTCAATATCAATGAAATTCATTAAAATTTCCAATGCCAACTCCCCAGCTAAGGACTAAAATTAGTGATGTCAAATATTCTTATATCTCAGCTTCACTTATTCACATATTTAACCTTTCGCGAACATCCGTCGTATAATCCACCATACGAGTACATGTTTTATTCACGGTTTCCAAAATTTCCTCCTGTAATTCTTTTTTGACGGCTATCTAAAAATAGTAATTCAATGCATAATTTGTAGGTTATGTTGTCATCATACATACAGAATGCAGCACAAAAATTTCAATAGCGGAAAATTTAAATGGCGATCTGGCCGATCCAGATATTGGGAAGTTTTTGCCGCTACATCGAATTCTGTCAGTTTAGTTTAACTCTTTACATACTTATGCCCGATTCCACAGTAAAATGGCTAACGGCAGGTTAATTTTGCGCCAGTTAAATGTTTTATATGAAATATATTTTCGCAGTCAGAAAAAACATCGAATACTTGATTAAATATATTTTATTCCATAAAAAAATTTAGCTTGTGTATAAATATTTAAATGGTCAATTTCGATTCAATAACTTTTTAACTAATCGTTAAATATTTCAATGGAATAAAATATATTTAATCAAGTTTGCGGTGGTTTTTTTTCTGACTGCGAAAATATATTTCATATAATACATTTAATTGCCGCACAACTAACCTGCCGTTAGTCATTTTTGTGTGCAACCGGGCATTAATAGTTTAGATCTTTAGTTAGTTTAGATTTTGTCAATAATAGCTGTACGGTTGATGCAGCCAAAGTCAAAGTGGTATTTGAAATTGAGAGAGCCAATTGAGAAGAAATTCTAGTTGTATACTGCGAAGATTTTAAAATCGATTTAAATTTTTTGAAAACTACTAGCACTACCTATCTACCCATCCAAACTCTTTTTACCACTCCTATTTTTATGTAGAAAGACAAAGATTCTAGTCGAAGCAAATTGATACAAAAATGTTGTTATGTGGCTTCTGTATATTCTGTGTTCCTATTGCATCCTCATCTAATTGTATTTATCTCATCTCGTGAAACCAAAATAAAAAATTAAAAAACAATTAAATCCAAAAATGAAAAATTTGAAACGTAAAAGTTAACGAATGAATTATGTAACTCCTTTTTATAAATTCATATAAATTTGGACACTGCCATATTACAAAAAGAAAATTATTCAAGATCTAAACGCTGGGTAACGCTAAATGAATCAGGCGGTGTAGTGGAGACGAGCAGACTAAATCCTATTTATAGTCATGGACACTAAATGTCAGGGCGGGTTATTGGCGCCTTAAAACCAATACCAAATCAGCGTCTGTTCTCCAGGTTAGGTGCGGCTGAAGCGGGCGTCTGTCTTGTATCAAGCGGCTCGCTATATAAATGTGTTCAAGGTAGGACTGGATGCCTTAAGATTCTCACCAGTACGTGACCCACACACGTAACAAGCGGGTTGAGCGGAAAACCAACACCCTTCCCTCATAAAAACCATTTAAGTTATGAACCTGTAACGCCGTCCTCTACGGCGCGGCGTCACCGCGCATACTAATGGTAAAAATAATAATACGTCAGTATAATTTGGGTGAGTGAGGTTTTGTGCAACCCTACCGATTACACAAAAAAAAAATTTGTTTTTGTTGGGTACTTGAAATACCGATATATAGAGGAGCGAGATCAAAGAAAGAGGAGAATAAAATCGGACGCGGAGGTGAAAACAAAAAAATCTTATTGTGTGTGTGGAGTATTTGAGAAAAAAAAGATTTTTAAAAATTATTTACAAAATAAAGTACGCGATCGTAAAAGTGATAGGAAAAAAAGTAATAAAAAAAAAACAAGAAAAAACCCGGGGACAACATCGATTGTTCTGATAAAAACTATATAATTGTAAAATTAGTTAGTGCATTAAGAAAAAATTAAAAAAAAAAAGGTCTCTGGGACCGATTGAAATAAATTTATGTTTTTTTGGTGAAATAAATTAAAGGGCATACAGTGTATACGCCTGTAACAAAACAAAAAAACGTTTTATTTGGGTTTATTTAAAACGTAAATTCGGGGTGTGGTAGCCACAAGGTGGTAGTGTTTTCTGTGTTACGAAAATAAACTGTAAAATCAAAACCAAGAATATACACAGTAATCGGATAAAGCTGAGCAGACACGGACGGGACCGCAAGCAGCCCCACTGGTAACGCTGCTTAAAATAACGAAAAGCTACGGGCATTTTACACCAGGAAGGTTGGTACGGGACTCCGTACCAATCAACAGGTACGTGTCAGGCACTTGAATTGGGTTTTTTTTCTTGTACCCCTAGAACAGTGGAAACAGTAATAACCAACAATATTTTTTTTGTTTCCCTTCGTCAATTCGCGAGGTTTGAACGATCCGCGGCCAGACTGGATAAAGCAGCAGTTATATGTGTATGGGGATTGTCGGGACGATAGCTCAACTCGCCAGTGAAAGTCACCGTGGAGGAACGAGGTCATCCAAGATGCCGCTATAACGAAGAATGTCTACATCACGCTAGAGGAAATTAAGGTCGATTTTGTTTTTTTTCTCTAATAATTAGCATTATAATATTATTATTATTCGTTACTAGTTTTTCCTAAGTTTTTTTTTTGGTTAGTGTAAATCTCTTATGTAACGATATTGTTTCATGGGTTTATTCTATTTAACTGCGCTATCGCGACGGTTAGTTCAGTTTTCGAATACGTTAAACATTTTTGATTCCAATTTATTTTATTTTTTATTTCGTGTGAGTTTACATACTATTATTTTCCCCCTAAGGTACTTGGATTGTTATTCGCCTCTACCGAGGTTCGATTTTGATATTTTTCTTTTTTTTGCTTTGGCTTACGTTAATATGAGCGATTAAAATATTTTTTTGGTATACGTAGATGGTGACATTGGAGTAGCGTTAAAATAAATGGTTCGTTGCATATTATAAGTTTTTCTCTTCATTTTTTTTGCGGTGTATACAAGGAGTATGCAAGCCTCGACAACCCCCACTCCCATCCCTGAGCCTAGCCGGCTACCAATCACCGCGTCAAGGCCTCTGCGTACTCATTCTGATAGCTGGATTTGAAACTTAAGTTTCAAATTTCGCTACAGTGGCGCCCAAGTGGTTATATAATATTGGCATTTGTTTTATTGTTAGTTTTTATATTTTTTTTTAGCCATATCATAAAAAAAATTTTTAGTCAGCACCTTTAATCAACTTTTGTTCCGCTATCTTAGTCGTTTGATATAGAATGTTTAAAGGTGTTTACATATTGATTCCGGTTATATCTTTTGTTTTCCATTTAGCGTTATTTCGTTAAACTTTGGATACCGCAATGATACTTGTTCTGCTTGTAAAGTGTCTGAGTTTAGGTTTTGTGGTGTCATTGTACATAACGGAATACCCGTTCCCAAGTAACTTCAATTCGGTTTTTTTTTATCATCATATCATTTATTTGGTCATTGAGTCATTTCCCCGTTTCCGCTTTGTGTAGACTTCGGTCTGTATTACTCAATGCTAAATAACCTATACATTGACAACTCGAATATAAACATTAATTTCCCGATTTGGTTTGATAATATTATGATTTATGTTTTGGTTGGACATATGTATTCTCAGTTATTTTACCCTCATGTTATAGCATTTGCCTTTTCGCAACGAATCATTGGTTCTTTTATTTTACACTCCCATCTTGGGTACCAAATGTCTGTTCCAGTTTCACCATCTACGTACCATTCGCCTTATTTATTTTGAATTAATAAATATCTGAATATTTTTTGTTGTTTTACCGGATAATTTCCAATTCCACTTACCTATAATTAAGTACTATTATTATCATTACTATTACCATTATATTTAAACGATTACGTGTTATTATTGAATCTAAAAGTAGAATAAGTTTTTATCGCTTACCATTTATTTAAGTATATTCGCACAACTAGCGTTTTGATTTTTATATAAAACGGTGTTCTATCTGTCGTGTTGGATCCCAATTCACATACTACAGTAAGTTCTAGTAAAATTTGACAGTGTGTTTGACATATTACCGAAATGGATATATTTAATTTGAAGCCAGACGAGCTGGATATCGAGTGCGAAATCCGAGGAATTTCTCCAAATTCTTCCGACGCGGTTAATTCCCTAGCCAAACAAATCTGCGATGAAAAACTTGGTACAGCTACAATTCCAAAAAAAATGCATACTAGAGCCTATAAACGACCCGATTTAGAAATCGAGAACTGCCGATCCAAAGTATTGCGCTTAAAGGAGGATATAGGCACGATTAACGATGTTCCGAAGGATGAACAAGCCTCTAAAGCGCAGCAATTGGTTACTCGTTTGTTGCATGTTCGCGGTCGATTGGAGCGAGCGGCAAATTCGCCCACTTACCGAGAACCCGCTTGTGCAATATTACAACCATGCTCCGATTTGTTGGCGTCTCTCAACAAGTACTTAGAAAACCCTGAAAAGCTGGATGAATCCCTTAAGGATTCATCGCAAGTTGAAATCGAACCATCACCCCAGATGCCGGTGATTCTTGAGGACTTGAACGAAAGCGACGAAGAGAAAAATCCATCAGCCGCGATTGTAATTATTAGTAAAGAAGGGAACGCCGAATCGTCAAAGCAAGTTATTCCAAGAAGGGCGGTCGAAACCAATACGTCGGAACAAAATTCCATGATGATTTCTGTGATGTTAGCACAGATGGAACAGCTGTCTAAACAGTTGCAGCTATTGAATCACAACCAAACTTGTCTCCAGAAACAATTATCGAATCAAACGGCAGGGTTGGTTACGAATCCAATGGTTATGCCAACACCGACTAACGTGCCGTTCCTTACCATGGGTCAGCCTCCTGTAGGTGTTGAAGAGCCTCAAAACTCCATTAAATTTGCAACAGAAACGGCAAATGTTCCTCCAGTAATCGGTAAGAGTAATCAGTCACCCATATTCCACTCCAATGGTAGTCCTTTGTTCAATGCTAAATATACGCATACAGATCACACAGAGTCCCAACATAATAGCACTTTTCAATCAAACCAGATACCTGGACAAAATCAGCGCTTTGAGGAGACCACAGGTTCCAGGCCCCTTACGAATCCTCAATCGACCCCTAATAGAAGTGATCCTCGGCCATTATATCGCAGTGGCATATCCTATAGCGGTTGCCCAAAGGGTATCACTGTCGAGATGTTTTTTTTTCAATTAGAAACAGTGTGGGCCGCAAAGCAATTATCCCCTGAATATCTAATGTCCGAGATTCATACGGTATTAAAGGATGTTGCCCTGCAATGGTTTTGGACCTACCGGAAATTAAATCCTAATGCATCTTGGTCCGAATTTAAGCGTAACTTTATAGAACGATTTAAAGATCGACGAAGCAACTACGAAATTAGGCGTAGTATAGAATCCCGTAAACAGAAAAATGATGAAAACTTTATCGATTTTTATCAGACTGTTTGGAACCTTACCCTTCAATGTCACACTCCATACAAGGACGAAGAATTAATCCAAATCTTGATCTCAAACACGACCCCCGCACTCCAATATCACCTAACAGATCGAAGATTCGACAGTATAAATGATCTAATCCGAAGTTGCGTAGCGTGGGAAGAGACTTTCAAACGATTTCGGGTATCGCCTGTCAATCAGTTACCTTTCAAACGATCTATAAACGAACTGAATTATGAAACCCGTGATGAAAATCCAAGTCTTAGTGTTAATCAGGCTATAGAATCCGACCACTATATTTCCGCCCTCCGAAAGCAAATGGGCAACACGTCGAATGCAGCGCCCCATCTAAATAGTTCTGCTGGATCGGATAAATACATTATATGTTACAATTGTTCGGACATCGGACATGCGTTTATGGACTGTCCTGTCCCACCGACCGGCATCTTCTGCTATCGATGTGGGTTGAAAGACACGATATCGACCAGATGTTCGCGATGTGCGGGAAACGCTACGAGAGGCCTCTGGAAATCTGGGAGTCAGGAGCCTCCAAAAACGCTGCTACCCAGGTCTTCCCGAGAGAACCAAACAAATCCATGAATCCAGCTCACCAACCAAACCTTCCTCCCACTATATCTTTAATTGATACTAAAAACAGTCCTATCGAACAAATAATTGTTACTTCCAATCGTCCACCGATCGAGTCACCCAACCCTTACCGAAAGTTATGTCGCGTTTACACGGAAAGCCGCAAATTGAGATCGCAAAATTACTGGGAGAACCGGAAAGCGCGCCGGACTAACATCGTTTCGTCAGTCTTTACTTCAGAGATGGATGATGTTAGACCATATGCCAATGTTAAAATAAACAATATACACTATAAGGGACTCCTAGACAGCGGGGCGACTATTAGTGCCCTAGGGCGTGGATCAGAGAGATTCTTGTCGCATTTGGAGACTAAGTTTCACCATTTCCCCTCTCATGTCAACACAGCTAGTGGGCAACCTCAGCGAGTGTTCGGTTTTATTAATGCCATAGTCAGTTTCAATAACAAGTCTCACAGCATGCGGCTATATATCGTACCCTCATTAGAACAGTCGCTTTACCTGGGGATTGACTTCTGGAATCGGTTCGGAATCACCCCACGAGTATCTGCACTTAATTTTGGTAATGAGAATTTGGACCCGACGGACTCGTCAAAGTTCCATCTACTCTCAGAAGAGGAACAAAAGACCTTAAACACTATTCTAGATCTCTTCCCTTCAAGTGCAAAACTGGGACTTGGCAAAACGTCACTAATCTCACATGCTATTAATGTGGGGGATGCAAAGCCGGTAAAGCAAAGATTCTACCCAGTATCACCTATCAAGCAAAAATTGATGTATGAGGAATTAGACAGGATGCTGGGCTTAGGGGTAATCGAAGAAAGTGAGAGCTCCTGGTGCTCTCCGGTTACCTTGGTGCATAAGGCAAATGGCAAAGCACGGCTCTGTCTGGATGCCCGTGAAGTGAACAGGGTGACCGTCAAAGACGCGTACCCGTTGCCGATCATCTCTGGACTTTTGGGTCGTTTGGACCAAACACGATTCATATCAACAATTGATCTAAAAGACGCCTTTTGGCAAATACCACTCGATCCAAAGTCTAGAGACAAAACGGCGTTTACGGTGCCGGGACGGCCCCTGTATCACTTCACGGTCATGCCATTCGGGCTGTGCAATGCCCCACAAACGTTATGCCGCCTTATGCACCGAGTGATTCCCTACCAAATGCACGAGAAGGTTTTTGTATATTTAGATGACCTCATGATTACCTCAGCGACGCTCACCGAACATTTTTCATTGTTGGAAGAAGTAGCTCGACGATTGGCTAAGGCCGGTCTCACAATAAACGTGACAAAAAGTCAATTTATACTGAAGGAGGTAAATTATCTGGGATATATCGTAGGAAAGGGGTGCATCCGCACCAACCCAGAAAAATGTAGGGCCATTTTGGAGTTTCCCCCTCCAAAAACCGCAAAACAAGTCCGACGTTTTCTGGGAATGTGCGGGTGGTATCGCCGTTTTATAAAGAATTTTGCCACTTTAGCAGCTCCTTTAACGGATCTCACGGGGAAGTCGGTGAAAAATAAATGGTCTCCTATCGCCGAGACAGCCTTCAACTCATTAAAAGACGCTTTGACTTCAGCTCCAGTCTTGGCAAATCCCGATTACAATCGACCCTTTTATATTCAGTGTGACGCTAGTACCGTCGGCGTAGGTGGTGTATTATTTCAGGCGGATGAGAATGGCGATGAACATCCTATAGAGTACATTTCACACAAACTCAACCCCGCTCAAAGAAATTACTCAATTACCGAGCTTGAATGCTACGCCGCGGTACTAAGCGTCCAAAAGTTCCGACCGTACATAGAAGGGTACGAATTCACCATATATACTGATCACGCCAGCTTGAAGTGGCTAATGTCTCAGAAGGACCTGTCCGGACGGCTCGCCAGATGGAGCTTAAAACTACAGGCGTACAATTTCCAAATTGGTTATAGGAAAGGATCAATTAATGTAGTGCCAGACGCCCTTTCTCGGGCATTTTGCGACGAACTCAAGCAACTCAAATTGAACAACCCTTGCTATAATAATCCGAAATCAGTTTTATCGGAATTAACGTCTATGCCGTCTCCAGTATCTGTTTCATCCATAACTCACGACTCTGCGGTTCTACATGTAGATCTAAATTCTCCGGCCTTTCAAGCCCCGGAGTATTTAGACCAAATTCAGCGCGTTACACAGTTAGAGAAGCACCATCACAACTTCCTAATTCGGGATGGAAAGCTTTTTATTTCCCCATCGTATGGTTTTCGCTATACCGATTGTGACCTCACTGAGTGGAAACTGGTAGTCCCGGCGGCTTTGCAAGAAACCCTAATCGAACAGTCCCACGTACCTCCCACTTCTGCCCATATGGGAATTCGCAAAACTATTGAACGCTTGCAAAGGCAATTTTACTGGCCGAAAATGTCTTTTCAGATCAAACAGTTCATTTCAAAATGTTCGAAATGCAAAATGAACAAGCCGGTGAATTTCTGTACCCGACCAGAAATGGGAGCGCAAGTAGAATCCTCGCGACCGTTCCAAAAGATTTATGTGGACTTTTTAGGGCCCTATCCTCGCTCGAAACGAGGAAACTCTTATATCGTAATTGTTCTTGACCATTACTCCAAGTTTGTTTTGGTGAAACCGCTGCGAGAAAATTCCGCTTCGTTACTCTGTAGTTTTCTAGAGAACGAGGTTTTTTTGTTATTTTCGGTCCCTGAAGTTGTCACCTCGGACAACGGTAAACAATTTCTTTCTAATTTGTTCCAAGACTTACTCAGAAAGTACAAGATAGAACATATTCGTACTCCGGTTTACTCACCCCAGAGCAATGCATCAGAACGGGTGAACAGGACGTTGCTAGCTGCCATCCGGTCCTACATTGATGATCATGAACATACCGAATGGGATGTACACTTACAGGAAGTCGCTGCAGCACTACGAAATGTTATACATGATACAACTCTGTACTCACCACACTATCTCGTATTCGGGCAGCACATGTCATTGCATGGCTCTGACTACAGTTTACGCAGGCTTCTGTTTAAAGACGACGCTAATGAAATCCAAGTTATGGATAAACCGGATCAATTGAATTTAATTAGGGAAAACGTGCAACATTATCTAAAAGTGGCCCACGAAAAGGCAGCTCGACGTTACAATCTCCGAAGTCGAACCCGAACTTTTATACCGGGTCAACCCGTGTTCGTACGTTCATTCGCGCAAAGCCAAGCGGCCAACAAGTTTTCAGCTAAACTATCAGCCAAGTTTTTACCCGCGATAATTGAATCAAAACACGGTAATGTGTCATACACTGTCAAAAGTTTGAATGGGAAGTTACTGGGTATTTTCCATGCAAAGGATATTCGCGCGTAATATCATTATTTTCAGTTTAAGTATTATATTTGTATAATTGCCCGGCTTGATAAGACTCTCTCTCAGGTGCGGGTCGTCCCCACGTTTGTAACGCCGTCCTCTACGGCGCGGCGTCACCGCGCATACTAATGGTAAAAATAATAATACGTCAGTATAATTTGGGTGAGTGAGGTTTTGTGCAACCCTACCGATTACACAAAAAAAAAATTTGTTTTTGTTGGGTACTTGAAATACCGATATATAGAGGAGCGAGATCAAAGAAAGAGGAGAATAAAATCGGACGCGGAGGTGAAAACAAAAAAATCTTATTGTGTGTGTGGAGTATTTGAGAAAAAAAAGATTTTTAAAAATTATTTACAAAATAAAGTACGCGATCGTAAAAGTGATAGGAAAAAAAGTAATAAAAAAAAAACAAGAAAAAACCCGGGGACAACATCGATTGTTCTGATAAAAACTATATAATTGTAAAATTAGTTAGTGCATTAAGAAAAAATTAAAAAAAAAAAGGTCTCTGGGACCGATTGAAATAAATTTATGTTTTTTTGGTGAAATAAATTAAAGGGCATACAGTGTATACGCCTGTAACAAAACAAAAAAACGTTTTATTTGGGTTTATTTAAAACGTAAATTCGGGGTGTGGTAGCCACAAGGTGGTAGTGTTTTCTGTGTTACGAAAATAAACTGTAAAATCAAAACCAAGAATATACACAGTAATCGGATAAAGCTGAGCAGACACGGACGGGACCGCAAGCAGCCCCACTGGTAACGCTGCTTAAAATAACGAAAAGCTACGGGCATTTTACACCAGGAAGGTTGGTACGGGACTCCGTACCAATCAACAGGTACGTGTCAGGCACTTGAATTGGGTTTTTTTTCTTGTACCCCTAGAACAGTGGAAACAGTAATAACCAACAATATTTTTTTTGTTTCCCTTCGTCAATTCGCGAGGTTTGAACGATCCGCGGCCAGACTGGATAAAGCAGCAGTTATATGTGTATGGGGATTGTCGGGACGATAGCTCAACTCGCCAGTGAAAGTCACCGTGGAGGAACGAGGTCATCCAAGATGCCGCTATAACGAAGAATGTCTACATCACGCTAGAGGAAATTAAGGTCGATTTTGTTTTTTTTCTCTAATAATTAGCATTATAATATTATTATTATTCGTTACTAGTTTTTCCTAAGTTTTTTTTTTGGTTAGTGTAAATCTCTTATGTAACGATATTGTTTCATGGGTTTATTCTATTTAACTGCGCTATCGCGACGGTTAGTTCAGTTTTCGAATACGTTAAACATTTTTGATTCCAATTTATTTTATTTTTTATTTCGTGTGAGTTTACATACTATTATTTTCCCCCTAAGGTACTTGGATTGTTATTCGCCTCTACCGAGGTTCGATTTTGATATTTTTCTTTTTTTTGCTTTGGCTTACGTTAATATGAGCGATTAAAATATTTTTTTGGTATACGTAGATGGTGACATTGGAGTAGCGTTAAAATAAATGGTTCGTTGCATATTATAAGTTTTTCTCTTCATTTTTTTTGCGGTGTATACAAGGAGTATGCAAGCCTCGACAACCCCCACTCCCATCCCTGAGCCTAGCCGGCTACCAATCACCGCGTCAAGGCCTCTGCGTACTCATTCTGATAGCTGGATTTGAAACTTAAGTTTCAAATTTCGCTACAAACCCTGAACAAAGGCCTCGGATTACCATATCGGATTCATTACAAACCCGACCTCGGAAATTGTACACGGACAACACTTTAAAAATGGGAACATGGAACGTGTTTAGCCTCTTAAGACCTGGAGATCTCCAGAACCTTTCGAACCAAGCAAAAAGTTACACATTAGACGTACTTGCATTACAAGAGCTTAGATGGTCTGGGAGTGGGATCCATGACACCACCAATGGTTACACTCTTCATTACAGCGACCATCAGAACGGAGGAGAATTTGGAGTTGGCTTCCTCATCCATCGGCGCGTGAAGCACCATATCATCGATTTCCGCCCTATCAACATGCGGATATGCACGGTCAGACTTCGCACTAATAAATTTAACATCACGATCGTTAATGTACATGCACCCACCGAAGATAAATCTGATGACATCAAAGACCTATTCTTTGTCGAGCTGGAGGAAGTCATCAATAACATACCGCACCATACGACATTAAAATCATCGTGGGCGACTTTAATGCAAAAATCGGTAGAAGTGCAGAAAATACAACGCACATCGGTCCTAACAGCCTGCACCTAACTAGTAACAACAACGGCAAACGCGTCACCGACCTGGCAATAATGTACAACTTAGTTGTATCAAGTACGTTTTTTCCACATAAGAGAATTCACCAAGTAACGTGGAGATCGAATGATGGAAGAACGGAAAACCAAATCGATCACGTCATGGTGTCCAAGAGACACTCCACAAGCATATCTGACGTTAGATCTTACAGAGGTGCAGATATGGACAGCGATCATGTGCTTGTCGTATTTAAATATAAGTGCAAACTGTCATCAACCTTCAAGAGACTAGCACAAAAAACCGTCGAAAAACCGAATGTCGATGCTCTAAAAGACCAAGCATCACTGCAGAGTTACCAATCAGCTGTCACTGACTATTTAGAGCGGCCCAGCGACAACGAAGGAGCTCCTCCTAATATCTAGGAGCAGTGGTACGCTATACAGTCAGCCATAACCAGTGGGGCGTAAAACACTATCGGCAGAAGACCGCCGAGATCCCGCAATGATTGGTTCGATGATCAATGCCGCCTGGTCGTCGAAAATAAACGAAAGCTTCGTGAAAAATGGTTGGCACGCAACACGAGCACTCAGGCAGAATACCTACGCGCAATGAAAGCCACGATTACATACCTAGAGAAAAAAACGCGATCATATGAGGTCATGCATTGAAAACATCAGCTTCCAAGTGGAAGTAGGAAATTCAAGGGACTGTTTTGCTAATGCCAGGAATCTCACTAAAGACTTCCACCCAAGAAGTACAGCCATAAAAGACGGGAATGGAGAATTGAGAACAAACGTGGCTAATGTTCTCTCAGTATGGCAAACCTACTTTCAAAGTCTGCTAAACCGGAATGACGAAGTGACCCCCATTAGAGCAATAGCTCCGCCAGGTGAAGAGGTCTTTGTCGAATATCCCACAGTGGAGGAAGTAGACGCAGCTATTAGTCGATTGAAAAACGGTAAGGCACCCGATCTAGATGGAATCCCCGCAGAATTGATCAAACTTGGAAGCGCTACACTTGCAACAACTCTATACGATCTCATCGTATGTATTTGGGACCAAGAAGAGTTGCCGGAGAATTGGAAGAACGCGCTCATATGGCGTCGAACAAGATCTACTCGTATTAGGATGTCGAAATTGGAGGACGAGAGCGATGGACCGAGAAGGATGGAGGACCATAGTGCAGGCGGCAAAATCCCTTCATGGGATGTGAAGCTAGAGAGAGAGAGAGAGAATATATGATGGATGAAATGTTGATTGAAGATTCCAGGTTTGTACGAGGGTATATCAAAAAGTCTTGCAATATCATATGAAAAAAAAGAGTGAGTGAGACAACAATATATTTTTCAAAACCATTTTTTGTCGCGATGAAACTTCTAGAAGAACATTTCGATGTAAATTTTACAGTTCGTTTGTTTTTGTCAATTTAGTAACACGTGTTTTGAATTTTTCTTAAAATGAATGAAATTGAATATCGCGCCATTATTAAATTTTTCTGTAAAGATGGACGAAATGCAATTTATATATTCAACTATATATCAAAAGTTTACGGCGAATCTGCACCATCATATGCCACAGTAACAAGGTGGGTAAAATTATTCAAAAGTGGTCGGGAGTCATTAGTAGACGACAACCCCTCGGGTCGGCCAGCAGATGCTATTAGCCATGAAAACGTAATTTTGGCCGAATCTATTGTATTGGAGGACCGGCGTATTTCTGTTCCAGGGTTAGCGTGGAAACTTTCCCTTTCAAACGGTACCACATATACTATATTACATGACCACCTTCATATGTCGAAAGTAAGTGCGCGATGGGTTCCCCGTTTGTTGAATGCAGAACAAAAAAAAATGCGTGTTCAAACTTCAAAGGCGATTTTAGATATGTACAAAGAAGATCCAGAAAATTTCTTGGATAACATAATAACAGGCGATGAAACATGGCTTCATCACTGGGATCCGGAATCCAAACAAGAATCGATGCAATGGATTAAACGTAGTGAACCACCACCAAAGAAATTCAGAACTCAACCGTCTGCTGTTAAGGTTTTGGCAACAATTTTTTGGGATTCTGAAGGAATTTTGATAATCGATTATATGCCACCGAAAACCACAATCATAGGCATATATTACGCAGAGGTTTTCCGAAAATTGAAAAAAGCGATCCGGGAAAAACGGCCAAGGAAAGTTAGGAAAAAAATCTTGCTTCTTCACGACAATGCACCAGTGCACAAGGTTAATATTGCTCAAGCTGCATTAAAAGACTGCGGCTTCGTGGAAATTCCGTATCCACCGTACAATCTAGACTTGGCACCCAGTGACTAGTTTCTGTTTCCCAATTTGAAAAAAATACTAGGGGGCCGGAAATTTTCCAGTGACTATGAAGTACAGTCTGTTGTAAATTAATATTTTATGGAGCAAAAGAAATCTTTTTTTTTAGAGGGTTTAGGCAAGTTAATTGATCGATATGACAAATGTATAAACCTTAAAGGAGATGATGTCGAAAAATAAAAATATGGCTGTCTCACTCACTCTTTTTTTTCATATGATATTGCAAGACTTTTTGATTTGCCCTCGTATGTATATAATCCTTCGGAACTCGCACGTATGATAATTACTACCAAAAATCCAGTATTCGTATTTCATAGGTTTTTTACTGGCGTAAGTAGTTTAAATCTGTTTTTTTATTATTTATTAGCCAAGCGGATTTACATTGGATCGTTATTTATTATTATTATATTACATTTTCGTTTTTATTAATTTTTTATTTATCTTTATTATTAATTGATCAGCTTAATTTATATTAGCTTGATTATGTTAGGTCGTATGCATCTGTATCAAGAATACATATTATGTTCTGGCAGATACAATGCGATTCATTAATGTTTGTCTTAGGATAAAATTTAGTTCCCATTTCTGTTTGTTTATAAAATTAACAAATATTTTTTTATTATTTTCGCTGCTTTT